>OX421310.1:51789723-52429346 GCA_949125395.1 Diaphora mendica
TGACCAGGAAATATACTTAATATTGTTTTACTTTTTTTACGTTCCTGACTAAGATACTAACCACGCTTGGTTGACTTGCGATCCGGTAAATCTCTGTCCACACTAATATTATAGGTACCTACACTAGCTGACCCGGCAAAAGTTGTACTGCCATAAAAATAAATTAGGGGGGGGGGGGTCACCTTTATCAATAAGGGGTATGAAAAATAGATGTTGGCTGATTCTCAGACCCACTCGATATGAGCACGAGCATTTCATAAAAATCGCTGCAGCCGTTTCGGAGGAGTTTGATAACAAACACAGCGACACGGGAATTTTATATAGTAGACTACTACGTTTACGTCTACCGTCTACTATTGCCAGTAGCGTAATAATTTTCCCTCGTTTTTGTAACATTCTTCATTGGTGCTCTGCTCCTATTGGTCTTAGCGTGATGATATAATAGCCTATAGCCTTCCTCAATAAATGGGCTATTTAACACTAAATGATTTTTTCTATTCGGACCAGTAGTTCCTGAGATTAGCGCGTTAAAACAAACAAACAATTCATCCAAATCCGTTCAGTAGTTTTTGCGTGAAAGAGTAATAAACATCCATCCATCCATCCATACTTAGAAACTTTCGCGTTTATAATATTACTTAGTATAGATTCATGCACGAATGGACAAAGGCGAACTAAAGAGGCATTTTCTAGTAGTCGACTTTAGGGTAATGCAGAGCCAAACATAGCAGATGCACAGAAATTAGAAATGATTTTTTTAACATACCCTGCAACATAGTTGACACACGCAAGTTTGTTTGCGCCTCTTTTCAATTATGTTCATCAGTTGCTATTGGTTTAAGCTTGATGTCACCTATAATATCTTAGGCATGCCAGCAAAACACACAATATACAAGTAAAATTTTAATAACAAAATAAAAAACCGACTTCAAGAACGACCAAATCGATTGCTTTCTCTTGGATGCCATCCTCACATCTTAGTGTCCTTATCATCAAAATCGGTTTATTAAGGACCAAGTTATCCGCGAACACACATAAAAAAAACATTTATATATACTCCTTTTTTGAAGTCGGTTAAAAACGTGAATATCGTTTCGGAGTTTATCGTTAGCAACATAGTGACACGAGAATTTTATTATACATAATAGATAATAAATATATTTATACGTTCATATAAATAAATACACACAATATTATAAAGTCAAGAAAGGGAGAGTATCAAATTGGGAGGGTATAAAACAATACGTAAATAATGCGATACGCAAGTAACTCCAGTCGCCCACAGGCAACTCAAACTCAAGAGACAAAAGTGATTTGCTGTTCTTGGAACTTCTCCTTCCAACAGAGTAGAGAATTTCCCGAATTCAGAGGACAAGGGAGAAGAAGTGGAGGTAAGTCGGTATTCTTAACGGCTCATTAACGCCTTTAACTCAATTAACTCTATGAAGAGTTTTTTTAGAGTTTTTTTCTTAAAAACAAAAGACAATGGCGAAGGCCACACAAAGAAGTTGTATGATATAACATTAACAATAACTTTTGTACACAATGATTCAAAGAATCTTGATATCAGATCACTATCTTAGGGATGCGCCGCAAGTTATGAGGTAGAGTGATTTTTCTTTACACGCTTAGGGTAATTCATAGATACTACTTTCTTCGCATTCGAAGAAAGTAGAAATGCTTCTAATTATATTTTATAATGGGCAGTCCCATTATAAAATATAAGTAGAAGCATTGAAATGAACGGAATTCTTAAAAAAATATTTTTAGTATGATTTTCAGGTCATTGGAATTCCTTATCCCAGTGGCCTATCTAATAACAGGTCAGATATGCTAGTTTGTGATCGCAACCTATCCAAGCCACTGTGGTGTCATACCCGTTTCATATAGCTTGCAATATCCCATGTCTCTCATTTTGGCTGAGTTGACGTAACGCAGACGACTCACCTCAAGTAAAATTATACATAAGAAAAAATATATGTCATAAATTAGTTATGATCCTGATTTAACAAAGATTATGTTTTACTTTTATCTACATCTCTGAGTTAATGGAAAAAAATCTGTCAATGACGTAGAAAAGAATAAAAAATATATATTACCAAAAGGACCGAATCAACGTCAAAATACAATCCAAATTCGGTCACACTTGATTTTATAACATGTCGTAATCGCTCATAACTTAAACCACTCACTAGAGTAAATTGCAAACAGTAGGCTTGGGCAAATTGTTTAGACCTTCCATTATGTAGCCATTACTGGGTTTAATTTTAACGCATGGGGCGGACAACGAGATGATGTACAGCTTATTGGTGAAACAACCTTCAGGATACTGTGGAATATAATTGTTGCACATAACTGAGAAACCCACAGATATTCAAGACAAGAAATCGAATTGATTAATTTTTATTTCTGATTCAAAGTTAATTAATATATTTAGAGTGAGATACTTTCGAGTTCAATTTAGAGTCGTCGCGACATATGACTGAACTGGTTTCTTCATAAGACGTCCAGTGCATGTCATAAGCCTATTTTAAGTCTCTCCACGATATATCGTTTTTTGTTTTTTCGAAAGACGATCGCCATTTCATCTCATCTATATTTTTTATCATTAATTTTATCACGACGAAGTCTTGAAGACTAGAAGACTTAAGATTTGAAGACTTTAAATACTTGATTTGTTGACAGATGGCTAATTAGCTGGTTGCCATCTCATCAAAAGAAGAAGAAGAAGTCTCTCCACAACAACCGGTCCTGTGCTGGCATTCCCGCATCCCAACGACTTCCCGCGATCTTCACAAGGTCGTCAGACCACCTTGTGAAGCCCTGCACATGCTCCGTCTTCAAAATCAGCAACGTGTAACCTATCTCTACGGGGATATAAACGTGATCCTTGTCACCCGAACAGCATATAAGAACTTAATGACCATAAAAAAGGTCCAAAATGACATAACAATTGACTTCGGTATGGCCATCACGGCAGGTAAACACCTATGAATGCATGACATAGTTTTTGTGGCAAACCATTTATGTTAGTACTAGGAATCTGCTAAATTATCTCTGTGCCCTTTTTATGGTGACGCTCGTGGGGAATCTCAGGGTTAAACAAAATCGTGTATTGTGACGTCATTTGAATGTTTTGGGCAGTGGAACAGTTACAGTGACCAGTGGATCAGTTTGTAAATTGCAAAGGTTCAGGATGGTCCCGAAAGAAATGAACTGACCAGATGGGCAGTCTTACGAAAAAGAGGCTCATTAGTAAACTTGATGGAGGTAGAAGAGGGGTGAGCTGTACATGATACAATAATGGTTGAAGGCGATAGTCTATCCCCTTATTAATATCATTATCGACCTACTGCAGTCTACTGCTGGGCACGGGCCTCTCCCTGCAGGTGACTTTGATCGATTGTGGTCTTCTTGCATCCAGCTCTGGGATGTGAGGGGTGGATACTGTTTTTCGCCCTAATCAACTTCACCTGCACGTGGTACATCCTACTGAACGACGAACGAGGCTCTGGTGACACAGTGTCAATGGTGTGGGCCAAATTACAACCAGCAAAAAGCCTTCTTAAGTAAATGGCGCTAATCTTTTTATAAAGTAAAGTTAAAGGACTCGGAACATAATTGCATTGAATTGAAACTCCTAACGAAGCAATCGCCTGAACCAAATCTTGCCTTATATCACTATGTACAAGATACTGAAAACTGCCTCGGTGGCGTAGTGGTAGCGTATGCGACTGCTGTGCTTAAGGTCTCGAGTTCGATTCCCGGGTCGGACCAAATTTTTGTATGATCTACAACTATTTGTTTCGGAGTTTGGGTGTCTTCTATATAAAACATGTATTTATTTACAAAAAAATCATATATGTATTTATATCAGTTGTCTAGTACCCATAACAGAAGCCCTACATTAGACCTTCTGTTTTTTTTTTATATGTATGGCCCTGCCAAAATGACTCTACTTTGCGTGATGGAAAGCATAAGCAGAATCCAAGAGTGGTGATCACCATACTCATTGCCAATGCAGACACTGCAACAATGCAGCATGGGGACTCACACCATGGCGGCCTAGTGATGCTTCTGCATCAGTGGGCCTCCGGTATCGCACTCACCAACGAAACACGACAGCACGAACGCTATCATTTTTGATTTTCTGTGCGAGGGGAGAACCACCCCGGTCGAGTCGGCCTGTTCGTGCTGAAATTCTGAAAAGCTCTACTACCTTAAATATCGATCATTCAATATTGCCTAGTACTTGGGTTGTGGAGGTCTGATGACAGACGCTCCGCGTAAAAAAATCAAAGTTCAGCCGTATTTAGTAGATTTAAAGCCAACGTAATTTAGGATAAAAGGGCTCGGAAGAGGTCTGAGAGGCCTGTTAGTAAACATGACTGCTAAACTTGAGATCACAAGTCTTAACACCCGTTTTCTGTAGATGCAATAGGGTAGATGACTGTATCGTAAATAAAAACCGATGTGTCCTTCATTAAAACGAATATTACAAAACATCTCGGATGATACAATTAATACAGCTTTTTTTCTATCACAAATTCGAATCTAATAAATATTAATAGTTATTTGTTATACAAAAGTGAAAAGTTGGTTTTTAACCGCGTGCTCAATTTTGATGACCGAGCGAGCGAAGGATTCTAAAATTGAATCACGAGCGCAGCGAGTAATTTAAAAATAAGAATCCTGAGCGTTAGCGAGGGAATCAAAAGAGCACGAGGTGAAAAATCTTTGCACTCGAGTGCAACACGTTACTTTTCATCGCACTTCAGCGAGGAAATGACTAGATGCAAAAAAAAGAAAATGGCGCGAGCAAACCAAATAAAAAAAGTACAACCAAGCAGGTTCCGAGTCTGAGTTTTAACAAATTAAAAAAGGTTGTATGATAAATTCGGTACAATGGAGGTAGAAGTAAATAGGTTTAATGATGTTTTGAATTCACAAACTTAGTGCACACGATGTTAATTCAATTTACTTTATCCTCTAGCGGATAAAAACGGCTTTTGCACTCAGATATCGAAGGGCAAAAATACTCTTTCCGAGATGGGGGGATGAAAAATATATTTCTCTATTTTGAGTAGTATAAAACAATGACGTCACAAGTCTGTATTTAGTACATTTTTCATACAAAGTTTCCATCAGGCAGAGCAGAGTCACATCAGCAGGCTGATGTGTTTTTATTTTATGGAATAGGGGGAAAACGAGCAGACCGATCTCTTGGTGGTAAGCGATTACAGTCTCGCATGGACACCCAGCAACACCAGAAGCATCACAAGTGCGTTGATAAGGAGTACGCTCTTTTCTTAAAGGTTTGAAGGTCGTATACAGGATTACTGGTAACATTGGATTGGTAGGGGAGGTCCTGCCCCTTGACCAACAAGGCGTCCCGATCTTACCCTGATGGATTATTACGTGTGTGTGAGCCTGGTCTATGATGTCTCGCCTGTACCAAATATTGTAGGTTTAAAGATCCGCATAGTTAATGCCGCAAGTGAAATCAAAAACTCGTTGTCTAGTGGTGTTGTAAAAACTCAATTGAGGACAAGAATGCGTGCATGCATTAGATATAGGGCTCACACTTTGAAAATCGACTGTAAATTTAAGTTTAGACCGCAAAATAACTACATTTTACATTTACTCAGCCATTTGTCAACGTATTTAATTTTTTTATACCTCTTTGGATAGCTGATAAAACAAACTTGTTTTTAAGCTATTACGCCGATAAAATTGTAAGGTGATTTTTTTTAATAAAATTGCATTTAGTCATAAGAAACAATAAAATGTATGAAAATTTTTAGATTCCCTGAATCATTATTCACTAACTACACTACATTTCTGTTCTTTTTTGTGTTATTATTACGTATTAGGGTGTAAGCAAATTAAAAACACCAACAGCAACCATTAAATACGCAAGTGTTTGTTTTAAGAGCACTTTGAAGTAGCGTAATCCACTTTTCTCAAAAAAATGAGTTTTTTTTATTTTATTTCCAAAACGGTACATTTTTGACACATTTACCCGAGGACAATTTGATAGCTAATGATCTCTACTATCACCCCTTAAAGGGATTACTACATGTTACCAGTAACCCTGTATTTAAAAAAAGCTAGAGACAGTTTACAAATATTTCAATACACTTCACAGACAGACAGTCCATTTTATTAATTGTCGCGTGAATCCCTCGAAATATAACGAAATCAGTGACCAAATCTGCACCGGCCATGGGAGCGGAAGGTCAGGATACCTTCCATTATAATGTTAATAATTAAATGTTAGAGCATTATGGTAAAACAATGGTTGATGCCGTTGATGGTTCACTGCTAAAGGTCATTATTATGGTAACAAATACGTGGTTTTGTTCATGGTAACATGTTTATTTTGGGTCAAGTAATTTCGGTGAATTTATATAGATATTTTTTGATTATAATATGAGAAACAAATAAGCAGACTACCAATCAAATACTTCTGCAACTCAATTCAAGATCATTTGTTATTTCCCCACCCCCTTGCCCTAGAATTTGGGTGAGAGTCTATTGTCATAGGAGGTATGGTTATGACCATATCCATGCATGCAGGTAATTCGGGCCGAAACATGTTTCTGCCTGAATTCCCATCTTTGTGACATGACAAGTTTAAGAAAGTAATTTAAAAAAACAAAAAAAATGGGGTTCTAAATTTTTTTAAGTAAAATGTGTTTGATCGACTTCTAAAAGCTTTGATAAGAAAATTTTGTAAGATTGTAAGAAAAAATCAGTAAGGTATAATTTTTTATGGTATATGAGGTATATGCTTTCTGCCTATATATTTCTCTGACTGAACGTGATAAACCTAAGAATTATCCAAGGTATGGCAAAATTTTTTTAGAATAAGACTCTCAACCAATCAAAAAATATTGAAATAAAGGCGACTGTAAATGATAATGGAAAGTCTGACTGGCCTTTACTGGTTTACCACCGCACACCAATACTTTACAAATATATTTTATTAATATATATTGGCTAAAATATAACGATATTTGTTGAAGACGTCAAAAAAAATTAAGTTGCACATCTCAGAAAAACATAGGCTATATTTTTCGCAATGAACCCATGCTAAGCCGGGGCGGGTTGCTAGTTGAAAATAAAAAAAGGCAATTTAAATATTACTCACCCTCGTAAGAGACTGGTTTCTCTGAATTCCTGAAGTATCCTGAATCGTCAAAGTGCCCAATCGCCATCGGTTTCGAAGTCACCACCTGCCCACCTGGCCTGGCTATATAGCTGGGCGCATTAACTGGTTTATCAAATTCATATTCGTATACCGGTCTAACACCGGTTTTATTCGGTGATTTACCGCCGTAACCGGAATCAGTATCACCATAACCGGTGTTATCTGGGTTAATATGATCGGGACGGTTTTCATCATATGCAGGACTGTTATTAGAACCACCATAACCAGAACTTATGTCGTCATTTCCTCCGTAAGTTGGTTTAGGTTTCTGTGGTTTTTCTCCATAACCAGGTCTGTTACTATCGTATGATGGTTCATCTGATGATGGTCGATTGCCCCCGTACGAAGGTTGGTCTGATGATGGTCGGTTGCTACCATAGGAAGGTTGGTCTGATGATGGTCGGTTGCTACCGTACGATGGCTCGTCTAATAGCGGTCGGTTGCCACCGTATGAAGGTTGTTCTGATGATGGTCGGTTGCTGCCATAGGAAGGTTGGTCTGATGATGGCCGGTTGCTACCGTATGATGGCTCATCTGATAACGGTCGGTTGCTGCCGTATGCAGACTGGTCAGAGGATGGCCGGTTGCTGCCGTATAATGGCTCATCTGATAACGGTCGGTTGCTGCCGTATGCAGGCTGGTCAGAGGATGGCTGGTTGCTGCCATAGGAAGGCTGGTCTAATGATGGCCTGTTGCTGCCGTATGAAGGCTGGTCTGATGATGGTCGGTTGCTGCCATAGGATGGCTGGTCTAATGATGGCCGGTTGCTACCGTATGATGGCTCATCTGATAACGGTCGGTTGCCGCCGTAGGAAGGCTGGTCTGATGATGGTCGGTTGCTGCCATAGGAAGGTCGTTCTGGTAGTGGCCGATTGCTACCATAGGAAGGTGTATCTGATGATGGCCTGTTGTTCCCGTACGATGGTTGATGTGATAACGGTCGGTTGCTACCGTAGGAAGGTCGTTCTGGTGGTGGACGGCTGCTTCCATAAGAAGGCCGCTCCGGTGGTGGCCGATTGCTTCCGTAGGAAGGTTGATCTGATAATGGCCGATTGCTGCCATACGATGGTTGATCTAATGATGGTCGGTTGCTACCGTAGGAAGGTTGATCTGATGGTGGCCGACTGCTACCATATGTTGGTTGATCTAATGGTGGTTGACTACCACCATATGTAGGTTGATCTGATGACGGTCTGTTGCTGCCATAAGTAGGTAGGTCTGATGATGGTCGATTGCTGCCGTACGATGGTTGATCTGATAATGGTCGGTTGCTACCGTATGAAGGTAGATCTGATGATGGACGATTGCCTCCATAAGACGGCCTAATGTAATCACCTTGACTTACACCATAGGATCCTCCATAACCGCTTGAACTGTGGTAATTTTGATGACTGCTACCATAATAAGACTGGCTACCTTCATAATACTGACTTCCTCCATACGAGTCTTGCTGTGGGCCATACATTCCTGAGCCATATATTGGTTTGTCATTACCATACTCGGGTATATTAGACCCATAAGATGGTTTAATACCTCCATATGCTAGTTCTTCATTATTGTAAGTCGGTTTGTTGGTCCCATAAGATGGTGGGTCATTGTACAATGGTTTGTTGTAAGTAGGACGGTCATTTCCGTAACCTGGTTTACTGCTGCCATTATCATATAATGGTTTATCATCATTACCATATGAAGGTCGATCATCATTAACAGAAGGTTTATTACCTCCGTAAGAAGGTGTTTCACTTCCATATGAAGGTTTGTCACTGCTGTACGAAGGCTTATCAGCGCCATATACTGGTTTGTCATTATTGTATGAAGGGTTGTCGTTACCATATGAAGGTCTATCGTTACCATATGAAGGTTTATCATTCCCATAGGAGGGGTTAACATCGCTGTATGAGGGTTTATTGCTGTCTAACGATGGTTTGTAACCCCCATATGAAGTTAGATCATTTTGGCCATAAGAAGGTTTATTTAAAGGTTTGCTACTATCATAAGAACCTGATACACTACCATATGAGGGCGCATCGCTTTCATAGGAAGGTTTGCTGCCACCATAAGAACTGTCTTGGTTAGTACCATAGACACTTTGATTGCTATAATGACCCCCTTGTTCACCATAAGGATCGTGACTAGGCTTTTTGTTGTCATTGTAAGAATCATGGCTTGGTCTATTGTATTCACCATGAGGTCTTGGGCCATACGGTTTTTGGACGCTACTTCCATAGTAATGACTGCTTCCATAGCTTCCTTGACTACCATAGTCATTTTGGTATGATGCATAGTTACTTCCATAATTAGCCTGACCTCCATATGGTTTGTTACCATTGTATGAAGGTTTCGAGTTATATTGCCCATCTAGGTAGTTTGGATACGGCATATCAGCTGCGTAAGTCGGGCGGCTAGGTTTTGAAGGGAGTAAACCATATCCACTCTGGGTTGCACTTCCATAATTTTGGGAATTACTGCTCTGATCATGGAATTCATTGGTTGAGTAGGTACCATAACCATAAATACCCTGGTCGGATGGTCTTGGACGGTCATAAGGCCTGGGTGGATCTCTTATTTCCACGTGAATGTAATTGTTATCATATGGAACATTGGGACCATAGCCATTGGCATACTGATTCTGAGTTACGGGCCGGTATGGTCCGGAGTAACTGGATTCATCATAACTAGGCTTAAGGTTGTCAGGTTTACCGCCATACGCACTATCTTGTTGAGGTTTTGGTTTTGGTCTGGTGACGTATAGATATTCTGGTTTTTCTGGTATATAAGGTCTTTTGTTTGGTCTGTCATCGTCATTGGAAGGGTATCCAGGCCTATCATTTGGTCTGTAGTCATCTTGAAGCTGTAATACATCGTAAGGATCTGGTCTTGTACTGTAAGATGGTTTTTCAACTGGCTTTTCAGGTTTATATGGTGTGTCTTGTGGTTTATGCGCTCCGTAGCTTGGTCCTGAGTCGTAGTCCGGTTTTGGATTGGTGTAATCATCTGGTCGTTCATCATACTGAGGCTTGTATACTGGTTTTTGGACTCCATAAGATTCCAGATCAGAAGATCCTGAATAGTCTCCATTGTTTGGAACCTTCTCTTCAACTGGTCGGTAGACTGGTCTGTTAGATGGTTTGTCAGAAGATGGCTCTTCTGGATCATCGAACTGTGGTTGTATTGGAGAAGGTGGTGACTGTTCACATTGAAAGCGACGCACGTAAACGTCATAGTCAGGATGGCGATTGAGCAAATTCTTCTCTTTTATTTCTTTTTCGCTGGACTTACTGAGATCACACGTCGCATTGCCTTTGGCGCCAACTCTGAAATAAAATGAGTTAAAAATTAAATATAATAAAAAATAATAGTATTTTAAACTAAAATAATTAAAAGTAAATAAAGATACTGATTAAAAATAATATTCAGTTATGTTAATCCTGATCAGGTATGTTCTATCACATGTCGTATTGGAAATGACTAGAAAGCAATCCGAACTGGATGGTGAAACTATCACTAACTTCCAGACATGAATTATTTTTTGCCATAGGGAGTAGCATTATTAGTACCTACCTATATGAGATTTTCATGTGTGTACACGTGACTAGCCCCTACTCTCGAGTGTAGTAATAATTAGAGGCATCATTTTACCGTAATTTTCTGTTTCTTACTTTCGTAAAATTTTGAAATTTACGTGCCTGTTATAAATACATTATATAAAATCTTCAAACATTTATACCCCTCGGCCTCGGCCACATTGGAAAACCATTTCCAAAACAGAATCATTTTTTATTAGTAACCGTAGTAACCGGTTTCCAATGTGTCCGAGGGGCATTTATAACGAAATTATTTTTATATTTGGAACTCTCACATGTTTATCTATTTAACTATAATAATAAATATCTTTAAAAATAAAACTATTTTATTTGATAATAGCGCCATCTGTATTTACTTACCCATAATCATAGCTCTGGCACTGCTTGTCTTGCTTACAAATCTGTTCGCATTCGCGCGTTGTTAGTTCAGTCATATTACGATAGATGGAGGCATTTGGTAGTTGTTCCCCAATGGATATTCTATCGAAGCAATCTGAAACGGTCAAAATAACACAAATTATTTTCAGAATATTTTAAGACCCCTGTGAATGTAACTTGACACGTTATAGAAAAAATTACTTGAAAATACATATATCACGGGTACAGTACGGTAGCGGGCACAGCTAGTAAAATATATTTTTATCCAATACTATACAGGGTTACTGGTAACATGTAGCGATCCCTTTATGAGGTGATAGTAGAGATCATTAGCTATCAAATTGTCCTCGGGTAAATAAGTCAAAAATGTACCGTTTTGGAAATAAAATAAAAAAACTCATTTTTTTTTAAAAGTGGATCACGCTACTTCGAAGTGCTCTTAAAACAAACACTTGCGTATTTAATGTTTTTTTTAATGTTTTTAGTTTGCTAACACCCTAATACATAATAATAACACAAAAAAGATCAGAAATGTACTACCGTTTGTGAATGATGATTCAGTAATCTAAAAAAAATCATACTTTTTACTGTTTGTTATGACTAAATACAATTTTATTACAAAAAATCACCTCACAACTTTATCGGCGTAATAGCTCAAAAAGAAGTATGTTTTATTAGCCATCCAACAAGGTATAAAAAAATTAAATAGGTTGACAAATGGCTGAGTAAATGAACTTAATCGAGTAAGTAAGTAAGTAAGGAGTGAGTGAAAAATCGTAACTTTTAAAAATTAAGTTATTTTGCGGTCTCAACTTAAATTTACGGTCGATTTTCAAAGTGTGAGCCCCTATGTCTAATGTAAGCACGCATTCTTGTCCCTGATTGAGTTTTTACAACACCACTTGAAAGAATGTAACGAAGAAAGATCCCTCTCTGTTAGAGGAACATTATATCTCTTTCTTTCACGGTAACTGTTGCGATAAATATTGCGACAGAGAATAATAACAATACAGACATCCATGTTGTCAACTCTTTGGAAATGATGCAATATTTACATAAGAATGTTAATGGTACTCATTTGTGTATTAAATTAGACATAAAACTATTATAATTATGTATTTATATGTATTTTATTACGAGATGTGCTTGCGGTACTCGTACGATGGTGGTATTGTGAAATCAAATTGAGGGTTTCATCAAAATCAGACGGCCTTGATAATATGATATGGGAGATAGAATATAAAAAATCAACTAAGTTAGAGATGAACTAAGAAAACCAGCTCCGTCCGCGTAAAGGTCATTAAAATTTATCGCAGTAATGCTTCAAACTAATTTTTATTTTATTTACGAATCGATTAAAATGAAACAAACACTAATTAGATCTTATTGTCCCGTATTCCGAAAACCTACTAATTTTGTAACAAAATAAACGGCTAAGCAGCTAGCCGGAAAGCAGCACTTCCCCCGCACACAAAGGCAGGCCGCCTTTGAGTGCGGGGGAAGTGCTGCTTTCCAAATCTACGGCGATATTGAATATAGACCACTATTTCTTCGGAAATAATACGTCCACAATTTTATTAATTTAAGAAAAGTAGTTTTTTTTTTCTTTCAATTTCAATAAGCAATGCCTTTTGCAAAAGAGTATTTAGCCAACTGAATAGTTTATGTAATGGAATAAAGAGCGTCGAGCGAAACTGAATGTCCATAGATTTAATTAAGTACGAACTGCATCAATTTTGCAACTCGTATCAATTTTGACGTGTCTTGCTCAGAAATTTTATATGTTTTGCAAAGCTATGACGGATCAAAATTAATAAAAATGGCAAAATCCAGTGATAAATATTTAATAGTTATTTGTTAAACAAGAGTGAAAAGTTGGTTTTTAACCGCGTACTCAATTTTGATGACCGAGCGAGCGAAGGGTTCTAAAATTGAATCACGAGCGTAGCGAGTGATTCAAAAATTAGAATCCTGAGCGTCAGCGAGGGAATCAAAAGAGCACGAGGTGAAAAATCTTTGCACTCGAGTGCAACACGTAACTTTTCATTCCACCTCAGCGAGGAAACAACCAAATGCAAAAAAAGCATTAACAATCACAAGATACTTTTATTTCAGTTTACGTATTAATATTTATTAGGTACTACCTTCGATCAAATATATTTGATCGAAAGGTACTACATTTTGATAGGTAAGTATTAGAGATATATTTTTAAATTATTTAGAAAATACTTAGGTACTCGCTCAACCCCGCGGTGTTACCCGCGGTTTTTGTCGTACCGCGAGTTACACCGCGGGACAAAGCTAGTCTAAAAAAGTAGCCTAAGTTACTCCTTGGTTTATCAGCTATCTGCCAGTGAAAGTCCCGTCAAAATCAGTCCAGCCGTTTCAGAGATTACGCGGAACAAACAGACAGACAGACAGACAATGTAACAGAAATTGTAAAAAAATAATATTTTAGTATATGTACCGTGTATACATACATATGCATTTAGTAAAAAGCGATTATTTTAATATTTCAAATAGACATTTCAATTTTATTTATTTGTATGTAGTCCATTGAAAAGTTACATTTGGGGTTGCGTTTTTTAGAGGACGCAATTTTATTTTTTTGATGTGTAGGGCAGGCGCGATTCCAGACTGAAATTTTGGAGGGGGTCACTAATCAAATAAGTCGAGTAAATTAGACTTTATTGCACAATACATAATTTTATTTCACACATTAAAAACAAATGGATATATTTTGTTTTATTGGTAAATCTATTGAGATCATAATATTTGAGACATCTGTGACAATCTCTGGATGAATATTTAGAGAATCTAGCTCCGTTGGGGGACGAAGGGCGTGTATGGAACTCCCGACAAATCGGTCTAACCACTAAACCCCGGCGGCGGCCTACATCTGCAGTCAAGAAGAGCTCCAGAAACGCAACAGCGGCTTCTGAAGTTCCCCCTGCCTTACCTCATCACTGAGGTACATCCCGGGGTAATCAGATTCAAACCCGGGGCATGTCGCTATCGTACCTCTCACCGCTCTACACAGTAAGAGACTCGGAACACCGACCCGCCTGAGACGACACCCTCGGCCGCACCGAGGTGTCGGGTCGTTTCCAGTGGCCACATCTCCCCTGCATGTGGCCAGAACGACCCTTAACCGATTGTTGGGGAGCTAGCGGCCTCTATCGCACATCCTTCGTCGCCTCTTTCGAGCGGGATCGGCCATTTCCCGATCCCGAGTCCTAAGTTAATCGGTACGTGATAACTTGGTTCTCTCAATTCAAGTTTCGAAGCTCGGCAGAAAGGCTCCGACAACGCGTTGGCTGGCCCAATCCTGGGTGTTGAGCCGTGCCCGCCAAACTCGTAGGGCTTGCGTATGTGTGTTCTGACGATGCATTCCGGGCTCATGATATGCGCTATCTCTTCGTCATTCCGACCGACAGATTGAATTTCGTCGCAGACCATTGTGTTCATGTCGGCTAGAATGTAGAAGGGTGGAGATTGTGCCAGGATCGTCGCCGCCTCGTACGAGCCGTACGAGCCGCTGCAGACTCCCGAGTTGAGCATTACAGCGGGAAGATCCCGCCGGTGCCCCATAGAGGCCATGGATCGCACGACGCCCATACGCAAGCCCACCCACAGGGAGGCAGCGAACTTCTTCCCGCGGTCCCCCGAGATTGGGCAGCAGAGAATGTGGCACCTCTGCTGCTCCTCGTACTGGGGACTAGTCGCCCGAAATGCTTTTCAAAGCTCTACCAATTGTCCATGATGAGGTTCTTCATGTACTGACCCACTTGGACTTCGGTGTCATGCACCCGGAGGTATGAGCTGTGTGGTTCCTGGCGCTTACGTAGGCCATAGAACCATATCGCCTCAGTTCAGAAGCACCTCCCCGAAGCGTGACCCTCTAGCCAGTATTAGGGTATCGTCTGCATAGCGTGATATTGAATATCACGAGGCCTCCCTGATCGCGCCCCATTGAAGGGTGCCGAAAGCGTTAACGATATCAAGGGTAACTACCAACACCATCCCCCCCGATCGGACTGCCGACCCCGACAGGGAGCGAACACGCCTATATATTAGCGTCCACTGTCGAGCGTCCCCGTTGGAATCCAAATTGGCAGTCCGATAGATTAGGGCCCACTTGTGACAGGTGCTCGCTGATACGGCCAGAGATAACTCTCTCAAAGAGTTCCTATCCTTTGATTTCTTATTTCGATTGAACAATTATGGAAACTGATAAGAATAAGAAAATCAGGTTCTAGTAGCAGATTTTGGGGGATTTCACGTCCCCTGTGACTCCCCCCCTGGAACCGCGCCTGATGTAGGGGGGGTCAGTGTAAAGCTGAAACCAAGTTTGTGGGATCGCCACTCTTGTCCCACAGCCGCCATCTTGAAAATAGGGGTTGAAATGGTTTTTACGATATATATCTTATACTATTTATTTAATAAAAAAAATTGTTAACATTTTTTACTGAAAATTTAATTCTCTACAACTTTGGTTCAGTAACTTTTAGTCGTAGAACTATAAATAAAAAAGTTATAAGTGAAAATGTTCAGAAATTCGAGAAAAAAATTATAATTTTCGATATAACTTTTTTTTTCATCATTTTACGAAAAAATGATATCAGACCATTTTTGTAGATCGTTTTTTGAGGAATAACTTTTATTCGCAACATTTTTTCATTAAGTCAATAGCTAAGGTCTTACAGCGCTCCGAAGTGAGTACTATTTTTCAGTACTCTTAACTATACCTATATTATACGTGTGTACTAATAATGTGTCATCAGTTATTGCTTTTTTTAATGTTGTTATAATTTTTTTATTACAAATTTTGCAATATTATTAATAATTAATTATTGACTTAAAAATTAGAGAGAAGAACAAAACCACGACCCGAAACCGTCCTCCTAGAATTGTCCCGGATTTGATAAGTTTCTATCTGGCAACCCTAGTTCTATTGCGTTCACAAAGCTCCCTATAATATTTTGTTTTTCTTATTAAATATTCCATGTACAGACAGCGACTAGTTACGATTTTATTGGGTACTAGCTGACCCGGCGAACTTCGTACCGCCACATTTTTTTGTAAATATTTTCTACATTCTGAAAATTCTAGAAATAGAAATACGGCGCCATCTACCGGATAATCTAGAAATAGAAATACGGCGCAACCTACCGGATATCTGTGCAACTTAGATGCCAAACCGCCATCTATTAGGATTTTATAGAACTAACCGATAAATACGCACTAAAGTCATTATTAAACAAATAAATAGATCACTATTATTTAATATTTATTTTAGAAATATATAAATTATTTAATTTTAAAGCTTCCTCGTAGTTGAGTTATAGTTTTTCTTCAAATATCTTGTTTAAAAAAAGCTTTGACTAACGGTTTCATAATTGTCCATTCTGTCAATGTTAAATCCTACTAATATTATAAACGCGAAAGTTTGTAAGTATGGATGGATGGATGTTTGTTACTCTTTCACGCAAAAGCTACTCAATGGATTTGGATGAAACTTTACAGTAATATAGCTTATACATTAGAATAACACATAGGCTACTATTTGCAGCGATAAATGACAACCACGCGGGCGGAGCCGCGGGCAACAGCTAGTAAATAAATATAACCGATTAACCTAGTCCAGAACTTCAGACCTCAAACGTAGGTAACACAGGGAGATCCTTTTTTTTTAAAGGAATCTCCGCACTAGGAATATGTCCTGTTTAGTGGAGGACTATACCTACAGACATACATAAAATTAGCGCAGAAAACATCTTTTGTCACCTACGCCTCTATTACTTGTTCATACATAATGTACCTCACCACTTACAAACTCTACAGGTACCTACTACTCTACTGGTACAATAAAGTTAAGTTGTACTTTAAAAAACGATCTAAAGGAAATTAGAACAATCATGGTAACATTTCCCACCTACTTTTGGGAAAATCACTAAGTTGCCAACCTTTAGACCCGCAAGAAGAATGTTAAGTAGAAAGAAAAAACTTACCTTCAATAGATGTTCCAAGTTGAGAGTCTATCGTAAGTGTTTGAACGCCAGCAGCAAGCAAAACCGGGCATAAAACTAGTATGTTCAACATTTTAACTAATAAACAAAGTAACATTCTCACTTTAAACAAATACTGCCATTTTATTTATAAAGTTCATTGAAATATTGCACTTATTTTTAGATTTTAATTTCGTATTGTACTTATTTAAATGTGATTCAATTAGATTACCGGTACTAAAAAATACACAAAAATTGGATTACACGTGTTACATTGCGTTTTTAAGAGAACGTTAATTCATTAAACGTTGACAAAAACGTCAATGGAATACAAATTAAATTCAACACAAATAAACAACAAACTCGTGGTACTCAATAAAATCTCACGACAGATTAACAAATTATAGCTATCTCTTTCACTATATTCAAGAGCTATAGGAGCAAAAGAGACAAGTAACGAGTAATACCGCGAAACGATTTCAAAATTCGAAATTCTCCCGCCGTTTTCCCACGGGGTACAGATAATGCGAATTTTTTAAAATTCTTTTTTAATGTTTGGCAAAGACACACGTCCACGCGGTTTTAGTTTTGCAAATATTATGGCGCAAATGGTTGGGTGTGCCTTTGTGTCATGGTTCGATGCCCAGACAACACTTCCTTGGCGTCTCATGTGAACCTTTAAGTTTGTTAATCGAGCAGGTTGATCGTTTGGTATACAGCTTCAGAATCGTGGTTTCACCTGTTTAAAGTAACAAATAAAAAAGTATTTCTGTTTTTTTTTTCTCTACATAAAAATCATGCTTGTCAAATGCGTCCCAGAGGGCAGACTAAGCCACAATTTAAAAAAAATAGTTGACTATTATAACTAATTTAGTCCAACACAAATAGTAGGAACAAGGCTTTTAGCATCAGCGGGCACTTTTCTTTTAGGTATATAAGCCTGCCAAAGTGATTCTACTCAGCCTGATGGAAGCCATGAGCAGAATAGTGGTCAGCAAACTCATTGCGAATGCAGCTAATGTAATAATGCAGCATGGTGACCCACACCGTGGCGGCCTATTGAGATGCTTCTGCGTCACTAGGCCTTCAGTCTCGCACTCACTAACGAAACATGACAGCACGAATGCTGTCATTTTATGTTGGTCTTCTGTGAGAAGGTAGTACCGCCCCGAGTCAGCCTGTTCATGTTCGAAATCAGCGTGGCTCTACTACTTTGTACCTTTTTTTTATGAAAGACAACTCTCGCATTAGGAATATACATCCTGTGGTGGAGAACTTTACAAACATACATGAAACGGACACAAAGAGCACCCAGACTCAGAGCAACAATTTGTGAATCACACAAAGTGTTGTCCCATGTGGGATGTGAACTCATAACAGTCAGCGCAATAGAAAGCGGCGTGGCGACCGCTTAAACTACTAGGCCACACGTGCAGTCAATTTATTTGATCCAATTATTTAAGCCAATAATTTAATTAGAAGTATTGTTTTAGACTTTATTAATTGTTTTATGTATCTCACATATTCTCATTCTTACAAACAAACAGTTTTATTAATTTTCAGATAATATATATTTACTATAATTGATTTATAAAACGTACCCACTTGGTTTCACGCTCGGTTGCCATAACCAAGGAAATATTAAAAAAAGATTTACAACCATTTTTCTACTTAGCAATACTTTTGTTCAGTCCGGTTATAGCTTTTCGAAGGAATATTGACCTGATGACGTCACTCCTTAGACTTTTATACTTAGGAAAAATCTCGTTAGCGGTACAGTTCCTAGGAGGTGTCTGGTTCAGGTTTCCAGGGATTTTCTTTCTAGGGTACCTGGTTCCCCGGATTCTAGTACCCGAGACGGTATGATGCAGCATATATGGGGCGATTTCCGTACAGAAATAAAGAAAGGGTTTGGTAGCACAAAAATTGATGCCTGACTGCCTCGGTAGCGCAATGGTAGCGCATGCGACTGCTGTGCTTGAGGTCTCGGGTTCAATCCGAAGTTGATCCAAATTTTTGTATGATCTACAAATATTTGTTTCGGAGTTTGTGAGTTTCTATGTAGAATATGTATGTATTTACATAAGTATATAATTATTCTATCAGTCAATCTAGCTGTCATAGTACAAGCTCTGCTTAGTTTAAACCTAGATGGCGTTGTGTGTTAGATATCCGAAATATTTATTATTTATTTATTTCAAGGTATCTAATAACACTAGTTTGCCTTATAACGTTACCCTGTTTTTAACCGACTTCAAAAAGGAGGATGTTCTCATTTCGACTGTATTTTTTTATGTTTGTTACCTCATAACTTTCGACTGGGTGAAACGATTTTGATTATTCTTTTTTATTTGAAAGCTGGTGCTTCCCGTGTGGTCCTATTTTAATTTAGTCCAGTTCTTGAAGGGGTTTTTTTATAAAATTTTATGATTATTGATAGTTTGCGTTACTGATTGTTAGTGATCCTATTGGTTTTATTATTCTAATTGCTAAGCCAGAGATCGTGACTTCGATTCCCACCTAGGACACTTCTATATTACTTAATACATAAAGCTGAAGAGTTTGTTTGTTTGCTTGAATGTGCTAATCTCAGAAACTACTGGTCCGATTTGAAAAATTATGTCAATGTTAGATAGCCCATTTATCGATGAAGGCTATAGGCTATATATCATCACGGTAAGACCAATAGGAGCGGAGAACCAATGAAGAATGTTACAAAAATAGAGTAAAATTTTTATGCTGTAAAGGAGGTTGCGTGGGTCAGCTAGTATTGCGTACTGAGCAACGTGATAATTTTTTCTGAATCTGGCAGATACGGGATCATCAATCTTCTTAATTTTTGTTTAGGGATAACTCAGAGGACAGCAACACAATTGTTTCTCTCATCAGAATCAGAACGTCTAGTTGTTTGACCACCTATCCTACTAATATTATAAACGCGAAAGTTTGTAAGTATGGATGGATGTTTGTTACTCTTTCACGCAAAAACTACTAAACGGATTTGGATGAAACTTTACAGTAATATAGCTTATACATCAGCATAATACATAGGCTACTATTTACCGCGATAACCGACATACACGCGGGCGGAGCCGCGAGCAAAAACTAGTACCTATATAAGTTATGGAATCAGGCGTTACTTTGCGGAAATCCATGACATTGAATGCTATGAAATATTTTTAGCTTTAATTCCGCGAGACAAATATCCAGGTCTGAGAGCAGGACACAAATCCCACCGTCATGCATACTCACATGCACATATAGGTATCATAGCTATAAGATATAATTAGCATGCTAAGCAACCAAACCTATACTCGACACGTGTTTCGCCCCTCCACGGGGCATCCTCAGGAGATGTTGACTCGTCGAGCGTTTGAGCTCGAATGAGCTAGTCGCACCGCTGTCGGCCCTTTTATATACCGTTTCGATGACGCTATAATAACGGTCGATACAACGTCACAGAGACATCTGTGCCGAACTACCTGCTGCAATCATACTTAGAAGTGGTGATGGAATTAAATTTGTTTGGTCATTCAGCATTTGTTTGGTCATTTAGTACCTATATATAAAAAGAGACCTCACATTAACAGCCTATAACAGTCCACTGCTGGACATAGGCCTCTGCTTAGAAAGGAGGGTTTGGTGTACTACACCACGCTGGCCAGACGGGTTGGTATAAGGGTCGTTTCAAGTTTTCCTTTCTCTGTTGCATGTGGGGTTTGAACCCACAACACCTACTTAAACCACTACGCCATCCGTTGAAACAACAACAACTTGCAATCAAAACAACACCTCAACAACGGGAACAGACGACTCTATCCCGTGAAGCGCCCGTGTGCAATCATTACTTTGGCATTTATATTACGCTTTATAAGCGTAGCGCCCTTCAGTAAGCGCACAGGTTCATTAGAAAGCCGAGTCTCCACCGAACAAAACTTGGCAACTTTCGTGTTGTCAACACGAAAGTTGGTGACAAAAGTTTCTGTTATTTCCTTGTGTTGGCAACAAATATTCACAACAAATGTTGGGAACCGTGTTTCTGTTTTTGGTGGTAAACATCAAAATAATACGCTTGTTACAAATATGTATTGGCTCTGTGGAGACGCATAGTTGGAATGTTTTTCAAATTGTTGGCGACTCGGTGTAGACACAACGGAAACAAAAGTTTGCGATTTTCTGGAGAGTTGTAAACAGTTGTAAACACTGTAATTGTCAACAATTTTGATGAAGACGCGGTGTAAAACTGCTGCGCCCGTTTGCACCACACACCTTGCATTATGTAAAGACGCTCTCCTGACAATGACTGCACGTTTGGCCTAGGGGTTTAACGGTCACCACGCCGTTTCCTACTTCGCCAAGTGTCGAGGGTTCAAATCCCACGTAGGACAACACTTTGTGTGATCCACAAATTGTTGTTCTGAGTCTGGGTGTTCTTTGTGTCCGTTTCATATATGTTTGTAATGTCCCCCGCGACACAGGATTTATTCTTAGTGCGGGAGTTGTAAAAAAAAAACAAAATAAAACGGGTTATTAAACTTAGACATTTAAATTTTAAGAACTATTCACAGGATACATAACTCATTTAATAACAGAACTGCACTTAAAAATTTTACTGCCTTCGAACATTAATTATCATAATCTTAGTTTATGCTAATATTCATAACGGTTTAGACATTATGTCAATGTAAATGTTTAAACTTTTAAATTAAATTTAAATACAAACAAAGGAATAAGCAATTATGTGAAAAATTCTTTGTGGTGCCTTTTGCATAGAGAATGATGAATCAGACTTATCTTGAGTTGCAAATTGTGTTGATTCTTTCTAACTATTTTATAATTTAGATTTCTTTCAGATTTTAGCATCCTAATTCCGTGACATCTATGTGGTGGTGACAGATTGAGAATACAAAGTGTCATCCCTATTCATCCAATGGGTGTCTTAAGAGCTGATTAAGGATTAAATTATGCAGGTCAACTGAAAAGAGAACTTAATAAATTACTGCTGTTCGATGGACCTATTTAATGACGAACGACAATCTAATTAAAGTTAGTGCATTGTGTGGTTTGTGTAGAGTGTAAAATTGCATTTAGCAACAAAGTCGCTGCCTTTATACGAGTATTTTATTTTACCCATCAGTCTAAGACATATCATGGCGTTAACATATAAAAACTTCAAAACCAAAATAAAGCCCTAAAAAATCGTTCGAACTTAATATTAACCCTATATCAATCCTTCATTGATATAGGGAGATGCGCTCATAGCCCAGTTGCACTCGGTGAATCGAAACAATCACCGAGGGTGAGCAACGATGGCGCTTGTACCCCAATAATTCCAGAACCTAGGACCAGGTGCATAAAACGCTAGTAACTACATTGATTGCACTTAATACTTTCAACTGAAGTCCCTTAGGACCCTTGGAATTAGATTTGTGTTTCTTCCATAAAAACGTATTGGATAACAATCTCATACAATAATTATTTATGAGAATGTAATTGTTAATTTGTACAAAAAAATGTTCACCAGTTGTATGCGTGTTATGTACAGAAGAGTTATTAATTATTTTTAGGGTTACGTAAAACACTACGTGGGAGAGCCACGCTTCGGCATGCATGGGCCGGCTCGACCGGAGTGATATCACGGCCTCACAGAAAACCGGTGTGAAACAGCGCTTGCGCTGTGTTGCGCCTCTGGTGTTGTGTCCATTGGCGGCGGTAAAAGCTTACCATCAGGCAATAAGTCTACTCGTTTGCAGTTTCGCTGCCCCTATTCTATAAAAAAAATGAATTAAGGTTGAATTTTGACCATTGGGTGAACACTAGCGCCAGGTCACTGCCTCGGTGGCTAAAGGCCCGTATTCACTTTGATTAGTGCGAGTGCAGGTGTGAAGTGAGGCGATCGACGATTGGTAGAAAATACGTGTGCACCGCGAATTCGCTGTCCACACGTACTTTCCACCAATCACCGTTCACCCGCACTAAGCCCCTGCACTCGCACTAAGCACCTGCACTCGCACTAAGCACCTGCACTCGCACTAAGCGAAGTGAATACGGGCCTTTAATGGTAGCGTATGCGACTATAGAGTTGCTTGAGGTCTCGGGTACGCTTCCCGGGTCGCATCAAATGTTTGTATGTTCTGCAAATATTTGTTTCGGAGTTTGGGTGTTTTCTATCCATACTTATCCATACTTATATTATAAATGCGAAAGTAACTCTGTCTGTCTGTCTTGCTTTCACGGCGAAACCGCTGCACCGATTACAATGAAATTTGGTACACAGATAGCCTAGAGCCTGAGAAAGGACATAGGCTACTTTTTATTGCGAAAAAAAGGTAATAAGCGGTTGAAAGGGGGGGGGGGGTGAAAGATTGTATAGAAGAGTGGTTGTTCACTCGCCACACGCCTGCGCGTTGCCTTGGTGACACAGGGCGTCTTAGCAACGAGTAAACAAGGATGTCAAATTCATTAAAAAGATTGACTTGACTGACATTGACTTTTTAAAAGAAGACTTAAATTAATTTAATAGTCTAAGATTAATACCTTGATTATTAATATGTCTAGATGGACTGTCAAAGCTATAAAAACACACGAAAAAATAGGCTTGAACACTAACTAACTAAATGTTTTTTCCGCGTTTAGTACCAAATGCACTGTCAGTGGATACACACATGTTGCTGTCATTTTTGTGTTGATAAAAATGGCGAATTGTGCGATATAAGTGTGTAGAAATTACAGAGTACGATCAAAATTAACAAAGAAAGTTACCTATTATCGTTAAGTACCATTGAGATTTTTGAAGTTTAGAAACACTTTTTTGTAATTGTTCTTATTTATTTTTATTAATATAATGAACATACAAATCAGATTTATGAATGTATGTATTAATCTTTGATTAGTAATATGTCTAGATAGAGCATCACGATACAAAAGAACAAAATTAAATGACACAACTATTCGATATTTGTGTGCGTGACAGCTACGTCTTACACTCGCCTCATGTCATTCTAAATTTCCTAGTGTGAGTGCGTAAATGATACCAGTTGTTGAGTTTTTTTTGTGAAAATGGGGAAACAATTATAACAGTGTTGAATAACTTTTCTATCTAGAAAAATATGCTAGGAAAACAAAATGTGATACAACCTAATAATATGTCTCGTGTTTTTTTTTATTATTTATTATCATTAGTAGTGGACTGTTAAAGGCTGTTGGTGATGATTAAAAATATGTCGTACTAGATAATAATTTTGGTCTGGTATTGTAAAAGCAGTACTTAACGATTTTTAAACCTTTTAAAATATATAAGATATATAATTAGCCCATCTAATTGTCTTTTTGACCAACATTAAAAAAGAAGAAAGGTAAGAAAAAAGTTGTATACATTACTTTTTTAATGGACCCATTTTTTTTTTTTTTTTGTGTTAGATTTAGGACATCTTCAAGATAGCTCACTATTAATATTATGGGGATTAGACCTTGGGCTTTCAATTTGTTTTATTAGATTTACAATTAGCTATTTTTTATATGAATGAGATCTGACGAGTAGTTTTTAAATTGAATTTTCTCAATTCTTATCTGTTGATAAGAACATTCGAAGATATACTTGTTTTGAAATAATAAAAACTGGACTTGAAAAATGCATGAATTCACGGTTGGTCTAGTGGTTTAAGTTATCGCCACGCCGCTTTCTATTGCGCCAGGTGTTGTGGGTTCAAATCCTAAATAGGACAACACTTTGTGTGATCCACAAATTGTAGTTCTGAGTCTGGGTGTTATGTATATCTATGATACAATATCTATGATACAATAGATGTATCTATTACAGCAAACAAAGCCATTAAATAATTTCTAAAATAAATAATTATTGTAGTCGCCATTTTGTGTTCAATTTCTTCGTGAAAAAATTGGAAGAAAAGTATCCGGGGGGATTTAAACACAAAAAAAGCAAAAGGGGTACGCCGCAAGATGAAATAAATGCCTGTATGAAACATATGTAATAAGGGTAGATGTTAAAAAGTTTTGTCTTACTACAATTATGCGAGTACAACTTCACAATGATTTATGAGCAGTGTCAATATGCAAATAATCATCTTAAAATAGGAGAAGATTGTATGCCAAATGACAGTAAAGACATGATTACACTGAAACGGGAGTCCTGGTATATGATAGCACACATGATGTAAAAATAATATTTATTCTGATCCGCCAACTAATGCGACAGTTATCGAATAAACGAACGGATCCTGTCAGACGTGGAGGAAGATGTTATCAAATACCTCTCAGGAAACAATGCAAGGGAAACTGAAGCAGTCATATCATAGCTTATGCATAAAGTTTCTCAACTCTTTAGAATTATAAGTAGAGCCTTCCCATAAGTTGAGACTGAAAGTTAATGTTACAGTCCATTAATAAGAAGTCTTGAGCGCAAAAGCTATGTAATGGTACACGGCTACAAAATACACATGTGGGGTACAACATTATAAAAAAAATGTTTTAATTCCCCGTATTAAAATAATTAAAATTTATCTGCAATTTCAATTTAAAAGAATGCAGTTTCCGCTGAAAACAAAATTTGCAATAAAAATTATCAAAGCCCAAAGACAGACGGTTAAAGTTGCAGTTCACTTAGAAAAAAACATGTTTTTCCAATGGGCAGCATAATCGCGTGTATCAACTCAGCTCAATCACTATATTTTGGCAAAAAATGGCAAATCAAAAAAGTAGTATTTTAAAATTGTAAAAATTGAGAAGAATTTGCTCAGCATGAGGGAAAACTAAAGAAGAATCTAACAGTGGAGGCAACCATACTAGCTGAGAAAGCAGACAATTCAGAACCAAACCGTTTGAACCATGAAGAAAAGCGTCAATCTAGAGACGAGTCTCGGAGGCAGACCGAATGCTTAGAGCTCGGAGAGAAGCGAACGGTGCAAGAACAGGTTGTAAGCCTTGGCCATGTCGAATGTCGAAATAAGCTCATATAAAATACTTTTTATTTTATGTACTTATATAAATACTTAAATATATTTTTAACAGTGAAACGTGTGTCTTATTTTTAAAATAATATTAGCCTTTGTTCAATCCTCTCTCCAATGTTGCGTTCACCTTGGGAAATTTGAGATGTCTTAGGGCCCATCAGTAAGGCATTCAATCGCTAAAACTAGTTCACTGGCGAGAGCAATGAACGTGACGGCGATTCACCGTGTTCTTATTCTAAGCTACTATAATCAAGCACTTACTGGAGATGTGTAGATTCCTTGAAGCGGCGTCCAAGAGGCCTCTTGGTAGTTTGCTCTTTGCGTCGTCACACATACATGACTCCTAAAGTGCTGTCCAACCTCCAAGGTATTCGAATTACAATACACTCGTTTCAACTATCGCGGAACGCGCCTAAACCGACGTGACTACTAAAACCCGCGAGTCCAAATCAGACCAATCACAACGGTAAACGACTAAACACTGGATTGGATGGACATTTTGCTAAATTACAATTAAAACGGTTCCCCTAAACGACAATCGTCGACCGTTAACAACAAGCGTCTCAATAATACTATCTGTCAACGTCAAAACGTCAAACCAGAAAAAATGACAATCAAAAATGTTGCCATTACAATGACGTTAAATTTTTAACAGCCTTAATAATTAAAACTGCTACCTAAAGTCACTGTACCACGCGGACGAAGTCGCGGGCACAGCTAGTGTATAATATGTAGGTATGTATTAAAAAACAAAAATCTATTCGTCAATCTAGCTATCATAGTACAAGCTCTGCTTAGTTTGAAGCTGGATGACGTTGTGTGGACAATTCAGTCCGAAATATATTTATTTATTCAATTATTGTAACTAGACTCTATCTACTCGGGATTTACAAGAAATTTACTGAAAATTCAATAATATAGGTACAACAAACCTCTTCTTTTAGTATTCAAAACAAAATCTTCGATGGAACCATCTCTATATACATTAAATATTTCGTAGTCAGTACATCCATCTTAGATTGCTATCAAAATAATTACAAGCTGCTCCAAATTATATTCTAAGGAGCGTTATTTCGCGAATTTCGGTGAGAATGTAAGGAATTATACGCCTTTGTTTTGTAAGGAATATATATTCAGATAACAGTATTTTATAAACAGTTTGTAACGTAAAAAACTGGTCTCTTTTTTGTCTGGTAAAAACGTGAAATGAATTTAATTAAAATCCCGTTGATAGAGAATTTTAAGATAGCATTTACTGAACTTTTTTAAACACTTATGAGACAATCACTTAAAGAATTAACATTGTGGCGACTTCCTCATACAGCGCAACAAGAAGAAACACTACACAGCGCCATCTTCTGGATATACACCAAACGACGGAGTAACGTACGATACGAAGAAACTACCAATCCTGCATGGCGCAATAGAAGTTCTCGCGCCGATTAGCATAAACAGGTACAATATCCCAAAATCAACCGTTGGGCAGTGGCCCGCCAGGCATGAAGCATGATCACCTCGCCTGATCGGAGGATCCTCCCTTTGTGTTCTAGACACCCGACCCTCCACAACATAAAATCAAATCATCAGTGTCAATAGCCTTTAGTAATCTGGCCTGCAATACTACGCTAGCCAGACTGTTTGGTACTAGGGTTGTTGACAACAAATTGTCCTTCTCTTTGCAGTGCTACTAATTATTCTGCGTAGTTTGCTTGCTTGCTCGGCTCTAAGGACACCCATGGCATGAATACGGTCACTACTTAAGGTAGGGATACTGCCCCCATCGCCGGGAGAGGGCATACGCTGCCCTCCACCGGCCCCCCTAACTGGGTCCAGGTGCGGCGGACTTGGGGATGTTCGTCGCCCCCCAACTGGACCCGAGGTGGCGGCGCGAAGTGTTCCCGTCAGCGAGGGGAGTCTTTCCCTCGCTGACGAGATGTGGCCCGGTTGTCTCTTATGTTCCCGCGATCCCCGGCGTAGGTGAGAGACGGAACACCGGGGGGTCTTAGTCAGTAAGGCGGAGGACATCCATGAGGATTTCCCCGCGGAAAAAAAGGGATACTGCCCCCCTAGCCAAGTTGCAAGCGTTCTTCTTTCTGCAGTCGTTAACGCCTAAATTCTCGTGCGTCATTGGCTAATACTTTGTCTAAGATTACTTTATCTACGATTAATTACACACGAGAATTTAGGCGTTAACGATTGCAGAAAGAAGAACGCTTGCAACTTGGCTAGCTGGTCACTCTATATACCTTAATCCGTCACCACGTTGGTAAATGTGTCGTACCTAATCATGATCATGTCCAAAGTTCGTATTGGAAAGTTTTGTGCTATAATATAAAATTCTTTGTTCTATTCACAGAACTCGGAACTGTTCTATGACTGCCTCTGTGGGGTGGCGCAGTTGTAGCGTATGCGACTGCTGTTTGAGGTCACTGGTTCGATTCACGGGTCGTGCCAAATGTTTGTATGATCTGCAAATATTTGATTAGGGGTTTCGGTATTTTATATGTATAGTATGTATGTACATACACAAAGAAAGTAGATATGTATTTATATCAGTTGTCTAGTACCCATAATACAAGCTCTGCTTAGTTTGTGACTAGATGGCGCAGTGTGTTGTATGTCCGATAATATGTATTTATTGTTCTGTGGTTTTATTCATTGCGCAATGCAAAATTGGTATTAATTTGTAGATCGAGCTCTTATCGGTAGGTGGCGCTGTCACCAAATAACGCGTTGTTGATTAATTTTAACTTTACCAACTCCCCAAGCAATAAAATGATATTGTAATAAATTCATGTGACTGAACGGTTGACCTAGTGGATTAAGTGGTCACCTCGCCGCTTTCTACTGCGCCAAATGTTGTGGATTCAAATTCCACATGGGACAACACTTTGTGTGATCCACAAATTGTTTTTCTGAGACTGGTCGTTCTCTGTGTCCGTTTCATGTATGTTAGTAAAATCCCCCGCGACACAGGATGTAAGCTCCTAATGCGAGTGTTGTCTTTTGAAAAATAAATTATTCGCCTCGAATTTTTAACACATTTAATTGTTATTCTCTCACTATTTGCTAGTTGAATACATAAATAATCAGCCGTTGAATACAGTTAGTCAAAACTGTAATAACGTTAGGTTAACAAGAATAAGTAATTAAGTGTTGCAGGCAATCTAGAATATCCCACGATAATTTGAATAGAAATAAATGTAAAACAAAATGTTGATGAAATGAGCTCACTGAAGTCACCGTCATTGAATTAAAACAGTCATTTCTATACTAAAATTATAAAGCTTTAGAGTTTGTTTGCTTCTTTAGTTGAACATATAATAAATAGAGAACATAAAAAAAAAGAAAAATACTTGTGGCACTCGGGGATTGCCGCGGTAAAGCTATTGCATTTTTTATCAACTTATGCAATTATATATTTTTTTAAGCAGTAGGTATGTTCGTGCGTGATAGCGACACAGAGACAGAAACATTCGTTGACTCGTCGTTCGGAGCAGCTCGTCTCGATCCGTGTGAGCTTCGGGTGTCAGGTTTTTTGTTACGTTACGGAATTTCTGCACAAAGGCCCCAAAGCCCGCGATAAAAGCTATGCAATATTGCTTGCTTTACAATGTTGTTGTCCTGCGTGATTTTGACACCCATGAGATGAATAGGGTTGGTGACACTCTGTATTATAAATCTGTCACCACACGGATAGGGAATAGGTCGTATACCGTGGGAGAGCCACACTTCGGCATGAATTGGCCGGCTCGATTGGAGTGATACCACGGCCTCACAGGAAACCGGTGTGAAACAGCACCTGCGCTGTGTTTCACAGAGTGACTGAGGATACCGGAGGGCCACCTCCAAACCCCCCCCCCCCCCCATTCCCCAAAGGCCGGCAATGCACTTGTGACGCCTCTGGTGTTGCGAGTGTCCATGGCCGGCAGTAATCGGTTACCATCTGGCGATACGTCTGCTCGTTTGCTGCCTTGGTCCACAAAAAAATAAAAGAAATAGGAATTTCAAGAGATATTACGTACTCTAAAGGCCTTGCTTGAATTGAATTTGAAATTCCAAAAATAGAAAAACATTCAGTATAATTGGCCGTAGTTAATACTTTGGTATGCTCCAAATGCCACAATGATTTAGAATCCCTAAACGGTATAGTTAATATGTACTAGCGAATAGTCCGATGAAGAAAATGTTATTCAAAGCCCTTTAATAAAAAAAAAGAAAAATGTGATTATTTCGTTAAATGGTTATAAGGTTTATTTTTCTTTTCTCTTTTTAACCGACTTCAAAAAAGGAGGGGGTTCTCGCATTCGACCGTATATATATACTAGTTGTTGCCCGCGGCTCCGCCCGCGTATATGTCGGTTATCGCTGCAAATAGTAGCCTATGTGTTATTCTGATGTACAAACTATATTACTGGAAAGTTTCATCCAAATCCGTTCACTAGTTTTTGCGTGAAAGAGTAACAAACATACATACATACATACATCCATCCATCCATACTTACAAACTTTCACGTTTCTAATATTAGTAGGATATTTTCTATGGCAATAACTTTAAGAATTAAAGATTTTAAAACTTGTAATGTGGTTAAAAGGAAAGTTACTAAAAAATTAAGGTAAATAAAATAAGGAATATTGCTTAAACATACGTGATGTCATAAATTGAGAAGTGAAAGGAGTTTGATCAGCCGCGTACATGTAACTTGCGTTGGTTGTTACCGGGAAGTCCTAGCCCTCTATCAGCCGTTTTCAATAGCCTTTTTTTGTGCGGATACCCCCTGGATACTAACTGCTGGTGGTTACACCCTCCTGCAGTGGCACTAAGACCGACCCCTGGGGACACCGAACGACATTTCACGTTGAGCGTTATTATTATTATTTTCTATATTTATTTATCTCCAGCTTTCACTAGAGGTAGGATAATGAAAACGCTCTGAATTTACCTTAAAAACAGTAGGTATTTGTTCGTTATTTAACAACAAAAATTTCGAAAAAGAAATTGCTCTAAATTTGTTGAAAAACGTAGCCGATTCCGAGATTCAGATAGCAGACTTGCTCATTTAAAGGTATTAGATAGGTTATTGAAAACAGCCATAGATTAGCAAAGTACCGGTTTTAACTTAAAATATCCTTTATGTACGTCTGTTACCCCCATGACTCATCCCCACAAAGAAACAATGAATGAGACAATTAGCGGTGTGCTTATCGCTACATCTGCAGACCGAGGCACTGGCAAAATTATTAAATTAATAATATACTTCGGTGTAGTGATGGGACCCTCGAATATCGATATTTAGTATAAATAGTTAGATGGATAAGTTTGAATTCTATTTTTTAATAAATTAATTTCGTAGCTTATTTTTATTTTAGCTTATTTTGTACGCTTGTACAAAAAGTAACAAATATTGTTACTTTTTGTACAAGCAAAAAGTAACAATATTTGTGAGATAATTGGAATCTAGAGAATCACACTGTGTTGCTACTTTTGGCAAGGCTGTATTCAAATTATTCATAAAATGTTTTTTCTAGTTTGCATATATCTCGAAAAATAATATAACAACAACAATAAAAAATGAAAACAGCTACTACTACATTCCAGCAATATGCTATGTAGCTGTAAACAGTCTATTCTGAAGTCTGCACAAACTAACAAAACATTACCTAGTAGCAGTCGTCATATTCTAGAATTTACGGAAAAGCCCTAGCTTTGTTACCTCCTAGACTTGGGAGTAAAAGGCATAGGCCTCACCTCAAGGAACAATACAGAGCCCGATCTATTTTTGCATCCAGTCGCTGCAAGCACTCTTAAGCCGCGTTTTCACAATACGAGTTGGCTCGGACTGAGTGCACTCGGATGTCTACTCGGACGGTACTCGTATTATGTAAACACCTAATCCGAGCTCACTCGGATCATTTTATAAAAACAAAATGGCGACAACTAAAAAAAAGTGGAATGACTACTAGTGGTGGCTGCTACTTTTTCTAATAAATACTCAAATTGTGCGTTGTTTAATCTAAAATGGTGTTTAAACGTGTTTTGATCTTCCTCTTCTAGTTCACGAAGAAAATTATTTGATGCACCCTGTTGGTCACGTCTTAAAATCCATTTCCGTGTCCAAATTTTTTATCTTATCATCATATCTGCTACCTATAATATAACATCTATACCTCGCAGCAGCAGATCAGTCGATGACATCTTGATTGTGCAAGGAGACAAATGACCACAATACGAGTGCACTACTATCGTGTGTAAACCACTATCCGAGTACACTCGTATGAAGCCGACTCGTACGAGTGTACTCGGTCCGAGCCAACTCTTATTGTAAAAACGCGGCTTTATGCAAGTCGTCCCGCCATCTGGCCAGAGGGCAACCCACACTACGTTTGCCAAGAACGCGCTTACTCCAAGGGTTGTCAGTTTTGCGACGTATGTACCTAACCATTGCCACTTCAACCTACTAATTTTGACAGAGCAATGCCAGTCACGTTGGTTCTCGGGTTGGTCTTTTTCGATAATGTTTAGAATTACGATATTATATCTGTGTAACATTTATATATTTTATCGATATAAGTACATCCCTCAGCAGACTACAGTGACCCGTAAACTCTGACCGTTGTGTGATTGTCTGATAATCCAACGCTAACGCTTCTTACACTTTAATTATAAGTGTTATGATTAGAGTCAACGACCGGTGGATTGAATGGTTTTGTAAAAACACGCATTTTTTCATTCATGGAGCAGTCAAGCTGTTGATGCATCGGTAGTTCAGTACTAATTCTATTATTTACTTAGTGTCGCGGTTGAAATCCTCATGGATGTATTCCGCATTTGGAAGAGAGAATGAGGGATAAAAAGTACCCTGATTGAAAACTGCTATTTGTATTTTAATCTTACGTCACACAGCAGACCCTGGCCAAGTTGACTATCTACAAACATAAACGACTAAATATTCGGAACGTAAACTTAAAAGACAAAATTTCAACGCTAAGACACGGTGCCAAAACAGAATATTCGCAAACAATATAATAGAATATAGGCGTTAGCGATTGTAGAAAGAGAATCGACGTGCATCTTGACTAAGGGGGATGATAGAGGGGCGATCTTGCTCGCGTTAATATTACTAGCAACCTACTTATTGCTTACCCGACATTTCAAACAAATGAATCGATGCATTTCTCTTCTGTAGTCTAAAATATTATTGTGATTAATTCTCAATTAACGTAACGTAACTTAAAATATTCTTATTCTCTTTCTACTGTACGAAGTGTTATAGGTTGAAATCTCACATGGGACAACATTTTGTAATGTCTTGGTGTTCTTTATGTTTCATGCATGTTTCTATAGAGCACACGACATAGGGATATTCCTTTGTAGTTTGTTGTTGTTGTTTAAAAAAAAAGATCTGACCATGGCAGAAGACAGTGATGGTGGTATCTAAAACAAAGAAATAAGTCAAGTTTAAAAGTACTTACTTGGATGACTGAACTTTGCTCGGTATTTTTTTTGTATATTTTCTAAAAATGAATCCTAGCTAGATCGATTTATCGCCCCCGAAACACCCTGTATACTAAATTTCATGAAAAGGTTTGAGCTGTTTCCGAGATTCAGATTATATATACATATATATAAATACAAGAATTGGTTGTTAGATGCTCATCAAAAATTAAATGGATTATGAGATTAATTTATTCTTTAAGATAATCATAGAGAATAAACAAAGCTTCTTAAACATACCATAAAAAAGATGCAAATTTCTAAATTGTCTATTCACAGATCGCACAGATAATAAATGAACAATGTTTGTAATAAAATATACAATTATATGTAAAAGTCATGTAAGAAGTCAATGGTCGGGATGTTATATGTTCTTTTGTACTGTACTGATGGATAAAATATTATTTTTTGTACGTGCGAAGTGCTAGATCGTGATTTAGATAGTATAAGTAGGGATGTACTTTCTAATTGCCGAAATATTCGACTAGAGATCGGAGAACAATAAACAAAGGCTAGACATGGGATCTCTTGGGGATGTGCAATGTTTTTCGTTTATTGTAGATAATAATAAAGATGTAGGTACCATAGAGAAGCGATCGTAATAAGTGGAATACAGTAGCAATGAGTATGATTATAATTAACTTTTGTAAAGTAATAAAGTTAATTATAATCATACTCAAAGTTACCTATTACCTACTGAAAGTTACTTGCCGATTAATTCATCAACATAGTCTATACGGCGGGGACTACAAACCTGGAATTTTGGCACCTGATGCTTTTTATGTTATAACATATTTTTGGAAATTTTATCCTGAGGTAACAAAAACAATTTTTTGGAAATTTTATTCTGAGGTAACAAAAACAATTTTTTGAAAATGTTACACTGAGGTAAAATAAAATATGAACGGCCTAAGTTTTCACGTTTATTATAAGAAGGTTAATTCGGAATACGATTCTCAGCTGGTTGAGACAAATTTACCACGAGAGAGCCAGTGCTTTAGCGGCTCGATACTCTTCCTAATTTGAAAGAACGGTATGGCACACTTTCTTGTTTTATTCCGTTCGCCTCCGACACTCCATCTGACCAAAACCCCGATAGTGTAATTTATATCCAATTGGGCACTCACTACCAGCGCCTGTGTTTGATCCCACTATGATCCCGGGTCTTTACGTGTGAAAAAAGCATCTCACTAGGCTGCCATAGTGTGGATCCTGCATTGTCCACGTTCGTATTGAGGATGGTAGAACTCTTGGATTCTGCTCATGCTTTCCATCAGACAGTGTAGTCATTTTGGCACCTTAAACATTTGAAAAAAAATTGGTTGTTTGTAAAGTCGGTTTACGGAGATAGTTTTGAGAGATAGATCATATCATCCTACATCGACGTACCTACGGGAAAATTAACGTAACAGGACAATGAGTCATCCTTTTTCGTGGATGCAGCCGGCGTTCATCACTTTATTAGACGTTGCCACGTCGAAAATTGGCAGTGATAAGGACTGCCGATAGACGTGAAAACTTATAACTTGACGGTGATGGTGACGCGGTGACGCGAACTCATAAGATTTTCTTCTACCAAAAAGTGCTCAACGCGGCTAAAGTAGTTTTCACTTAAAAAATCCGGAGTGGGTAGTTGGAGAAATTAATTTCCATATCCATTCAAAACATACAAATTTTACAACAAAAAACAACGCCCGTTGTTTTTCGCCTCGTTAACTTTTATCGTCTTGTTACAAGCACGAGATGTAGTATATACCATTCGCGTATTATCGGCTGTGCCGATCTCTTGGTAGTTTATTACACCCACCGTAGGATTCCATCCGGTTATACTACCAGCCAGGGTGGGGTCATTGATTTGAGAATTTCTTTTTTATAGGTTTTACGGTAAGGTTTGACGGGCCTCCGTGATTCGGAGGTAACCTTAAGCAGCCGGTATCGGTTCTTATCATAGGATAACAGTCGTGAAGCTTAGTTGGAGGCCTTTTGGCGGCTTAAAAACAACCAACGGCAAGATTACGTAGCTACAACGTTGTGTTGGCAGTCCCCAACCCGCACTCGGCTAGGGTAGGGACGAATGGCCTTAACCCTCTCCTGAGGGGGGACCCGAGCCCAGCAGTGACACATTATGGGTTGTTGTTGACGGGCCTGTTGGTCTAGTGGGTTCGATTTCCATCCAGGACAAATATTTGTGGAATGAACACGATCGATGGTTTTTAATATATAAGTATGTTTATCAGTAGCCTTGTTAACATGGTAGTCTGGTTTAATCTATACAAATAAATCAAATTGAAGTGTCTGTTTGTGACTTCAAATTAAGTTTTTCACTAAATGTATATGAAAGTTTATAGGATGTACGATACTTACTACAAAAAAAATTATTTTTTTTGTCTGTCTTTGTTTCTGGCTAATCTCTGGTAACCTAGCTGATTATAAGGCGTAACTAAGGCTACTTTTTAGACTAGCTTCGCCCTGCGGCGATACCCGTAGCGTAGTTGTGATAGCGCGGGTAACACGCGGGGCTCAGATAGTTTTAAAATAAAACGTATGTACACTGTAACATTTAAATTGGTCAAATAAATACATTATTATTTAACCAAGGTAAAACATGTAAAAAATATCGAAAAGAGAAGTTCAAATAAACACTTTTTCATCCCACCATCTCGGAAAGAGTATTTTTGCCATTCGATATCTGAGTGCAAAAGCCGTTTTTATCCGCTAGAGGATAAAGTAAAATTGAATTTAAAACATCGTGTGCACTTAGTTTGTGAATTCAAAACATCATGAAACCTAGACCTATTTCTTAGCGTTCCATGGATTCACCGTGCGGGTGCCGGGTCCATCGCGTGACAGATGGGGACAACACATGCGACTTCGACAGTGCCTGGGAATTGCGACCCAGGTTTAGGTTTAAGGAGCACTCCTTACGACGCGTCAACGCTCACCTCCACTGTCCGCCGTGTTACCCCCTCTACCTAACCATATTTGAAGTGAGCCTAGCAAGGCCGCTTTGGATATTCGTTCAAGAAAAGAGCTTACTGAAGCTCTTGGCAATCCAAGGTCTTTAGGCAGGTTATAGAGGGATTTAGCTGGTATACCCCTCGCACCCACTTCCACGGCATACAGCGCAACGACATAACCATTTTTAGTTATTTCGTTGGTTAAGTCAAAGTACTTGTTTCTTTTTAAAGCGTGGTCTTTAGGGATGTTCGTTTCCCATGCACCGTGAGTTCTACTAGTACTACACGCTTAATTGACATTGCATAAAAAAATATGTCCGGTCTGGACGTCGAGGCACAGATATCCTCCGGTATTCTGTAGTGATTTTCATACGTGTCCACTAATAATGTCCTGTCTACTTCTACCTCTATGGTGCCGAATTTATCATCCAATCTTTTTTAATTCGTTAAAAACTCGGACTGAGAACCTTCTTGTTGTACTTTTTTTTTAATTTGCTTTGCCCGCGCCATTTTCTTTTTACGTCATATTGTTATAATCTTTTGCATTTAGTCATTTCCTCGCTGAGGTGGGATGAAAAGTTACGTGTTGCACTCGAGTGCAAAGATTTTTCACCTCGTGCTCTTTTGATTCCCTCGCTATAACGCTCAGGATTCTAATTTTGAAATCACTCGCTGCGCTCGTGATTTAATTTTAGAATCCTTCGCTTGCTCGGTCATCAAAATGGAGCACGCGGTTAAAAAGCAACTTTGCACTCTTGTATAACAAATAACTATTAAACACATTCAGAACAGGACTCATAAATATCAGACGATTTTAATTAACAAAAAACACATTTTTTTACATTTTTTTTTTATTTTTTCTGCTTCTTATCCGACTTCTCCCTCTTTCTCTTGTTAATTGGATTTCTAGGGTCGTATATGTCGAACCAGTCATCGCCTTTACTGCTGGCGTCCTTAGCGAGCACTGCACCCTTATTTTCAAAACAGAGAGTGTGACCCAACCTGTTTTTAATAAAAAAAAACATTAAAAAAAAGTTTACTAAACGTAAATATATATTCAGTTAAAGAACTTTGGTGTCAGTTTACCATGACGTGGGTTATTTATATCCGACTTCAAAAAAGAAGGAGGTTCTCATTCGACTGTATTTTTTTATGTTTGTTACGTCAGAACTTTCGACTGGGAGAACCAATTTTGATGAATATTTTTTTATTTGAAAGTTGGTGCTTCATGTGATCCTATTTCAATTTGATCTGATTCTTGAAGTCGTTTTTTTTTGTTTAATTTTTTTTTAAGTTAAAATTTTGGACCAAATTGAAATGGTGGTCCCATTTCAATTTGGTCCAGTTCTTGAAGTCGTTTAATTTGTTATTACCCGACTACGTTTTATATTTATTATTATAATATACTAGCTGTTGCCCGCGGCTCCGCCCGCGTGTATGTCGGTTATCGCAGCAAATAGTAGCCTATGTGTTATTCTGATGTATAAGCTATATTACTGTAAAGTTTCATCCAAATCCGTTCAGTAGTTTTTGCGTGAAAAAGTAACAAACATACACACTCACAAACTTTCGCCTTTATAATATTAGTGTGATGTGATGAGCCTGCCAATACAGACAATGCAACAATACAGCATGATCACCCACACTATAGCGACATTGAGATGCTTCTGCATCATTGGGCCTCCGGTCTCGCACTCACCAACGAAACACGACAACACGAATACTGTCATTATAGGTTGATCTTCTGTGAGAGGGTAGTACCGCCCCGGTCAAGCCGGCCCGTTCGTGCTGAAATACTACCTAAACTACTTACTTAGTGGTAAAAGTGAGTTGGTAAGAAAAGCTCCCCCAATTTATTAATCACGATATGAGTTCTTTAATTTATATAGTTGACAGGGGTGTCTTTACCTATAGTGCAGGGTGTGCGGTGCACACGGGCGCAACAGTGTAGGGGCGCCGGCAGCAGGACTTTTAATGAATCTGAGCACTTTACTGAAGGGCGCTACGCTAACTAAAGGGCGCTAGAGTAATGATTGCAAACGGGCGCTTCACAGGCTAGAGACGCTTTTGATAGCTGAATAACGTTGCTAGTAGTTTATATTATACTAGCTGACCCACGCAACCTCGTTTGCGTCTCCTATTGCCCGTAGCGTGATAATTTTGCGCGTTTTGGAAACTTCTTCATTGGTGCTCCGCTCCTATTGGTCTTAGCGTGTTGATATACAGCCTATAGCCTTTTTTCGATAAACGGGATATCTAACACTGAAATATTTTTTCAATTCGGACCAAACTCTTCAGCTTTATAATATTAGTATAGATTTTGTTAAACTGTGAAAATCTTGATACCACATTAATAACGTACCAATCATCAGAATTTAAATTTTCATCGTCAGTTTCCTTTTTCTCCGACTCCACTTCTGTTTGTGTCTTCTCTTTGATTGCGTGGAGTTTATTTTTGAACTTAGCTAGCAGTTCTAGTGTGAAGTTTTCCCTGTGATGTAAAAATAAATAATTATAACAGTGTCATCATCAACAACTACTTTTAATAAGTCTCGGACATAAGCCTCTCCTGTCAATGGACGTTTTGGCATACTATGCAACTTTGGCCAGACGGTTTTAAGTTTTTCTTCTCTTGACAGTTGCCTAGCGAAGTTTTATTTCCATAAGCCGGGTCTCCACCGAACAAAAGTTGTAAATTTATGTGTTGTCAACACGTTGGTGATAAAAGTTTCTGTAATTTCCTTATGTTGGCAACAAAAATTGTCAACAAATGTTGAGAACAGTGTTTCCGTTTTTGGCAGTAAATGTCAAAAGAAGTTGCAAATATTTATTGGCTCTATGATGACGCTTAGTTCGAATGTTTTCAAATTGTTGGCGAGTCGGTGTAGACGCAATGGAAACAAAAGTTGGCGATTTTTTGAAGTGTTGCAAACACTGAAAATTCCAACAATTTTGGTGGAGACGCGCCTTTAGTCGTCTCTTACGACACCCATGAGATGAATAGGGATGGTGAAACTCAGTATAAAGCCGAGTCTCCGCAGAACAAAAGTTGTCAACTTTTGTGTTGTCAACCTTTCTTTGTGTTATCAAATTTCGGTGGAGACGCGCCTTTACAGTATAATTTTTGTTTATTGCTGATTTATAGTTCATTCGCGTTAACAAAATAGTGACATATTCATCAAGCCCCTTGACCAATCAGGATTCTAGAAATTATCTTTCCGTACGTAAGCTTGGATTCTGATTGGTTAGGAGGTTTGTTCTACTGGACTGTCATCATCATCAAAAGCCTTCAGTAATCCACAGATGGATATAGGCTTATCTTTAGAAATTAGGTATTAGCCTACTCTACCTCTGGCCAGACGGATTGGTTTAAGGTTTGTTTGAAGTTTTCTTTCTCTTTGCAGTGATGTTGTTCTGCATTGTTTGTGCCATTAGTCACCTCTTACGACACACATGAGATGAATAGGGATGGCGAAACTCCGTGTGTATTTTTTGTTTTAAACCGACTTAAAAAAGGAGGAGGTTCTCAATTCGACCGTATTTATGTTTTTTTTTATGTGTGTTCGCGGATAACTTCGTCGTTTATGAACCAATTTTAATGATTCTTTTTTTAATGGAAAGGAGATATCCCGACGGTGGCACCATGATAAGGACACTAAGATCTGATGATGGCATCCAAGAGAAATCGCGTCGAACCTTGAAGTCGGTTTTTTTTTTTAATTTTTTAGTTCTAGTTTCACCAAATAGAACCTCTTTTTGAAGTGGTTAGAAAAAAAAACTACTTATTTTGCACAACCAGTATTTATATTTTTAGCTCTAGTTTCATCACTTAGAACCTATTTTTGAAGTGGTTAAATAATAAAACATTACTTATTTTGCACAACCTGTATTTATATTTTTAGTTCCAGCTTCACCATTTGCCTATCAAGTCTCTGATTCATGTCAACTTATCTGTCAAATAAATATAAATTTCGGTTATTTTAGGTATTGCAAAGATATATGTATATATCCGAAACTCAATCAAGAACTGGTGAAACTAGACCTTACAAACTTAATATGAATAATATTGATATTTTACATATGAATAAACATATATATTTTTAACTAGCTGACCCGGCGAACTTCGTCCCGCTATCTCCGCCTGTCTCAGCTTCCCACAGGCAGTGTACAAACGCGGACAAAAAAAAGACTTTTCCTGTTATCTCTTTACTTTTTTCTCATTCTAGCAAAAAAAGAATGAAAGAAATCGGACTATGTGTTATTGAATTACAACTAAGTACATATTTTGACTTTCATTCCCTCTCTCCAAGAAACCGTGCTGAATTTCGGGATAAAAACTATCCCATGTCCTACCTCGTAGTATGAACTCAAATCGTGCCAAGTTTCATTTGAATCCAATAAGTAGTTTCGGCGTGATGCGCGGCCAAGATACAGACAGACAGACAGACAGACAAAAATGAAAAAAATTACAGTTTTCGGCTTCAGTATGGATCATAGAGAGCCCTCCAAAAAATATCTTTAATGTAGAGAATAGGGTAGTTGCCACCTTAGTCAAATCAGCTACTTGTCATCATCTGTCAAAACGATAACTTTGTATGAAAAATGTACTAAAAACCAACGGTTTAGACAACTCAATTGAGCAATATATTTCAATGTTTATTTGATTAAAATAAAATTTGTAATAGAAATTAAAAGCTGTAATAATTATATTTTCCGAGATGTTTTCTAATATTCGTTTTAATAAAGGGGACATCAGTATTTATTTGATACAGTCAACTACCCTATTGGACCTGTTACATTTTTCTTATAAGTATAGACTAGTTGACCCGACGAACTTCGTATCGCCATGTTTTTTTCGTAATTTTTCAAAATGGCCAAAAAGCTTTAGCCACGGCACGGGCACTATTCGTGGACACTCGTGGACTAAAAAGAATTTACAAATCCGGTTTTCTTATAATATAATTCTCTTTAATACAAAACTTGTCCTGACAATAGCAAACGTAAAACAAATTATCTAAATTGGTGCAGCCGATCGGAAGTTATACGCGTACATACAGTTTAGTGAAAAATATATTTTTTTTATTATATAAATTACATCCAGACATACAACACATCTCATGGTCATTTGACCTCGGTGGGAATCGAATACCCGAATCCTGGCTCTCTCTTTGTCACTAACCACTATACTAACAGGGCCATAGTAAACAATATAATTATTACTTATTCAAAATTCACAAGTATATGTACCCCGAATGGAATATAAACAAAGTTGAACTATTAAAAAGTATTGCAATACCTAAATGGGAAAACATTGTAAGTCAGTTTTTTGGCATCTAGGAATCTGTGTGATCGACAGTTAAAGGTTTTCATGAAATTCAGTATGCAGGGGGTTTCGAGGGCGATAAATCCATCGAGTTGGCATTCTTTATAAATAAGTTAACAAAAAAAAAATACCGAACAACCGTCGGTCATCCAGGTACTGACTTTTCACTGACTTTCAGGTTGGGTGATGTTAAGAAATCTGCAATTATACTTATTCTGAACTTAAATATATAATTAATTTATGACCCCTTAGTCAACTTGCAAATGTTCGCGCCAAGTCTCTTTCTACAATCGCTAACGTCTATTCTCTTTGTTTTTTATTTGTGGTTCTGCCAGAATAACTCTACTCAGCCTGATGGAAAGCATAAGCAGAATCTAAGAGCGGTGGTCACCATACACATTGCGAATGCAGACAATGCAACACTGCAGCATAGTGACCCACACCATGGCGGGCTAGTGATACTTCTGCATCATTGGGCCTCCAGTTTCGCACTCACCAACGAAACACGACAGCACGAATGCTGTCATTTTACGTTGATCTTCTGTGCGAGGATAGTACCGCCCCGGTCGAGCCGGCCCAACCGTGTTGAAATCAGCGTGGCTCTACTAACTCCTCTTGTATCATTGGCTAATATTTTGTTTTGACCATGTGACTTAGCGTTGAGAGACGTCATTTGTTGGTTAACGTTTTCGTTGGTAGAATCCAACTTTACTAGGCAGTCTGACTTATGATGTTTCCCCATCGAGGTAGTGAAAGTATTGTAATGTTTTTAAATCATCTAACATCATACAATGCCTCATCTAAATCATCAGAATCATTGATTATAGCTTCATCCCATGGCCCATATTTATTATCTTTATATTTCTGCCAACTTACAAACAAATAAGGACAGTATAGATTGAAAATCAGTACTATCAACATAAAAGAAATCAACAGTGTATTAGAAACAGTGTATAACCCGAAAATGGTAAAAAATAGAGTCACAAAATATAACAAATTGAACAATTTTGTGTGCAAACACGCTTTGAAAAGCTGAGGGCTTAGAACAAACAATAATACAGATATGGTTAATAAAATAAACGCGTCAAATGGCGTCGAAAGTCTTGAGACTAAACAAACTGAAGCAAAAATGGCCGCGTTGATTGATAAAGACTTAGAAACAATCGCGGCTGGTACATTATAATCAAAAAATATTAAATGAACGGACAGCATTATGACTGCCCAAGCGTATATTGTATCAGTACTCACTGTGTCCGTCAAAGTATGTAAAATAGGGGACAATAAGTATCCTATAATGACATACACTAAGACAGTTTTAAAATGACTTAATATCGCACTACCCTCAAAACATATATACAAAGCGTAACCAATCAAACTAGCCATAATTGACATATATATAACGGTGTATGTGTGCACCCAATCGTTATACATATACACAAATATCAACGCATACAGTACACATATACATATTCGCAGCACAACCCGAAATGAACCTTGTATCGCTTCAGTTAAGGTAACTTTTTCAACGTGCAAGTTTTTTTTGAGTTCTCTCAAGAAATGTCTATCGGTGTAGTTATCTGGATAGTCACGGTTTTCGTAAAGGTTCTTCACCCAAGGCTTGCGTCGGGGAGGCTTTCGATGTTTTGGACGACTGCTTCTGAAAGCCGATGATCTTGGGTTAGGTTTCTTGTCTTAGATTTGAGTTGTCGACATTATGTCGTGCGGTGTACCGTAGGTGTCTGTACTTGGCCCATTTCTATGGGACATGGGCTACGACTGGGTCGGGCTCGTCGTAATCTGTTATGCTGACGATATATTAGTCACGGCTCGGAAGCCTTTCAAGCGGTGGTGCCTACCATTGCAGACTCTGTGATGGTTTTGGCTTGAAGGGAGGTTCTTTTATTTCATGGGCAACGTTGATATTCAACCCTTCGGACCACTGTGGTCGATCAAAGCTGATCTGTGCTGTGGCTATTTTTAGGCAACTTTCACCTAATTTAGGTCGATACAGCGTCGTCGCTAGACCGCTGTACGTGAGGGATGACCGGTCAATGGCACTATACTGGGCTCTAATCGCCCAAAATAGGGGTGGTCTCTGGGGCCCTCAGGGGTAATGTTTTATTCAGTTCGATTTCAACATATCGCCAGATACCCCGTGGGGTGACGGCCCGAGAGGGATTGCGCAAATATGTCTTGAATGATACAAGGTTTGAAATAACTACACTGCACTGGTGATCCGTTTAAATAAAAACGATTGAAAAAACGCTTTGATCATAAAAGAGTCAAAGAGCTAAATTTTGTTCCTCAGGAAATTTCAGGTAAGGATTACATTTGATCAAGAAAAATTTAAGCCGCCATTTTGTGGTGGCGGCCATCTTAAACTTCAATATTATTCTATTGTCATCATTCTCACTAGTGTCATTTTAGAACTAACACAGTACATTTTAGGTGTATTTGTTTTTAAACTTTCGCGACTATACATATTATTCGAATGTAAATCGGGACTTAATCGCGATAATATCTACAAGGTATAATACCTTTTTTGGTTTCCCTACGTTTCGACCGAATCGCACCGATCGTGGTCACGGGTCGACTGGTGAGAGCTTAGCGACGCCTCCGTGAAGTGCGACTTTCATCAACTACCCGCACTTGGTCTTCTATATTTTGATTGTTGGTCCAATGGTTTGCTGGTCCAAACCATTGGAGAACTACACCAACCGCAGGTCCTCTCCACCGACTGTCACTATTACTCTAGAAGTACTATTCTATGGACTCGGGAAGCGGTCGAAATCAAAAAATTTCAACAGAGAAGATGGGTACCGCTTGTCAACATCTTGGAATCCTGTCATCAGCAAATGCAATCGTCAGCGAATACATGTTGCTCGACAAGACTCGGCGGACGTCGTGGGTGTGGTGTGTCGAGGTACCCACAGTGCGAAAGACAATCAAAATAAAGAAGACCAAGTGCGGGTAGTTGGTGAAACTCGCACTTCACGGAGGCGTCGCTAAGCTCTCACCAGTCTACCCGTGACCACGATCGGTGCAATTCGGTCGAAACGCCGGGAAACCAAAAAAGGTATTGTACCTTGTAGATATTGTCGGGATTAAGTCCCGATTTACATTCGAATAATTTTAGGTGTAATTTCTATATTTATAATTTATTGCACTTAATTTGTGATAAAACTGGCACGTAATGAATATAAATACCACTAGTTAATAAAACATGGTCATCAAGAAAAAATCTACAAGAAAAGAAACGCAAACTTATGCTATCGAACCATACTGTGGATATCTAATAACAAGAAAGAAAATTGTCCGTATGGTGAGGGTTAAAGAATGCAGTGTCACCATCCCTATTCACCCCATGGGTGTCGTAAGATGCGACTAAGGGAGCAAACTAGGTATATCAAGACAACAGCACTGCGAAGAGAAGGAAAACTTGAAATAAACTCTATACTAACTTCTCTGTCCAGCATGGTTTTTTTTATGGAATAGGCAGGGCAAACGAGCGGACGTATTGCCCGATGGCAAGCGATTACCGCCGCCCATGGACACCCGCAACACCAGAGGCGTCACAAGTGCGTAGCCGGCCTTTGGATGATGGAGAGGGGGGAGATAGGGGGTTGGGGTATGGGCCTCCGGTATCCTCACTCACTCGGTGAAACACAGTGCAAGCGCTGTTTCACACCGGTTTTCTGTGAGGCCGTGATATCACTCCGGTCGAGCCGGCCCATGCATACAAAGCGTGGCTCTAACACGGTAAAATACGGTGGTATAGTAATCTAAAACCTTCTTTCTAAGGAAAGGCCAATGTCCAGCAGTGAAATATTAAAAAATATTAAATAAATAAATATAAATTAATAAATACCTTGCAGCACCCTTCTTTGGTATTTTCTCCTTTATCTTCTGGTATTTCTTCTGTTCCTCGATATATTTGTTGTACATCTCATTGTCTTCTTCTTTCTTCTTGTTATCTTCTACTTCGTTCTGTTCTACTTCTATACTTTTATCTTCTTTGTTGCCTTTCATTTCTTTTCTAAGTTGTTTTATTTCCTTCTGGATTTTTTCTCTGGAATAAAACTGATTATGTTAAAATCCTACTAATATTATATATTATTATTTATAGTATATTTTACTGCACGGTTGGCCTAGTGGTTTAGGTGGTCGCCACGCCGCTTGCCAATTCGCCAAGTGTTGTGTGTTCAAATCCTGCACGGGACAACACTTTGTGTGATCCACAAATTGTTGTTCAGAGTTTGGGTGTTAATTGTGTCCGTTTCATGTATGTCTGTAAAGTCCCCCGCGACACAGGATGTTTATTCTTAATGCGGGAGTTGTCTTTAAAAAAAAATTATAAACGCGAAAGTTTGTATGGATGTTTGTTACTCTTTCACGCAAAAACTACTGAACGGATTTGGATGAAACTTTACAATAATATAGCTTATACATCAGAATAACACATAGGCTACTATTTACCGCGATTACCGACATATACGCGAGCGGAGCCACGGGCAACCACTAGTATGAATATAAATATGCTAGCTGACCCACAAAACCTCGTATGTCTCTCTCTTCAGTCATGCTCGGGTCCTATTGGTCTAAGCATTACTTACATAGCTTAATCTTTGCGACAGTTATTGTCAGTTGATTTATGTCCTTTTAAAAGGTATGTGACTTATTATGACATATGGTACCGCGGACTTTTTTGTGGATATTGATGTCCTCTATAAACCACTCCACCACCGCGGTAAAGCTATTGCATAGCATTTTTTATTAACTTATAATTATTTTTATATATGCAGTTTTTTTTTTCTTTGAACATGTATATTTACGGGGCGCACATGCGGTGAGTGTGGCATTATAAAGATATGATAAATACCTATATACTTTCTCACAAACAGCTGCTTACGTATTCGTCCGATTTCGGAGCAGCTCGTCTCGATTCGTGAGCGCTTCGAGTGTTAGGTTTTATTTTCGTTACGGAATTTCTTGATTCGGTCGCCGCGCTCAAAGCCCACGATAAAAGCTATGCAGTAGCTTAAAAAAAGACGCGTGGCACTCAAGGACTGCCGCGGTAAAGCTATTGCATAGCATTTTCTATCAACTTATGCAAATATTTGTTAATTTATTTTTTATTTATGCAGTATTTTTTCTCTTTGAACATGTATACTTACGGGGCACACATGCGGTGAGTGTGGCATTATAAAGATATGATAGATACCTATATACTTTCTCAAAAACAGCTGCTTACTTATTCGTCCGATTTCGGAGCAGCTCTTCTCGATCCGTGCGAGCTTCGGGTGTTAGGTTTTATTTTCGTTACGGAATTTCTTGATTCGGTCGCCGCGCTCAAAGCCCGCGATAAAAGCTATGCAATAGCTTAAAAATCAAATATTTCCTCTTTATAATAATAGGTCTTTACCTATGAAATTGCCGTTTTGTATGCAATAAGTGAAAGTACTTATTTTTTCAAACTTTTTTATTTCTGTTATTCGAAGTAATCACCCATGCAATCGACGCATCTTTGCCAACGCATTGGCAGTTTATTGATGCCCTTCTTGTAAAAATCAGCTGGACGGGAGGCAACAAACTCTTCAAAGGCATTTTGTACTGCCTCTCGGGAATTGAATTTTTTACCCACTAAAAAGTTGTCTAAATTTTGGAAAAAGTAATAGTCGGTAGGTGCAAGGTCTAGTGAGTATGGCGGATGAGGAAGAGCTTCCATCTCCAGCTCCTGCTGCTTGGAGACTGTCTGTTGCGCAGTATGGGGTCGCGCGTTGTCGTGAAGGAGCAGTGGGGACGACCGATTGACCAAAGCTGGTTGCAGATTTGCAAGCTTCTCCATCATTCTCTCCAGTTCTTCACAGTACACATCTGCATTAATGCTCATGCCGTTTTGTAAAAAGCTGTGGTGAATCACACCCGCACTAGACCACCAAACAGTGACTATCACCTTTTTAGGGGTCATTTTTGGTTTAGGGCATTGCTTTGGTGCTGAACCAGGGTCTAACCAACTTGCTGACCGCTTTCGATTGTCGAACAGAATCCATTTTTCGTCTCAAGTAACAATTCATTTCAAAATTCCTTCATTTCTTTGCCTGTTCAGCAGCGCAAGGCAGGTCTCGACGCGTACGTTGCGCTGGCGATCGTTAAGGTCGTGGGGCACCCATCTATCAAGCTTTTTTACCTTGCCAATTTGTCGCAAATGGATCAATATTGTTTTGATGCTTATATTAAAAGCTGCTGCTAGCTCAGCTGTAGATTGAGTTTCGTCAGCTTCCACAATCGCCTTTAATTCATTATTGTTAACCAAAGTCTCCGGACGTCTACGAGCTTCATTTTTCAAGTCAAAATTTCCAGAACGGAACCGGGAAAACCAATAACGGGTTATGCGTTCGTTTGTACAGTTCTCTCCGTAAACGTTTTTGATCTTACGTGCCGTTTGTGTCGCGTTGGTGCCAAGACGGAACTCATATTCCATAATTACACGAATTTTTAAAGTCTCCATTATGACGAAAAATGTTCAAATGGAATGAAAATACAACGCTAATCAAAAAACAAAAGACTGAGTTTGTAAATAGAATGTCATGGTTTTAAAACAAAATTAATTTGAATTTAGAATACAGAGCCATTACAAACTTTTTTTTATTTGAAATGACCAGTACTGAAGAACGGCAATTTCATAGGTAAAGACCTAATATTAGTTTACCTAGATTGCAATTTGTTTATGATAAAACTGGCTCATTAAGAATGAAAATAAAGCCGATACAAAATAAAATCACTCCTTCATAGTTACTTCGTCGATTTCGTAGCCATATCACAGATATCAAGCTATAATTTAAGGAATGTAAATGTAATAATAGCTTTTTGTGAGCGCGTGGTATAACTGCAATTGAGCACACTCCTCTGTGCCAAAGCTATAGCTCCCACCTTCAAAAAACTACTAAAATTAAATAAATGAATATTTTTGACACCGGCAAAACAAAGCCATCTAGCCTCAAACTAAGCAGAGCTTGTACTATGAAAGCTTTCTTGTATAAAGTACAGTTTTTTGTAAATACATTAGTAAAATATACTTTCCGAAACAAGGCGGGTAAACGAGCAGACGTATCGCCTGATGGTAAGCGATTACCGCCGCCCATGGACACCTGCAACACCAGAGGCGTCACAAGTGCGTTGCCAGCATTGAGGGATGGGGAGAGGGATATAAAGATTTGGTCCGAGCCGAGTATCAAACCCGAGACCTCTGCACAGTAGTCGCATACGCCACTCTTGGATGCTGCTCAGGCTTTCCATCACGCTGAGCAGTCACTTTGGCAGGTACATATATAAAAAATCTTACTTCTCTTTTCTTCTCGCGTCATCTCGATCTTTTCCAATATAATACTCTTCTTCCTCTGAACTTTCTTCTTTTTCATTCTGCTTCATTCTTTTGCTATCACCATCTGGACTCTTAGCGCGCTTAGTACTTAGTTTATCTCTTATATTGCTGACTGTGGCTGCAGTCTCTTTGACTTTTTGTTCATCTTCTTTTGTTGATAATACTGACTTCTGCTGTTGTTCTTCTTCTTCTAGTTCTAGAAAGAGAAGTACAATTAAGTTTAATTTATTAATCTGTATAAATTCAGAAGTAACTCTGTTTTAACTGCCTCGTTGGTCTAGCAGTTGACGCATGTGACTGCCAATCAAGAGGTCTCGAGTTCGAATTACAGGTCGGGCCAAAAACTGTTATTGTTTTTTCCTCATTATAGAAGAAGTTTGGGAAGTTGGGGTCTGAACCCCCGTCCCGTGCCTCGGAGAGCACGTAAAGCTGTCGGTCCTGCATCTGATCTCTTTCCGGTCGTGTCGGTTAACCGTCCCATCGGATTATGAGAGAGAGAACAGAGAGTGCACCTGTGTTTGCACACACACTTGAGATATTTTGGTTCTTGAGGAATGATATTGGTTACTCCATACCGCGATAACCAAAACACACGCGGGAGAAAAAACTAGTAAATACATAACCTGTTTAAAAATAGGGTGCTAAAAATCGTACCTGCAGCAGTTTTCTTGCTTAATTTAGGATCTTCAAGAAGATCGTGAGTGGACTTGGGTTTCCCCCGATACTCCTGTGCTTCATCCTCGTCTTCTTCTGCCTCTTCACCAAAGGACAAGAGTCCGAAATTTCTGCAGAAAAAAAAAATCAATAAGTATCGTAATTATATAACTTCACACATCACACACGGCTGTTGGTTCCTAAACTAAGTTGAGCCTGTACTGTGGGCCTGTGGTAACTAGACTGCTAAAAAATAGGTAATTAAATAAATATTTCGGACATCTAACACACAACGCCATCTAGCTTGAAACTAAGCCGACCTTTCACTATAAAAAAAAATAAAAAAAATACATACAGTGGAACATAGAACCTCCCCCTTTTTTCGGTTAAAAAGGTAGAATGACTGATAGAATAGTTTTATACTTTTCTTTTTTGTAAATACATACATATTATACATAGAAAACACCCAAAACTCTGGAATCGAACCCGCGACTTCATGCACAACAGTCGTGTACGCTACCACTGCGCCACCGAGGCAGTCAAATATTTCTGAATACACATACATCATCAACAGCCTCTAAAAGTCCACTGCTGGACATAGGCATCTACTTAGAAAGGAATTTTTGGCCACACTGGCCAGATGGGTTGGAAAAGGTTTTGTTTTAAGTTTTCCTTCTCAGTGTAGTGATGTCCTGCGTAGGTAGCAACCTTAATCGCCTCTTACGACACATCTATATACTATAATAGCTAAATTATTTTAGTGTTAGATAGCCCATTTATCGAGGAAGGCTATAGACTATATATCATCACGCTAAAACCAATAAGAGCGGAGTACCAATGAAGAATGTTACAAAAACGGGGGAAAATTATTACGCTACGGGCAATAGTAGACGTAAACGAGGTTGCGTGGGTCAGCTAGCAATCAATAAATTACTTCTAGACACAGAAAAAACAATGGTGCTTACACCACAATTATTTGTCCTGTGTTAAAATCGAACCCACGACCTCCGGTCTAGTAGTCATAGTCATTAACCTGGCCTAGTACCAACAGGCATACCAAGTAGGTACTCCTATAGTTCTAAAAAAAAATCGTACTTGACACCCTGCCGTTCTTTCTTCTTTTTCTTGGGTTCCTCTTCTCTGATTTCTTCTACAACCCTCGGCACAATATCAGTGAAAGGGTTGATAATCACGGTGGTACTGGTGATTTTGTGGGGGTGTTCTGGACAGTCATCCGGACCGATGAGACCTTCAGACAGCTTCAGGACATTGTAGATTGTTTCACCTGTACAAAGAAAATGTTTTATTTAGGGGGTGGAGGAACGAGGATCCTCATCCATTACATTATAGCGACTTGATATTTGCTGCAGTTTCAAATGATCCTGAATGAGGCAAGGACAGATTTCAAAAAGAGACGTCATTCTCATACATTAATCAGATTTCTAATTACGTTTACGTTTGTAGAATGCAACTAGGCTAGGAGCTGAACTGATTGAACTTGGTCGATTTAACTACTGTCATCAAATGCTTAGCATTGAACGAAACTCCCAGTTAAAAATAAAAACATATGCATGTGTATATCTAACCTGTGACCTTTCCAAATATAGTGTGTTTGTTCTGTAGTTCTGGTGTTGCAGCTAATGTGAAGAAGAATTGTGAGCCGTTGTCGTCTTTGCCTGCGTTTGCTGAGCCGACGAGCCCGCGACGATTGAAGCGTAGACGAGAGTGGAATTCATCCTGGTGGTACAATCTTGAGGTTTTTTATATATTTAAGAGCTGCCAAAATGACTCTACTCTGCCTGATGGAAAGAGGATGCTGACCCGCCTCTCCTGGATTATGCTTATCATAATCCAGGAGAGGAGGGTCATCATCATCATATTTTTTCTTTTTCTGAAACGTTAAACTATCGTCCGTAAACTAACTTTACAGACAACCAATTTCTTTTTTATGGAATAGTCGGCAAACGAGCATGCGTATCACCTGATGGTAAGCGATTACCGCCGCCCATGGACACCCGCAACACCAGAGGCGTCACGAGCTGGGTTTCACTGAGTGAGTAAAGGTACTGGAGGCCCATACTCCAATCCCTCTCCCCATCCGTCTCCCCATTCCACAAAGGCCGGAAACGCACTTGTGATGCGAGTGTTCATGGGCGGTGGTAATCGCTTACCATCAGGCGATACGTCAGCTCGTTTGCCGCCTATTCCATAAAAAAATAATTGGTTGTCTGTAAAGTCTGTTTACGGACGATAGTTTAACGTGACAACGTCATAACAAAACATTGATGAAATGATGAGAGATAGAAGCAGCGCAAGCGCCGCAATGACATACAATGAGCGTAACGGGACAATGAACATAATGGGACAGGACAATGAGTCATCCTTTTGTGCATGCAGCCGGCGTTCATCAATTTATTAGACATTGTCACATCAAAAAAATAAAGATAACATAAAATTTACCTTGAATGGAGCACCATATATACTTTCACCTCCTGTTCCATCACCATTAGGATCTCCTCCTTGCACTATGAAACCTGGTACCACTCGGTGAAATATTGTACCTAAAACAAGTAACAACAATATTAGATAATGTCCGTAGAAGAAAATATTTTTTCTTGTGCATTAGATGATGTCATACCGCGAGTAACACCGTGGGGCTCAGCTAGTTAACGTATAAATTTATTTGTCTAATGTTTCTATCCAACTAATAAGAGTTCTGATACCACCTCAACATATTTTTGTCACAATCACAGCCTTTAATAGTTCACACTAAGGCCTCATCTTAGCAAAGTTCTGGCCTACTCTACCACGCTGGCCAAATGGGTTGGTATAGGATGTCTTCTGTCTGGGAGGGGTCTGTATGTATTAATATCAGCAGTGCCTGGATCCCTCCCGTCTCAGGCGCAGAGTGGCACACCGTGTGGTTTTAGTCAGTTCAATTCCGACACACCGCCCTGCCGCAAACCCTGGTGGGATGACGGCCCGAGGGGGTTTCCACAGGTAAAAAAAGGATGTCTTCTGTACCAAAAATCACATTTGAACTGGGATTTTCTACTATAATTAGTAGTTTTTGAAACAGCATTTCTATCTCTAAACCCAGCGAGTCTAAGCACGAAAATATATTATTGTTATGCATATGGACTCACTAGGCCGATTTCGATCCACAATATTTAAACACTTGGTATGGTACGAATCCACACCGAGTATGATGTGAGCAGTTTATTGTTTTTGATTTTGTGTCTTGTTAATTTTTGTTTCTCCATGTAACCATTTAACATGAACCTACTAACCTCATATGATTGTATTGTTTAAATTTATATTTTTTTTTAAAAGTTGTTTAAGTTACTAGTAATTGTTTGTTACACTTAGTTACATTCTTTCTTCTCTGTTATTTTTTATTGCATTGGTGTAAATAAATGTTGGTAACTCTAAATAAATAAATATGACTCTAAATTGGGATTTAAGCACTGTGCTTCTACGATTTCTCTTTAAGTACTAGAGATTAAAATTTCACTACACTGCACATTTCTTATTTGTTTAATTTCGGTCATTTTAAATACTCACCATTATAATATCCTTCCATACACAGTTGTATAAAGTTTCGAGACGCCTTTGGAGCCTCTTTTGTCCATAGTTCTATGTCTATTTCACCAGCTGTGGTCTTTAATAAAACCTAGAATGACAAAAATCTTATTAGAATGGCTTGGTATTTTCTGTTGGGAATGGTCAATTCTTATGGCCGTAATTTACCGCCCAGATATATTATTAAATTATTTTAAATAAAAATTGCTAAAACATGCATTATACACAAAGGAAATGGTAATAATAGAGTATAATTATGTTAAAGCACTACCTTTCCTAATGCCGGCGGTTCTTGTATGTAAATATTACTCATTTTGCGCTCAACACACGCACAAGCTTATAAACTACACTTTCACTCGTTAACTTATTTCATTTCATCAACATAAACTAAGGTAATTATAATCAAAATGAACCAAATCAAGCAGCGATGATGGCAAATAACAAATGCGTTGACACTTGACAGTTGACACCAATGAGTAAAGAAAATATAAGGAGATGCCCTATTCTACTATAAGAACTATTCATTATACAAATTTATATTCGGATATCTGTGGCGATCAGACGTGTTAAAAGTTGCTTCTTTGCGGAATTTTAAAATAAAATATAATTCAATTAATAATCAATAGTTGTCAATACAAAGTCTACCATAAATAAGTGTCCCAGTGATCTATTATCGTAAAGCTCCATTGCTGCTTTGATTCGTGAGTACATTTTGAATGTATAGTACCATCCCTTGTGACGCATACGTGACAAAAAGAAACAGTCATACTGAGTGGACAGAGATCAAGTTACGTTTGACGGAAAGCATATTTTGATGAAACCGTCGCGTCCGGCCAGAAAATATTGAGCTCCTTTCACTTATCAATGTAACCAGTGTTCACTGGGCTTGTTATTGCAAATTGTTGTAAATAAATACATCTAATATGCCGGCCGATCGCACACCGCCTCAACAACTACTTACATTGCCTACCCACATGGTCCAGCGCCAACGTAGCGACTCGGAACCAAACCTAAGTAATATGCAAAGTGAATTGGAGAACCTAAACGTCACCATTCGCGCGAAACGTAAATGCCCGGAGAACAGTGGCGATGTAAGTTTGTCCACATTTATGTCGGAGATAACGAATATGTTTCGTGATTTTAAGAATGAACAGGAGCTTAAAATTGCGGCGATATTGACTTCTATTACTGACATTAAAAAACAAAACAGTGAGATTTGCGCTTCTGTTGAGTACGTATCGAAATCATATGATGCATTAGTGGAGCAGATTAACCATTTAAAATCAGAGCGACAAGAAAACCTCGATTATATCCGTACCCTTGAAAACAGATTAGAAAAAGCGGAAAGAAATGCTCGTTCTGGTTGCGTGGAGATCCGTAACATTCCTCCAAATAAAAAGGAGTCTAAGGAGCAGCTTCTGCATACCTTAATTACGACCGGTAAAACTTTAAACATACCCATTGAGTCACATGAAGTCAGAGACATCTTCCGTATACAGACCAAGGCACCAGAAAATAAGACAATCATTGTGGATTTTACCAGCATTATAAAGAAAGAAAAGTTTATTCATATGTATAGGCAGTATATAAAAAACAATAGATTAACAACAGAACACCTTAAAATAGGTGGACCTTGCAAACCTATATATATTTCCGAAAATTTGACTGCATTAATGAAACGATTGTTCTTTTTGTGTCGAGATTTTGCAAAGGTAAATGACTATAGGTACTGTTGGGTATCACATGGTAAAATATACTTGAGGAGGGCGGAGGGTGCCCCATCCTTTTTGATAAAGAATGAAGCGGATTTATCAAGTTTGAAAGCTTCTAAATGACTGGACTTAGTGATATTGTTAACATGTTATAACTTTACTTGTAGCGTAATGATATCTTTTAATGTATACGCATCTTACTGTACTATTAGCTATCTTGTACATTTGCAATTTTACATTTTGCATAAGAGACCCAGTCAGAATATATTGCATGTGTACTTTACTATTGTTTTTATATTTTTTTTGCCTATAGGATTGTTTATATCTACACTATACAAAACATTCCTTCGTAAACATCACAATATTACTCACACAACAATCACTACACACAACACATTCCATGATTTTTACACATCAAGGGCCGCTATTTTACTCCTATTTCATTATGCGTTTGATGAAGTCAAAACAAAAAGTTCTTATTATTGTTTACTTAAGTGGTTTGCTTGTAGAACTTGCCACCACAAACTTGATGGAGTTATGTTGGATATGTCACTGTTATTTACATACAATATTAAATGGATAATAGTAACTTATTAAATGAGATTGAACAAATAGAAGTTTCAAATTCCCTTATATGCTCACCTGAGCAAAGTATTATTTATATGAATGATGCAAATACTTCCATTAAAATAATTCATGTCAATATTTGTAGCATTAGTTGCAACTTCGACCAATTATTGATCTTACTACGAAGGATACCAACTAAATTTAACATAATAGTTTTATCCGAATGTTGGTTAAGTAAATGTACTAATATACCTAGCTTAAACGGCTATATTTCCTACGCGTCGCATCATCAAAATCAAAATGATGGTGTAGTTGTTTATGTTCGAGACGATTTAAAGTGCACCGTTGAGTCACCGATTTTTTCTGACGCAAACTGTTTAACAATTAAATATAATAATATATTCGCTTTAGTTGCACTTTATCGCTCGCCTTCACATAGACACACTGATAAGTTTATGCAATTTTTGGATGATACCTTAAGTTTGTTAAAAAACTACCAAAATGTTGCGATAATCGGAGACATGAATATTAACATTGCACCTGAAAACTCTGACCATAACTGTGATCATTATTTAAATACAATTATGTCCCATGGCCTAATGGCCGCTCACACTTTGCCAACTCGAAATAATCGATGTCTCGACCATATTTTCCTAAAAACTAAAAATAGCGCCACTAGTATGGTCCTAGATACTTATTTTACTGACCACGCGCCTATCATTTTAAATTGCAACCTTAAAATAAATAGTTATAGAAAGCATCGTTTAGTACAACGAGTAAACCATTCGGCCTGCGTGGAAGAAATCAATGGTATGGAATTCGGACAAATTCTGTCCTGTGAAGATGGCAACAGTGCTGCTAAACTACTTGTGGAATCGATTTCGGCAATAATAAAAAAAAACACCCGTGAAATTCGGATCAGTAATAAGAATATAATTTTAAAGCCATGGATTACCCCGGGTCTTTTACGTTGTATACGAAACCGTGACAAACTCTTCATCAAATTAAAAAAAGATCCAGAAAACCCTACTTCAAAAATCACTTTTCATAGATATAAAAACTTTTGTAATCGTTTGCTGAAATCCGTAAAGAAACAGTATGAATTAAATGAATTCAACAGCCTCAATAATAACCCTAAGGACACTTGGAAATATGTAAAAAAGTTAGGTGGTATAAATAAATTTAAGTCTTTATCCAGTGACCTTTTAAAATCTTCAGTTGACCCAATATCTACTACTAACTCCATAAATAAATATTTCGTAAACATTGGAAAGGAACTAGCTTCAAAAATTATTACAACAAATACTGTGCATTCCTGTGGCTCAGGGACGACGGAAAGAGGTCTGTCTTCTCCCCAATCCTCGATGTCCCTTTTCCAAACTGACAACTCGGAAATTGACCACCTTATTTTAAGTCTTAAAAATACATCGGCCACTGGTTGGGACGGCATCTCTACCGCAATCATAAAAGATACCAGGTATACACTTACCCCAATAATTGTGCAAGTGTTCAACCTCTGCTTTGCATCTGGTGTTTTCCCAGACGTGTTTAAGACTGGTCTTGTACACCCCATATATAAGAACGGTGACAGAGGCAGTGTTAATAACTATAGGCCAATTTCAGTCCTTACCACTCTATCAAAAATAATGGAGAAGTTATTGAACAATAGGTTAAAGAGTTATCTTAATAAAAATAATATTTTAGCGGAAAATCAATTTGGTTTCCGTAGTGGTAAGTCGACTGAAGATGCTGTGTTAGAGTTAACAAACACAATTGTTCGGCACTTTAACTCAAAGTCTAAATCACTAGCTATATTCTTAGACCTTTCTAAAGCCTTTGACACTGTCTCTGTACCGATTTTACTGGGTAAGCTAGAAAGCATTGGTATTCGAGGGGTAGTATACGACATTTTCCGATGTTACCTTGAAGACAGACATCAGTGTGTCAGTGTAGATAGTTTCGTGAGTGATCTGGAGCCAGTGGAATTTGGTGTACCCCAGGGTAGTGTCCTTGGCCCTACTCTATTTCTGATATATCTGAATGACCTTTGTAAACTTGTGCTACCAAACTGCAAGATCATAACATACGCTGACGATACTGCTCTCTTGGTGCACGGTGAAACTTGGTCAGAAATAGCTCTCTATGCTCAATCGGCACTAAGCACTATTACCACTTGGCTGACCAGAAATCTCTTGACTTTGAATTTGGAAAAGACAAACTGTATTTCTTTTGCGCCAAGATGTACCTCATTGCCTGATGGTATAACTCTGAAGGCTCACAGCGATTTTTGTACTCAAAATCCAAATTGCCCCTGTATGCGCATCACTAATGTAACTAAAGCTAAGTACCTTGGTGTATGGATTGACAGCCATTTGTCCTGGAATGAGCATTTAAAAATTACTACCAACAGAGTAAGGAAACTAATGTTTGTTTTTAAAAACCTAAGAACAACTCTAGACCTGCGTACATTAAAAATTGTATATTACGCCCTTGCTCAGTCAGTTTTATCGTATTGTATAGGCGCCTGGGGTGGTACTGGAAAATATAAGCTCCTTGCTTTGGAAAGAGCTCAAAGAGGAGTACTCAAGGTTATGACCTATAAACCGATCCGCTATCCTACCGTCGACTTATATAGTGAATTAAAGGTACTCACGGTAAGAAAAATATTCTACCTCAATATAATCCTACGTAAACACACTGAATTACAATACAAACTTAATACCAATAAAAGAAGAAAAGATAAAGTATGTGATGTGGAGTTCTGTAGATTAGAGTTATCTAAAAGACATTTTTATTATTTGGCTCCCATATTGTATAATAAGGTTAATAAAATATTACATATATACCCTTGTGTCTTGCATGAATGTAAAGACAAAGTAACGCAGTGGTTACTCAGCCTAAATTATAACGAAACCGAAAGTCTTCTAATACGAATCCAATGAGTAAATTCAATCAATTATACATATTAAATGTCACACGCGCACTTATGAGCCCTCCCCTCACACACACATACACACACACACACACACACACACACACACCCACGCGCACGTACACACGCATACGCACACACACGCACAATTATTCACACATACACAACAAATACACACCTACACTCTTACGTAACCGAACAGTCCAATATTTTTATTAATATACTTATTTGAATTTAGTATTATATTCAACAACCATGTTTTGAATTCTTAAGATGTAACTACGAAACTAAGTGTTTGTTTTCCTGAGGTGGGCGCTAGTGGCTGCAACACAGTTTTTAACTATCGCAGCCATTATCAACCATATTTTGTTATGTCATTTGTTATTTCTTGGTTTCATAAATAAACTTTATTATTATTATTATATAAGATCGACACATATGTACAAAAAAGCATTTTGTCTCTTTTTAACTTATGTTTACCTTGGTGTGAAAAGAGAGATAAACATACATTAGTGAAGACTAATATTGGCAACACTTTTGAGTGACGTCATGCACTTGTCAATTCGTGCCCGGCGACGCCATTGTATGCACCAAGTTCTGAGGTAGATCTGCTGTCAAGCGGTTGTTGTTGGAAATTTTGTTTTTGTTTTCGTGCCAATTACGGCTTTAAATTGGTTTTTATTGTATCCAAGGCTTTGCCCTAGACATGAAAATCACGCCTTCGTGCTCCATTAAACAATTTGGTGCAAGAAAATACAAGAATCATTGTACATTGACTCTTTACAGGTTAGTACAAAAATGCATTGAAATTGTTCAATATTTTACGATTTTGTTTATTGTATTGTATTAAACATATTCTTTTTATAATTTCCGAAGACGTTTGTTAGTTTTTTGAGGTTCTCAATGGTATTATTTGCTTTGTTTCACTTTGATTTGTTTACATACGATTAAGGATAGTGATGGTAGAGTTAAAGTGTCGATACTTATATTATTATAAAAAAAAATGTTAACATGGTGTTTTCTTCATCAGATTTCCTGTAAATGAAATTTTAAGAAAGAAATGGATCGAAATCATTGGTTTGGAAAGTATAAACCCTCAACATAAAATGTGGTATGTCTGCTCGATGCACTTCCATGAAACATCCTACAACAGAACTCTCGACGTGACGCGATTACGTAACTGCGCAGTGCCCTAACCTGAATGTGTGAATAAATGAATAAATATTACAACTATTTAAAACGTGTTTTATTTACACAATTTGTTATTTCGCTCAATGTCAACATAATATGTTTATAAGTACTTTCTATGTTGATATCGGTATCCCAGAACCTTCGGAGCTACGAAAAAATAGGTAAACAACGATATACATTCTCGTTGGTTTGAATGCGGAGGTATTCTGTTCTTTCTTTAGTCTTGTTTCTGATATAACGAATAGGGCTGTTTTCATAGCAGATAACAAATGGTTTTAAAATAATAATTTGAGAAACCTCACCTACGATCATCTATTCCCAGACTACAGAAAGACCAGGATTTTAGGGATTCCAAGAGGAATCCACGGCCTCATTTTGAGAGGAGGTGATGTAAGCCTAAAAGGTGGGAAAAGGGAGAGGACTAGCACTCTCCTAACCCACAATGGAGTCACCAAACGCTGTAGCACTCCTAATGGCCTACGGTTTCTTGGTTAGAAGCCCAAGAATCATTTAAGTAATATTTCGATCATATCATATCTAGCCGAGTGTCCCGTGATGGCCAGCTTTCATTTTTGGATTTTAGTCTTAGGTCCATCATTCAAAATTTAATCCATCCATTATAAATAATAAAAAACAATCGGATTTAACTATAATTATTTAATGTTATCGTTATTTTTGCAATTTATTAAATAGTTCAGTTAAATATCGATATCGACATTTCGAGTCACTCTACATAGGTACAACCCTAAAGGCAGCCATTTTATGCGCCAACTTCATGTGTAGGTAGGCACGATAATTTTGTAGGTATGCGTAGTCCATGTACTGTAGGTCGATGGTTGACACTAATAGTCACTGACACTTAGAACCACAGAACACGTAAACTCTTAGCGGAGCACCTTAGAGCATATATATCTGAAGTGGCAGCTGAACGGGCGAAAAGCGTGATCAGACTGGAGACTGAGTTTGGTTAACGTCTGTCTCTCTCACGCAAGCTTTTGATTGGTGGACGCACATACCAATTTGCATGACTGATTTGGTGGGAAATACACCAATCAATCAGAAGCTTGCGTGAGAGAGACAGACAGCTAATCAAACTGAGTCTCTCTCTCTCTCTACTCCGTTCAACTGCCCTTTTCAGGTATATATGCTCTCAAAATATCCAAAAAATAGGCACAAATTACAAAAATCATAGACAACGGGCCTATGTAAACATGTGACAAGTCTCTTAGGTGACAAGGCAGAAAAATCTAGGGCTGCTACCCCCTCCCCTTCACCAGTACTCAGTTGAACCATAGATAAGAATATGTACTTACGTATAGATAGCCAACTCTTCGTTTTGCATCAATACGCCATCTAGTTTCCAGTACCCGAACTAAAACGTAGTGTCACTGGTATATATACGTATACGTAGGTACATATATATATGTATACCTAGGTACATATACATATCTATACCTAGGTACATATACATTTGTATACGTATACCTAGGTACGTATATATATATACGCCCTATATACTTTGAAAACCCGCTAAGGTGCAGAAACGCATTTTAAAGTAAAGATGTCTAATGTTTCTCGAATGGAGTAAAATACCCTATTAGTTGACCTCTATAATCCCTTAAAAAAAATACACAAAAAAAACTTTTTTATAATTAACTAGCGACCCGCCCCGGCTTCGCACGGGTGGATTTCAGATGCCCCCGCCGACGACACGATTCGTTCATTTTAAATCTGTAATATCTTCGAATATATTTATTTAAATTAGATACTGTAAAGGGCAATTTTGATCTAGGTATATTAAATGCACAATGTATTTAAATTACTTAATTGTATAAGGATTCATTCTGTATTGCTTAAAATCACTTCATAAATAAGCCATTATTTCTCGTAAAAAGAAAGGAATAAAAAGTGGTTGTTGTGGGTTATCCCTAAGAGATAGACATATACCGTCGCGGACTTTTTTGTAGTACTTTTTAAGGTGTACAATACTGTAGTACATTATTTTGATCTATCTCGTAGGGGCAACCAAAAAAATGTGTTTATTTGCTACATCACGTTAGAAACCTCGAAAGTTAACAGTGCTTCCATACTATATTATGCATTTATTATACATAAAAACCTGCTTCTTGAATCACTCTATCTATTAAAGAAACCCGCATCAAAATCCGTTGCGTAGTTTTAAAGACTTAAGCATACATAGGGATATAGGGACATAGGGACAGAGAAAGCGACTTTGTTTTATACTATGTAGTGACTATGTACAAGTTCTTCAAATAAAAAATGATTTATTAAATTAATTTATATATTTTATTACAATAAACGATCATAAATTAATTAACGTTTTTTAATTCAGGGTCATTTTAAGATACTGTTTTAGGTTTAAGACTGTGGTTTTAGAAAACAATATTTTAATAAGTAATAAAATATATTTGTAAATTAATATGTTTTTTATTCCTATTATTTTTATGAGTAAAGTTATTGAAGAAAACTGTGCAAGTTTATTTTGATTAAATAATAATGAACAAACAAGCCGAAAGACAATTTTAAAAACTGATTTTTAATTGAGCACCGTATGCACTTTCAAAAGTTTGTATGATCTGCAAATACTTGTATGGGAGTTTGGGTGTTTTCCAGCTATACTATCTTGTAATGACTAATATATTAAAGCTGAAGAATTTTTTGTTTGCTTGAACGCGCTATACAAGGTCCGATTTGAAAAATCTTTCAGTTTTAGATAGCCCATTTCTGGAAGACTATAAGCTATATTATCATCACGCTAAGACGAATAGGAGCGGAGCACCAATGAAGAATGTTACAAAAACGGGGGAAATAATTACGCTACGGGCAATAGGAGACGTAAACGAGGTTGCGTGGGTCAGCTTGTAATATTATAAATAAATAAATATTTCAGACATCTAACACACAACGCCATCTAGTCCCAAGCTAAGCAGAGCTTGTGTTCTTATGGGTACTAGACAACTGATATAAATACATATATATACTTCTTTTTTTGTAAATACATCCATATTATACATAGAAAACACCCACTCAGAAACAAATATTTGTACATCATACAAACATTTAGTCCGACCCGGGAATCGAACCCAAGACCTCATGATCAGCAGTCGCACACGCCAACCGCGAGACCAACGAGGCAGTATAAAGATAAAGAGTTTGTTTGTTTGGTTGAACGCGCTAATCTCAGGAAGTAGGTACTAATCCGATTTGAAAAAAAATATTTCACGGTTGGATAGCCCAGCAATCGAGGAAGGCCATGGGCTACATATCATTACGCTACTACTAAAAGGAGCTTAGTATCAATGAAATATATTGCAAAAACGTTTTTTTTTTAATTCTTTTGAGAGCTATCATTGCGTGCGTTGCGTAAACTGTTAAAGTTTCACAAAAATAATGTATGAAAGAATTGTTGTTGTATCTTTTGAGCTTTTATGACATCTGACGGAGCTAAGCAGAGCTGATAGCTAAGCAGAACTTATGTTATGGGTACTAGAAAACTGATATAAATACATATATACTTTCTTTTTGTAAATACATACATATTAGGTACACATAGAAACACCCAAACTCCGCAACAAATATTTGCAGATCATACAAACATTTGATCCGACCTGGGAATCGAACCCGAGACCTCAAACACAGCAGTCGCATACGCTACCGCTGCGCCACCGAGGCAGTTATTTGGTTGGCTCACCTGTAACCTTTTTTATGGTAACCAAATTCGTTCACGCTTTATAACATTACGCTATGGGCAATAGGAGACACAGATGAGGGTGCGGGGGTCAGCTATGTATAGGTAATATGTAGGTATTTACAAAAAAGTAAACATGTACTTATGTCAGACTCAGAACAACAATTTGCGCCTAAACTGCTGTTGTTACCTTTTAACCAATTAAAAGCTGTACCCTCTTAGGTGACCCAATTTGTGCCGCCTTCTTCAAAATAGTCCAACACCGATTTTTTTTCTCGAACCTATTTCCCCACATGGCCTAGCCGTTAGCTATCCAGCCTGTCTTACCAAAACCATTCCGTTAATCAATTACCTTCTTATCTATGATTTAAAAAGCTGTCATGTCCATTTTAATTTGCTTTTATCAGTAAAGAGTTCCGTAGTTGTTTTGTCTATGATTACAGTTGATTTTTAACCGACTTCCAAAAGGAGGAGGTTCTCAATTTCTTTTTTTTTTTTTTTTTTTTTTTATGTATGTACATCGATTACTCCGTCAATTGTGGACCGATTATGAAATTTTTTTTTGTATTCGAAAGGATATGCTCCCCATGTGGTCCCATGGCCAACATATCAGGATCTGATGATGGGATCCTAAGGAAATCGAAGGAAACCCTCAAATTTACGTAAGCGCCTGCAATGAAGTTACGAGCAATTGTATGCATACCTTCATATTCTGTAGACATCATTAAATTTTAAATGAAATGATGATGAGAGACTTGAGAAAGACTAAAAAGCGAAAAATAAAAAAAAACTTCGTTTAAAAAAACCGACTTCAAAAACTAAAAAGTATAAAATAACTTAATTTGTATGTGCAACCTATTCATTGGTTTGAAGTCGGTGCCAAGCCAAAATGTAATAGTAGGTACCGCACTCGCCGCGCGTGACCTTGAGCGGGATAGCTGCTCTTCGCGTTGAACAAAACAACCGAAGCGTCGACGTTCGTCTCGAAATATAGCGTGTGGTACCTACTATTCCATTGGCTTGGCACTGACTTCAAACCAATGAATAGGTAGCACATACAAATTAAGTTATTTTATACTTTTTAAACACAATCGTGCTGAATTGAAGCTTCACTGGTGTGCGCTTCGTAAACCTATTGCATAGAGTTTGATAAAAACGATGTACCTATATAAAAGTTCTTATAAAACGTTGCTATGAGCCGGCTCGAGCGGGGCGGTACTGCCCTCTCACTGGCTCTCACAGAAGACCAACGTAAAATTACACGTTCGTGCTGTCGTGTTTCGTTGGTGGGTGCGAAACTGGAGACCCAATGATGCAGAAGCAAACCCAATAAGTGTGTGTCACCTTGCTGCATTGTTGCATTTGCATTCGCAATGGGTATGGTGACAATCATTCTTAACCTTTGCTCATGTTTTCCATCAGGCAGAGTAGAGTCACTTTAGCAGACCTAAAAAAACATTTTATCTCAAGACCACTGACCCCTAAGTTCCGTGAACTATTCAGAGCAGTTGTCTAATCCATCAGCTCCGAATACGTAGACATTTGACCTTCAAGTGACACTCCAATGTCGCCATATATTAGCTCCACATGCCTGCATTAGAGTTTATTATTTACTTTTATATTAACTTAAGCAATTTGAACACGTATTTTAAATTAAATAAGCATGTAAAAGTTTGAGAGGAAATGTACAAGGTTATGTTGATGAAATAATAGTTTACGGAGCTGTTCAATTATAGCAAAGACTAGCTGAGACCCGCGGTGTTACCCGCTAGCTCAGCTAGTCAAAAAATACTAGCATAAATTACTTCTTATATCATCAGCTATTTGTCAGTGAAAGTCCTGTTAAAATCGGTCCACCCATTTTAACGATTAGCCGGACAAACAGACAGATAGACAGATGGAGAAGCAGGTGACAGACAGACAAAACTTTAGATATTGATTTTTGATGTAAGTATGTATTAAGCTGTTAACTTCTTAAGACCTTCCTCAAGATTCAAAAGATCTCCACTGTAAAATTTATACAAATCACTTCAGCATTTTAACCGTGAAAGCGTAATAGAGAGACAGAGCTACTTTTGAGTTTATAATATTGTAGTGGTTTTGTTGGCAACACTGTCGACGATTTTTGCAAAAAAAAAACTGTTAAGGGCTGTTAGTGTGATGATACTTCGATTTTGAAAGCGAAATAAGAGTAGTGCTTTATAACCGACGTAGTTGTTTCAAATCCTCATTTCTACAGATAATAGTCGTGATACAATATTAAAAAAAAATGTTATAGAGGCTTACAAAAAGACATATCCGGTCCAAAATCAACAAGTCACGAACCTACTTCCAGGGCTATCTATACGAATATCATTAATCATTAATCCATATACTCGTTATCATTAAACAACAACGACTAATAGTTCTAACAGTCCAGTTATCTTTTATATATGTAACAATAAATCGACACTGAATAATTACAGGAGATCTAGGCTATTCAAATGTTAATTTGAATAGTTTGTTTTGTTATTGGATTAGGTATTTGAAATAGGGTTGGCAACAAAAAGTTTTGTGTTCAAAACGTGTCGGGCTTTATAGTAGTGCCGTCTTATAAATGTTTTAATGATATATGGGATAAAATCGATGAGAGCCTCTTTAATTAATTAGTTTATTTATTTAAACAGCATTTAAAAAAATATATACCACGGCCTCTTCACACATCATTAACCGTGATCCTCCCCAACAAAAGAGCCTTTAGTTGTGTCTTCTCATGGACTCAAGAACTCATGGCCTGCAATGGACTACAAATATACTCAATATAATGATAATAAAATACAAACGGACGAAGCAGATGGGTCACTTAGCTACACTACAATTGGCGAGCAAAAGTTTTTTGGCTTGGAAAAATATTTCTGTAGTAACTTTAACATTTTGGAAAAGAACTTCAGGTAAAAAGGAACATTGTAAATGGTTTTGGGATCATTTCTTGTACAGCTGGTCTATCCCTGACATCGCCTCGTATACCTCTTTGTAAATATAGTAACTTTCAGATGAGATATAGAAATAATGTTTTTTTTTAAGAAAAATGGATGTGCGGCGAAATAAAATCTCGGACTAGTCTCATAGGCCAAGGATGGGAAAAGAGATCTAATGATAGCGGCCACTAACTTGGAGACCTAAAAGTGACCCGAAACAAAACTGATTTCAAAAATAATAAAACGTGAAACATTTAGTATTTCACTGTCTAACAAGGAAATTGAGGAGCACAAGTAAAACACGTCCGTTCGATACCACAATACAGTGGCGAACCCAGGGGGGGGATATGGGGGATAAATCCCCCCCCCGAAATGTTTATGTTCGATAAAAAATGTAAAGTAACGATTGTGGGCGACGACGCGACGCAAATTGGTGCCACGATTCCTGTAGGTAACAACTGCAACACGTGAGCGTTTGTTTTCAACTCTATGAAGAGTGAAATCCTACTTGAGAAGCACGCCGAAGCTTTCCGGGCTCATGATCCGGCGCCGTCTCTTCGCCGTTCCCACCGTCAGAACGAATTCAGTCGTAGACCATTGTGTCCATACGTAATGTTTAAAATATTATTTATTTTATACTTTGCCTAGGTATTCTATACAATGCCTAATGCGCAGCAATATGCCGGTGTAATATCTACGGGAACAGATCAAAAACAATCCACTCAATCTGCACTGCACTGTTGGCCTAGTGGTTTATTGTATTTTCCTATTGCGTGAGTTGTCTTTTTAAAGATAAAAAATCTCAACTGATCCAAATGATTCAACAACAACAGAGTGGATCTGGGATGATCACTGTTCTAACCTAACCTAAACCTATAATCGTAGAGATTATAGGTATAGGTTTGGGTTAGTATAAATCTGAAGAGTTTGTTTGTTTCCTTGAACGCGCTAATCTAAGAAACTATTGTACCGATTTTAAAAATACTTTCAGTGTTAGATAGCCCATTTATCGATTAAGGCTATATATCGTGAAGCCAAGGCTTATAAGAGCGGATCACCAATGAAAAATGTTTCCAAAAAGTGAGAAAATTATTGCTACAGGCAATAGTCGTAGCAGACGCAAACGAGGTTGCATGGGTCATCTAGTTCTAAATAAAGTTGATTTTATGCAAACAGAACTTGTTTCTAGGTAGGAGTACGTAGCTAGGTAGTAACATAAAATTAATAAATACAGCCCAAAACCTATTTATTTTACACATAGCCAATGATACATGAACAATAATTTTCTTTAATTAATATATTTCATACATTGCCGTATAATAATACCTGAATTATTCAGACTGCTGGTAACATATACCTATACTTAAATTCTTTATGCATTTTAAAGGTTTACAAAAGATGGTATCCCCCCCCGAAATAATTTCCTAGGTTCGCCACTGCCACAATATAATCAGAGAGAACAATCTAGACACATTTTGACATTATGAAAAGAATATGTAATATTCAAATAGCCTTCGAACATTACAAAACGTAAATTAAGTTATTATATTGTTAAGTGTACAACCCTAGCAGTGAGTGGCGCCATGCGCCTAGCATGCGCGTCCACATTTTGGCCGTCCTGCTTGCGTCATCGAGGCCGAATTCCATAGATCCAAGTTACTTTTTTTATTTTAAAATCAGAACTGTCTCGTCTTTTGAATACACTTTTCATATGTCACTTTTTATGGAGAGGTATATTTTCAGCAGTATTGTGACTGCAAGAGCCACGAAATTTTGTTGCCATCGTTTGAGCCCCTCCTCTAGAATAAGGGGCTGTAGTAACCTCACCCACTCGGTGAACAGCGCCCAAAGAACAAGTTAATAACATTGTTTTTTTGTGAGTTCATGCCATCGCCCAGGTTAAGCCTGACATTGTGTCAAAGCATGTGGTCCGGGAGCCAGGTACAAATTCGGGCAATTATTTCCTCTCGAGCAAAACTTCGTAAAAGGCCTTAGGAATGTATATTATGAATACTCGTGACCGTCAGCTGCGACTCCGTCGGTGGGGTAGGCAGCGGCAGCCAACCCAGCATCCAGATTTTTTTTTTTTTCATTCACTTCCTCCCGTTTCAAAATTTGTAGGATTATAGTTTACCTAATATCTTGAAGGAAAAATAAAGTCAGCTGATCATAACATGGTGGATTATGCGTCAGATGGGCACTTGAACCTGACAAATTTGATTTTTCAATGATTTCCTCTCGTCTAAAAATTTTTCTGGTGATAGTTCATATGCTAATACGAATAAAAATTCATGTTAGCTTGCTCTATCCCAGTGGAAAGTTTGTCAGCTGGCACCTTGAAAGGTGTAACGCAGCTGCATCTATCACCTAATGAATCTTATCAGCTGACGACTTTTCCATTGACTTACAGCTAGCTGATTCTTTTCAGTATTTACTAGAGCATATTAATAATCCTCTTATACATTTTCATTCGAGAGGGCATCACGTTTCTTATTTATTTATTTAATTATAATATTTATTAAATTAATTATTATCATTATTTTTCAATTAACGAACTTTTATTTTAGTGAAGTGATTTAAATTATAATGACAACTAATCATTTTCATTCTCGCTTTGGCTTGAGTGGCTTTCAAACTATCGAACAATACCTTTTTTTATTTTCTTCTATACAAATCTTGTCATGACAATGACATAACAAATAACTGAAATTTATGGGCGTACATACATTTTTGTGATTCATTTTATTATATTGACCGACTTCAAAAAGTAGGAGGGTCGTAATTCGACCGTATATGTTTTTTTATTTTTTTTGTGTGTGTTCGCGGATAATTTCGTCGTTTATGAACCGATTTTGATGATTCTTCTTTTAATGGAAAGGATATCCCAACGGTGGTACCATGGTAAAGACACTAAGATCTGATGATGGCATCCAAGAGTAGGTAGTTAGTTTAGGTAGTTTACAAAAATACTATAGTAAATTACGCTAAGAAGAAAAGAAGATTGAACATCATTGTCCTTGAAACAGCATATACCTAATCAATATTTGACGTTTGGGAAAAGTGAACCGCATAGTTCTTATATAGTGAAATTTCACATCTATATGTACTTCGGTAATTTTAATCCACAATCTAGCTGCAATGTAGAAAGGGCTTATGTATCTAGCTTCAATCTTTAAAAAAAAATAACTTAAGAAACTTGATGCCCTCTCGGATGAAAATGTATAAGAGGATTATTAACATGCTCTAGTAAATACTGAAAAGAATCAGCTAGCTGTAAGTCAAGGGAAAAGTCGTCAGCTGATAAGATTCATTAGGTGATAGATGCAGCTGCGTTACACCTTTCAAGGTGCCAGCTGACAAACTTTCCACTGGGATAGAGCAAGCTGAAATGAATTTTAATTCGTAGTAGCATATGAACTATCACCAGAAAAAAAATTGGACGAGAGGAAATCATTGAAAAAAAAAATTTTTTGTCATGTTCAAGTGCTCAGCTGACGCATAATCCACCATGTTATGACCAGCTGACTTTATTTTTCCTTCAAGATATTAGGTAAACTATACTAACTATAATCCTACAAATTTTGAAACGGGAGGAAAAGACTGAAAAAAATATTTTTTTCTGCATGCTGTGTAGGCTGCCACTGCCTGCCCCACCGACGAGTCGCAGCTGACGGTCACGAGTATTCATAATATACATTCCTAATGCTTTTTACGAAGTTTGGATTGGGAGGGACTTGGTCATCAAAATCTGTCACTGGCTCCTGGTCCAATTGCTCTAATACGTCATGCAGTGCGACGTCTCCACCCACACGTATGTCGGTTATCGTGGTATAAAGTAGCTTATGTGCCTCAAGAATCAAAGTATCTCCATGACAAATTTCATTTAAAGCGGTGCAGCTATTTAGCTGTTATTCATACATAACAGATAGACAGAGTTACTTTCTATAATAAATTAGTATGGATAAATATGATTCACGGAACCTTTTTTATAAATACAAACACTACAATATTGGCATACAATATAGATTATGTTCACACGGTCCAGGAGTCGATACTGAACCGTCCCCTTGACATTATTGCCATAACTTCCTAAACCTTGACTTGAAGCAATTGCTGTTTGAAATTTAACTAAATGGTGCACGATCTTAAGACATTTATTACATACTAGCTGACCCGGCGAACTTCGTACCGCCATATTTACATATCTGTCTCAGCTTCCCACAGGCAGTGTACAGTCGCGGACAAAAAAAAATACTTCTCCCGTTATCTTTTATTTTTTTCTTTCTAGCAAAAAAAAGAAAGAATTAAATCGGACCATGTGTTATTGAATTACAACCATGTAGATATTTTGACTTTCATCCCCTCCCCCTAGGAAACCGTGCTGAATATCGGGATAAAAAGTATCCTATGTCCTACCTCGTAGTATGAACTCAAATCATGCCAAGTTTCATTTGAATCCATTCAGTAGTTTCGGCGTGATGCGCGGCCAAGATACAGACAGACAGACAAAAATGAAAAAAAATACAGTTTTGCCTTCAGTATCGATAATAGAGAGCCCTCCAAAAATTTTTTTCAAAATATCTTTAATGTACAGAATTGGACCTGTTACATTTTTATTATAAGTATATATCCCACCAAAACATTTTCATGTAAAATGTTGCCAAGACGACTCATATGCAGTCGTCTTGGTACATATGCATACCCTGTGAAAAAGATATCAGATCTCATGTAGAGCCAAGCTTCCGAATCTACACGCTCTAACTCTACCAACCCTAACTTCACAAACTCTATATCTCAGTAAAAATGTATGGCTTCGCCGTTTCACTATCATACCATCACGAAGGGGAAACGAACGCATTTTGTGTTTGCAAAAATATAGTTTCTGAAGTAATGTGTTATATATGTAAGCTAACTGTAAAAAATCACCTTATTAGGAAAGCCTATTATACGATCAACGATTATCTAAACGACAAACAGTCATGGGCTTAAGGTGTCATTAGAATTTAGATAGATACACACAAACTTCTTTGTCTTTTTAATAAAGCTAAATATTAACAAACCATTGTTAGTTGAAAGTAATGCGTGACGATTATTATGGTAATTTAATTAGTAGTGATTTTTATCAGTATCTCGACTATGATTTATCATGCTCACTAAAATGTCATTGCTTGCGGTGTCGTCGTGGGGCGGGTCGTTTCCTTCCCTCTGAAATGCCGAAGGAGATGATGGCTGGTCCATGCGTCATACTCGTGAACGGGCGCTGCTTTGGGGTGACTGGTCGGCCTAGTCAGCGATGCTTTAGACAATACTATTATTCTGGTTCGTTCAACTGCAACCAGCCTCTTAATCCAGTCACGAATTATTTTCAACAGTAGATTTTGCAACTGAATGTAAGTGGATGTGCACCTTGTTTCTATTTTGTTCTATGTTTAACAGACTCAAACCCTCAACGTTATCACTGAGTGTTTTTTTTTCTTTGTGAGTTAGATTTTGGAGCTTTTTAATAAAAGGAATTTCAGGTGGCAACAGCTTGCATACTGTTTACCTTACATGTAATACTAACACTATTGTACCTGAAAATCAGATTTTGAAAAAGAGTAGCCATGAGTTTCTTTGCCAGTATTCTTCTCATGAGCTCTACGCATTTTGGAAACTGGAAGTTATGGATCGACACAGGCAGGCAGTAGATTTTGGTGTTTTCGCCTAATTTACCTCGACAATACAGCACATGCTGTGGCCTCTGTTTGTGTCGATCTATGATTTTTAACTATAGCTTCAATTTGACGTTCATAAGTGTCACTTGGTGTCTTAGATGAATAAATGATTTTGATTTGATTTGATATACGAATATTTAGTTTCTGAAGTGACGAAACAGTCAAGCCATACATTTTGACTGAGATTTAGAGTTTATGAAGTTAGGGTTGGTAGAGTTAGAGCGTGTAGATTCGGAACCTTGGCTCTACATGAGATCTGATATCTTTTTCACAGGGTACGCCATATGCAGTCGTCTTGGCAACATTTTACATGAAAATGTTTTTGGTGGGATTTCATTTCTTTTTGTAAGTTGCTTGAGGCAGTTTTTTTTTTCTTTTTTTGGGCTGTATTTCTTGTACATCTTCTTTATTCTTTCGAAAAAGTCCGTGTACCAAAAATAAAACCTCTAGCATAAACATTTGTGAAAGTCTCATACAAACTTCCACCCCCCAATATTTGGGGGTTGGGGGGCAAAAGTAATAGGTTTATGAATTTTTCTGTTGTTTGTATACTAAACTTAGTTTACATACCAAATTTCAGCTTTCTAGCACTTCAGGAAGTACCCTAACAGTTTTGATGATTATCAGTGTGTCAGTGACGAAATCGGTGTTTTTTAGGTATCAATAAAATCTAAAGTATCAGAGCTATGTAATTGAAACTTTGTATGTTTCATTAGTCTATTGGTAACATCACATCCTGAGAATTTGAACGATCTGGTATATATGGAACCAAAGTTATGAGGGTTCAAAAAAACGACGAAACACTTCGAGAAAAGGTAGGTAGAGCACTTCCGCTTCGCTTGGCTCGTCTTGGCGGGGGCACGACCGTACCCCAGATAGAAGTACTAGCTGACCCGGCGAACTTCGTACCGCCATGGTACATTTACATATCTGTCTCAGCCTCCCACAGGCAGTGTACAGTCGCGGACTAAAAAAACACTTTTCCCGTTATCTTTTATTTTTTATCTTTCTAGCAAAAAAAGAAAGAATGAAATCGGACCATGTCTTATTGAATTACAGCTATGTAGATATTTTGACTTTCATCCCCTCCCCCTAGGAAAACGTGCTAAATATCGGGATAAAAAGTATCCTATGTCCTACCTCGTAGTATGAACTCAAATCATGCCAAGTTTCATTTGAATCCATTCCGTAGTTTCGGCGTGATGCGCGGCCAAGATAAAGACAGACAGACAGACAGACAAAAATGAAAAAAATACAGTTTTGCCTTCAGTATCGATAATAGAGAGCCCTCCAAAAAAATTTTTCAAAATATCTTTAATGTACAGAATTGGACCTGTTACATTTTTATTATAAGTTAGATGATTTATATTATTTTATCACCTTTAGTCCGTGTCTGCATACTCAAATTTCTTGCGTAGGTACAGACTTCAAAAAATATTCTCAGTTTTGAAATTCTTTTTGTCTTTTTTAACCCCCGATGCAAAAAGAGGGGTGTTATAAGTTTGACTCGTCTGCCTGTCAGTCTGTCTGTGGCACCGTAGCTCGCGAACGGATGAAGCGATTTCAATTTAGTTGAATGTATGATGTATTTTTGTATGAAAGTCGAGTTACGTGCAAGTGTTCTTAGACATGTTTCATGAAAATCCGTTGAGTCGTTAAAAAGTTATGAGGGTGAAAGTGGGGAAGAGTAACCGAATGTCTGCAAAAATATCATCGAGTGGGGTCTCAAATGAAAGCGCATAACGTGTTTTTCACTTTTTAAAGGAAACTCAGGTTATTATGTCGGGGTTTTTTTTTAATTTGAGAATTTATTAATTACTACTCTTTCATATTGCACAGCCAGCAAGGCAAAGGCATAATTTTAATTATAAAGAAGAGTCATTTAAAATTAATATTCCTAATTATTGTCGTCTAACCTGTTTTCTAAGTTAAACTTAGTCGCAGTTTTCATTTACGTCGAAGTCAAAAGGAAGTCTATGTATGTATGTATATGTGTTCCATCGTAGCCCCTAAACTACTGAATCGATCTTAATTTTATTGAATGGGGTTAAACTTTTTCTTGTTGTATATGAGGGGGCATTATTTAACTACCCAGTCGGTCATTTTTAACTTTGAAGGACAAATACCACGCTTTAGACTGAAAAAATAAGGAATGCAAAACAAACTTTGAGAAATAGAGAAATAAATACTGAATTGGATTTAATTTATTTCTTTTGAGACACGCAAACAACATTTGAACGGGTCTGTTAGTATAGGATAGAAATCAATGTGCATTTTTGTACACCAAATACTATATTGACGGATATGCAATATGCAGCTCACTGGCAACCTTTGGATGAACAAATAAATGTGTTTATCCGAAGGTTGCCATTTTATAGTTATTTTTAGTTAGTTGCCACGCAAAGGATTAGTGTTTTCCTGAATTAAAAAAGCCGAAACACTCCGATCGACAAAAAATTACTAAATAATTCTAAGTTATATTACAATTTATCGAAATATTTTTTTTATACTCACTAACAACGCGCAACTTCGTCAGCGCTTCTCTAAAGTTTTCCCAGGCTTTAGCAACATTTTATTGATTCTCGATTCTTATTCGTCTAATCGTGATGTTTAATAGCCTATCATCATGGGCTATCTATCCAATTTTGAAAGAATTAACAAAATTAGTCCATTCGTTCATGATGCCGTGACCAACGGATATTGACATTCCTTTGTATATATGGATATAACAGTTTAATCGAAGTACAGATCAAGTTCAGGACAAAACTTATGTCACATGTCACTTAGTTTTTTTTTCTCAAAGTCGTTGTAGGTAACTATGTACTTCAACAGGTTCAGATCATAGCGCACACGAGCTCGACCTTAGGCGCGTGCGCGAAATGTGATATACTTATGTCTTGTCAGTTGTGGATGGTGCCATGTAAGATGGAGCCATCTGATTGAAATAATCTTACACTTTAGGCTATCGACAATAGGGAATATGCATAAAATTTTTATTTGTCTCAAACATTTTTTTCTAGATTCTTTATTGTCTTTACAATATACATAAATGGTATTTTTTTTGTTTAGTGATTATTTAAACCCAGAAAATATTAAATAAAAAGTGAAAATTAAGGGAGGGAAATTCAAATTTGCAAAACGCGTCCTATTGGTCGAAACGAAATGTGACGTCGATTGTTATGTTATCGCAATTATTGGCGTCGATATTCCTACTGTGTTATTAGTGTTTGTGAGAAAAAATAACTTCTTCCATGATTTTTATAGCAATCAAAACTGTAAATAGGTATAAAATAACTGAAACACTCAATAGTAAACAAACACAAAATGACAATGACGTCAGTTGTTATGTCAATAGCGCGCGAAAAATGGCGGCGTTTAAATAGCTCAAATTTAGTCGGTGTTTTAAATTTCACTTTGAAAATTAGTTTGACTATTTTCAAGCCTATTCATATTTCTTTCTATGTTATGGAGACTTGTATGATTAGATTAAGAAATAAAAAAAAGACATGCATATTCCCTATTGGTTCCAGAAGGATTTGCCTCTTTAAGTATTTCTCCCCACAAAAAAGGGAAAACCCGGTAACCTTAGTGATCCGGTGCAAAGATGCGATAGAATTACTTTACACCGGATTCTTATAGTTGTACCTAGGTTATATTTTATTGAGTTTTTTTGTTAATATATTAAAGTTAGCAATTTCAATATTACCATCTACATAAATATTAGGAAGATGATAATATTGAAATTGTTAGGAATAGGCAAAAAAACTTTCTTAACTTAATTCATTAGTTTAGAACACAACAAGTACCACAACAATAAGAATGATGGCCAATCTTGACGCCAGCGGCATCTTGACGCCAGGGGCGTCTTTAGGTACCTATACAATGGTGCAGGGTCTGCAGTGCACACGGCTGCAGCAGTGTTAGAGGCGCCCGCACCGGCCGCGGCGAAAGCGGCACTTTTAATAAATATATGCACTTACTACAGGGCGCTCGCTACGCTTACTAAAGGGCGCTAGAGGAATAATTAAACACGGGCGCTTCATGGGCTAGAGACGCCTCTCTATGGCACTGAAATAAACCCCGTAGCGACATATATTTTTTAATTGTAATTGATTTTTGGATATAACATTTTGCATAACACCATCCAAGGATCAGTAACTATAACCTACTAAATTCAAATCGGATTACAGCGATTGATTTAGTAGAGCGATCCGCGCGCCACTGGCCGGCCATCGACCTGCGCGCGCGCATATCATTTATTATTTATTTATTTTAGTGATAATTTATTTATTTTAATTCAGTAAGATGTTGAAGATTTTGACTGTTATTTTGTTGGGTATGTGTTCATCAAATTTTTAATCGATTGAAACTGAAAAAATGTTTGTCATTTTGGTTGAAAAGATCATATTTTTAGAGGTTTAATTTTTCAATGAAAGTACTTTAATTTGAAATTCTATTTTCAATTAATTATTCCAGGTATTTTTCAACTTTTAAAAGGGATTTTTTTAAACTAAGATAGTCGTAAAGTAATGAATAATAATAATAAAGAATATAATGTACATTACTCAATAAGCGCAAATTATATTTAATATGTACCGATGGGGGGAGGGGTTGGGGTATGGACCTCCGGTATCCTCACTCACTCGGTGGAACACAGCGAAAGCGCTGTTTCACACCGGTTTTCTGTGAGGCCGTGGTATCACTCCGGTCGAGCCGACCCATTCATGCCGAAGCGTGGCTCTGCCACGGATTTCTAAAATATTTTGTAATGTTTGTTTCAGCTATCACAACAGTGCTCAGTCAGCATCTGTACGACTATTACCATGATTTACATCTGCCACATTCACCCCCACTGCATCCAGTCCTCGCCGTGGCTCCGAGAACTCAATTCTCTTGTGCAGAAAGACCCAGAGGGTACTACGCTGACGTGCAGACTGGATGTCAGGTATTCCGCCTACATAAAACAACCAGAATATAATTGGATCTAAATTTGATTCACTACCATTAGATTGGAAATCTTTCTTTTTTTTGTTATAATGCATGGGCAATCTCAAAGGTTATCCATTTGTGAGTCTGGACATAATCTAATTAAGAAGTTACTCCAAGTTTTTCTGTGTGTAATTCCAGACGAAAGACCTCTGGTTCTGAGCGGTAACGTCCCTACTTGTGCCAAAGTATCATTATTTTTATCTTCCTAGCCTTTATTACTCCCAAGACTATTTTGGGGTCAGCTACTAGTTCAACCGGTTTTACCTAAATATCAGTGTTTACACAGAGCGACTGGCCTCTGACCTACGCAACCCTGAGGGTGAACTGAATTCATGAATGAACTAGTTGTCAGTATATTTGAGGGCATTGATTTACCAATGACGGTTAGGTAGATGTTCATGACAACCGGGACCAACGGCTTATCGTGCTCTTCGAGACACGGGCGGGAAACACCGCCATCTGACATACTCTGGGCTGCTATTAGGAGTTTCTTGTAAGAAAAACTCAACAGTAGTCCGACCCGGGAATCGAATCCGAGACCTGTTGATCTGCAGTCGCTTACACTAAACTAACTAACTTGTGCCAAAGTAATCCATTGAAATTTGCTGAAATTTAACCGGGCATACCAGTAAACGATAGTCTAAAGTTCCATTCTTGTAGAGATCTAGTACTGTTTAGAAATTCTTTTCGTAAAGTTAATTCAATATTACTCACTTCCAGGTGTTTCACTTCTGCTGGCGACATCACCTCATCAGCACTGACTTGTGTGCTAACGGAACACTCTTCAATGAACAATTTCAAGTAAGTCGTTTATGTTTTCTACTTTTCTGAATCACCCGGGCAGAGTAAATGTATAATTTTTCTTTTTAATTTGTACGTGTATGTACCTACTGATTAAAATTTTCATCTCCTCGGTTTTACTAAAAATACAATAAACGTATTTCGATGAGGTTCTCCTAACGTTTAACGACTGAAGCATAAATTCACTGACACTTTATCAGGAACTGGTGAAACTTGCCAGAATTATAATTGAATTGTTGATATTCCCAGGTTTGTGATCATTTCTACAACGTCAGATGCGGTTCTTCATACGAAGATTTGTAAATAAACATATTTATGTTTTTAGTTTCATTTCTTTCTTTAATTATCTCCCAAAAATGTGTACCAAAGTGGACTCATTAAAATTGACATTACTGATGTGCTTGAAATCGAAATATTCTTCGGCATTCGGGCCGGGGTCTACCGGATTTATACCACTGTTTTAGGACGCGGTCTCGACATCAGCGGAAGCGGAGCAGTGTGGCAATTTCGACTCGCCGATGCTCGATGCATTAGCCACCGCGCCGCGCCTGTCCCGCTGCTTCGTGTCCGCGGCCTTATAGAACAGTGACGCTAAACCATTTAATCGTAGTTTTTCATTGGGTGATAAATAGATAGATTAGAGGGAGGGCACCGGTGGACATATTTGTATTTTTAATTGATAGGTGGTAAACAAAGTCAAAACCTCCTTTCTAAGGAAAGCCGAAGTCTAGCAGTGGGCTTTTGATGATGATGATAAGAGATTGGTGTCCATGGGCGGTGGTAGTCACATTCAATCATCCTGACTTTTTTTTAAGGAATAGGGGGCCAACAAGCAAACGTTTCACTTGATGGTAAACGATAACCGCCGCACATGGACACCCGCAACACCAGAGGCGTCACAAGTGCGTTGCCGGCCTTTAGGGGATGGGGTGGAGGATGGGGGGAGGGGTTGGGATAACAGAACGCAAGCGCTGTATCACACCAGTTTTCTGTGAGGCCGTGGTATCACTCCGAACATTCGGCCCGTTCATGCCGAAGCGTGGCTATCCCACGGAATAACTATACTACGCGGAAAAATAATAAAATATCTGACGCTAATCTTCTTTTAGAATGTAAACGTTTTCAGGCGGGATGAAATAAGAATGTGATTCGACTCATGCTTTCCATCAGGCAGAATAGAGTTGCTTTCGCAGTCTCTATATTTAAAAGAAAAATTGGATAGGGGAAAGAATAAAGGGGAGAACGGTTAAGTGGTTGCACTACAAGAATTCAACACCTGTATTAGTCTACTGGATAAATAAAAAATTAACGATATTTTTACAAAATATAATATTTATAAAACAAACTACAAAATTGTAAAAAATCGAGTATTAACAAACTCCCAAACTCACAAAAATGTCATGATTCATTACAAGGAAACAAACTTAATGTATTTATACATATTTATAGAAAATATATAGTTTTTATCACATTTTTCATTAAAACATATAACATGGAGCAAAAAGTCCTTAAGATATACCTTGATCTGTTTCACAGATCGCTTTAAAACCGACGAAGTGATTTTGAAGAAACCATTTTATTTTGTATCACCTATATTTATTTTCATTCTTTATGTGCCAGTTTTAGCAACCCGCCCCAGGTTCCTCAAAAATCACTCTATCTATTTGTAAAAACCGCATGAAAATCCGTGCAACAGCTGTTGAGTTTATCGCGAACAGACAGACAGACGCGGCGGAGGACTTTGTTTTATAATATTTAGTGATGAAGTGCAACACCGATATGTTTTAAAATATAAAAATCAGTACCCCGTTAGTTTTAATGACTACTACTGCCCTACTGACAACTGACACAGAGATCAAGCTATATTCTAAGGACCATACACATCCATTTCTTTCTCTGTGACAAGTAAGTATACAAGATGTGTGAGGATGTGTGACGTATACGATTTATAGATGTAAGTGTCATTTGTGACATACCAATTAGATACTAATACGAAGAGAGCAAAGACAAGCGCAGTCTTTAATTAAGTACTTCGCAAGTATGAAGAATTTTTTCAACCATAGACAATGTAGAGATCATTTAAAAGGGACCTTGCAAGGCATAGATTTGGATTAAATACTTCCTAGATGCCCTTGCCAAACAACACATTTCTTTAATTTTCTGTGTGCTTTTAAGAGCTAAAGTCCATGCCTATAGTGTTCGAAATACCTCAATTTCACATGTAAATGTATAAAAAACTAAATTTCAATTTGGGTAATTTTTTTAATTTTAAAAATCAATTTGAGATTTGTACAAAAAGCTGCACTATATTCAAATTGATTTATCAGGATACAAAAAAAAATCCATACAGTGACAGTTTAAGTTATACTAGATGGAATGCTTTTTTTAAATGTAAAAACATCAAAGACGTAATAACACATTAAATTTTTAATAACCTAAAGAAATGCCTGTATCCAGCTGTGGACTAGGCTCTTGATGATGGTGATGTTAAAGGTAGAATTCGACAGTCGGACATTTACTAGTAACACTAAATCTAATAAACAAGACGTAATAATCTACTGGGGTCAAATGTAAGGGGTCTCGGTTACCGTTCAGTGTTTCTAAAAGTTTTTTAACTATCTCTCTAGTGTTAAAGTTATTTGCAACACTTAGTCATTTTATCATCGAGATATTACGTACTACGTACTAGAGGAGCCACTCAAAACCAATTATATGTTCCGTTTATATTTGAATTAAAACTAAAAAGCGCTGCAGCGCAGCCAAACAATAATTAGTAGTCTAATCCAACAGTATTAACAAGCAGCGCTCTATCGCATTCGAGCTGTAGTTTCCTCGCGAACGAAATGTCATAAGCGCCGTGATTTTCATGGCGCTTACGCGTTTTGGCCAACGAACTGTTGCAAAGATTCGCTTTTATAGAGTAAGCGCCAAACAAGAAAGCAGAACGGATAAATAGCTTTATACCTACGAAGCTTTATTAGGAAATTCACTTTGAGTAAATAGTACTTCAATAGCTCTACCAGTTTCAGTTTTTTTGTAGAATTCATCGAGGTATAAAATATAAAAGCCGAATATTCAATTTTTAAATTATACTTTAATGATAATTTAAATATAATTATTGCAAAAAAAATGTTATGGGTTATTTACGAAGCTATTTTTAACAACATATTATTTTTCCTTATCCAATTAAATACGTTAAATACGTTGTGCATTTAACGTCAGTTAATTCTACCTAAATATCACTTCTGTATGTTTTACTCTAAGTACTCTATGTCGAATGAGGCAACAATGGCGTCTTAAAATATTTTGTTTGTATTTAATTTTAAAACAATTATATCTAGTTAATTACTGGTGAAAAGTTATTCCTTTGTTTTTCTCCGTATTCCTTGTATTATTAGTGCAATATCTCAAGACACAAAATTGCATAATTCACGAGTTTTAGAACGTTTTTAAATTTAAACAATCACACGCTTAAGCCACCGCTTCATCAGAGTGTAGCTAGCAAGCGACTGAAGGAAGTGCGGCGCATGCGCCGCAATTGCATGGAACACCGCACTAATGAGTGGCGTCTTCTCTATACATTATATCTCGATGCATTTTATCTTTAAACGAAAACCTATAATTATTTTATCATTAACTTAATTATTGCTTAGTTTTAGAGATCCTCATACTAACATGTTCTTGCTTTCCGAACTAAACTAACGGTTAGCGTAAAAGGTAGTGAAAATATACTGAAACACAATAGAAGTCAAAAAAAGTAAAAAAAAACAGATAAAATTAAAATAAAATAATATAAAAAGCTTTATAATAGTCACTTAATATGTTAAGTAACATCTGACATCTTATCTATTCCCTGGCAGCCAACTCTAGCATTGCGTGCTCGTTTATCAAATCAAGTAACGGTAATCCAACTTCCTGTTACAGGTTTCCGTCCCTTTTTAACCGACATCCAAAAGGAGGAGGTTCTCAATTTCATCGCTTTTTTTTTATGTATGTACATCGATTACTCCGTCAATTGTGGACCGATTTTGAAAATTATTTTTGTATTCGAAAGGGTATGCTCCCCATGTGGTCCCATGGCCACCATATCAGGATGTGATGATGGATCCTAAGGAAATCGAAGGAAACCCTCAAATTTACGTGAGCGCCTGCAATGAAGTTACGAGCAATTGTCTGCATGCCTTCATATTCTGTAGACATCACTAAATTTTAAATGAAATGATGATGAGAGACTTGAGAAAGACTAAAAAGCGAAAAATAAAAAAAAACTTCGTGTAAAAAAACCGACTTCAAAAACTAAAAAGTTAAAAATAACTTAATTTGTATGTGCTACCTATTCATAGGTTTGAAGTCGGCGCCAAGCCAAAATGTAATAGTAGGTACCGCACGCGCCGGGCGTGACCTTGAGCGGGATAGCTGCTCTTCGCGTTGAACAAAACAACCGAAGCGTCGTTGACGTTCGTCTCGAAATATAGCGAGTGTGGTACCTACTATTCCACTGGCTTGGCACTGACTTCAAACCTATGAATAGGTAGCACATACAAATTAAGTTATTTTATACTTTTCAGTTTTTGAAGTCGGTTTTTTTAAACGTAGTTTTTTTTTCATGTAACTGCTCCCATAGAATGTAGAAAAATGAGATGATAGATAAGGCATCCGTGTGATGCCAAATTAAAATACAAAGTGTTACCACCCTTAATCATCTCATGGGTATCATGAGAGGTCACTAAAGGAACAAACTACAAGGACAACATCACTGCTAGGAGAAAGAAAACCTAAAATAATCTCTAAACCAACCCGTCTGGCCAACGTGGTATAGTACGACAAAACTTCCTTCTTAAAGAGAGGCATATGTCCAGCAGTGGACTATCAAAGACTGTTGATGAAGAGGGTAGATGTTATACATCTATACTTCTATACTAATATTATAAAGCTGAAAAGTTTGTTTGTATGAATAATCGCTAATCTCAGTAACCGCTAGTCCGATTTGAAAAATTCTTTCAGTTTCAGATAGCCCATTTATCGAGGAAGTCTATAGGCCATATATCATCACGGTAAAACCAATAGGAGCGGAGCACCAATGAAGAATGTTACAAAAACGGGGAAAATTATTATGCTACGGGCAATAGGAGACGTAAACGTCAAATCGAGTGTTACGGTGGGCACTGAAAATCAGTACTGGGATGGGTTACTTACACCCATCGCAGTGAATGCTGAGAGTCCACCATTTTGCTAGACACGGTGTACAGCCCCCGTTAACATAGTCCATTAATTAGTGTTCTGTCTTAGAGGCTTATTATGATGTTGTATATTTATTCATGTTAAGTAGCTTAATTTATTATTTGAGAATATAATTTCATTTTTAATGGCCACAAATGTCAGTTAAAACGTGTGCACACATGTACACGTCACCAATGCCACGTCATTTAACTTTGACATTGATATTTTTTTTATTTTTTTTACGGCTCTGCGTTCTAGCCCTTTTGTTGCAAGCCTCTTAAATTAATGTTCGTTTCTATTTTATTTATTTTATGTATGGAAATTTAGAATAAGTTTTTTTGTTTGTATGATATGTCTATCAAATAAAGTTTATTATTATTATTATTAAACGAAGTTGCGTAGGTCAGCTAGTAAATATATATGATAAATATATATTAACGATAGAAAAAGCTAATCAAAGTGCATTTCACTAACCCTATATAAAGTCCAAAAAAAGGTTTTCTTATACATGAGTTTAAACTCTCAAAAAATTTTATACAAAATTATTAATTTGACACGAATAGTAGCCTATAAGTACATCAAATATAAAACAGAAATACAATATCACAATAAACTAATAATAAATCTTAAACAACGAACAAACACACACAAAAACATACAAGACACTCATACTCAAACTGGACCCATTATTGCCTTTATTAGGTTTACCGGTATCAATCTCATTCTCCTTCGCTATCTTGGCCATCTCATCTTCTATTTTCTTCTCTTCTAATGAAAGTGAGATCGCGTCGTTGATGGTCTGCATGAGAGCATAGTTGGAGTACTTCGGTTCTGGAAGCCTAAGATGTAGTCTGCCGTCTTTAAGTACGTATGAAGGTCCTTTTAATGAGGCGTGATTGACTGAAAGAGAAATAATTAATTATATTTCACGTCACATTCGTGTGGATTAAAATTATAGAGAGTCATCCATAGAGCTATTATAGAGAGAATGGGCAAGACATACGGCTGACAGTAAGCGGAAATGTCCAACGGTTAGAAAGAGAGAGAGTATCGCGGTATCCCGTCTGTCTTTCTCTATTGACGCATGCGCAGTAAAGGAATAATAATGGTAATCCCACCAATGAAACTTCGAATCTTTCTGCTATGCTCATGCGCGAGTAGAGAGAGACAGATGGGTACCGCTATCGTCTCTCTTTCTAACCGAGGGACGGCTAGAGGCTTGGCTCCCCTACTCTATACATAATAACTCTATGGTGTCACTACCCTTATCCATCCCATGGGTGTCGTAAAACGCGACTTGGGGAGCAAACTACGCAGGATAGCACAACTGCTAAGAGAAGGTAAACTTGAAAAACTGTACCAACCGGTCTGGCCAGCGTGGTGTAGCAGGTCAAACCCATGGTCTAAGAAAACAAGGTCTCGCATTCCGAGAGCGACACGGTGTGACCTCACTATCCAGTTACCACTTTATAGCAACATAACACGAAATGAACCAACCAGAACCAGCGATAGCGATGATGACGTCATGTCAGTTTCACAGTCTCGTCACTGTGTTTCGTAATGCTATACCTGGCGAAGTATATTATTACACCATGGTCAAACCCGTCTTTCTAAACGGAGGCCTTTGTCCAGCACTGTACTACTGATTTTGATGATGACAATTTGCGTGGAACCCTAATTCATCCACAAATAAAAGTAGCCTTATGATTTAAGCCTCTATTTGACATTCAATTGTTTTTCTTTTAAAGGCAACTCTCGCACATATATTATCCTGTCACCCGTTAATCTACACCCAGACTCAGAACAACACTTTGTGGACTACACAAAGTGTTCTCCCATCAGATTGACCTTACAATACCAGAGAAGGAAGCAACAAGTTGGCTGCTTAAATCACTGCGCAATCTTTGCATTTAATTTTTTTGTTGTTCCACTACACTAAGCTACTTAAATTCTAACTCACCATCGAGTAAATTAAGGTTTTCTTGAGCTTTCTTCAGCAACGGATCGTCGGCCATCTTCTGGTACCTTTCCACGAAGTCGATGTACGCGTCAGTCTCATTGCAGTTGCCCTTGAAGTCATCCGTGTCTATACTCCACACCATCAAACCTCCAAGTCCTTTCTCCATCGCCATTCTAAGAAATAATATCAGATTTAAAGTAGACAGTTATTTAAAAAGTTAGAAATTGTTTTTTGATCTGTGGAGGAACGGGTGTCATGTCCCTCCTACACAAAGGGAGGATTCTTCGGCCAGGCGAGGTGATCATGCCTGGCGGGACACTGCCCAACGGATGATGTTAGGATTTTGCATAAATGTAATCGGCGCGAGAACTTCTATTGCGCGATTCAGGATTAGTAGCGTTGGTACACCGTGTAGTAATGTCACTCCGTAGTTCGGTGTATCTTCGGTAGGTGGCGCTGTAATATGTTTTCATGTTGCGCTGTATGTGGAAGTCGCCACAGATCCTACAGTACAGCACGTGAAACAACCCTATTGCAGTTAGTGGTAGCGTGGTTATTAGTTATTATCTTGACTGGTTAGCCTGAAGGCATGAGTTCTTCTTTCTTTAAAAGACAACTCCTGCATTAAGAATATTCCTGTGTCGTTATTGACTTTACAAACATGGACACAAAGAACACACGGGCATAATAGTTTTTGAATGTTGTAATTAACAGGTAGTAGAGCCACGCTGATTTCAGCACGAATGCGCTGGCTCGACCGGAGCGGTACTACCCTCGCACAGAAGATCAACGTAAAATGACAGTGTTCGTGCTGTCGTGTTTCGTTGGTGAGTGCGAGACCAGAGGTCCAATGATGCAGAAGCATCACTAGGCCGCCATGGTGTGGGTCACTATGCTGCGTTGTACGCATTCGAAATGAGTATGGTGACCATCACTCTTGGATTCTGCTTATGTTTTCCATCAGGCAGAGTAGAGTCATTTTGGCAGGGCCAAATATATATTTAAAAAAAACATTATGAAGACGGAACCAACAGAGAGTTTCGTTTTATCCACACACACAACCACAGAGCTTTTAAAACATACTCACTTGACTTTAGCGGCTATGGATCTGCCGTTGTCATAGACGATGACTCTTTCTCCATCGCGAAGGTAAGGAGTGGCGGACTGTTCATCCCAATGGTAGACCCAAGGAGAAGACTTATTGTTCGATTCTGCACAAATCTAGAAACAAATGTTCAATAATTGCATTTTACTTTATAATACAAGTTGGAACCGGAGGTAAAGGATTTGTTTTAACTTTTCCTTTCTGTTCGCAGTAATGTTGTCTACGTAGTCTGACTGCCTCGTTAGTCTCGCGGTTGGCGTGTGCGACTGCTGATCATGAGGTCTCAGGTTCAATTCCCGGGTCGGACCAAATGTTTGTATGATCTACAAATATTTGTTTTGGAGTTTGGGTGTTTTCTATGCATAATGTATTTACAAAAAAAAAGCATATATGTATTTGTATCAGTTGTTTAGTACCCATAACATAAGCTCTGCTTAGCTTGAGACTAGATGGCGTTGTGTGTTAGATGTCCGAAAATATTTATTTATTTATTATTTAGTTTCCTACCCTAGTCGTCTCTCACAACACAAACGAGATGAATAGGGGTGGTTACACTTCGTATGCTTTATCTGTGCCCACCCGGAGGTAACGGAGGCAACTTAGGTAAAAGGAAAAAAAATATCCTTTCGTAGTGGGTACTTACCTACAACATAATAAAACCTTGTTTTTAAAAAGCTTTTCAAAAACAAGCTTTTACTGGAATGCCTCGAGACGAATCAAACGAGTCCAAACTCGATGATATTGTAACGTTTCTTTACAGAGTTCCGGCATCAGATCAGCTCCATGTCATTATAATATTGTATTGTCATGTTTTATACATATGCTTGCAAAATTTCAGCAAAATCGGTTGAAGATATCTACTTCAAAATTGAGTTGCAAGATTCCACCCGAACATACATTGCAAGTTAATAAAAAGCTTATACAAGTAAAATTTTAACAAAACAGAAACCGACTTCAAGGTTCGACTCGATTTCTCTTGGATGCCATCATCAGATCTTAGTGTCCTTATCATGGTACCACCGTTGGGATATCTCCTTTCCATTAAAAAATGAATCATCAAAATTGGTTCATAAACGACGAAGTTATCCGCGAACACATAAAAAAACATAGATACGGTTGAATTGAGAACCTCCTCCTTTTTTGAAGTCGGTTAAAAAGGATCAACAGCTAAGATTTATGCCGTGTATAAATCGCCGGTCAGTTTATGTAATTTTTTGTGTACCTAAGTTTATATCCAATTTTTTTTTTAATAATTCTAAAGTTTTTATAACCTCACCTCATTGTACCCCATAAATCCAGCCTCGCCAGTGTAGGGTCCTTTAAACCCAGCTTCCTTAGCCGGTGTTGTCCCGAACTTCACCACTGAGGTGTCAGGGTCCTTCAAAAGGAATGTCCGGCCATACATGGGTAGACCCAGGACGATTTTGTACGGGGAAACACCATGGGACAGCATGTAGTCTACTGTGTATACCTGAAAAGAATATTTTAGATTTTTTAAATATATATCTCCTACACTAATAAAAAAAGCTGAAGAGTTTGTTTGTTTGCTTGAAGCGTTAATCTCTGGAATTACTGGCCCGATTTAAAAAAATCTTTCAGTGTTAGATAACCCATTTATCAAGGAAGATTATATATCATCACTCTAAGACCAATAGCAGCTGAGCACCAATGAAGATTGTTACAAAAACGGGGGAAACTTATTACGCTACGGGCAATAGGAGACGCGTAAACGAGGTTGCGTGTATCAGCTATTAATTTATAGTTCATTTGCGCATATGAGTATAATTTACAGATTCTATAGTTTGTACATATACCACATATTTTCCATTGTTTTTAAATTATTGATTTAAGTTCTAGAGTGTGTAATTCAATTAGAAGTGGTATTTCCTTAAATTGTTGCGTTAAGCCAAACAAATAAACTCTTCAACTTAATAATATCAGTAGCGATAAAAAACACGTGATTTTATATTGCGATCTGTTCATTATCTTAAGAATAGAAATACTTCTGTATGTCTTAAAATATGACCAACACGTTGTTTTCTTAAAAGATTATGTTTTTTTCTATTTTAGAGCCTTTTAAAGTGACTCTATGATGTTAAGTATGAGTAGAATTCAAAGGGGGGGCACCATACTCATTGCGCATGTGGATAAAGCAGCATGGTGACCCACTCTGTCGCGGCCTAGTGAGATTCTTTTTCACGCCGCGCGTATAGTACTGGGGATCATAGCGGGTATTAAAAGTTAGTAATGGACCGACAAAAAAAAGAGGAGGTTATCAATTACACTGTATTCTTTTTCTTATGTTTGTAACCTCATAACTTCCGACTGGGTAAACCGATTTTGATGTTTTTTTTTTCTTGAAAGCTAGTGCTTCCCGTGTGGTCCCATTTCAATTTGGTCCAGATTGAAGTAGGTTTTTTTTTTGTTAAATTTTGTAAATATTTATTTATGAAATTAGGATCTCCAAAAAAAGATTATTTTATTTTAATTTGAGTCAGCCAAAGTGAAAACATGAGTAGTAGTCCCCATACTCATTGTAAATGCAGACAATGCAACAATGCAGCATCGTGATCCACACCAAGGCGGCCTACTGAGATGCATCATTGGGCCACACAATAGAATACACAATTATACAAGTAATTGACTGAAGAGATATTTTGAAAATATTTTAAAAATGAAAATAAATAATATCAATGTAACGGTAATATAAATGTAAAAGTCAATAATATGCATAATACCCGCTTATGAATCTAGCCTTGGCAGCGGTAATCATCTTTATAATATTATTTATGGTTCGTAGTAAATTATTGAATAAAATTTTAAAATATTATCATAAATGTATAAGGAAATTGTTCATAATCGTCAGTGTTTCCGTTTCGGAGCTAGTTAAGTAATAAAAATCTAATATGTAAATGAAAATTTATCAAATATGGTTTTATCGACAGATTAATTTCAGTAAAAAAATTAACCCAATGCTAGATTACCACTTCCGATAATCGTCAAAGTTAGTTTAAGTTAATAAACTGTTCCATGACATTAGTCATTAAGTAATGCTTTTGAAAGTTCAAAAGGTTCTCAATTCGACAAAAATGTTCGTTTTATGTTTTCGCTCTTTTCTAACTGAATTGGTTTAAGGGCTCCCACACATAACTACGATGCGATGCGATGCGACGCCGCATCGTAGGAATTTGCGATGCGCATTGCTACGATACGAATTCGTGCGGCAAAGCGTTGGTTGGTTCATGTGACCATACTGTCGACCACAAAGAGATATCATAATGAGATTTTTGTATGAAATGGATGATGAAAAATAGAATTAAAATAATAAAGAAAAATAATATCAATGATTTATGGATACAAATTAATAAGGAAATAGTTTTGTAAATGTTTTAAAAGAAAAAAAAGAGTTAAACAAATATTTTGTTTATATTCTTCAGTATTTAAACCAAAATAAAATAACATCTCAGATCCTGCAAATTATGCGTAGCGTATAGTTACCTAGTTAGGTAACTTTACACTACATATGTATAAAATAATAATACATATTTAGGACATCTAACACACAGCGCTATCTAGTAAAGTAAAGAAAAAAAAATAAAGAAAGAAAGTAGTGCCATCTAGTAAAGTCTCAGAGTGGATAAAAATGTTGTCAATAAGTGTGACGTAACATCGCACGAATGCACGATGCGAATTAGAGCGGAAGTTCTTGCGGTGCGAGCTCGCATGAAAGTGCGAGCTCGCAGATATTTACGATGCGTTGCGAATTCGCAGTTTTGTGTGGGCGCCAGTTGTATTTCAATTAATGAACAGAGAAAATAGCTTATTTCAACTTAATATTACATTGTAAGTGCATTGATAAGTATTGAAGGCCTCCGAAATAGCAATGGATAACTAGCACAAGTGCATTTAAAATAATATTCGCGTGACGCGTGACGTGATAAGTAAAGAACAAAAAATTTACAGTAGTGACATTGACCTGCTATAAATAAGCAACCTTTTATTTCGAATCAGAATGTAATTTGAATCGAGGTCAAAAATCTCACCCGGTGAATGAATATCATTGACGGACTAAAATGTCACCGGGCGAGTACATACATTGACGAGTACATACAGCGACGAGACATTGACTGGAGAATAAGTGCATACATTGACGAGTACATACAGCAACGAGACATTGACTGGAGTATAAGTGCATACATTCGAGTCTTCAAGTCTTCGTCGTGGTGAAATTAATGATAAAAAATATAAAAAATGTGGATGACATGAAATGGGAACCGTCTTTCGAAAAAACAAAAAACAATCTCCGTACAAATTGTTATCCGGCCACTAAATAATATCATCTGTCGAACATGAGTGCATCCATTGACGGACTAATATGGCAATCAGTGAAACGAGTGCATAAATTGTCGGCCTGAATGTCATCTAGCGAGCATGAGTCCTTATTAACTGACACTCTTGTATGTATCAAATAAGTGAAAAAAATCATACTTACAACACTCAGGAAATCATCTTCACTGGTACCCTTCAGCGGCGCATTGGCACCAACAACCCTGTCCCAGGTTCCGTGGTAATCATAACACATAATATGTAAGAGGTCCAGATATCTGCTCAGTTTGGTGAAGTCGTAAGCTGAGTCCATAGTTTCTTTGCCAGCGCCAAGAGCTGCAGTCAGAATGTAGCCGTGGGGTTCGAAAGCTTCCGAAAGTTCCTGCCAAAATGGTTATTATTGTAGTTTTTATAAGATTGAGTTTAAGTGCTATCATCATTTTAGTTAAGTGCAATTATTTTTGTCTTGTTATTGTTTTGATTTATGTTATGATATTCTAGGCCCTTAAGTAGACTGTGTTAATGTTGTACAAGAGAAACACTTATTACTACTTATTTAATACTTAATTGACTTCTTAAATTTAAATACGTTTTTATTTTTTTCATATTTAGTTTAGTCAGTAAAGAGTAGTTGACCATGTACCTGTAGTTGACCACTCACACGTATAAACCGATAAAATAAGAATTCCCTGCATATTTTTAAAGTAATTCCTTATTTAAAAAAACAATGCTGCACTCTGTCTATCAAAGCGCGCCAATTCCACTTATAGCCATTTTGCAATATTACACACAATTTTTATGTTGAGTGACGCAGCGTTAACAATATTCTTTGATGATTTGTACCATATTTCATAACAATTACACTTTTAAATGTAAAATAATAGGAACCCAGTGACCTTGTTTATGGTAACTATTTTCATTTTCTTATTTGTTTAAGATTACTTAAGGTAACAAGGTATTTGAATTATGAAAAAATATTTCATGACTATCATTCATCTAATAGTTTTTATATGGTCAACTACTAACTGAAATTGATAATACGACATCACTCAAAGAAAAGGAAAAATTAAAACAAACTCTAAACCAATCCGTCCAGTCGGCGATGTTTAGTAAACTAAAACTTCCTTGCTAAGGAGGGGCCTATGTCCAATAATAATAGGTCTTTACCTATGAAATCTCGGGAATTGAATTTTTTACCCACTAAAAAGTTGTCTAAATTTTGGAAAAATTAATAGCCGGTAGATGCAAGGTCTGGTGAGTATGGCGGATGAGGGAGAGCTTCCAACCCCAGCTCTTGCAGCTTGGAGACTGTCTGTTGCAAACTGTACCAAATGATGTTGTCAATACAGACAGTCTCCAAGCTGCAAGAGCTGGGGTTGGAAGCTTTCCCTCATCCGCCATACTCACCAGACCTTGCGCCTTCCGACTATTACTTTTTCCAAAATTCAGACAACTTTTTAGTGGGTAAAAAATTCTATTCCCGAGAGGCAGTACAAAATGCCTTTGAAGAGTTTGTTGCCTCCCGTCCAGCTGATTTTTACAAGAAGGGCATCAATAAACTGCCAATGCGTTGGCAAAGATGCGTCGATTGCATGGGTGATTACTTCGAATAACAGAAATAAAAAAGTTTGAAAAAATAAGTACTTTCACTTATTGCATACAAAACGGCAATTTCATAGGTAAAGACCTATTATAGTAGACTGTTAAAGAGTGATAACAATGGTGAGGAAAGGGGAATAATACGGCAGCGAAAGTTGTCTCCTTAGAGTAGATCGAACATAGGCATTGTTAAAAAGAACTGTACCAAAATAAATATAAACAAGTACAAATTATTAAAAATAAAAAACCCGACTGCGTCAATATTTAACAATAAAGACATTTAAGTTTCACATATATTCGTAATCACCGTAAAAAAATCTTTATTTTGATACCACACTCGATGTATTTTGAAAACATTATTTTTTTATTATATTAGTTTTTGGCGCCAAAAATCCTTTTTTTTTAAATTTGATTTTAATATACCCAGTGTCACTCTCACGACTAAGACGAATCTATTGACACCACTCACATAAAAATACGACAAGCCGTTTAGACTCTAGGGCGTGCCAAAGAAATATACATACATTCATGCATACATACATACCCTCGAAAAACATAACCCTCCTTTCGCAGTCGGGTAATTAGTAACGAACTTGATAAAAATTCTTTACCTTCACAAGTTGGACAAAATTGTCTCTATCGTCAGGTATCCCATCTCTCTTAGTTGGGTACTCCCAATCTAAATCCAGGCCATCGAATTTATAGTTACTGTGAATTAAAAAGACAAAATCAGGACGGTTATATTATTACAGTTAAATTTTTTTTAAAGACCAGTTGATCTCCCTGACCAGGCCTCTCAAATGAGATGATAATCTGCCGAGGATCAGCCGAGCTTCGTCATAAACTGGTCGGCTCAACCGTATAACCACGGCCGACAGAAAATTGGTGTCAAAAAAGCAATTACTTCAGTGCTTTTCACTGAAGGCATGAGGTTACTCGAACCCAAACGTCCCAAATTCCTAGGGAGCATGGAGGAAGGCCTAAAAAGTGACTTTACACTTATGAGCGCCGGTCAGCACTTACTACCAGCTGACCCATCTGCTTGTTTGCCCCCGTGTATTAAATTATTGATGTAATGTAATTTATTCAGTCTCAAAAACCACTTACTTTAACATCAACAAGACGCTTCTAATAAAGGCAGCTCTGCTTTCCGATTTGGACGCCATATTGGAGTATTTAGGAGAACCTTCATTCCACCCTCCGATGGCCAAGGTGACCTTCAAGTGAGGGTACTTCTTCTTAAGGGCTACCAACCGCTTGTATCCTGCCTTGCCGTAGTCTGTTTCCAGGTCTTGCCATGGATCTGAAATTAGGTATTTTTGTAAGTTAGTTCTTGAAAAGATTATGGATATGACTGGTCGCCCAGTGGTCGAAGTTCAGCTATTTTGTTTTATTTTTGCACTCGACGACTTATTCTATACCAATTTGAGAAAAAAAAATACTTTTCCTAATTGGTAAGTTTTAATATCTGTATGTAATAAGCATCTATTATCCTCTTTTTAAAATTATACTAGCTGACCCGGCGAACTTCGTACCACCATATTTACATATCTGTCTCAGCTTCCCACAGGCATTGTACAGTCGGTACAGTTGTCCCAACAATAACAAATACATAAAAAAAGAATTATTTAATTTGGTGCAGCCGATAGGAAGTTATGCGCGTACATACATTTCGGCGATTCATTTTTATAATAGATAGATTGTTGTTAAGGCTCGTTGTACGTGTTGTGCAAACTGTAAGTGCAGTGAGCAATTGATTACTTAAATTAACTTGAACTGTGACAAATTTCATACACCTTCGATTGCATAATTTTCGTAAAATGAAATTGCCTCAGATGGGCCCTGACCTCTAAATGACTCATCAGTATCACTAGCCGCTAGACAAGAAGTCATTATATGAACTGTCATAATGTGAGAACATTTTATTACCGCATATCACTATTAAAAGCCTGCCTTTAATTTTATAGAATTAAACAATTTAGTTACATTACGAGCTATGATTCATCCTCGATCATTCTCAGGTCTGATTAATAGCCATGCAACCGCAAAAGTTGCATTACAACATTCGAAAGTAGTTTAACCACCAATTAAAATAATGCTAATATACTAATCACGCGAATGATTCACTTATTTCTAACAAAACTAGTCTATACTACTGTGTAGTCTATACTAATATTGTGAGGTTGTAGGGGGTGATCGCTGGATTCCTGAATCGATTTTGAAAAATATTTTACTAATAGAAAGCCACATTATTTGTGAGTGTCATAGTTAACCCAAAAAACATGTAACATTTTCATTTACTACTTAAAATGTAACCTATGTGCACCTACATCTACACTTATTATTATTATATAAAGAGGTAACGTTTGTGCGTTTGTGAGTCTCTGACGTTGTAGCGGGTGATCTCTGGACCTACTGAACCGATTTTGAAAATTCTTTTACCAATAGAAGGCTACGTTATTTGTGAGTGACATAGGATATATAATAAGCCGAAAAGTAGAAAGACTTTTTGTGGTAGCCGGATTTGCAAAGTAAGTCGGAGAAAAAAATGTTTACCGCCCAACGAAGTGGGCACGGGTCAGCTTACGTTATAAAATTTCTAAACCATCCTACAACGGATAATAATTTTCAGGCAAGTATTACTGAAACGGAATCATGATGCATCCTTGTTATCTATTATTATGCAGACATCCTAAATTAGTATTTTTTATCAGTGTTTTTATTAACTGCATTAATAAACAGTAAAATTTTAACAAAAACAAAAAATGACTTCAAGGTTCGACTCCATTTCTCTTGGATGACATCATCAGATCTTAGTGTCCTTATCATGGTACCACCATTGGGATATCTCCTTTCCATTAAAAAAAGAATCATCAAAATCGGTTCATAAACAACGAAGTTATACGCGAACACACATAAAAAAACATATATACGGTTGAATTGAGAACCTCCTCCTTTTTGAAGTCAGTTAAAAACACTGTTATAACATACTTATTTAGGATGAAAGGCCATTGCTGCTCCCGGGTGATAAGATTGAATATTAAAATGCTAACTTATTTTTTATATGCTCACTGCCCTTCCTCCAAGTCATATCTATACTCTCGTTTTTCCCCAGTTATGTCTCAATGTATTTATTTTAAAAAGATAACTCCCGCATTAGAAATATCCTCGGTCGCGGGGGACTTTACAAACATACATGAAACGGACACAATGAACACCCAGACTCAACACCAATTTGTGGATCATACAAAGTGTTGTCCCATGTGGGATTTAAACCCACAACACTTGGCGCAGTAGGAAGCTACGTGGCGACTACTCAAACCACTAGGCCAATCGTGCAGTCAATTTTGATTGCAATATAAGCTTGTAGATTACGTATGTGGAAACAAATTGTATTTGACAGAACGGGAGTATTTAATATGCCTCTGCTTACTATTTGGGGTACATAGACCTATACTTATTATTGTAATAATAATTTTAGTAAATAACAAAGTGCCTTTGCCAACTAACTAACTTGAAAAAATAAAAGTCTAGCTACCCAGGGAGTTTGTTCCACCGCTTTACTTGCCAGCTACCTAAGTGGTAACTAATTGGGCATTTAAGTAGTATACTTTTAAAACCTATCATTACAATGATTAAAACAGTTATTTAAAGCGGATACGATAAGGATTTCCGTCCTATCCACTCAGAAGATTAAAAAGCGACCGATTAATATTTTTAAACTATTTTCTTTAGTGATAAATTAAATATTTTTATTGCTCTTTGCCTGTGGTCAACGTCTGCTAGTAGATATAATTACTAATTATACAATTATCATAAATTAAAAATATAAAAGAAATGATTCAATAGTTAATTAACTATGTAAATAAATTTTGGAAGATAATCTTAGCCTGTTTCAAATTGTCGTATTGTAATAAAACTTTTATAGCATTTTGAGGTTCGTATGATTTTACAATATTTTTATTAACTTGCAATGTATGTATGTTTTGGTGGAATCTTGCAACTCAATTTTGAAGCAGATATCTTCAACCGATTTAGCTGAAATTTGACATGGAGCTGTTCTGATGCTGGAGCTGGAAGGTGGACATAGAAACTCTGTAAAGAAACGTCGTCGCAACATCATCGAGCACGGACTCGTTTTATTCGTCTCGAGGCATTCCAGTCAGGCTTGTTTTTAAAAAGCTTTTTAATTTTATTTATTCTATCTAAAAATAGAATAACGGAATTTTCTAGGGCTGCTACAGTCCCTAAAACATGGCTTGTTCTCTGTGACGTGGCTACGATACCAACGATGTAACTTTCAACAACCGATTTTATTTTGTATCGCCTTTATTCTCATTTTTAAACGGTTTTATTTACGTGTCAGTTTTATCACAAATGAAGTGCAATACATTATTATAATTATAACATTTATTCGTCCGATCCGTCCGATCAACCCCTGCAAGAGAGCGTCGGCTATTCCCCTGTGAATAATGAGAAGGGCGTTGCGTTGGACCTCCAGAAACTTCACACATTTGGTGAAAAGCAACAAAAAATTGCATAATAATTACTTGGAAAGACGTAGCATCACTTCCGCCAAGTTGGAACAAAAGTACCAAAGCATGGCCTTTCCATTATGTTGGTACCAAGTTGGACTCTTATCTTAGTATTTACAAACTTTTTATTTGCAGAGAAACTTAGCCATATAAAGCCGATTTCGGCCACGTCGGTCAGTCTCAATGGAGACCAGTTAACTACGCAGGAGATATTATTGTACACAAGTGTGTATGCAAACACAGGTGCACTCTTTGTTCCCTCACTCTCTTAATCCGATTTCACGGCTATCCGGCATGAGCGGGGTGAGATCAGGCGCAGGCCCGATAGCTTTACGAGTTCTCCGAGGCACCTGGATTAAGACCCCAATTTCCAAACTCCGGGTTGTTATTAAACATTTCTATAATCAGAAAGTCATACTATAAAGGCAAAATAAATACATACCTAAACTCTTAATAGTGTTTGTAGTTTCATTGAGTCCAGCAAAAGAGTATACCAGATGGGTGCAGAGCGCTGGTTCCAGGTTTTCCAGGTTGAATTTGCCGGGGTCTGGCCTGTAGACAGCCCATGATGCTATATAGCAGACGACTTTCTTGTCATGTTTGGGACCTGTAAAAGAATGATAAAGTAGAGTTATTTAGTGCATCAAATAATATATCGCGGTGTTGTACATCAATGATGACTAGGCTCTTGGTCTAGTTGATAGTAACCCTGACTCCTAAGTCTAAGGTCATGGGTTCAATTCCCACCCAGGAAACGAAATTTTGTGATAAGAGTGGTTATCTTTCCCATCCAGGACAAGTCTTGTGTAATGAGTACGTTTATAATTCACGCTCGGGGATTTCCCATGTTTTATTTCGTTTGTCATTCTGACAGGATTTCAGTATCAATCTTAGAGCCTATACGTAGTATCAATATACCTGCAAGGGCAGCCAAACGGGCGGAAAGCGTGATCGGAGTAGAGAGTCTGAGTTCGGGTCGTGTCTGCTTGCGTGAGAGAGACAGACACTACCCAAACTCAGTCTCTCTGTCTCTCTCTACTCCGAACACGTTTTCCGCCCGTTCGGCTGCCCCTCGAGGTCCAAGTATATATGCTCTAAGGTATCAATGTCGTCAACTTATACTCCTTTCTATATTCGGTCAGCAGTCAGTCTTGTGTTGCATTTTTGTTGCAAATATCATCATTAAAATTATTCCCACACAGAACTTGAGGGACTATCAACGAACCCTTCCAGGGCATTAAAATAATCTAGCCGACTGGGCAAGGGCCAAGCCACTGCCGGTTAATAAAGTACTGTCTCTGCCTTATTTGGGATCAGACAGGCATGTGAACCTGACTACGTAATAACTTTTGATAGCATTTATTAGTCTATGTCACTCGGGTCTATTGACACCTCATTTATTAAAATCAGTTCAGTAGCTTAGAGGCTACGATGGCACATACGAAGACCGCCAAAAATATTACCTTCGCCTACACCTGAAACACACCAAATGAAATTTCCAAGGTAGTAGAGCTACGCTGATTTCAGCCCGAACGGTCCGGCTCGACCGGGGTGGTACTACCCTCGCACAGAAGATCAACGTAAAATGACAGCGTTCGTGCTGTCGTGTTTCGTTGGTGAGTGCGAGACCGGATGCGCAATGATGCATGATGGATGAGGCAACTAGGTTGCCATATTCTGGGTCACCATGCTGCAATGTTGCATTGTCTGCATTCGCAATGAGTATGGTGACCACCGCTCTTGGATTCTGCTTATGCTTTCCATCAGGCAGAGTAGAGTCATTTTAGCAGGTCCACACATAAAAAAACCTGTTTTTAACTGCGATTGCGATGACTGACTGTTGTGATGTTGATATTTCCGTATTCCTCTGAGCGTATTAGTCCCTTGTGACTGATATCTTTGAGATAATAACAAGTTCAAAACATGTCGACGAATATATAGAAATATGCTAAAGTTTATTTTAGTGAAGGTCAAATAATGTCCTATATGTGACACGGACGACTTGTCACAAAACCGGTTAAACTACTTACTGATCACAAAAACACATGTATAGTTTTATTTTTATATTGTCTATCACCAGGCGCTTCGTTCCTTGAAATAAAAAACACTTGTTACTAGTCTATACGGGCCCGTCAGATACTCGTATAAGCTAGACAATCGAAGACCGGTCATCAGGTGCAAGGATTTCAACTTAAGGCATTTATTTACGGGTGTTTTAAAGTCCATTCTATGTTAATAAGCCCCCGTAGGCAAACAAAAAAATAGCAGTGGGAGCGTATACGACTGCTGTGCTTGAGATCTCGGGTGCGATTCGAACCAAATGTTTGTATGATCTGCAAATATTTGTTTCGGAGTTTTGGGTTTTTCTATTTATAGAATGTATGTATTCACAAAAAAAAGTATGTATTTATATGGATGGTTTGGTTCAAGATTTGTGTCGAGTTATCCTTCTCTTTCTGCAGGGCTGTTGTCCTGCGAAATTTACTGCCCTAGCCGGCTTTAATGACACCCACCAGATGAATAGATGGGGGGACAACTCGTAAACTCCGTCAATAATTAATTTACTCTATTATTTTTAACCGACTTCAAAAAAGGAGGAGGTTATCAATTCGACTGTATTTCTTTTTTTTTGTTATCTCATACCTTTCGTCTGAGTGAACGGATTTTGATGATTTTTTATTTATTTGAAAGCTAGTGCTTTCCGTGTGGTCCCATTTTAATTTGGTCCAGTTCTTGAAGTCGGTTTTTTTTGTTAAAATTTGTGATTATTCAATTTTACAATATTCTTTAGAAATCTAACTCTGTTTAGTTTGAAACTAGATGGCGTTGTGTGAATATTAAATAATATCCCGTTTTAGTAACGATATATTATTCATATATCGTTACTAAAACGGGATGTACTGGAAAGTAAAAACAAGAACATTTTAACAAAAAAGAAACGATTCCGACAAAGACGGGCAACACCAGCTTACAAATTTAAAAAAAACATCAAATTCGGTTCACCCAGTCAAAAGCTCTGAGGTAATAAACATAAAAAATACAGTCAAATTGAGAACCTCCTCCTTTTTTGAAGTCAGTTAATAATAACAATTCAAAATTGATCGACATCTGAGCATTCTGTTATTATTGAAGGCAAAACTTTATATTAAGTAAGTATGTGACCTTTACCAAGTAAGCTGTGTCGGTTAAGGATAATATATTTAAAAAAAAAACAACTGGTTTTGTGTATATTTTTATCAACTTCGATGCGAAAAGGTAAATGTCAGGTTTTCGAATAGTTTTATGAATTTGTAATAAGTATATTAAACGTTATCTTTGATAAATACATAATTTCGATGCAATAGAGATTTCAGCACGAACGGGCCGGCTAGACCGGGGCGGTACTACCTTCGCACAGAAGATCAACGTAAAATGACAGCATTCGTGCTGTCGTGTTTCGTTGGTGAGTGCGCGACCGGTGGCCCAATGATGCAGAAGCATGATGTGCAATGATGCAGACAATGCAACAATACAGCTTGGTGATCGTATTGTTGCATTGTCTGCATTTGCAATGAGTATAATGACCAACGCTCTTGGATCCTGCTTATGCTTTCCATCAGGCAGTGTAGAATCATTTGGCAGGTCCATACATGAAAAAATGAAAACCTATTCATTGGTTTGAAGTCAGTGCCAAGCCAATGGAATAGTAGGTACCACACGCTATATTTCGAGACGAACGTCGACGCTTCGGTTGTTTTGTTCAACGCGAAGAGCAGCTATCCCGCTCAAGGTCACGCGCGGCGAGTGCAGTACCTACTATTACATTTTGGCTTGGCACCGACTTCAAACCAATGAATAGGTAGCACATACAAATTAAGTTATTTTATACTTTTTAGTTTTTGAAGTCGGTTTTTTTAAACGAAGTTTTTTTTTTATTTTTCGCTTTTTAGTCTTTCTCAAGTCTCTCATCATCATTTCATTTAAAATTTAATGATGTCTACAGAATATGAAGGTATGCATACAATTGCTCGTAACTTCATTGCAGGCGCTCACGTAAATTTGACGGTTTCCTTCGATTTCCTTAGGATCCCATCATCAGATCCTGATATGGTGGCCATGGGACCACATGGGGAGCATACCCTTTCGAATACAAAAAGAATTTTCAAAATCGGTCCACAATTGACGGAGTAATCGATGTACATACATAAAAAAAAAAAAAAAACGATGAAATTGAGAACCTCCTCCTTTTGGAAGTCGGTTAATAATTCGAAAGTAATTTTGTCTATGTTTTTTTTAGAATAGGGAGCAAACGAGCAAACGCATCGCCTGATGGTAAGCGATCCTGCCACTCATGGACATCTGCAAAACCATAGGCGTCACAAGTACGTTGCCGGTCTTTGAGGAAGGGGATAGGGAGGGGTTCGGGTATAGGCCTCCGGTATCCTCACTCACTCGGTAATACACAACGAAAGCGCTGTTTCACACCGGTTTTCTGTGAGGCCATCGTATCACTCCGGTCAGCCCATGCATGCCGAAGCGTGGCTCTCCCACGGGCAAATATGTGTGTCTGTTCCACTTTAACAGCTAAACCACTACACCGATTTTAATTAAATTTGTCATGGAGATACTTTGGTTCTTGAGGAAGGATTTAGGCTGGTCTTTACCGCAATAACCGACATGCGGGAGAAGTCGCGGGTAAATCTAAAAGACTATAATTACTTATCTGTTCCAGATAATTACAAATATCTTCACGTAAATTGACGTTACACTATTTAATTTTTAATAAGCAACGGTGTCTGTATACATATAATTTAAGGCAGAAACAATTGGCATTCATGATGAGTGATGCAAAAGCCGGTTTTATTTATTCAAGGAGTGACTATCTCATATACATATAATGTATATATCTATGTTAATATTAGACTGTGAAATCGCAACAAGGACAAATAAATCGGGTTTATATATATAAATGTATATAAGTATATTACGAAAAATGTTTTTAGATTAATATGCCATCTAACACATTTATATGGACACTAGCAACCCGCCCCAGCTTCGCACGGACTATTTATGTAAAACATAATATAGCCTACGTTACCCCGAGAAGATGGGCGGCTTATTTTTTTCCAACGTCTTCGATTGTTATATTTTAACCAATATTTTAAAAAAATTAACAAACTATATACGAAAACCTTTTTCAAGAATCCTTGCAGTAGCTTTTGAGTTTATCGCGAACAGACAGACGCGGCGGAGGACTTTGTTTCATAATTTGTAGTGATTGTTATAATTTATTTCAACATCAGGTTATTTATCAAGATGTGGTTGTTTTAAACCTTTCTGCTCACCTGCTCGAGGATATTTCTACAAGAAATGAATGAATGAATGAATCACCAAAAGCTAGCCAGCATATACAAACTAAATTAGATCAAAACAACGATGGATGTAAAGCTTCAACTGTCGCATGTCGGTGAGCATTTCAAATAAAAAACAGTTAAAACCAGCCGACCAGAAAATGTCACCGACCGCGAAACAATAGGATGATTTAACCGTGTACGAATGGGGAATTAGAAGTTTAAGTAACAGCATATTTTTTAAAGAGAATTATGGTATGCAATGCAAGGAGGTTAGAAACAACAATTTGGATTGAACTATTTTTGTTTTTTTTTTTCATTTGCGTGGGATTAAGAAAGAAAACCGTCAATACGAGTATATGACTGTCTCTGTGGCGCAGTGGTAGCGTATGCGACTGCCGCCGTGCTTGAGGTCTCGGGTTCGATTCCCGGGTCGGACCAAATGTTTGTATGATCTGCAAATATTTGTTTCGGAGTTTGGGTGTTTTTACTTTATTAACTTACAATGTATGTATGTATGCTTGTATGTTCGGGTGGAATCTTGCAACTCAATTTTTAAGCAGACATCTTCAACCGATTTTGTTGAAATTTTGCAAGCATATGTATACAGCGTGAGAATATAATATTATAATGACATGGAGCTAATCTGATGCTGGAGCTGGAAGGTGGCCATAGGAACTCGGTAAAGAAACGTCGCAAAATCTTCGTATTTGAACTCGTTTGATTCGTCTCGAGGCATTCCAGTAAAAGCTTTTTAATTAAATTTATCTATGTATAATATGTATGTTTTTACAAAAAAAAAGTATATACCTATGTATTTATGTCAGTTGTCTAGTATCCATAACACAAGCTCTGCTTAGCTTGGGACTAGCTAGATGGCGTTGTGTGTAAGAAAAAAAAAGGGTAGTTGACTGTATCGTAAATAAATAAAACGAATATAACAAAACATCTCGGCAAATATAATTATTACAGCTTTTCCTTTCTATTACAAATTTTAATTAAATAAACATGAATTATATTGCTCAATGCAAAAAAAATGAGTAGTCTAAAACAGTGACGTCACAAGTTTGTATTTAGTAGATTGTTCATACAAAGTGATCGTTTTGACAGATGATAAAAAGTAACTAATTTGACTAAGGTGTCAACTACCCCATTACTGTCGCCTATAGAAACCCTCAGCTTGAGAGACAGGTGCATTGTGACCGTTTAAGGGGAGAGGGGTACAGAAAATAACGAAAGAAGAAGCCAAGTCTCTCCAGTGGAGCTGACCAAGGCATGACTCTCTTAATATTTCTTGCCTGCCGATGGCCCAAACAATCAAGAAGAACATGAAAAACATAATAATTTTAAGAAGAAAGCAAGTATTTGTTATATTGTTTTTATTAAATGGATCAAAGTGTCTCTACTCTGCCTGATCGAAAGCATGAGTCACCAATAGTCCAAGAGGTCACCATACTCATTGCGAATGCAGACAATGCAACAATGCAGCATGGTGAGCCACACTTATGGCGGCCCATTGAGATGCTTCTGTATCATTGGGCCTCCGGTCTCGTACTCACCAACGAAACACGACAACACGAATAATGTCATTTTAGATTGGTCTTCTGTAAAATATTACAAAGCAATAATTCAGGAAATAAACTTTTTTCCTTTATATTTATTAGGGTTTCGTACCTCAAAAGGAAAAAACGGAACCCTTATAGGATCACTTTGTTGTCCGTCTGTCTGTCTCTCAAGACCCTTTTTCTCAGGAACGCGTGAAGGTATCAAGCTGAAATTAATATGAAATACTCAGGTTCACTGCCCCTTGGAGCTGTGAAAAAATCAAACTTCTAAGCCAACGCAATCAAAAGATACAGCCGTTTATGTTGCAAATTTGCGACATTCGCAAGGGAATCAATTTTTTAAATTTTAAACTTGCTACCACTTTCCTCATGAACGCGTAGAGTTATTAAATTGAAATTCATATCAAATACTTAAGTCTAGAGCACCTTTAAGCTGTAACAAAATCAAACTTCTATATTACGCAATCTCAAGAAACAGCAATTTAAGCCCCATATTTGGAAACTCGCAACTACTCGCAAGGGAATCAAAACCTAAAGAATACTTCCAGCCGTCCTAGAATCTTGAAATTTGGCATGAAGCAATGTTTTTTAGCACAAATAAAGGAAAAATTTCGATAATCTAAAATTTTTAGTTACATCACATGTTTTTTTAATAATTATCTATCTATGTATTACTCTTTGCCACATGAACGCGCAGAGGTATCAAGTTGAAATTTATATCAAAATTAGGTCTAGTTGTCTGTAAGCTTTGAAAAAAAGTTAAGTCAACGCAAAAACGCAAAACGCAAAGGTACAACCATTTATACCGCATATTTTGAAACTCGCGACTGCTGGCAAGGGAATCAAAACCTAAAAGCTGCTTCCTGTTGACATAGAAAATTTTATTTGATAAGAAGCAATAGCTTACCAGCACAGGTAACAGAAAATTTCTGAAAACTTTTACTTATATACCTACAGGTTGTACGGAACCCTCGGTGCGCGAGTACGACTCGCACTTGGCCGGTTTTTTTTTTCATTGAAATCAATTTCATTTCATTATGTTTTGATACCTTTCATTTTCTGTTTCATAACACATTGCGTGAAAACTATGAAAGTCAGACCAGACATGGTCTTAAAAACCTAAGTAGATTTACACGATTTACAGTTCTCAATTTATAGTCAACTAGCGGCCCGGTACGGGTACCGGCTTCGCTACGTATGAAGTGAAATTACAAAAAATGTGATAAATGCAGTACCGCTCGACCGATTTTGTGCAAACTTCACACAAACCATCTACTAAATAGTCCGAAAAAAGCCTAAACATTTGGTTTGGATAGGTGAGCCCGTTCTTGAGTTATAAAATTACAACGAAAAGGGGCATTGATTTTTATACTCGTATAATATTGATGATAAAACACAAATTCTTACGTCTACTTTACTAATAAAATTACGCTAAGTACAAATTACTTTACATTTATATTTTTAGCCCACGACGCAAAAAGAGGGGTGTTATAAGTTTGAAGTCGACGTATGTCTGTCTCTGTGTGTGTGTGTTTGTCTGTAGCATCGTAGCTCTCAAACGGATAGACCGATTTTGAGGCGGTTTTTTTCATTTGAAAGCCAGTTTCCTTGCGGTGGTTCTTATCTATGTTTGATCAGTCCAGCAGTGTAAGATTAGCTCTTTTAAAAATGATGTAAGGCATTTTTGGCTTACGATTACTCGATTATGTACTAGTATTGTCGAGGCGAGCCAGTGGACTGTAAAACGACGTGTGTATTTATGTATTTGAAATAATGAATAGATGGTGGTTTTGGTCTGTAATAATGATAACCTTTTACAATTATAACAATTAGGTACAAGTCATTAGTCGGAGCTGACACAACACTGACAACAATAGAAAAATAATAGCAAAACATAGAGCATATAAAAAGGTATATACAATCATACTTAGAACATGCTTCCAGCCAGTCGCCAACAGCTAGCGTAGGGGTTTTTTAATTTTTTTTATAATTTAGACTTGTTAAATCATAAAGACAACTCTCGTATTAGGAATATACATTCTGTGTCGAAGGGGACTTTACAAACATACATAAAACGGACACAAACACCCAGACTCTGAACAACAATTTGTGGATCACACAAAGTGTTGTCCAATGTGGGGTTTGTCCAAAATTAAAAGCGCAATATAAAAGTGACGAGGTAACCGCTCAAACCACTATGCTTAGGTACAATAAATTAATTAATGGTTACTCATAATGAGGAAATATCATTAAAATATATTAAATACGTAGTTTTTGAATGAAACTTAATGAATCAACTTATTATACATATAACTAGTGTTCTCCTGCGACTTCGTTCGTATAAATGTCTCTCGGGAAATCAATTCTTTTTTTGATATTACGCATCCTTTTTTATTAAAATCGGTGCAGCGATTTAGACATGCAAGCGTAACAGACAAACAGACAGAGTTAATTTTCAAATTTATACTATTAGTATGAAATGGTCTTGTAATCAATTTATGTGTATATTTGTAAAGTCCCCCGCGACATATAATGTATATTCTTAATGCGGGAGTTGTCTTTATTTTAAAAAGAAAAAATAAGAAATGCTGCAGCAGAAATTAATTCTAGAAATTAGGGCATGCAATGTACAGTCTTCGGTTATTTGACGCTTATCAAAGGATTATTATCAATGATAATGATTAATAATTAGGCGATGATTATTAATAATAATAATTTCTGTTAACTGATAACATTTGGTTTCGTTTTAAATGTTTTATATTGCAAGCGGCATCATTTGGTAGCGACGACTTGGGCTATTTCATAAATAGTAGCTTTTGCTCTCGGCTCCACCTGCGTATGTATCGGTTATTGCGACAAAAAGTAGCCAATGTCCTTCCTCAAGAATCAAAGGACCTACATTGTAAATTTCATCCAAATCGGTTCAGTGGTTTAGCTGTGAAATTGTAACGGACTCACAGAGATACTTTCGAATTTTTTATATTAAAATATGAAAATAATACGAACCTATCAATCATATCCTTATTAATTCAATACTTACAAACAATACCATAAGGTCGATTTTATAATAATACATTCTCTAATACACATTTTATTTATACACTATACTCTTTACGTAGCATGCATGGTGCGGGTGACAGTTTCATTTCGTTTCACTCTTGAAAGTTGCCGTGATTTACAAATTATGACTTAGTATTTCAGCTGTACCACATTCGCAATATATTGAATCATTAATAACTGCAGTAAATTAAACTAAACCAACCAGAATGTTCTAGTCTACAAATAAAAACAAAGCTGATTCCGCACCGTGCTACAGCGCAAAGAGTATAGATGAGCTCCGCGGTGTAACCTGTGGTATAACTCCACCCGCAGGCAACGCTGCGGGTCAAATCAATTAGCTACACAAAATAAATTTTTAAGTTTTTTGTACCGAATTGTGAATCTAAACCATTCTCGAATCCTGAACAGGTACAAAAAAACCATTAATATCGGTTCAGACGTTTAGGAGGAGTTTAATAACATACACACGCACAGAAGATTTATATATTATATATAACTAGCTGACCCACGCAACCTCGTTTGCATCTCCTATTGCCCGTAGCGTGATAATTTTCCCCCGTTTTTAAAACATTTTTCACTGGTGCGCCGCTCGTATTGGTCGTGGCGTTTTTATATTTAATTATAGCCTATAGCCTTCCTCGATAAATGGGCTATCTAACACTAAAATAATTTTCCAAATCGAACCAGTAGTTCCTGAGATTAGCGCGTTCAAACTAACAAACAAACAAACTCTTCAGCTTTATAATATAAGTATAGATAATAAAATATACATACGTATTATTAGGGAAATTACATTATGGTTTGTGGTTTCCTTGTCACATTAAATAAACGCTCTGTTTATGACGCATTCCTGCCTGAGTTTTTTTAAAACGCACAAAGGTTTATATTTTTTAAGAATGACTCATGTACTGACTCGGGACGACGACAAAGTTTTATTGACGTATACGTATACGGTTTGAGGTCTGATTCACTGTCTGTGTACGAAAACGGTATCTAAAGGGATATTCGAATGCAGATATACACACATCAAAAGTGTCTAGGGATCAAGCATTTTTATGCGGATTTCTTGAGATTGAGATGTGGCTTTGGCCCTGGCCTGCTCAGTCGCCAGACTTGAACCCGATTGAGCATGCATGGGATATGCTACAGAGAAGAGCTCAGCCGAATATGGAGGGTATCCAGTCGCAAGAAGACCTTTTTTTGTTGTTGCAACGAACATGGGCGGCCATTCCACAGCGTGATTTGGATGAACTCATTTTGAGTATGCCAAACCGATGTTCTTGTGTTAGTGTTCGCGGTAGAAACACGGATTATTAATTGTTTAAGTTACCTAATAAAATTTTAAAGAAAACTGTTATTTCAGTCTTTTTTTCGAACTTTAATGTTAGTGGTTCAAATGTCAAAAATCCTTTTATTAGGAAAATGGCAAATTTCTTTATTAATGCAAAGGTGACTTAGTTTATCGTTACTGTGACAAACGAAAACACTTTATTTGATGAATCCTTAAAGAAAATTTTAATTAATATCAATCAGGAGAAAAGTTATTGCAAAAATATATGTTGATCCCTAGACACATATGTTGATCCCTAGACACTTATGATGTGTGTATTTGGTCATATTATTTTAATTTTACAACTACCCATGGTTGACTGAAAGAGAATACCTAAGACATTAAGTCCGACAATATACTACCTACTAGTGTATAAAGTTTTAAAATCCATTCTCATTATTATAAATTCGAAAATAACTCTGTTCGTCCATCTGTTCACCGCTAAACTGCTGCACCAATATCAATGAAATGTGACATGAAGATCTTTGAATCTTAAAGAAGGACAAAAGTTACTCTTTACAGTGATAAGCGACATACAAGCAAAGCTTCGGGCAAACATTAGTACTTTAAAAAAATATAAATAAAAAATAAAATAACATTATCCTACAAAAAATAAACGGAAACTCCAAATGAAATGAAAAATATAATGTTGCTTTTGACTTTAACCATCAAATAAAAGTAATTTATACTCTCGATTGCCGTACTTGATGGGACTTGTTAAAATATACTTCGCACTCTTGTGGCATTAATGCCATAAGGCGAAACCGGTCAGGATTAAACATAAAAATATTTGAATCCCCCTACGCAAGCAGTTAATCGAGTAATCATACGCCAAAAATGCTGTATAACATTTTGAATAAGAGCTGATACTCATACACTCCTGGACCAATATTAAATTAAACATAGCTAAGAACCACCACCGCAAGGAAACTGGCTTTCAAATGAAAAAGTCGCATAGAAATCGGTCCATCCGTTTGAGAGCTACGATACTACAGACAGACACACCCCTCTTTTTGCGTCGGGGGTTAAAAATTGTGGAATAAGTACAAGTGAGTTTAATTCTAGAATGTTTGATACATTCACATGTAACAGGATACATTTTTCAAAAAATGTGAACTAGAGGTTTTGGTATAAGAACCATTGAACCGAAAACCCGATTGCAACCATTGGATAAAAGTATAACCGTTGTGAGCTTAAGATTTTCCTGCCATCTAAGGAGTACCGTTTCCACCAATGTATACATGTACGGTTTTTAGCTGAGACTTTCTGCACGATAAACAGTTTTACTTACCTCTGAAAGTCCCGTTGTACAGATTTTTACTCAGATTCTCTCAACAGATAAAAAAGTAAATTACCTTTCACTGTGACAAAACTCTTCAGAGACGGAGAAATATCTTTTTGTTCGACTACCGAGAAGCCAAAACAAGGGTAATAGCTTTGGCAGTCAGTGTTTATATGTTCCACATTAGCGACCAAACTACTGAACCGATTTTAATGAATGAGATGTCACTAGATTCGTAATAATGTCCCGCATGACATAGGTATTATAAATGTTATCAAAACTTTTACATAGTCAGGTTATGGATTTTTAAACTTTTCTTGTAAATGAAGCTGCGAAGTACAATTAGGATAAATCTATAGTTTACAAAAAAACAACGCTGAAAAAGTATGAAACAAGTTTCAAAAGCCGTAGTCACGCGTTGTTAAAGTGTTATGGACTATGGTATGTACATTAAACTACATGGACTACAGCTTTTGAAACTTAGTAATGTACCCTAGTCCATAACACTTTAACAACGCGTGACTACGGCTTTTGAAACTTGTTTCATACTTTTTCAGCGTCGTTTTTTGTCGTAGTTGGGTTTTAGTTTTTACTTTTTTTTTATTTAAAATGTTTTGGTGCCTCTACAATATTAATTTCTTTGCAAAGTATATTTTAAATAGGTACCATAGAAATATCACAATTATCGAATAAATACGGACAAAGTCACGAGAAAATGCTAATAATATATATATATTAGAAATGTACAAGTAACGCCCTTTCCAATGATACCAAACACGGCATATATTTATCTCAAATTATTTTTTTAATACAGTACTTTATATCGGCTAGAGGGCGCCACATTAGATTTAGTGACACATCATATAGCCTATAACCAGCGAACAATCAAGACGCTTCTAACGATACCTCATTTGTCCAGTTCTAATTAGTAGTCAACGAGCTATGAGGGAACAGATGAACATACATACAAACATACATAGCCTGTCAAAATCATAACCCTCCTTTGGCTTTGCCGTAGTCGGGTAAAAATATGGGATCTGTTGAAGTCTTCAGGGATACAGGATGAGTATATGCATGTACATTTGTGAAAGCATATTTGCTAGTACATATAAGCTAATAATGAGAGTATATCTGTGTGTTGACAGATAAAGAATACAGAGAGTCAGCATTCCTATTACTCCCAGTATCATTGGTGTCGTAAGAGACGACTGAGGGAGGAAACTACACAGTGCAACATCACTGCAAAGAGAAGGAAATCTTGAAACCAACTCTATATCAATCCGTCTGGCTAGCGTAGTCAAAACGTCCTTTCCAAGTAGAGAGCTATATACAGCATACAGCAGTGGACTGTTAAAGGCTGTTGATGAAACTAGTTATATATGTAATCAAAACATCGGCCTGATTACACTAACGCATCCTCACAATTCCACGCTATTATGTTAAAACAATTGCTGTGAAATGACTCACGCGCCGTGTTTGTTCCTAAGTGTGTCGTTCACCGCGTGCGCAGCGAGCTAGCTTTCTCTAATGCACGATACCTGGCTAACTTGTAAATAGATAAATGAAATGTTTACTTGAAAATTGTAAACTAAGATGCCTCCCTCTATATATCTTCTCGGGTTGGACCAAATGTTTGTATGATTTGCAAATATTTGTTTTGGAGTTGGAGTGTTTTCTTTGTGTAATATGTATGTTTACAAAAAAAACTATTAAGGTCAGTTATGTAATATATAATACCAGTTCTGCTTAGTTTGGGACTAGATTCCGTGGTGTGTTACATGTCAGAAATATTTAGTTTATTTATCTTCTGTCATAAAAAAATTACAACTAATATAGGAATGGGAATATACCGTGTCGTGGAGTCATCTCAGATATGTATAAAACAGTCATAAAGAATATCCAGACTTGGACAACAAACAAAACAGGCCCTAAAAATACATCTTGAATGCTATTCAAAAATATTTCAAACATGAATTTAAAAAATAATCACGTACATACTGGCGATAGGCGAAGGACACAATTTATTAAGAATCGCCATTGTTAAATAACTTCGGTGTCGTTTAAGGACCCATGTTAAGCAATACAATGCTAGTTGTTCCCTTAGATGGGTGACCGATTTTGCAGAAGGTCACACTTAAGGTTAAAATGATAAACGCTTGGAATTATTGCGAAAATACTTACTAATCTGTTTCGACCCATTTTGTTTATCGCAAATTTTGATAGCAAATATATTGGAATTGATGATTTTAATCTACATACATCTTTATAAATAATAAATAACTAGCAATCCGCCCCGGCTTCGCACGGGTTAGTTACGGAAAATATCATATAGCCATGTTTCTCTGAGATGTGGGGCTTTTTTACGACGTCTTCAACAAAAAATGTAAAAAATCGTTATATATTTTTTTTATGTATGGGCCTGCCAAAATGACTACTCTGCCTGCTCGAAAGCTTAAGCAGAATCCAAGAGGTGGTCACCATACTCATTGCGAATGCAACAATGCAGCATGGTGACCCACACTATGGAGGCCTAGTGATGCTTCTGCATCGTTGGGCCTCCGGTCTCGCACTCACCAACGAAACACGACAACACGAATGCTGTCATTTTACGTTGATTTTCTTTGCGAGGGTAGTACCGCCCCGGTCGAGCCGGCTCGTTCGCGCGTTCGTGCTGAAATTAGCGTGGCTCTACTACCTATTTAGCCAACATACTCAAAAATTTAACAAATCATATACGAAAACATTCCTCAAGAATCACTCTATATTTATAATTAAAAACCTCAGAAAAATCTGTGCAGTAGCTTTTGAGTTTATTACGAATAGACAGACAGACACACAAAAATATATGGCGGTTCGAAGTACTTATTATCTTCTTATATATATAAAATTCTCGTGTCATAATGTTAGTTATACCATACTCCTCTGAAACGGCTGGACCGATTTTTATGAAATTTGGTGTGCATATCGGGTAGGTCTGAGAATCGACCAACATCTATTTTTATACCACTCTTTTTTCATTTTTTTATGGCAAAACAACGTTTGCTGGATCAGCTAGTGTATGTATATAAGTACGTGTACGTGTGTGTAAGTAAATAGTTATAATATTTCAGACATCTAACACAGAACGCCATCTAGTCCCAAACTAAGCAGACCCCGTGATATGGGTACTAGACAACTGATATAAATACATATATACTATATATTTTGTAAATACAGACATATTATACATAGAAAACACCCAAACTCCGAAACAAACATTTGCAGATCATACAAACATTAGACCCGGACCCGGGAATCGATCCCGAGACCTCAAGCACAGCAGTCGCATATGCTACCACTGCGCCACCGAGACAGTCATGTTAAATGTTAAGTTCATTTGTGTAGTTGAGTTGTTCATGTGGTGACGGATTATAAATACGAAGTGATACCACCCTTACTCATCTCATGAGTGTCGTAAGAGGCGACTAAGGGGAACAAAGTACGCAGGTCCTCAATACTGCAAAGAGAAGGAAATCTTATAACAAACACTTTTCTAATCCATCTCCACAGAATGTGGTGTTATTTTTTTTCTGGAAAAATCACGTATCGCCTGATGGTAAGCGATTACCGCCGCCCAACACCAGGGACGTCACAAGTGCGTTGCCGGCATTTGGGGGATGATGAGAGGGGTTAGGGTATGGGCCTCCGGTATCCTCACTCACTCGGTGAAACACAGCGCAAGCGCTGTTTCGCATCGGTTTTCTGTGAGGCCGTGGTATCAATCCGGTCCAGCCAGCCCATGCATGCCGAAGCGTGGCTCTCCCACGGTAGTAGGCCAAAATCTCCTTCCTAAGGAGTGGCCTATGTCCAGCAGTGGACTGTTAAATACTGTTGATACGATGATGTGATGTGAAGTTGGTTTATGTAAACTTAAAAAACTGTTTTCTTCTTTTGATGTGATGGCAACCAGCTAATCAGCTATTTCTGCCAATGTCAAGAACTAAAGTCTTCAAGTCTTCGTCGTGATGAAGTTATGAAAAAAATATTTAAAAACTAGCTTTTGCACGCGGCTCCGCCCGCCTGTGAAAAGTAGCCTATGTTCTTTCTCAGGCTATCTGAGTACCAAATTTCATTTAAATTGGTTCAATAGTTTTGGCGTGAATGTGCGGCAAAGAGACAGAATTACTTTCGCATTTATAATATTAGTAAGGATGTGGATGGAAATGGGGACCATCTTTCAAAAACAAATAAAACGATCTCTTAGAAAACTCAAAAACTTCTAAACCGATGGAGCTCTTTTGACACGACACGACATATAAACCGTTTGAAAGATTGTTGTCAATTCAGTTCCTCATTTCACAACAACTGCGCAGCGAAGCGTGGCAAAGTACTACTAGTTTACAAATAAGTTACCACGTAATACTAAAAACATGAATGTTTGTTTACGTGTAAAAGAATAGAAGTATTGTACATAAGTACTATTTTGCTTACTGTTCTGCAACCCTATCCAAGTTGCCATTCTACAAACATCTAGTATCTTTAAACCATTATCATTATCGAGCAAAAACGAGCAAAAAATCACGTTTGTTTTATGGGAGCCTCCTTAATATTTATTTGAATCTGTTTTTAGTATTTGTTAATATAGCGCCAACAGAAATACATCATTCTGAATATTTCAACTGTCTAACTATCACGGTTCATGAGATACAGCCCGGTGACAGACGGACGCACCTACAGTGGAGTGTTTGAAATAGGCCAATAGGGTCTCGTATTACCCTTTGTGTACGAAACCCTAAAAAGCAACTAAATTAAATCAACTTTACACAATTGTCACATAGATTATCAATCGAAATGTAGCCTTTTAACTATTTAGCATAGTGTTGCGTTTTTATTACCAAACGATGTAATAAGGTTACATTATAGCCGATACATTTACATAACGGCTTTTAACTGTGGCTTCGCTTGCATTAACGTATATTTTATCTTTAGATAATAGTAGTAGCCGAATTCAAATAAGATTGGCAATAATAAAGGCGTCTGATATGATTAGGCTGATAGGCAGGGGTAAGCCCAGGCTTCCCCCGGGATACAGTATGGGTAGGCGCCGCGTCAATCCTGGCGGGAAACTGTAATAACATGTTCCGAGTCCCCCTTTGAGCAGGGCGCTTGAAACCGGTTGGGGTGGTTTTTAGTGGAAACACCACATACCTGGCTCCTCAGTCCTCGAGGAGCCGGAGATCCGTAGGGATTTTAAAGCCCGTCAACACAAAAAAAGGCATATGGCATTATGGAGAGCCTGTACATCAATGAATTATCATAAGTTTATCGCACTATTACTTATCCTGGGTAGGATCAAAACCTCGACTTAATAATATGACTTAGCAGTTTCTATCAATAACCAAGTGGTTACTATTTCAAGTTTGAATAAAAGTTGAAATAATTCTTTGAACAAATTTTTAAACGTAGAAGTTAATAATAATTAATAACAACAGAAACCATTTTCTAACATTTAAACAGAGAAAAAAATGTTTTTAAGGCTTAAGTTGTTTACTACTACTAATTCCAAACTTACCCAAATTTCAATATCTAAAACAACAACTTTTCATAACTAAATTTGATCTATCGGGACTTAACAGGAATTTGGAACTCCAATATCGGGATTTCCTAATGTTTAACTTCAACCGACAAGGCATAACAAAAAAAAACTAATGATATTAATGTAATATTAACAAAACATAACTATGATATATTTTGTAAAATTATATTAGACAATAATATCTTGGAACCTTAAATTTTTGCGATAAACCGCCAAAACAAAGCCGTCCGCGAAAACAAGTTTTTAAATTTACAAAAAAAAACCCTTTCACTTACCGGCCAAGGTTTGCGCTCCAACGGCCAGCACGACACTCAAAACCATCACACATAAAACTTTCATTTTGACTTAAAATTCTATGTTCTAAACTTGAAAAAAAATTAATTAGAATTTAAATCTTTTCACGGTTCACTATAAACTTTTCTTTTTAATATTTTTTAAATATCAAATGTCACGATTGCGCGTCGTCTGCGCACTCGCGGTCAGTGGTCGAGTGGGGTTTCAATGTTGCTAGAACCAGTAATGAAAATTCCGTGTAAACAATTTTCCCTATAATTTATTAATCATCACACATCGGTAATTCTTATAATTATGTAATTAATTATGTAATGGGTGCATCAGTAATGTTAAATCATCAAAAGACTTTCACGGTTACTATTAACGTATATAATGTGCTTTTTTAAACAATAATAATGTGTTAATTGATACTAATTGTACCAATAAAAAAAACAAAATCTTAAAAATAATTTTATGAATTATTTATGACCTAAAACTAAATTAAAACCTAAACTTTTTAACCTTCAAAGCGTTATTGAATGTCTTGTTTATTTCATGAGATATTTTTTTAAGTACAATATTATTGAGATACAATAATTTAATTAGTATTAAGTAGGTAATTAAAAGTCACCTACTTAATATACATTAAATAGATAGTAATAAAAAGCACGACGAAATACTATTATATATAATATTGATGTGACATTTTCAATACGAATCTATAATACTTTAATTGGTTCTGATTATTGATTTGGTCAATTTGCATCACTAGTGCTGTAGCCATATTGAATAAAGTTTAGCTATGTTGAAACCATATTTTAATTGAACGTTAGTTTTTAACCGACTTCAAAAGGAGGACTTTTTTTTTGTTTTTTTTTTTTAAATTTACTTTCAAAACAACTATACAGAAATAAGGTTCATACATAGTTAAGCTTCAACTTAGAGCGCACTCTCTAAGACGTAGTTCTATTCTCATATTTAATAAATAATGACTGTTAACCAAAAATTAAATACATCACTACAACACATTAACATTTGCGTTAAAGTAGATACCAATCTTGTCTCTCTAATCGATTTACCACATTTATGGGATAATATTCCAACATAGCAACTCCAATAACGGCGAGGCTGTCGCTGCGCTCTATGTAAGTTCCCCTTAATCTTTAACCTTATTTCTCTTTTCATAAGACTTTATTTTATCTGGCACTATCAGAAATAGTACATTCACTTTGTCACTGTATAGAAGATACTTAAAAGTTTAATTTTGAAAAGTTTTTAGGGTACAAAATAATATAGTGCTCTAGTTTTATTAAAGGAGTCGGTTATAGGAAATGAGTTTTTAATTGACGGTGTATATCTGTTTTACATACAAATAAAGAAATAGTAAAGATTTGATGTGTGTTTGTCTATTTCTAGAGTAATCTCTCCATAACAATTTTATTATGTATTTAGGTCTTAGTTTTTGAGATATTTATAACATCTTTATTACATAATATAGAAACCTATGTACATAACCATAATTTATAAAAAGAATAACAATATTTACATACAAGCGTCAAAAAACTCCACATCTTCGCCTACTGGTAGCGTTCCCAAAAGACTGGCAGCATTACCACGTTGAATGGCAATGCTGATTCTCTGTGCTAGAAAAAGGCCGGCCTTCTGGTCGCGAGAAGCGTCAATCAGTTGCTTGGCTAGTTTTAAATTAAAACTAGCCAATAATAATAATTAATTAATAATAACAGTAATAATAATAATATGTAATTTTATTCTTATTTTTTAAAATTAAATAATGGGTAGAATGGAACGAATGCTTTGTTTTGTTTACACAACTCAAGTAATAAAACTATGTCAATGTCTATATTCTACTATATCATATCTCTCAGCAAGCATCTTAACCAAATAAATCCTAACTTTCTCAAAACCTCACCGTTCCGGTTGAATAAACCGACTTGTATTTCTGAGACATACTTGTATAGTGGCATTACAAAATTGGTTACCTTTGTTGAATGTCAAAACAGGCGGTTGAGGAAATATAGCTGAGTGAACATTTTGGAGCCGACAGAGTTCGGTGGAATGAATAAAATTCTTTCTCATTTAGTAAGGAGTTTAACAGCTTTGACTAGATTACTAAATGGGAGAAGAATGAATTTTTATATATTTTATATATCTTAGTATTTCTCCTGTAAGATGTAAAACCATGAATATATTTTATTCTTATTTTTTTTGACAACTCCCGAATTAGAAATCACGGAGGAATTTACAAACATACATATATAATGGACACAAAGAACACCAAGACTTAGAACAACAATTTGTGGATCTCACAATGACACAAAGTGTTGTCTCATGTGACGTGGTGACCGCTTAAACCACTAGGCCAACTATGCAGTCGAAAAATTAAGTCAACTTTTTTTTTTTTTTTTTATGTATGGCCCGCCATAATGACTCTACTCTGCCTGATGGAAAGCATAAGCAGAATCCAAGAGTGGTGGTCACCATACTCACTGCGAATGCAGACAATGCAGTATGGCGACCCACACCATGGCGGCCTAGTGATGCTGCTGCATCTTTTAGTCTAGTCAACAAGTATGGAACTTGTTGACTAGACTAATTGGGCCTCCGGTCTCGCACTCACCAACGAAACACGACAGCACGAACGCTGTCATTTTACGTTGATTTTCTGTGCGAGGGTAGTACCGCCTGGTCGAGCCGGACCGTTCGTGCTGAAATCAGCGTAGCTCTACTACCTTTTAACCTAATACTTAACATAATACATTTTACAAGTTATATATCATCACGCTAGAACCAATAGGAGCGGAGCACCAATGAAAAATGTTTCAAAAACGGGGGAAAATTTTCACGCTACGGGCCATAGGAGACGCAAACGAGGTTGCGTGGGTCCGCTATTTATGTATAATCTGAATCTCGAAAACGACTCCAAGGGTTTTCATGAAAGTAGTATGCAGAGGGTTTCGGGGGCGATAAACCGATCTAGTTAAGATTCAATTTTAATTCAAATTTACCAAGAAAATACCGAGCAAAGTTCGGTCATACAGGTAGTATTATTTATTTTACTAACTTAGCTTATACATCTCTACATTATAGGCTCTACATGTCTACATACCAATTACTTAGACATAATCGATCAATCTATACTAATATTATAAACGCGAAAGTTTGTAAGTATGGATGGATGACTGTTTGTTATTCTTTCACGCAAAAACTACTGAACGGATTTGGATGAAACTTTACAATAATATAGCTTATACGTCAGAATAACACATAGGCTACTATTTGCCACGATAACCGACATATACACGGGAGACGCGGGCAACAACTAGTAATAAATAAAAATTCATATTTCGGACATATAACACATAACGCCATTTAGTTCCAAGCTAAGCAGAACTTCTGGTATGGGTACTAGACAACTGATATAAATACATAAATAGTTTTTTTTGTAAATATCTACCTAATATACATAGAAACACCCTAACTTCGAAACAAATATTTGCAGATCTTACAAACATTTGGTCCGACCCGATAATCGAACCCGAGACCTCAGGCACAGCAGTCGCATACGCTATCACTGCGCCACCGGGGCAGTTAAACAATAAATGAATGTATTATCATAATAATACCATTTTTCGATAACTTCTAGCTTTATATGAAATATCAGACATATTGAGATAAGATTTTTATATCAACACAAGTATGAAGTTATTGAAATTTCATAACGTCTCGTTCCAGTAGTGAGCTCGTACACTTTCTATTAGCATACCAGCTGAGAAACGTCACAAGCTGCATTCAACTTTGCGTGCATACTTAGGATCTTACATTACATCGTTATATAAATAAAGATTATTTTACAAAATTAGTGTGTTTGCATATGTTTACTTAGCTTGTCAATTCTATCTTTTTCTGGACAACTATACCCTCGATGTACTTACTTTTTTTTATAGAATAGGGGGCCAACGAGCAGATGTATCGCCTGATCGTAAGCGAGTACCGCCGCCAATGGACACGCAACACCAGAGAAGTCACAAGGGCGTTGGCGGCCTTTAAAGAAGGTTTTAAGGTCGTATTGGTCCGGGAATACCGCAGGCGACAGTTCATTCCACAGTTTTGTTGTGCGAGGCAGAGATTTTCGAGAGAAGCGCACAGTTGTGGACTGCCAGCCATCTAGATGATGGGGATGAAACTGCTTTCGCGTAAGACGATGGCGGAAATAGATTAGATTACTAGATATCTACACCCCCAAAGGTGTGCTTGAAGATAATGTCTCTATACCTGAAGTTGTAAATAATTTAATAAAATTAGTGCCTACTATCGAGTAGACCAACCAACCATAAGTATTAATCTTGAAATCTATACATATATGAAATGATTTACCAAAACTGACTGATTGATTCAACAGAGTCTAAACCGCTGGAGCTATAGACCTGACTTTAGTATTGTTATTATATTTATATAAAAGCTGCCAAAATGACTCTACTCTGCCTGATGGAAAGCATGAGCAGAATTCAAAAGTGGTGGTCACCATCCTCATTGTGAATGTAATGCAGCATGTTGAACCAGACTAAGACCTCGTGAGATGCTGTAACGCCTCGTTTAAAGAACCCGAGATCATAGTAGCAGGAAAACATGAATGGGCCGGCTCGACCGAAGTGATACCACGGCCTCACAGAAAACCGGTGTGAAACAGCGCTTGCGCTGTGTTTCACCGAATGAGTGAGGATACTGGAGGCCCATACCCCTCCCCCATTACCCTAGGGGTGAACGTATAAAAGACAGACAGACAGAGTTACTTTCGAATTTATAATACCACTATGACAGGGTTTTGTGAAATTCCTCATCACCTCCAACAGCTTTCAATTGTCCATTACCGGACGTACATATGCAGACAATGCAACAATGCAGCATATAGTGACCCACAGCGATGCTTATGCATCATTGGGCCTCAAATATATACAAAGAAACCTATGGAAATACAACACCCTTCTTTTCTTCGAAGCAATTGGTTAAAAAGGGTGCACAAGATTGTGTTTGTAATAGTATCCACGTCTTTGAACCAAATATAAATTGATGGCGCAGAGTTAATAATGTGAATCCAATTTCTTTCAGTAGTGTTGTAGGAGGACGGGAATAAAGGACTCGACACTTATTTGTTCAAATTACTGAATAAAACTAAAGTTTATATTGAGTACTGCAAGTTGAATATCGATCCGAAAAGACCACACGGTTTTGTTTTATATCATGAATAAATTAAAAAAAAGCGGCCAAGTGCGAGTCGGACTCGCCCATGAAGGGTTCCGAAGCAGCAAGTAACATAATATAAAAGTTCTTGTAGTTCGTTGTAACTTTGATCGATGTTTTAATAATAGTGTTTTTTTCTTGCGGTTTACCATTTATGACGTATTAAAAAAATACTACTTACCAGATCTAGTTCAAACCACTTTTCGGTGGAAGTTTGCATGCATACACAAAAATATATGATTTACATTACAAATCATATATTTTTGTGTGAAAATCTTAATGCGGTTCACAGAATACATCTACTTACCAAGTTTCAACAGTATAGTTCTTATAGTTTCGGAATAAAGTGGCTGTGACATACGGACGGACAGACAGACAGACAGACGGATGGACAGACAGACAGACATGACGATTCTATAAGGGTTCTGTTTTTTGCCTTTGGCACGGAACCCTAAAAATGTTTTAAAAAACACATTTCTAAAGTTAGAAAAACACTTTAAATATTATTAGCTAGGTTACGTCTTTAAACTCTCTAGCGATAAACCTACACAATGAAATCTCAATGAATTCATCCCAAAAATATAACCAACAAATGTATTAATCCTCCATTAGATAAGTCAGTTAATAAAAAAATATGGCACCCCTGACCGTTAATAAACAGAAAACCCGTGCGCCCACTTAATCCTAATTTGTACTTTTAGTCCATTCGCTTAGATACGGTCACATTGATAGCACCGCGGTCGCACGTGCCGCAAGCCGCTACAAAATCAAAGGGCCTTCTTGCGGCATACACCCACAAGCAAGTATGATTTATCAGTTTACGCCTTAGTATGAATATATATAATTGTAATTCACAACAATAACCACAATTGCGTGCGAGTGCACCGACGCAATCTAAACGAATGGACTATAAATTAAACACTGCCCACGTTTATTTTTGAGTTAATACAGCTTTATATTCTTACAGACTAATTGAAAATATAAACATGGCCACAGGGCTTTTGTTCTGTAGCAATTTACTGTAGCCTCACTTGACTGGACTGTATAATTATAATAAAATAGTCTTTATTTTTTAAGGAGTCTGTGTTATGGCTTTAGATAATTAGTTTTCTTTTGAGTATTCTGATTTGAGTGTTCAAAATTACCTTTAATAATGTTATTACCGCCTGCCTGCTAAAGTGACTCTACTCTGCCCGATGGAAAGCATGGGCAGAATTCAAGCGTAGTGGTCACCATACTCATTGCGAAAACTCGCCACACTATGGTGGCCCATTGAGATTGAGATACATTTGCATCATTGTATGTAGTAGTCACTGCGGGGTGAAGTTAGTCTAAAAAAAAGCGCCCAAGTGCGAGCCGGATTCGCCCATGAAGGGTTCCGAAGCAGCAAGTAACATAATATAAAATTTCTTGTAGTTCGTTGTAACTTTGATGGATTTTTTACAAGAGTTTTTTTTTTGCGGTTTACGATTTATGACGTATTAAAGTAAACTACGTACTAGATCTCGTTCAAACCAATTTTCGGTGGAAGTTTGCATGGTAATGTACATCATATTTTTTTTTAGTTTTATCATTCTCTTATTTTAGAAGTTACAATGAATCTACAAAGTAAATATGAATTAGAAAGCGAATACATTCTCGCGGCAGTGTTTGACAAACCGCCATATTGTGTTCACGTCACGAGTGATTTTTGATTTTATTTTCAAAATGCCATCTTGCATCATTAAACACTGTAAGAGTAGTTCCCAAAACGAATAAAAAAGAAGATGGAATATCTTTCACAGGTAAATACAGATTATTTAGTTGCTGTAATTATTTATTTACCCGATAATTATTTTGTTGTTGTTCGACTGTGATACCAGTTTTTGTCTATTTTTTTCCCTTCAATTAGGGAAATTATTTGTTATTCCAGACATTAATGAACCTCATTTCTATATTTAGGGACTTGGTTCCAAACCTCATCTGAAAGTATTCTTTGGTGATACATACAATTATTTCTGATACGTACAATTTGTTGATGTTTCTACAAATATCTGTTCTGTGTCTTTATGTGTTTTATGTCTTTAACTTATGGTTCACATCATAATTGAGTGGTTGAGAATGATCGATAGTACGAAACTTGATTCCCAGGTAACCGTATAACCGCAGAATATTTTAAAAAATGGTATATTAATCATACATTACAAGTACTTTCGGTAAAGTCATTTATTTTACCTTTTTATAATTTTTACACGAAATTTACACGCCTAACGACAATATTATAAAAGGTTAGTGCAAAATAAAGCTACTGAAATAAAAACAATAATATTTAAAGTTCTTTAATATACCCTTTTTTCAATCGTAATATTTATCGAAAAAATTGGTATTTTTTTACTGCGTATGGTATCAGTACACACACAAAGATGTACGTGTTCCTACAGTGTCGCACCGGCTGACACGCACACTAAAATAAATCAATCGGCGTCATGTTATTTGACATGAACGTTCCATCTGGCTTTCTTTTGTAATCTGAGCTTGGAGGTATTAAAAGTAACATAGGATACTTTTATTAAATGCGAGCGAAGCCGCGGGTAAAAGCTAATGAGTATATAAAATTCTCGTGTCGCGGTGTTCGTTACCAAACTCCTCCGAAACAGCTGGACCGATTTTTGTGAAATTTAAATGGGGACTTATGAGGGGCATATCATTCGTTCGATAAAGGGGCGGTGCGAAGGTAATCGACAAAAAAGTAGTGAACGTAACTCCTTATTACATTAGCTATCTGCCAGTGAAAGTACCGTCAAAATCGGTCCAGCCGTTCTAGAGACTGCACGTTTGGCCTAGTGGTTTAACGGTCACCACGCCCTTTCCTACTTCGCCAAGTGTCGTGGGTTCAAATCCCACGTAGGACAACACTTTGTGTGATCCACAAATTGTTGTTCTGAGTCTGGGTGTTCTTTGTGTCCGTTTCATGCATGTTTGTAAAGTCCCCCGCGACACAGGATTTATTGCTAGTGCGGGAGTTGTATATATATAAAAAAGAGATTATCCGGAACAAACAGACACTGACAAACAAAAATTGAAAAAATGATATTTTTGTATAATTACCGTGTATACATACATATGCATTTAGTAAAAAGCGGTTATTTTAATATTACAAACAAACATTCCAATTTTCGATTTATTTGTATGTATAAATAGACACCTGATGGTTACAGGTAGCCGCAGTATCTATGTTCTCTCTGACGCTGTTTACACAATACTTTTCAATTAATATCTTCAACATTTACGATTGAATCGGTTAAGGCTCCGTTCAAACCAGTCGAAGAATACATTCGAAAATGTATGAAAATTTATTTAATAATTACAAATTTTAACAAAAAAAAACGACTTCAATCTGGACCAAATTTAAATGGGACCATTCGGAAAGCATCAGCTTTCAAATAAAAAAAGAATCATCAAAATCGGTTAACCCAGTCGAAAGTTATGAGGTTACAAACATTAAAAAAAATACAGTCGAATTAAGAACCTCCTCCTTTTTTGAAGTCGGTTGAAAACTAGCTGACCCGGCGAACTTCGTACCGCCATATTTACATATCTGTCTCAGCTTCCCACAGGCAGTGTACAGTCGCGGACAAAAAAAAGACTTTTCCTGTTATGTTTTATTTTATTCTTTCTAGAAATCGGACTATGAGCTATTGAATTACAACTAAGTTCATATTTTAACTTTAATCCCCTTTCTCCAGGAAACCGTGCTGAATTTCGGGATAAAAAGTATCCTATGTCCTACCTCGTAGTATGAATTCAAATCATGCCAAGTTTCATTTGAATCCATTCAGTAGTTTCGGCGTGATGCGCGGCCTAGATACAGACAGACAGACGGACAGACAGACAGACAAAAATGAAAAAAATTACACTTTTGGCTTCAGTATCGATTATAGAGAGCCCTCCAATTTTTTTTTTTAAATATCTATAATGTACAGAATTGGACCTGTTACATTTTTAATATAAGTATATAGATAAAGTAAGAACTGCACTGTGAAACTTTTTGAACTGTACTCGAGGTCTCGGGTTCGATTCTCGAATCGTACCAAATCTTTGTATGTTCTGCAAATATTTGTTTCGGATTTTGGGTGTTTTCTATATGTATGTTACAAAAACAATGTATGTATCGCAGCCAACAGGTTAAAATAGCTGGTTAATCAAACAGCTAGCCCTTTGACTGAACAACGACATTCAATCACACGTCTAGCTTCTTAATTGAATATTTGAGGCGCTCAAAACGTTCAACATTACAGCTGATTCAAAAGCCGCCTTCTGAAGAACGCTAGGGTGTCCATGACTAACACGGAATGCAGGACTTCTATGTCTTATTATTGGATATCCATAGCATGGATTCATAGCAATGTATTACTCCGAGTTGGCACAATCCGACTTGATTGGGTTAGGTTAGATGGCTAGCCTAACCTTGGTTAGCCATCGTGGTTATTTTATTTAAAACCACCCAGAAATAGGAGCTCCGTCGATTCATAGTTGAAGCCAGTTTTTATATATTTTTTTTTTCAAATCACATGCTGAATTAATGGTAACCCTAGTTAATTTGCCATTTAACCAGTTGGCTAAGAATCGTCAAGCTGTAGTGTTGAACGTTGCAGTCAACAAGTCGGCTAAGCGACGTACAGCCGTGTGATTAAATGGCGTTGTTCAATCAAAGGGCTAGCTTTCAAACTATCTCTATACCAAATTCGATTGAAATTGGTTGAGCGGGTAGCGAGCATAAACGCATAGACAAACAAATATGTACGTTGAACGTTATTTTTTTGGGTCTATTGCATACACACCTTTAGGTAATTAAAGAACCAATCGCTGACCTCAACAAGTAATTACAAAGTATTTTTTTAAATGTTTAATTAATTAAACATTTAAAAACATTGTTAACAAACACTGCGAGCGTACCCTTAAGCAAGAATAAAAGCTCCCAACAAAACAATTGAAAGACAAGAGTGGGCCGAGCTGTATATCTGTTGCAAATTAAGATGGAGGGTACTGTCTGCCGGCTTAGCCTTATTGCGTTATTGTGTTAGCCTTGCGATACACTGCCAGAAGAACTATCAGAAGATAAATAAATAGAAATAAATAAAAAAAGTTCCATCAGGTAACAATTACCTTTGTACTAGTTTTTACCCGACTGCCAAAGAAGGAGGGTTATGTTTCTCGAGTGTATATATGTATATAGGTATATTTCTTTGGCACGCCCTACAGCCGTTCTTTTATGTCAGTGGTGTCAATAGATTCGTCTTAGTCGTGAGAGTGACACAGGGAACCAACACCAAAAAAAAAAAAAAATGACGCAGTCGGGTTTTTTTTATTTATATAAGTCGTTTTTTCAAACAAACTAACCGACAGACGTCGACTACCAAGATGTTTCAAATCAGCTAGGCTTTCTGGCGCTACGTAGAGATGTGGCCTCGCTCGCTATGCATCTTCTATCGCTTATATAATGGGGAGTGCTCCGAGGAATTGTTCGAACTGATCCCTACCGCCTCTTTCCGCCATCGTCCTGCGCGACAGCAGTTTCATCCCCATCACTTAGATAATTGGCAGTCAACAACCTCCCACGGTAATGTATTTATACAAAGGAACGGAAACCGAGTCATACCTAGTGCTTCAAGTTCAGTACAGACTCGGTACACATTCATTAAACGGCGATGGAAAATAGCAATGATTTGTGGAACACACAAACTGTTGTCCCATCTAGGGACCGAATACAAATTATAGGAAATCAAAATGAAAGCTAAACACAAAATGTCTTTACAAATCTTGAGTTGTCCCTTATAGCGTGCAAATAACCACATCAACAAAATATATATGTACGTAAATAATTAGAAACTAAGCCAACATGTCCTTACAATAAATTATTGACATAATACACAGTTCTCGTATAACTGATAGCGCGTTATCGCCCACGCCGTGTAACACTGCCCTAAGTGGTGGAAAGAATGAAAACTGCCAGGGGTGAACGGAACTACTGTTAATAGGATCCGCATATAAAAAATATATTTATAACTAGCTGTCTATTAGAGTTTGCTGTGTATCATTGTTGTCAACGAAACTCTGACGAAAAATAGGTAAAAACAAACTTGCAAAACATGCAAAAATTTTAGTTTAATCGTATGCGGAACTTTTTCTAACAAATTAATCTTTTAATACAGATTTAAAGTTATTAATGTTACAATCATAGTTTTTTACTTTTTGACATTATTTAATTCTCTTTATTTTAAATCACTCCAGGATTTCGGAAAATGGCAGACATAGCCACTAAACATTTGAAAATAGCGGTCGGTAGTGTTATCACATACTGCGATATGTTCCAAATGTCAGGTACCAGGTTTATCCTACCTTCCTTTACCAGCCTATCACCGTTAATTGTTCAACGTAGGACTCTGCCAAGTATCTCTGGCTTGAGCAATTTTAGGAACTTTTATAAAATAAATAACATACTCATACTTTATCTTATTTAAGTTATCAAATTTGTCAGACACACATATTTAATGTATAAACATTAAACAGTTTAAAAATACAACAAATTACAAATTTTTAACATGAAAATAAAAATATCCAAACGCCTATAAGCTTTCTATACGAAATAAATTCCCCACAAAGGTTTTTCTCCGTGATCCACGGACTCCCAACAATAATGTACGCACGGCTGGACCGTTGTGATTTCAGTCGCGTTTCAGATAGATAGCTCACCGGTACCGTGTTACTGGCCGTACGGAACTAGTGATTGTGCTCGCACCTACTATTTTATTACAGGAAAGAAGTTGAGTAAGTTTCCATTGCTTTTACTAAAAAGTTTTATTGTGGAGCTTTTGAAATTGGAATGTCTTTTCTGTTTTTTTTGTTTAAAATAATTCTTTTTTTAAAGTTGCTTTTGATAGATTTGTTCCCTTTTCCCAATTTTATTTAGGGTCGGTGATTTTATTCTTTTATTCTCCGCTTTCACACGTTAATTCACTGGTCGTCTTTTCAGTTGATTATAGACTCTAGTTTTATTTTTAACGGAACTAGCGAATACAAGAAAAAGTGATAATATAATAATTTATTGTTTGAATTGAGAATTTGAATTACCATTTTTTTAGTAATTCTAGTAAGTAAGTAATTCAAAATGTATAGAAAATTCTAAAGGATTCATTTTTTTTTATTTTTTTTTTAAAGACAACTCCCGCACTCGGAATAAATCCTGTGTCGCAGGGGACTTTACAAACATACATGAAACGGACACAAAGAACACCCAGACTCAGAACAACAATTTGTGGATCACACAAAGTGTTGTCCTACGTGGGATTTGAACCCACGACACTTGGCGAAGTAGGGAACGGCGTGGTGACTGGAATTGAAGATCGATGTAGACAAAAAATCCAAATAGATCCCCCATCTGTTTAAGCAGGGGGATCCAAGTTCTTCCTGAGATATGCGCGTTCTACCAAACACTCTTCAGCTTTATAATATTAGTATAGAAATACTGACTCTCTTACGGCCAAATATAATAATAAATACTCAGTTAATAACCTGAACTGCCTCGTTGGTCTAGCGGCTAGCGTAAGAGACTGCCGATCAATAGGTCTCGATCTCGGGTTAGATTCCCGTGTTGGACTGCTCTTGGGTTTTTCTTACAAAATAATTAACAGCAGCACGTAGTATAGAATATCGCGGTGTTTCCCGCCCGTGCCTCGGAGAGCACGTTAAACCGTCGGAGCCGGTTGTCATGAACATCTATGACAATCGTTATTGGAACTCAGTGTCCTCAAATATACTGACAACTAGTTCAACCTTCGAATTCAGTTCACCCTCAGGGTTGCAGAGGTCCGAAGCCAGTTGATCCGTGGAAAAACTAATATTCAGGTAACACCGGTTGAACTGGCCGACCCCAATTAATCTTGGGAATAATAAAGGCTAGGAAAGAAGAAGAAGCCCAGTTAAGAACCTGCTGCAGCCTCCTGAGTATGGTTGTAAAGGCCATTTGAGGCCAAAAACCATATATCATACAAGAAAGGCCAAATTTAAAAACAATTATTTAAAATTTATACTCTCGATTGTCGGCACTTGATGGAACTTGTTGCAATACATTCTAGAATCAAACTCTCTTGTACCTATTCCACTATTTTAATTTAACTTCACACCTGACCGGTTTGTTGTAACAAAACTATGGCATTAATTTTCATTAAAAACGATATATTAATTGAAGCCCTTGTGACGATAAATTAATTAAAATCATAAAACTAATTGCGTTCCAATTTCTCAGAAAATGTTACTCCCACGATTCAATCCTACTAGTTATGCTTCGCTCGGGTGATAATTATGTTATTTTATGTTCTATCTTTGAAAATGAAGAATCTGCACACAACCATTCCTTGCGTAATTGCCCACTTAGGAATTTCCAAGCAAGCTTAAGCTTATAACCCATGGGCATCTTTACCTATAGTGGAAGGTGTGCGATACACACGGGCGCAGCAGTGTTAGGGGCCCCGACAGCGGCACTTCTAATGCATCTGCACGCTTACTGAAGCTTACTAAAGGGCGCTTGAGTAATGACTGCACACGGAACAGGATTCAAAACCTCATTCGTTAAAATGGTTCAGTATTTTAGGCGCAAAATTAGGACATACAAACATAAACTCATTGCACCGTCAACTACCACTGTCTCTCTGATACATTTTGATCCATCCTAAGGTTGCCTGGAAGAGATTGCTTTGGCAATAAGGCCGCCCTTTGTAAACTACATCTTACATTTTATGTTTCTTGTAACTCTGTGAAATTATAGTGTGCAAATAAACAGTTTTCTATCTATGTGTACACAAAAAATTGCAATAAACGCAAATTGAGTTGTAGTACACCACAAGCGCTGATAAGTGGGTATTATCTGATTAAATCACGGACACCTCTGCGCACTAGAGTGATGAGGTAGATAAGGTCTGTCTACATGTCCGGAGGGCAGAAATTGTGCTTATAATTAATGATAATGAATGTAACACATCTACCGCGATTTGTCAGATAATATTTCTTATTCCATGCATACATGCATATTACCGTGGGAGTGCCACGCTTCGGCATGAATGGGTCGGCTTGACCGGAGTGATACCACGGCCTCACATAAAACCGGTGTGAAACAGCGCTTGCGCTGTATTTCACTAAGTGAGTGAGGATACCCCTCCTCCATCACCCCCAATCCCCCAAAGGCAAGCAACGAACTTGTGACGCTTCTGGTGTTGCGGGTGTACATGGGCGGAGGTAATCGCTTACCATCAGGCGACACGTCTGCTCGTTTGCCTCCCACTCCATAAAAAAGGTAAGGTGAGTGGGCCCAAATCCCTCTCCCTCTGACTCTAGAAGCTCAGGCCGGACTCAGAAAGCAGCAACGTACTTTTGGGTTGCAGGTGTTCATGGGTAGTGCCTCATTTGTATCTTTTGCGATATTTGATAACTTGAACACTTTGAAGCCGAATACGATTCCTTTTCGGCCTGAACAAAAGTAGTGTTTCCAAGAATATTGTAACATGTATACTCTTGTCCTAAGTCTTTTATTTTAGTAACAATATTTTTCTAAAACTTCTCATGAAAAAATTGATCTTAATGTTTTTTTTAGCTCATCATCAACCGAAAGAATGTCAACTTGACCAATAATGGATACCAAACTATCATTATTTCTTTTCATAATAATAAAAACATGTCTTAGTGAAAACTTAGACAATTTATTTCAAATAATAAATGAAGAGACAGGAAAATTTAATGCAATTGCTGCTGATATAGCATGGGAGTCTTCAACAAACCCTGGCAACCCAGAACTAAAAGAAAAATCAATAAAGTATCAGAGAAATAGAATAAAATGGCAACAAATAACGTGTGATAAGCTGGGCACACTGCATAATAGTCAGTTGCTGAATAACACGCAAAGGAGACAGGCGTATTTGTTGTGTCGAGGACCCAAGTTTACGTTTAATGAAGCAAGGTAAGTTTTTTATATTGCTTATAAATTAGCTTGATCTTAGTGATAGTTGTCAGTTGTCACTAATGGCATTCGAGAACTTATGAGGTGCATTTTAGGTGTAATTTTTTAAGTGAAAACTTCTTTAGGCGCGTTGAGCACTTTTTGTGTGAACAAAAATCATGGAACTCGCGTCATCGTAAACGAACGCTTTCCTGCTCGTATATTTTTTCATTTCATTTTATTGCGCATTTTATTTAAAAAGCAAAGAGGTTCATTTTAGGTGAGCTTAAACTACTGTTTGTTTATACTTTTGAGTTTTCACTTCTGTCGGCAGTCCTCCTGACTGCTTTGTGATTTTTTATTTAAAGTGTTTTGCACTTTATTTGTGATAAAACTGGCATGTAAAGAATGAAAATTTAAGTGATATAAATTAAATCGTCTTTAGCTATCTGTGACAGAGATCAAGCTATATTTTAAGGACTGTAAAATTTTATAAAAATCGTTATAGGCTTCTCTTCACAATTAATGGCACGTGATGTAAGTAATTATTACACTGTTTGATGTTAATTTGCAACAAATGAACGAATGTAAACAAGTCTTGATGGACCCAAAAAAGACATATCTCGCACTACAAATATATTCAATAACGAGGGGGGACTATACAAATACTTATTTATAAAACAAACACAAAGAACTCCTAGACACAGAACAACAATTTATGAATGATCACGTGAGTGGATCCTCGGGCAAAGGCTAGTTTCATCTATAAATTCCTTTCATGAGTCATGAACATGTTTATTAGAAGGAAAAATATAACTATTAAGATAGTCTCATCATAACATACCTTTATATCCTCAGACAAACGAGCCAGTCTTATGAAGAAATGCAAACAATTTACTCAGATGCGGAAGTTTGTATATCCACTGAATCGGTTACCTGCATTAAAAACTTTTCAAACATCGAAGCTGCCATCTTGAATTATTTGACAAATGTCAAACAGTTTTTAAATTTCGAACAAGATTACATTCTTTTTGCCGCTAAAATCGCTGTCAACAGCTACCCTCCTAAGAAAGAAAGACTATGTTTAAAAGGTGAAAATGATTTTGAGAAAATGATGGAATTTTCGAGAAACGAAAAAGTTTTGAGATGGTTATGGCTGACGTGGAGGGAGAAAGTAGGACCTCCAATGAAGGAACCTTACAGAAAATTGGTTGATGTTGAAAATCAAGCTTCTACCCGAAATGGTGAGTATGAGTCAATTTTTAACCGACTTCAAAAAAGGAGGAGGTTCTCAATTCGACCGTATATGTTTTTTTATGTGTGTTCGCGGATAACTTCGTCGTTTATGAACCGATTTTAATGATTATTTTTTTTATGGGTAGGAGATATCCCAATAGTGGTATCATGATAATGAATCTAAGATCTGATGTTGGCATCCAAGAGAAATCGAGTCGAACCTTGAAGTCGGTTTTTATTTTGTTAAATTTTTTATACATGTCTAGATTATCACAATCATAAACCTCATCCCAGAAAAGAGGTATTGGCATAATATACCTCGCTTTACGCAAAATAGGCGCATCAAAGTCGTCGAGTTGCGGAAACCCAGCCCGCGAGTTTAAGTTCAAGTTCAATATACCTCGCTGACCAAACAGGTTGGTATTCAGTCAACAGCCTTAGAGTCCAGTCATACAAACATATATACAAAATAGAACATAGGCATCTCCTTGGAAAAGAGGTTCTAGCCTACTATTTACCGTGAGATAGCCACGCTTCGGCATGAATGGGCCGGCTCGACCGGAGTTATACCACGGCCTCACAAAAAAAAACCAGTGTGAAATAGCGCTTGCGCTGTGTTTCACCGAGTGAATGAGGATACCGGAAGCCCATACTCCAAACCCTCCCCGAATCCCTCTCCCCACCCCGCAAAGGCTGACAACGCACTGGTGACGCCTCTGGTGTTGCGGGTGTCCATGGGCGGCGATAATCGCTTACCATCAGGTGATACGTCTGCTCGTTTGCGTCACTACACTTATTGATATTGGAAATCTAAGTAGTATAACTATGAAACACTGATGATATAAATGACGATAATTTCAATTTTTAACGAACACCCATGTTTTATCTTCACACATTTGATACAGTTATCAAATACTTTGTAAGAGCATTCCTACGGGAAAAAGTGAACATGGATTGCCGTTCCGTAAAATTTCAGACATATACATAATCTGAATTAACTACTGATGACAAAAGTATATTTAAAATGTATGGCCAACTATAATTTTGGGTGGTGATTACTTAAAAGCGAAAAAAAATAAGCTATGATGAATGATAAGCTTATTGCCGGTGGAGGTCATTTTTCGGCCTACCATAGTATACTATGACAAGCCTGTGGAGCAACTTCCGCTAGATCTAAAAACCCAAGTACTTTGGATTATTTACGCCTCCAGTTACTCGTAAGCATTGCCACAGATGTATGGCCGGCCACGGGGGCTTAACGTGATCTCCGGGCCACGAAGGGGTATCAATGTGTTAAGAATGGTCAATCATTTAAAGACAGACCTGACCCTAGTTAGATCCTAATCTTGTTTGACCCTTATACTATACACATGTATATGTATGTGTATGTATGTATATGTATGTATGTATAGTCCATTCGCTTAGATACGGTCACATTGATCGCGCCGCCATTGCGCGTGCGGCAAGCCGCCACGAAATCAAAGGACCCGCCTGCGGCAGTATGATTTGTCAGTTTACGCCATTATATGAATTAATATATTCGTATTTAACAACAATAACAAAAATTCGTATTTTCCAACCGTAAAATTTAGAAAGAAAACAAGAAAGCTTAAATAAATAAAAAATGTTAGCGTTAATATATTTATACTTTTTTTCACAGCTTTAAGAGGATATTTTGCGCCTGGAATAAATTTAATGAAATTATGTGGGTGAGAGAAATTGTGCTTTTATTTTAGAAGAGCAAATTGAATTATAAGTAGGCCAATTTATGATGTAGCCTGAGGTGTTACGTTGAGATAAAATTCTGATGGACCCGAGTAGCTTTTACTCATAATTATTTTTAGTAGGGTTATCACGAAAGCGCCTCACCAACTCACCACGATACATATTTGCCATTCCACGTCATAGGAAATCGTAATGCCATATTTCATCAACTTCAAAAGTGATTTTGAATGAGGTAGGGGAGCAAACAAGTAGACAGGCTACCTGAAAATATACAAATACTACTCTGCTAAAAAATCAAGTCGTTTCTGTCCTTTGTACCTTCAGAATTATAGGGTTGAGCCTCTGGTTTTTCTGGTGAATTATATAAATCAATGAATATTTCGGGCCGCAATCGGCTAGGAGAACATCACTAATTAGAAAATGTAATTAAAAATAAACCTATTCCCTCATACATTTTTTGTTTTAAATTTTTTTCCTTGTTTCTCGGTTTGTAATAACTATTATATACTCTGTCCATTTGTTTATTTTCTTTTTGACAGTTCAAGAAATTTTGAAATTAGTGATGCCCTCACACATTACCGATTCGATTTGAAATGAAAAGCGATTTTATTTATGAAGAACTTTCAATCGATTTAATATATTTTTAGTTTAAATATTAATTATTCCTTTATTCGTTTTTTATATTATGTAAGAAATAAACAAAAATATGAATAATAAATCAGTAAATTAGATGAATGAACAGAGTTATTTTTCTTTACTCTTGGTTTGATCTTAAATTACAAGATTTCGACATAATTCCTTGCAAATAATCAATCTTGGAATCACAGATACTATTTTTATTTCCTTTTTTTATTAAATTTACAGAAAAAATAAAAGTACAGTACAGTAGTAGTAAAAATAAAGCACGACATTACTGTAGTACATTATTCCGAAACAAAAACGGTAATTTATAGGCGTGAGCTGTCAAAAGGAAAATAAACGAATGGACAAAGTATAAGTATTTGCATTTCTTCTTTCAGGGTACCCAAACATCGGTGCATCGTGGCGAGATTCACTTGAAATGCCACGTCTCCGTCGACACTGCCGCCATCTATACGAGAACATAAAACCTCTTTACAAGTTACTACATGGAGTTGTGAGGTTCTATCTCCGATGGCACTACGGTGATGCTGTGCCTAAAAGGGGACCTATACCTGCACATTTGTTAGGTATACAAGTAATTTTTTAGAATTTTTTTAAGACAATTCCTGCACTGTGGTTAGCGGTATAGGGTGGTCTGGTTGCGAAACAGCGGTCAGGCTGCAACACATAATGATTGAGCCCACAGGCAGCGGGAAGCCCAGGCTTTCCCCAGGATATTAGTCGCAGCGTCGATCCCAGAGAGGACCTGAAATAACATGGTCCTGGTCCTCCTGAAACCTGCCGGGGTAGGACTATTCCTGTATCGCAGGAACTTTACAAGCATACGTGAAACAGCCACATAGAATGACTGCACGTTTGGCCTAATGGTTTAACGGTCACCACGCCGTTTCCTACTTCACCAAGTGTCGTGGGTTCAAATCCCATGTAGGACAACACTTTGTGGGATCCACAAATTGTTGTTCTGAGTCTGGGTGTTCTTTGTGTCCGTTACATGTATGTTTGTAAAGTCCCCCGCGACACAGGATTTATTCCTAGTGCGGGAGTTGTCTTTAAAAAAAAAAGAAAAAGAATACACGGGTTCAGGATAACAATTTCTGGATCACACAAAGTCTTGTCCAGTGTGGCGTTTTATATCACAGTACTCAGCGCAGCAGAAAGAGGCTAGATGACTGCTTAAACCACTTATCTATCTGCAAAGTAATTGTAGGAGGGTATTGGATAAAGTGATGACAGTTTTTGAAAAGGATACGTTGCAAGCGACGCATAAGTAGCAGCATCTTGGCAGCAAGCATTACAATTGGCCCAGATGTCTTAATAACAATTGTTCTCACAGCCCTCCTATTTCACAGGCAGAGTGGCATATAGTGCTAGTTATAGGCGGTACGATTACGACACAGCGCACCCCTACAAACCTGCTGTGCATTGAAGGTCTGAGAAGTTTTACTGACGAAAAAAATTAGAGAGAGCTGCGTAATATGTTCAAGCAGTGCTATTCTGGAATGCGCTCCCGCTCGAAATCAGGATGTCTACCAACCGATTTACTATCAAAAATAAAGTACACGAACTCCTTCTAAATGAACCGGCTCTAACCTCACGTTGCAAAGTTTCATAGTGTATAAACAAATGTAGTATTTATGTATATTTTAATATAAATTTATATATATATATATATGTATGTTATATTTAGGTCTATGTGTGTATGTATACGTTTAAATATATTGTGAACTGTATATGTCTTACAGGTATGTAACCTCTGTGCACCTACCTTACAAAATTTCTCCACCACCCGAAGGTTGACTGGAAGAGAATGCCCTGGGCATTAAGTCCGCCGATGTACAAATGTAGTGCATAAAGTTTTTAAATAAACAAATAAAAATAAAATAAAATATTTATTTGCGTATAATAGCCACGCACCGTTTTTATCACAGAAAATATATGTATATTTCACTGCACGGTTGACCTTGTAGTTTAAGCGGTCGCCACGCCACTCCCTACAGCATCAAGTGTTTGTGGGTTCAAATCCTACATGGGACAACACTTTGTGTGATCCACAAATTGTTGTTCTGAGTCTGGGTGTTCTTTGTGTCCGTTTCATGTATGTTTGTAAAGTCCCCCGCGACACAGGATGTATATTACTAATGCGGGAATTGTCTTTTAAAAAAAGTTTCGACCATTAATAATATTGGTGTTATAGGTAACTTATGGTCACAAAATTGGGAGCCCCTAGCTGATCTCATGCTACCTAAGACGATTGATTTGGACAGAAGAATAAAGGAGTTGAATTGGACAGTAACTCATATGGTGCGTATTCCATTATTATTATGAAAGGGATAGTTCATGGGGAAGGGTGTATCGATATTTGTTATTCAATCACGACAGAACGGCTGATCGGTTTTTAATAAAATTTGGCACAGAGATAGATTATATTAGGACGTTTACTTATTATCAAGAAAAAGTTGCTTTATAAAATCAATTTCAACATGAGTGCCGCCGAAGGTAACAGTCAGTATAGATATATATATATATCAGAAATTTCCGGAAGAACCTTTCAATGTTCACCAAGAATATGAAGGTAGAAAAGTATCTGCCACAGTCAACTGCTTACACCTAAACTAAACATGTTCATCTTAGCTATTTACTACCTTGGTAGAGTAAGAAATCATCAACTTCAAGAGTTAATACATAATTTCTGCTCTACAGGTAAAAAGAGCAGAAGATTTTTACCAATCTCTTGGTCTACCCGCAATGACAGATAAATTTTGGACCAAATCTGTAATGGCTAGAGATAATAATAGTAAAATGAGATGTCATGGAACTGCAGCAGATATGTTCCAAGAAGGAGACTATCGGTAAGTGCAAATTATATTTAAGCTCGTTCAAATAAAACAATGAACTGAAGAGAGAGAAGCATGCTTTGACGGAAATTGACCGGCTCGACTTTCGTGATACCACGCAACACATCATCATATCGACATCCTTTAATAGTCCACTGCTGGACATAAGGTTCTCCTTAGAAAGGAGGTTTCGGCCTACTATAAAATACTGGTCAGAAGGATTGAATCAAGTCTTCTCTCTGTTTGCAGTGATGCTGCTCCCTTAGTCGCCTCTAACGAGACGTATGGGATGAATACGATGGCATGACACTCCGCATTTTTATTCTGTCACCACAGGAATTCCATGATCTCACAGAAAACCATTGTTAAGCAATTGTTTTATTGCTTTTCACTCAGTGAGTGAAATCATAAGTCCAAGTCACAAAGATTGACAACGCAACTTGATTTGCGGGTTTTCCAGGCGACCCGTCTATTCGTCCTGTCTATCCATATTTTCTTTAGTCATCCTCTACTCTGATAAAAACGTCTTTAATGAAACTATTTCTACTTTTAAGAAGCAAACTTGTAAGCCAAAGATAGAGAAGAGAAAATTCCCATAGGGAATTTACTATTTCAACTATAATATGCCAAATACGTCAAATTCGAGATGTGGACTCCACTCACTTTTAAACACTCTTCTTCTTTCAGACTTTTATATTGTTCAGAGATATCCAAGGAAGACTTTTACGTTTTGCATCATGAGCTCGGACACATACAATACTACATGGCGTATGAACATCAACCAGTTTTATTCAGAGTAAGAGTAGCACATTATGAATATGTAAACCATGATCACCATCATCAACATATTGTTCCTTTTATCCTTTTGTATGGTATTCAACAACGGTTTCTTAAAAATTAACCCATCTTTTCGTTTAACCCAGCCTAAAGTTAGAGATAGATTCTACTTCATATGATCATGTAGCTCATCTCTATGCGGGATGTCACCTCATATCGCCTGATTTGGTCAGAGGATCTTATTAACAGTTAATACAGATGTTTATATTACATCTTGATTGAAATTTGTGGGGAAGGCAAAATTAGCTATCCGTTCTAGCAATTTTTTATAAATCAATTAAAAAGACCCATTTTTTACCCCTTACTTTTCTTAAAACTATCTACAAAAATTCAATACGTAGAGATACTGAAATGTAATATCACAAAGTATTGTCTAAACCGAATCTAAGAATGTCTTTTACTATGAGTTCTACAACCCCCCAAAAACAAAATAATAACATATTTTCAAATTTAGACACAACTTAAGAATTCTACAAAAAAAACCATTACGAAAATTACCGTTTAATGTAAAGTAACAATTATATTTCTCAATTTATAGCAAGCCAATGCTGCATTGCACGAAACCATTGGAGATACCATTATGTACGGTGTACTCACACCCCAACACTTAAACCGACTTGGGCTTATTAACGACTCACTACTCTTTACGTCACATAGTGATCAGCGTGATGAAAATCATGAAGATCATTTACCATATAATGATAAAGACACACCAAATGATGGAAAGACAGAAACGAAAGAAGATTATATAAAAGAAAGTTCAAGCGCTGAAGATACCATTATCAGAGAAAATGATAATTGGAAACAAAAAGCTCCAAAGCTATTTGATTCCAAAGATTTAAATATAGATATGATTTTACTTCTTAAACAAGCTCTTAACAAGTTGCCTCAGATTCCATTTGCTCTTTTAATAGACGAATATCGATGGAAATACTTTGAAGGAAATTTAGAAAGAGATAATGAAGAATTTTGGAACTTAGCAGAAGAACTACAAGGGGTCACTTCTCCTGGCAAAAGAGGAGAGGAGTACTTTGATGTTGGAGCTAAATTTCATGTACCGGATAACACACCATTTATCAGGTATTTATTTCCACTACTGAACGCGTGGTGGTCGATTTTGACCATAATTCTTTAATGTTTTATTTAAAATACCTAGTTGAACTTGGACAGTCTTAATATAGACTTATATACCATAATATGTCTTCATGTATATTGGACTGACTTGATGCAGGCGTCTTTACTTCATTAATAAATTTGTAATACATATTGTTCAAAAATTTTGGCCTTTTCACTTCTCCCAAACATAATTCGAAAAAAGACCTCCTATGCTTTAACTTTCATTAAGTGCAATCGAGATCTATTCTAATGGATGGGATAAATAATACATCTTGCAAAACACGAGTATCTAATATTTCGTCCATTTTTCTAACAGTGTTAAATATTTTGTAATTTTCAGGTATTTCCTTAGTAGTTTTCTCCAGCACCAACTGTTTGAAAAGCTTTGCAAAGCTGCTGTGTTTGGTCGACGAAACGCAGAATATCCTGTTCCTGATACAATTGGTATGGGCAGATGTGACATTTATGGGTCTAAGGCTGCTGGGAAGATCTTGAAGTAAGTGTACACGTTTTGGGCCTTTTACTGCTTATTTTGGAAACATTTAAATTTGCATGTTTGGCATGAGGTGTCTATGAGGTCAGAGGGTTCAGGCTTATGAGCTATACCCAGTTCGAGGTCGAGCTTAGGTTCTACTCTTATCCCTTCATCTTTCCAAATCAAGACCCATCCAGGGGAGAGCCACGCTTCGCTACACATTGGCTGATTCAACTGGAAAAATACCACTACCTCGTAGAAAACTATTATTGTTAAGAATTGGAGACTCATCTCCTACTTATGAGGGAGCGGTAGATACTCAAAAAGCAGCAACATACTTATTATCATGTAACCTGCTACCGCGTTGGCCTCTGACACCATGAGAAAATGACCTGAAATCTTTTGATAGTTTGGTACAAAAGTTTCGTTAATACTATGTAAAGGATGGCATTCCTGACCAGGATACTACGGTTTCACAGGAAACCAGTGTGAAGTAAGTTTTCCTTTGGGGAGTAAAGTTGCTGAATACTGAACCATCTCCAAACTCAATTCAATTCTAAAGGTAGTAGAGCCACGCTGATTTCAGCACGAATGGGCCGGCTCGACCGGGGCGGTACTACCCTCGCACAGAAAATCAACGTAAAATGACAGCGTTCGTGCTGTCGTGTTTCGTTGGTGAGTGCGAGACCGGAGGCCCAATTAGTCTAGTCAACAAGTACCATACTTGTTGACTAGACTAACAGATGCAGCAGCATCACTAGGCCGCCATAGTGTGGGTCTCCATACTGCATTGTCTGCATTCGCAATGAGTATGGTGACCACCACTCTTGGATTCTGCTTATGCTTTCCATCAGGCAGAGTAGAGTCATTTTGGCGGGCCAAACATAAAAAAAAAAAAAAAAAAAAAAAAGAAGCGCTCAAAAGACAGCAACGTACTTAAATTTCTTCAGTTGCATTTTGTCCATGGACGACAATAAGCACTTTCCATTAGTTCAATAATGATGTTGTTTGTCCTAATACAATGGATCAGCAATTAATTTATGGTACTTATGAGGAAACTCTCCTTTCAGAGAAAGATAAGTCTGAATACATAATATTCTAAACCAAATATTACAACATTTATTTATCTACCGTGGGAGAACCACGCTTCGGCATGAATGGGCCGGCTCGAACGGAGTGATACCACGGCCTCACAAAAAATCGGTGTGAAATAGTGCTTGCGCTGTGTATCACCGAGTGAGTGAGGATACCAGAGGCCCATATCCCAACCCCTCCCCACATTCCTCTTCCCATCCTCCAAAGGCCGGCAACACACTTGTGACGCCTCTGGTGTTGCGGGTGTCACAAAAAAACACTTGTCTGCACGATGGTGGTTATAGCGGTCACTTTGTTGCTTTCTCACATGGGACAACACTTTGTATGATGCACAAATTGTTGTTCTAAGTCTGGGTGTTCTTTGTGAATGTTAATAAAGTCCTGCGAGACACAGGATGTAATTATAATGCGGGAGTTTTCTGTTCTGTTCTAGGGACATTATGTCGAGAGGCCATTCTCAACATTGGAGCGAGATCTTACAAGAAACGATAGACGAAGAGAAAATATCATCTGAAGCCTTAAATCGGTACTACGAACCTTTATATAAAGTTCTGGACAAATTTGTGCGTAAGCATCGTGTACCTATCGGATGGTAATTTAGTGTTAAGAAGGTATGGGTCTTGGATCATAGATATATCTAGATAGACTACCTAGCTTTATAAGCGGAAGCTGTTGACAACCATCAGGATATATAAATGATCTAAGATCTTGGTGTATCTCACTCATTGAATATCAGGGCCCCAAATTAAAGAAATGATTGTAAAGAGGTAATTAATTATTTTTGACATTGAGAAAATCTTGACGTTACTAAGGTATTGGTAGAAATAGGAAATTTAGCGTCGTTTCTTCGTTTATTGAAAAAAGAAAAGCGTTATAAATAATGCTATTCATTGGAATAGCATTGTTTCTTTGGTTATTCATTATTTTAACCTTATTATGGGAAAAATAAAAAGCTACAATCACCTTTCTAAGGAGAGGCCTATGTCCAGCAGTAGACTGTTAAAGGCTGTACGTTATAAATTATTCTTCAAATTTGAAGTAATGCCCTTCTGTTCTGTGAGTGTTATACCGAGTAAAAAAATCTTTAAAAAATTGAAAGGAACTTTGTAATATTTTGGACGAAATTTCATAAAAAGGTATTAATTAGTACTTAGGACCTATGGAAGTTTCTCGAGCTCGAGTTTATATTAATTATTATGTTTATATTAAAGAGAAATAGTTTAATAAATCAAAACTTGTCTTTTGAGTGTTTGTTGTAAACATCTTTGAAAACGAAACTTTTCGGAATAAAAATCCCGCGAAAGTGCAATACCACAGATGAACATAGGTCCAATGATGCAGAAACATAACTAGGCCGCCATGGTGTGAGTCCCCATGCTACATTGTCTGCGTTGGCAGTGAGTATGGTGACCACCACTCTTGGATTCTGCTTATGCTTTCCATCAGGCAGAGTGGAGTCATTTTGGCATGCCATATACATAAAAAAAGGTAACCATAGGCAATTTTCAAAATTAGGTTCTTCTTTTTTGATGAAATGGTAACCAGCCGGTACCACTCGGATCAGCTATTTCTGCCAATGTCGAGTGTTCAAGTCTTTGTCTCCTTGTGATGAAATTAATGTTAAAAAATATAACAAATGTGGATGAGATGAGGACCGTCTTTCGAAAAAACAAAAAACGATCGCCCAAAATTAGGTTATTTAGCGCTTATATAATTGTATTCTAGTCAATAATGTAACTTATATTATAAGTCATAGTTTAACCAAAGAGAAATAAACATTTAAAATAAAACTAGTGTTTAAATTAACAATAAATACAATTTATTAATTTAAACTAACATTAAATAAGGTTCTCATCAACGACAATTTTGTCCAAATCAATGAAAAAAATCTTAACATTTTTAAACAAAAGTAGAAAAAACAGTACGAAATAAATTACAAAGCAGAATAACTTATAACAAGCGTTCTTTTTAATAATTACTTATTAATAATTAAATTTATTTACAATTATATATTTAGTTTTTTGTTATTTATTTATTTACATATACCGTTATTATATACACAGAATGTTATGACGCTGAGAACATTATGAGTAAGAGATGATAACAGATTTTGTCTTAGTACGTTTACTAAACTAATTACTTTGAGCAAAGATTAATTAGCAGTACAAACCAATGGTAAACTCTGACATTTAAATAAATAACAGCTTTCGCAGCAGCGCGGCAGTATACAGAGTTCAATTTTAAAGGGCATCCACATTGTTTAATTACCTCGGTGGCGCAGTGGTAGCGTATGCGACTGCTTTGTTTAAGATGTCGAGTTCGATTCCCGGGTCGGACCAAATGTTTGTATGATCTGCAAATATTTGTTTCGGAGTTTGGGTGTTTTCTTTGTATTTATTTGTGTATTGTGTATTATGTGTTTATTTACAAGGCCTATGTCCAGCAGTAGACTATTAAAGGGTGACTCCGTTTAGAAATATCAAAATACCCATGAAATAAACTCGAGAATGTAGCGAAAATGAAGTTTAAAAAAATGTCAACTGTCAAAAATGTATCCACTACCATTTCTAACTTATCATGTTCTTTTTAAAGCACTTAATTTAATTTCATCGTTATTTAAATATTGCAATTTTAGCGAGTATTGATGAAGCAACGTTTTTCATTGAATTTTTCATGTATCACAATAAAATCTTATAAAATAAATGAGTCTAAAGAAATAGTTTGACCTTCTGGACCATATTGTTGATAATTGTGGAAGCGAGCGACTCTATGTCTATAATATTTATCTATTGGGTCCTTGTAACATTATTAGATTTTTTTATTATTTGCAAGTATTTTGTCGATAGTACTGCTATTTATCGATAGACATTTTGTCGAATAGTAGAAATATTGCTATCCTATTGACTATTTGGTGGAATAGGGCTTAAATCTAATTTAAATCGATGGTAAGGTTATACAATGTTTATGACATTTAATAAACTGTCATATCCATACACAAGATTTATAAGTTTTTATAGGGGTGGAATTTCGAAAATTCCTTTCTTAGTGCTCCCTTACGTTATATAAAGAACCTACATGCAAAATTTCAGGATTCTAGCTTCAGCGGTTTGGGATATGCGTTGATCTCTGGGTTTGTCAGTCAGTCAGTCTGTCAGTCAGTCAGTCACCTTACTCTTTTATATATATAGATTATAAAATACTTTTTGTTTTAGCATCTTACTGCTTTTCAGAACCTTGTTATTAAATAAATTGTTCTAATGAATTTCTTTAAGTAACAGCGTAAAAGAATTTTATTTAAAGTATTGTATAAACCATTTGTATTAGCACTTACATTGTTAGTCATCATGTTGTCATATGTACTTTAAAGTAGTTTTAATTTGATATAAAACTAAGATTTAACAATTCGCATGGTTTTTAACACAGCAAAAGAATTGTCGTAGAGAATAAAATCTTTATGACAGGTCATTAAAATCTTTAAAAAATCGAATCATTAAATGTATCCACATAAGCGAAAACCATCACTAGGTGTCAAGTGACGTTCCTGTGCCTAAAAGTTAAATACTTCATTATTTACTGCTGGAGTTTTTTACAAACTAACTATGGGTTCTAGAACACTTTTCTTCATACATCTTGTAAAAAACAAACCAATTCAAAAAGACCTACTAATGTTTTGACATAAGTATGTCAAAACATTAGTATGTCTATGTATTAGCATGTCCTACTAGATCTGAGAATTACCCCCCGACTGACGTCAATGTCAAATACTCTTAAACCGCGCCATTTTGAATTCACAGAATACGTATTAAAAAAATACTGTCACAGAACTAAAACCGAATTAAAAACCTATTTTGTCATTGCAAGATCATAACGAGAACCATGTACAGAGATTATAGCACAACATCGGCACTGATTAACTTATAGCCACAGAATAGCCACTCACTAGAAGTTCGTTTACTCTGTCTATCAATGCTATGATAGTGTGGTGGCATGTGAGATCCAATCCACCGTGTGGGCTACCCTATGGTAAATCCCCGGCTGGCCTCTAGATGCGCACGAGTACCCCGCAGATACTACCCCGATGAGGTACCAACGACCGGCTCTTTCCAGCATCAGAGGCCCCCCGCTATCGCCTTGGCAGCTGTCTTTGCCCCCTCCTCGGTACCCCGCGCACAGCATCTCGGGATAGATCACGACGTTTATGCCTGGAAAGAGAAAGAATACATCTTGTTTAATTTTATTTACGAGGAAAGCCATGCACGTATTGTCCGGCTTAACGACAGTAGGGCAACAGGTTTACAGGTATCGAAGTAAAGTGCTTTTCAGTGAGGTTACCGTAGCCCAACTCCTCTCAAAGGGTGCCAATACACTTATCTCTCTATTATTCTCTACGCGAATATTATAATGTAAATACTTAAACGTTACAAACGAGAAACCCGAATCAATTTCCAACGTTGACCAAAAGTATTTCAACAAGCGCGTTCCACACAGATATTTAACAGCACTACGATGCGATTTTGCCCGATCAAGTCGAGGGATAAAATCAAATACATAATAAAATAAATGAACAATAAGCTTTTAATTGAATCAAAGTAGGTTAAGAACTAATTAGAATTTAATAATAACTAGCTGTCCCGGCGAACTTCTAAGCGCCATATGTACATAGCTGTCTCAGCTTCCCGTTGACTTTTAAATTGACTTTTCTCGATATTTTTTGAATTTATCTTGTACACAAACCTTGTCCTAATAAAAACGAACACATAAAAAAAGAATTCTTTCATTTGGTGCAGCCGATCGAAAATTATGCGCGTACATACATTTCGGCGATTCATTTTTATATACACACATCAAAAGTGTCTAGGGATCAAGCATTTTTATGCGGATTTCTTGAGATTGAGATGTGGCTTTGGCCCTGGCCTGCTCAGTCGCCAGACTTGAACCCGATTGAGCATGCATGGGATATGCTACAGAGAAGAGCTCTGCCGAATATGGAGGGTATCCAGTCGCAAGAAGACCTTTTTTTGTTGTTGCAACGAACATGGGCGGCCATTCCACAGCGTGATTTGGATGAACTCATTTTGAGTATGCCAAACCGATTCTTGTGTTGTTAGTGTTCGCGGTAGAAACACGGATTATTAATTGTTTAAGTTACCTAATAAAATTTTAAAGAAACTGTTATTTCAGTCTTTTTTCGAACTTTAATGTTAGTGGTTCAAATGTCAAAAATCCCTTTATTAGGAAAATGGCAAATTTCTTTATTAATGCAAAGGTGACTTGGTTTATCGTTACTGTGACAAACGAAAACACTTTATTTGATGAATCCTTAAAGAAAATTTTAATTAATATCAATCAGGAGAAAAGTTATTGCAAAAATATATGTTGATCCCTAGACACATATGTTGAACCCTAGACACTTTTGATGTGTGTATATTGATTAACAGCGATCGTAACTTAACAACCTATTTAAACATTGCCTATTTTTGGCACTTGTAAAAGAGATTTTAGCCTAGTAAACCATACTAGCCAAACGCTTTGGTATAGTGTTTGTTACAAGTTTTATTTTATCTTTGGATTGTCAGTCCTCCGTATTTTCTTGGTCCTTGCGACACCCAGAAGATGAACAGGGGTGATACCACCACACGAAGTCAAGGTATCTCACCCTAGTTTTAAAGTAAATATACCCACCATTAGCTCTATGCCACCGTTCACAGACTCTGTTGTCGAGCACAGGAACGTCAACAGCTTGTAGTGTCCGCGGCCGGAGTCTCGAGCCAGGGCTGAGGGCACCCCAGCCTGCCGCCCAGCCGTACTGCCCGAGGAAGTCGGATCCACGTTCAGGAAGACAGATTGGTGCTGAAGTTTGACAATAAGGTGGGAAGTTTAGTAAAAATGGTGATTTTTCCGCTGTTATCTTTTATTCCTTGTAAACTATACATTAATATTATACTTGTAGAACTCAGAACTGAAATACTAATGTAACAAAAATATTATTGCTGACTTAACAGATGGCGTAATGGTGTAAGCGGTCACATCGCCACTTCCTACTCCAGTGAGTGTTGTGAATTCAAGCCCCACATGGGACAATATCTTGTGTGATCTATAAATTAATGTTTGTCAAGTAGTCCGACACAGTATATATTTAGTGGGAAAAGAAATTGGGAGTACAAGGCTACAAAAAGTCCTTGGTTTTAGCACTATAATGTCAATGTAATATAAAATCTATCTAGTGACATCCATCTGAATTACGTTAAACGATAATAATCCTGTATCGTGATATTGATATTCATATTTCGACTAACCACAATCCCCATGTCAGGTGGTTCCTTATTTATATCGTAAATCACAGGTAAATGCTTCCTTAATACACTAGCCTACATCAATAACTATTGTGCAACAAACGATATGAACTGACATTAAACAGGTTTGAACCCAACTTATCAACATGTGTAACCTAGCAGTTTAAAAGGATTTCATGGAATCAAAATCCAGTCGCATATTTGTATAAAAATCACGTGTCTGTAAAAACCAGAAAAGCGGGAAGTCGAAAAGAAATGAAAACATAAAACATAAACTTTGCTTTATGACTCTACTCTGCCTGATGGAAGACATAAGCAGAATCCAAGAGTGGTGGTTCCCATACTCATTGCGAATGCAGATAATTCAACAATGCAGCATGGTGTCTGTCACCATGGCGGCCTCGTGATGCTCCTGCATCATTGGGCCTCCGGTCTCGCACTCACGAACGAAAGACGACAACACGAATCCTGTAATTTTACGTTGATCTTCTGTGAGAGGGTAATACCACCCAGGTCATGCTAAAATCAGCGTGGCTCTACTACCGGTATCTAGTATGCAATTTGTTACTTTAGTCAACTGGACAGTGACGAACAATCTTCGTCAATATCCTTTAACGGTTCACAGTTGGACATGGGCCATAGAAAGCAGGCCTTGACCTAATATATTACGCTGACCAGAAATTCTGCGACTCACAACTCACAAAATACACGGCCTGAGAACTTAATTAGCTTTATCAAGTAGCTCAAGTCTAACTTTCGGTACCAACAATATTGTCAGTCTTTCATAGAAAACGGGAAAACTTCACAAGACCGACACGCCACAGCCGTACCCATCTTGCTTTTTAGCGTTCCGTACCTCAAAAGGAAAAAACGGAACCCTTATAGGATCACTTTGTTGTCCGTCTGTCTGTCTGTCAGTCAAGACCCTTTTCTTAGGAACGCATTAAGGTATCAAGCTGAAATTCATATCAAATACTCAGGGCTTCTGTCTCTTAGAGCTGTGAAAAAATCAAACTTCTAAGCCAACGCAATCAAAACATACAGCCGTTTATGCTGCAAATTTTCGACACTCGCAAGGAAATCAAAACCTACAGGGTACTTTCTGTGAACTCAGAATCTTAAAATTTGGTACGAAGTAACGTCTTATAGCCCAGATAAAGTAAAAATTGCGAAAAACATTTTTCGTTACATCATATAATCGTGTGTAAGTCCGACTCTCACTTGGCTGGTTTTTTTTTTGTATTCTTACGAGTAAAATATCATATAGCACTTAATAGCTTATATACACTACCATAGGATTAATTACCACCGTAGAGGCATCTATATCAATAGCCCATTGCAGTCCACTGCTGAACAGAGGCCTCTCCTATCACCATAGGGGTATAAAAACTACTAATACAGAAAGTAAAACTTACCTATATGTGGCATATAATGCACATTTCTATCCAAAGTCAGCACAGCCACGTCAAACCGATCCGCTTGTGGGGTAAACTTGAAAAGTGGATGCACTTTAATAGTCCTGACGCCGAAGGTGTACGCTGGCAGAGGTTCTGCTGCAGAATTGATGACGTAATCCCCGAGGGTTACGCGGACGTGACGTGGCTGGGCTCGAGCTACGCAGTGGCCGGCAGTGACGACATGACGGCGGGAGATCAGAGAGCCTCCGCATCTGGAAGTTGGTAATTTAAAATGTTAAGCTTTGTGTATGAATTTCGAGTTTGTTCTTAAATTTTATATGCAATTGATAATTGCCATGGAAAATGTTGTATTTTTAGTTGCCTTACGCACATGGTTTTAGAGGTACAGAATATGATTTATGTATCCCTGAAGGTATATTTAAAATTTCATGAATATCGGTAGAGCAGTTAAGGTTTCGGAAAGTAAGGAACAAGCCGACAGTCACATATTTAATGGTAAATAATAATATGCAACTTTCAGCTATTTTTACATTGAATACATGAATGAAAATGAAGAGGCTTTTTATAGTACAATATAAGTACATTTATTACAATTATACTAAGCGCCATCTAACCGTAATAAGGTAAAGTAGTTAACATGTAGGATCAGTTGTTACCTACTATAAAATCTGCATCGCGCAATCATCGTTCAACCATTAGTTGAAAATATAAATTTGCACTTAAAATACGCTTCATCCAGAAGAGGCTATAGGCTATATTTTATTTTCAAAAAAGTTAGAGATCTGTAAGAAAATTGCTATTTCGTAACCCAAGGTGTGAAATCGAAAAACTTTTCTTGCGTGCGCTGCAATAATTATTGACAATAGAACAAAATAATGTATTACGGGTTTGTAGGTCCCATTAAGATCTACAAAAAAGTCCGCGAGCGCATATATCTAACTATCATGGTTTAGTGACAATAACCGCCTTTGTGTTCAAAAAAAATATTAAATCGTCTGAAGAAAGAAACTACGTTAAATGTCTATCATAATATTAATCCTTATCCAACTAAAGCATTGTGTTAGCAAGGGTATTTATGTAGAAGTAAAATACTTTTTGTTTCATCCCAATCCGACGTTCGACGTTCGACGACAATCTCTTTCAAAATAAATGCAATACAACAACAGATCATTCAACTTGGGAAGTGTCATTTAAAGAAGAATTATCCTAATCAATAGCGTACAGAAATTTCCCAAAAATACAACGACCACACACACCCTTAATGGGAAAAGAGACACACATTGACCGTGACAAACAAACAGTAAAGAATTAAGAATATGGAGTGTGACAAACCCTATTCATTCTGAGAATATCATAAGAGTCGACTAAGGGAGCAGACCATAGAGTTATTAGAGATAGAGTAGGGGAGCCAGGCCTCCAGCCGTCCCACGGTTAGAAAGAGAGAGACCATCGCAGTACCCATCTGTCTCTCTCTAATCGTGCATGCGCATAGCAGACGAATTCGACGGTTAATTGTTGTGATTGGATTACCATTATTAGTCCTTTACTGCGCATGCGTCAATAGAGAAAGACAGACGAGGTACCGCGATCCTCTCTCTCTTTCTAACAGTTGGACGTTTCCGCTTACTGTCAGCCGTATGTCTTCCCCACTCTATCTATAATAACTCTATGGAGCAGCCTACGCAGAACAATGGTACTGCAAAAAGAAAGAAATCTTCACACATACTCTATACCAATCCAGCTGGCCAGTGTCGTCGTGTAGCCCAAAACATCATTTCTAAAGAGGTTTATATCAAGCAATGGACTATTGATGGTAATGACAACAAAAAAACGTGTGGCACTCGGGGACTACCGCGGTAAAGCTATTGCATAGCATTTTTTATCAACTTATAGTGTGGCATTATAAAGATATGATAGATACCTATACACCTTACTTTCTCACAAACAGCTGCTCACGTATTCGTCCGATTTCGGAGCAGCTCGTCTCGATCCGTGCGAGCTTCGTACAGTCGTACCATACACATACCTACACGTTAAGCGAACGCTAGGTTTTATTTTCGTTACGGAATTTCTTGATTCAGTCGCCGTGCTCAAAGCCCGCTATAAAAGCTATGCATTTATGCAATAACTTAAAAACAAAAAAATATGTACATAATATAATAATTTTGAACAACAAAGACGATGTACGAACAAAAATATTACATAACTTTTCTGTACATCGCTTATTTACATCTAAATTCACTTAGAAGCCATAAAAAAGTAATGTAAAGAATTACACAATTCCGTAATGTCGAACAATGGTATGCGTATGAGACAATTTCACTAAGATGGCCGCCATTGCGTCAAAGTCAATTATAATGTTCAGCGAATACAATGAGCGAGGAGATGGTTCTCGCAATAAAAGAAATTTGTAATAAAAGATAACAAAGACATAATCAAGTGAGATATATTTTTTTAAACATTTGTTTGCAAACTAGCATTTACAGTTGTTACTGTATTTTTAACCGACTTCAAAAAAAGGAGGAGGTTTTAACCGACTTCAAAAAAAGGAGGAGGTTTCTCAATTCGACCTTTTTAGGGTTCCGTGCCAAAGGCAAAAAACGGAACCCTTATAGATTCGTCATGTCTGTCTGTCTGTCTGTCTGTCCGTCCGTATGTCACAGCCACTTTTTTCCGAAACTATTAGACCTATAATGTTGAAACTTGGTAAGTAGATGTATTCTGTGAACCGCTTTAAGATTTTTACACAAAAATAAAAAAAAAACAATAAATTTTGGGGGTCCCATACTTAGAACTGAAACTCAAAAATGTTTTTTTCATCAAACCCATACGTGGTACGTCTTTGGATAGGTCTTCAAAAATGATATTGAGGTTTCTAATATCATTTTTTTCTAAACTGAATAGCTTGCGCGAGAGACACTTCCAAAGTGGTAAAATGAGTGTCCCCCCCCCCCTTTAACTTCTAAAATAAGAGAATGATAAATCAAAAAAAAATATATGATGTACATTACCATGTAAACTTCCAACGAAAATTGGTTTGAACGAAATCTAGTAAGTAGTTTTTTTTTAATACGTCATAAATCGTAAACTGCAATTTACCTTTCATTCAATCAACACAAATATAAAAATAAAACAAAAAATATATTATGTAACTTGCTGCTGCGGGACCCTTCATGGGCGAGTCCGACTCGCACTTGGCCACTTTTTTTTTGTGTATGTTCGCGGATAACTTCGTCGCTTATGAACCGATTTTGATGATTCTTTTTTAATAGAAAGGAGATATCCCAACGGTAGTACCTACCATGATAAGGACACTAAGATTATGGCATCCAAGAGAAATCAAGTCGAACCTTGAAGTCAGTTTTTATTTTGTTAAATTTTTTTTACGTATAAAATGTTATAATTGAATCTTCTAGAATTATCTTATAAAAAACATGATTATCTAACTGCAATGCACTTAAATCAAGGTGTGATTCAGCTCATTTGAATGGCACGAAACAGCCAATAAGCCCCCCTAAATATAAACGAAAGAGGTCTACAAATTCGTTAATAAATGAAGCAGTTTTGAGGACCAAAAATAAAACGAATTGAGAACCTATATTTTGAAATCGGTTAAAATAAAGAAATAGGTTTCTTTTTCGGTCCTTCTTATACTTTGTGTGTGAGATGTCCGAAAAATATTTTCTAGCCATATTCGTAAGTGCCGAACACCTACCAGGGACACCACATAGATAATCTTTTATAGACTGTATTAGGCCTACGAAGTCCAAAAAAACTATAACTGCCTCGATGGTCTAGTGGTTAGCGTAAGCGATCCCTTCAGAGCCTTGTACAGCTCAAACACTTCTTAGTGTTTGCCACATTATATAGAAAATCTACCCTTTACAAAAAATCAATAGCTCGTCTTCTGGAAGACAACCTCCCTTCAGAAGTGTTACGCCAACATTTAAAATCCGTGTTATCGTGGATGGAAGAAGGAACTGCTGATGAAATCTTTATAAAAGCTAAAACAGGGTCTCCAAAGATCCATGAGTTTCTACCAAAAGTGTCATTGTAATTACCACTATGATCACTTGTCCTTTAAGCGGGGCGTGAAAAAGTATATTGCTAGGCCGCCATAGCATGGGTCACCATACTGCATTGTCCACGTTCGCATTGAGGATTGTGACTATCACTCTTAGATTCTACTCATGTTTTCCATCAGACAGAGTATAGTCATTTTGGCAGCTAATACTTTAAAAAAAGAAAGATCACCCCTCCTTTCTTGACGTGAACAATACGAGGACATTCAAACTGCCTCGGTGGCGTAGTGGTAGCGTGTGCGACTGCTGTGCTTGAGGTCTTGGGTTCGATTCCAGGGTCGGACCAAATGTTTGTAGATCGGCAAATATTTGTTTCGGAGTTTGGGTGTTTTGTATTTATATCAGTTATCTAGAACCCATAACACAAGCTCTGCTTAGCTTGGGACTAGATAGCGTTGTGTGTGTTAGACGTCCAAATATTTATTATTATTATCAAATACGTAATCAAAGCTTTTTCCGTTGACTTAAGTTTGCAAGGTGTTTTTTACGGTAAAAAGAGTGACCCAAGCAAGTGGGTCACCTGAACTTAAGAAACCTATACAACACTATATCTGAACATCTGCAACTCTAGAATTACGACTGCATTGATGTCCTTAAAGTCGTTCTAGAATCGGAGGGATGGTAGCTAGGGTATTCTCAATCATTTGACGGCAAATTAACAACGAAAAAACGTTGAAAAAACGAAAAAAATGCTTCACAATGGTGAGGCCGAGGCAGCCCTTGGACAAGTAATAGATCATGACAACAATTAGTAACGATTATGGTGAGTAATACAGGAAATCTTTGCCATACAATAAAATTCTTAACAACCTTCGGAAGTCAACTTACTGGATTGTAAATCCTTGATTGATTAAAACTCAGGCTTACTTCGAGAATTAAATTAATCAGATCCTGTTATTATTTATTAAGGTATGTCCATGTGGTAACGGATAAGGAGTATCACCACCCCTATTCACGGGTGTTTGTTTCCTTGGGTGTCAGAAGAGTCCAGATAACAAACAATTTTTTTGTTATTATTAAAATAATAACTTTTCACTTACCTTCAAATATAAAGTAGCACATGAGATGGTTATATTTAGTTATTTAATTAAGTTCATGTTAATTTATATTATATAAGCTCTTCTGTTAGTAAATAATAAACAAGTTTCCTTTAAAGAAGAGGAATGTGCGAAAAAGTGTTGTGATAATAAAAAATTAAAATATACAAATGTTTTACATAACCTATACATATTCATAAAATATTAAAATAAAATATATAAGTTTTATACATGCTTAATTTTTTGTAACGTCATATAACGATATTTGAAACGTTATTGATATATATCGTTATTACCAAGAAGAAAGATACGTTTTCTCTTAAGATCCAGTTATAACTATAACTTATAGTATGTCATGCAAAATCAAAGTCTACAGAAAACTTAACATTCTCATAATTTAGGTACAAAACGAATTAAATCAGCTATTTCCAGTTGCATAATACAAGGCTAGTTCTACCCCAACTTATTGTACAAAGATTTAAAACATATAAATACAATAAATATTGTACAGGAATTCTTAAATTTACCCATAAAAGAAAAATGTAGTTTAGCCTTAAAAACATATGCCCTAAAGCTTTTTATACAACCACGTGCTACTAAACGTCATGCTATCTCTTTCGCACATTTACCTCTCTATCCAACACTGCTTCCAACCGATAAGCTCGAATAAGGACATAAGCGTGTTGCATCTGTAAAATTAATTATTAATTCATGTTAATATTAGTATTAGGCACACATTTGTAAGTGGAAATAAAAGTTATTGACCAGAAATAGGATTATCAGGCAACACGGCCATCTTAACACGGCTTTAAAATACTTACGTATTTATTCATAAACATTGTTTAACTTTAAGCAACGGTTTCGTGTTGTTTTTAATTTTAAACTTACACAGACTTAAATATCATAATAACACAGAACCGTTGCATGAAGTTAAATAACGTTTATGAATAAAGCCGATAACTACTTTCTGGATACGATACAGTTAAAACTATTAGTTCGACAAAAGTAGATTTTACTGAGAAGTGTAGATAAACTTAGTTTTGACTGAAAAGATTAATGATACAATTGACTGTTTAAACCTATCATAACTTAGGTATAGTTTAATAGCTTAATTTTAGGCCAGAGCTCGTTAATTTTAACTGAAATGAATATATGTAAAATTTCTATAAACATATTTCATAGAAAAGCGAATCGAATCAAAAAATACTTACGAACTGTAACAAAACTCTACTTTTAAAAATAGTTCGTGAATACTAGTACTGATATATCATAATAACGGCACGTTATCGTTATTACATTGAGATGTCAATTTCAGGTACTTATTGCTTACATATCTGTAATTATATTACGTAAATGTTATTTTGAAAAGATTTTTAAAACTGATCTGATAATCGAAAGCGCGGCCTGAAAGGCCGCTGTAGTACGGATCATCATGCTGTACTGTCTTCGTTCGCAATGAGGACTGTGACCGCCACTCTTGGATTTGTAATATGATTGATGTTATAATTTTTTTTTTCAAAATAATTTGATACACAAATGCATGAAAAACCTTATAACTTTTATTTCCACTTTAAATTACATATTTAAAAAAATACATTATTTACACAATAAAAAATGATAAATGAAAGTGAATCAATATTACAATTAGTTTTTTAGTTCATTAGTGCGTTCATTTACAATGGTATGTTAATGCAAGTGCTGAAATCTTTTCATGCAAGAACTACAAAATTATTTGGTTTCTAAATTAGCCAGTAATGTGTATGAATGGAATGAAATGGTTGATGAAAATTATTCACAATATTATGAAGTAACAAATGTGGCATAAGTGGTTTTTAATGACAATAGTAACATGACAGCAAATGACATAAGTGTCGATCGTAACGTGCCAACACGAAATCAGAATCAAATAGCTTTTATTTCAAGTAGCTGTGTGATTCTAAAATATTGTTCCTTTGGAGAGGAATCGACTAGAAAGTCCATAAGTTACTGGACATAAGTGGTATCAACAAGCAGCATAAGTGGCGATAACGACATGACATTGGTTTAAGTGACAATGGCAACGTAACAAGAATCCTACCTTAAATTTTACACTTATGCCACAAACGTCAACGCTTTATAAATTTCCAAAATGTATTTGAACTGTATAACCTTGAGGATCCAATCCTGATGTATGCTTGCCAGGGGAAGGTGCCAAAACCAGCGTCATCTCCACCAACTATACGCCGCTGAGCTGTCTGCTTTCCAACTGCTATTCCACAGCCTGGAAAAAGCAGAGAATTTGGATTAGGTAAAATGTTAATTTTTAATCTTCCATAACTATAGCATTATAAAACATTTTTGGCATTTCTATATAGTACCTGGATGACCGAACTTTGCTCGGTATTTTTTTTTTTTGGTGTATTTTCTAAAAATGAATCCTAGCTAAATCGATTTATCACCCTTGAAACCCCCTGCATACTAAATTTCATAAAAATCGTTGGTGCCGTCTCCGGGATTCAGATGCAGGGGGTTTAAATGAATTAGATATAACACCAGTGACGTCAGAATGACATGAAATTGATAACGGTTCATGTATATTTTTTTTGGATTTTGATAAGGCTTTCGACACCGTTTACTACAACTCTGCTTAGATAAACTTTATCGAGATAATGCATTGAAATTGGGAATAGTATTTCTTTTCTCTTTATAGTGGCCAGTAATTGATTAACAGTAAATCTAACTACTCATCAAATTGAAGTGACCCTTAACTAATTTTGGTGTTCCTCAAGGCGGAATACTTTCTCCACTATTTTGCACAGTTTATTAAAGATCATTTTTTTGTATTGTTTGTGTAATTGTTTTTGTCATCACTTCAAAGTGAAGTATGAAAACTAATTCAAGGCGAACCAATTGTGACTTGAATGAACTGGACTTAATTTGTAACAACTGCATTCAAATTAAATTTAGTTATTTGTAAGTATAATCACGTTTTGACATTTTACTTTCAGTTATATCAGGTGGTAATCTTAGTATTAACTAGTGGGATCCAGGGATTAAATCCTAAACCTGTACATTTTTGAAATAATAAATAGAACTATTATTAATTGGTTTGGTTGATAAGAATCTAAGATTCTACGATGAAAGCACAATAGGTATACCTTCATAAACAAAGTCCTTAATTTTTGTTTCATATTTTTCTTTATTTCTATTTTTCTGCCATTTCTTTTTTTCATGTGACAGTACTATCTATTAACGTGCTGATCAATACCAATATTATTAAATACTTCATTTTTAATAATACGCACTATAATCATACACTTATTTACTTCACAACAAATTTAATAACAAAATGTCACACACAATATTTTATATTACAATAGTTACATAACACGATATTACCACAAATATTACCTTTATAAAAAAATCTGTTTATCTATACTTATAACATACTAGCTGACCCGGCGAACTTCGTACCGCCATATTTACATATCTGTCTCAGCTTCCCGTCGCGGACAAAAAAAAGACTTTAACGCTATCTTTTAATTTTTCTTATACACAAACCTTATCCTAATAATAAGGAATACATAAATAAAGAATTATTTAATTTGGTGCAGCCGATCGGAAGTTATGCGCGTACATACATTTCGGCGATACGTTTCTATATAAATAGATATGTTCATACTGAATTTTAAAAATATTATCTAATATCATTACCATTAACTTGATTAACCATTTTGATTTTAAAATAATATCCATCTACTCCCTGCCAGAAGATTAATGGATATTGTAACGCGTCATAAGACCTATGCGTTTCAGACACACGTTTCTATTCATTGTTCCGACGATGAAGCATAATAGCTCTAGACTGCAAATTTCTCCAACAACGACAATAGCCACTTCGTCGATTGTCGGTGAATTAAACCTCCTTGCATGCTCACCAGCAGGTGTTTTGTCAGCTCTGATTACAATATTATGGCTGTCCGATGGCATACGATCTAAGGCCATTTTGAACATTTTGACTAAATTATTGTTCTGATGAAGAAACGTTTGCAGTTCTTGGACAATGGTTCGTTTTACTGTTGTATTATGAGCACAACGCCTTTCAACTTCCGCATCTTGATTGCCCATAAAATAAATTTGCAAAAATTTATGGTCCACATCTGGCAGTGGCAGCAGTGCTCCCAGTCAGTGACAAATTGTCCTTGTATCTGCAATTATCTTGTTAAATTATTATTTGTGATACAAATGTATTTTAACGCTTTACAATATTGACAAATAATTGTCATTTCCCCAATTGTCACGGATTTGTCGGCACAATAATCTACTTCCGGATTGCAGTGAAATGCTACTCGTTCCAGGTTCACAGGAGCACTGTTTCTGCGGTATCGCTCGATTTCATTGCGTCGTGCTCGCTGTTGTTGTGTTTGGTATGCCCGAACTCGTTCCATTCTAAGCGGCTCCGTCCACTTGATCCCCTGCTTCGATCCCCTGGGGGATCCATGTGAAAATTTCGTCCACACTGATCCCCTAGGGGATCTATTTGGATTTCAATTCCATTTTGATCCCCCAGGGGATTCATTTGGAAGATTTTCGTCCACTTCGTTCCCCTACTTAAACCGAGATGGTATTTTTTTGAATTTTTTGTGGCATGGCTATTTATGGCATAGATAGTATATAGGTTTATTACCATACCTATGAATACATTTCACCACCAAAGATTATCTACATAACTTAAAACTCATTAAAAATCCTAGTATTAAATCGATTCATTAAAAAAATATTTTAAATCGTATAAAAGTATGAATATTTATGGAACTTTTGATAAGAAAAACTTTTAAATTAATAATCAAAATGTATAGAAAATTCTGAAAGATTCCATTGGAAATCGATGTGGATAAAAATACTGATAAATCCCCTATCGGTTTAAGCAGGGGATCGAAGTGGACGAAAATCTTCCAAATGAAACCCCTGGGGGATCAAAATGGAATCGAAATCCAAATAGATCCCCTAAGGGATCAGTGTGGACGAAATTTCCACATGGATCCCCCAGGGGATCTAAGTGGACGGAGCCGCCTGTCTATGTCATTATTATTCACTGTAGAACGCAATTCTGCCATAGCAATACGAATGTTATCATTATCCATCTCTCGCTGGTCATCAGTGCGGATTGCACGTGAGGTAGTTCGTCGTACATCTGATTGACTTCGACGACCTATGTCAGTTCGTCTTTGCCTTGGCATTTTTAAACAACAATCGTCTTATATAAAAAAATGAATTGCAGTTCGTTTGTCTGGCTAAAACTAGAGAACCAGCCGATTTAGCTGATTTAGGTTTTGAAATGTGTGTCGTAGTTCAGGGAAGGTTTAAACGGTGAGAAAATATGGAAAAATTGCGAGGAAGTTAATAATAGTAAATAAAATTCTCACACACTGACAAACTGATGATAGAAGATTTTAATAACGGTAAAAGAACGACAGGTACTTTATATGCCGTAGGTGCAAAAAATAGCCTGTATTTACATATAACCTTTCGTCTAACGTTCGACAGACGATTGACGTCAATATTTTTTTCGTATTCCAAGAAAACAGCGTTTATGAAATACTTATTTTGTTTGTGATTTGACCTCTATGGAAATGGCACAATAAAGACTTTTTTATTTGCATTCTAAACAATGACAACCATCAAAATATGTCAATACAATGACAAAAATGTCTGAATGAACCAACAATAACAACCATCAAAATAATAATATTAAAATACGCGATAATAATATATAAATAATATTGTCTGTCTAAAACAACAAACTGGTGTCTATTTAAAACTCTTAATTTGATTCGTGTAATAATATATGGTGTCTATTTAAAACCCTTAATTTAATAAGTGCTTCAATTTGACAGTCAAAAGTTTGACAGGAAAGTTGGTAGAACAGTTTGTATGGGCAAAAGGAAATTGTTGTTTTTATTAACTTCCTCGCTATTTCTCCATATTTTCTCACCGTTTAAACCTTCCCTGAACTACGAAAAACATTTCAAAACCTAAATCAGCTAAATCGGCCCGGCGGTTCTCGAGTTTTAGCTAGACAAACGAACAGCAATTCATTTTTATATAATAGGTCTTTACCTATGAAATTGCCTTTTTGTATGCAATAAGTGAAAGTACTTATTTTTTCAAACTTTTTTATTTCTGTTATTCGAAGTAATCACCCATGCAATCGACGCATCTTTGCCAACGCATTGGCAGTTTATTGATGCCCTTCTTGTAAAAATCAGCTGGACAGGAGGCAACAAACTCTTCAAAGGCATTTTGTACTGCCTCTCGGGAATTGAATTTTTTACCCACTAAAAAGTTGTCTAAATTTTGGAAAAAGTAATAGTCGGTAGGTGCAAGGTCTGGTGAGTATGGCGGATGAGGGAGAGCTTCCAACCCCAGCTCTTGCAGCTTGGAGACTGTCTGTTGCGCAGTATGGGGTCGCGCGTTGTCGTGAAGGAGCAGTGGAGGCGACCGATTGACCAAAGCTGGTTGCAGATGTGCAAGCTTCTCCATCATTCTCTCCAGTTCTTCACAGTACACATCTGCATTAATGCTCATGCCGTTTTGTAAAAAGCTGTGGTGAATCACACCCGCACTAGACCACCAAACAGTGACCATCACCTTTTTAGGGGTCATTTTTGGTTTAGGGCATTGCTTTGGTGCTGAACCAGAGTCTAACCAACTTGCTGAGCGCTTTCGATTGTCGAGCAGAATCCATTTTTCGTCGCACGTAACAATTCGTTTCAAAATTCCTTCATTTCTTTGCCTGTTGAGCAGCGCAAGGCAGGTCTCAACGCGTACGTTGCGCTGGCGATCATTAAGGTCGTGGGGCACCCATCTATCAAGCTTTTTTACCTTGCCAATTTGTCGCAAATGGATCAATATTTTTTTATGCTTACATTAAAAGCTGCTGCTACCTCAGCTGTAGATTGAGTTTCGTCAGCTTCCACAATCGCCTTTAATTCATTATTATTAACCAAAGTCTCCGGACGACCACGACCTTCATTTTTCAAGTCAAAATTTCCAGAACGGAACCGGGTAAACCAATAACGGGTTGTGCGTTCGTTTGTACAGTTCTCTGCGTAAACGTTTTTGATGTTACGTGCCTTTTGTGTCGCGTTGGTGCCACGATGGAACTCATATTCCATAATTACACGAATTTTTAAAGTATCCATTATGACGAAAAATGTTCAAATGTAATGAAAGTACAACGCTCATCAAAAAACAAAAGACTAAGTTTGTAAATAGAATGTCATGGTTTTAAAACAAAAATAATTTGAATTTAGAATACAGAGCCATTACACAAACTTTTTTTTATTTGAAATGACCAGTACTGAAGAAAGGCAATTTCATAGGTAAAGACCTAATATAAGAGAAGATACAGTCTTAGATTATTAACAGTAATGTACACTCGAATACTATAAAAAAGAAACTGATTTTTTTTCTTGTCTTTTAAATGTCTGGCCACTATTGAAATTATTTCACTGGAGATGCAATTCATGATGCAATCTATACAACAATAACACTTAAAATCTAACATAACAGTTAATTTAACTAACGTGTATATATCTATAACAATGCCAATCAACTAACGTATTATTGGTACATAGAAGACGTATAATAGACTTCCGAACATTTGTATTTATGTGTAAAACACTTCCTACCGGGAAATAGACAACAGTGCACTCCGTAAAGTTTACCAGGTTTTAATAATTATGTAATCGTCTTTATTATTTATTACTTTTATAACCAACACTTATTCTTTTTAGGTATATTCGTGATAGTTGTTACCATGTAGCAAAAGCCACGCTGATTTCAATACGAACGGGCCGGCTCGACAGGGGCGGTACTACCCACGCACAGTTTCGTGTTTCGTTGCTAAGTGCGAGACCAGAGGTTCAATGATGCAGAAGCATCACTAGGCTGCCATAGTGTGGGTCACCATGCTGCATTGTTACATTGTCTGTATTGGCAATGAGTATGGTGACCAACACTATTGGATTCTGCTTATGCTTTTCATCAGGTAGCGTATAGTCACTTTGGAGACCCATACATAATGGGTTCCAACCATTGCCTCAGCAAATGGTTCATTTCAGGTTATTAAGCATGTGGTGAGTGGTCAGATTCATAGATAAGAGACTGCTTCCTAAGTAATGATGTTTTACGGCATGGGGAGGCATCGTGTCACCTGATACAAAATGATAACGGCTGCTCATGAACGTCCCTCACTATCCAATAACTCACAAGTCCAAATGCGTTGCCGGCCTTTGACGTAGCTGTACTCTTTTCTCGAAGTTTAGGGGACGTATTAGTTCGGAAATATTACAGGTGACAATTCATTTTTTACCATTTGTATTTATGAGACGGAAAAAGTTTCTTCACAAGTGCACTGTGGTGGAGTCCCAATTGTCAAAGAAACGTTAAAAAAGCTATAACCTGACTAGGTAAAATACTTTGATAAAATATATATAGCCCAAGCCATTATTACGAATCTATTGACTCCCTAAAATATCAAAACGGGTTCATCAGTTTAAAAACTGCGGTAGAATATACATAGACCGTCAAAAATATTTCCCTTCCTTTTGGCTTGGAATATAATAACAATTTTAGTCTCTTACTCTTGTATTATTCACTGCGTAACCCTAAAAATAAAGCAAACTCATACTACCTACCATGATTTGCAAAGAGTTATTGACAACTAACATGGTCACATTTGACAAAATACTTTCTCTGCCGATTCATCTCACAAACAACATTTACATAAAGTTTGTTTTCATCTTCTGTGGCTTTGAGATGGTAAAATAGTACAATGAATCACCTCTAAGAATGTAAGAGAAATATTGCCTGAGGTAGAGGTAAACCTTAACAAAAAAAAAACTTTCAGATATCTACCACACAACGCCATCTAATCCGAAACTTAGCAGAGCTTGTTTTATGGATAGTAAATAATTTTAAAAATTTAACAAATGAAACGACTTCAAGAACTGAACCAAATTGAAACGGGACCACTCGGGTAGCACCAGCTATCAAATAAAAAAGAATCAATAAAATCGGTTCTCCCAGTCGAAACTTCTAATATAAGATTACAAACATAAATTATATTACTTTTTAGCGCCAAAAATCCTTACCCTTTTTTTTAATTTTGATGTACCCAGTGTCACTCTCACAACTATGACGAATCTATTGACACCACTCACATAAAAATACGACAAGCCGTTTAGGCTCTAGGGCGTGCCAAAAAAATATACATACATACACTCGAAAAACATAACCCTCCTTTCGCAGTCGGGTAAAAACAATACTTTTTTTTTGTAAATACATACATTTTCTTTTGTAAATACTCCGAAACAAATATTTGCACATTATACAAACATTTGGTGCGACCTGGGAATCTAACACAAGACCTCAAGCACAGCAATCACATACGCTACCACTGCGCGACCGAGGCAGACAAATGACTCTACTCTGCCTGATAAAAAGAATGAATGGTGGTCACCAACCTCATTTCGAATGTGGACAGTGCAGCATGGTAACCCATATTATGGCGGCCTACTGCTTTCACGCAAAAACTACTGAGCGGATTTGGATGAAACTTTACAGTAATATAGCTTATACATCAGAATAACACATAGGCTACTATTTGCCGCGATAACCGACATATACGCGGGCGTAGTCGCAGGCAATAACTAGTCTAAAGATAAAACTAATGCATAAGGTTTGAACATTTGGTGGAAAGTAAATCATTTTATTGTGGGGCAGCCATGCTTCAGCTTAAACGGATAAACTTGATGCTGTTATATCATAGCTTCACAGAAAATAATGTAACATTTTTTTTATTGCTTAGCACTAAGTAAAGATTTTGTGTTACAAAACTAGTTTTTTCCTGCGGCACCACCCGCTTGTTTTCGTAAACGCGGTAAAGAATAGCCTATGACTTCCTCAACATTCAAACTATCTCCATGACAAATTTCATTGAAATCGGTGCAGCGATAGACCGTAAAAGTTAAACAGACAAATTTACTTTTGAATTTTTTATACTAAAGTACAAATATGCTAACGACTTTATGCAAATAAAAGACCATAAATCTAGCTCTAATCTCAAAATCGAATAAAGCATTCATTTAAATCCTCTCTTTTATCTCCTATTCTGAGAAGATCTTATTCTTATCTGTTAAATAGACAAAATTGAAAGGTGCTGAGGAAACGCAAAAATTAAATAATCGTTTTAAACATATTTCACCGAAACTCGGTATCAATTACTTACCACACAAACTTTCATCCCGTCTGGCCAAAGAAAAAGGCCAAATTGAGCCCCGAACATTTTACCATTTAAATCACCCCATAATGAAACAACTACCATCGACTTCTAACTAGTTCATTGTTCCCTCTCTCTTAACAATAAATAGGAAACTTGGAACAACTTTCTGTCATACAATAGCGGTAAAAAAGTTTCCGCACATTTATATCAACGCCGAGAGCAATCGTATAATCAATGGCACACGCAAATAATGAGTATCAACTTGAACTTTCGCGTCTGCGGTCTGCCTCCGCGGTTAGGAAGTGCCTCGGAGCAAGATTACGATTCCTATCTTGGTCTGACTTTGAATTATCGTTTCGTACCGTACTAAATGTCACGGGATTTCTCTCATGTTACTTTTCGTGACGTTATGGAATGAATCTTGATGTGTCAATCATTTTACGATATTTTTGGTGGTTTCTATAATCACAAGAATCACATACATAGGTGTGCAGATCTCTGAAGAACTGCATACCTATGTAGAAATTTCCTGCACACATGGCCAGTTCGACCTTGATAATACCATAGTCTCTCAGGAAACCGTTTTTAAGATATAGTTATCAGAGTTCCAACCTTAGCACTCCCCCTGGTTTCGATCAATTTCGATTTGAAATAAAGTCTATACCAACTAATCTGCACAGCGTGGTATAGTTGCCAAAACCACCTTTTTAAGCAAAGGTCTTTGTCAAGCGATGGTCTCTTAAAGGCTGTTGATGATAATGATGAACATAAACATTGGGTGACGTAATATTCACCATATACCATATACTATCCATCATAAACACATCTTCATCACATCAACATTCTTTAACAGTCCACTCCTGGGCATAAACCTCGCATTCGCAAAGACGTTTAAACACTTCAAAGTACAACATAATATGTTGTACTTTATATATTATATCCTGTATAATTCAAATGAGTAAAAAGTTAGATAATGCGTTCTTTCACTCCTTAAACCTGCATTTCCATACGCGCTGTATACACGTCAAATAACTTTGATCTCAACAGTGAAAGTAACCCACGGATATGTTGTGCAACATTGCCTGCAATATTACTTGCTGATTGCTTGCCAATTCCTTGGTAGCTTTACAGTAAATTAGTGATGTTCTAGGAAGTTCAACCCCTACCTCTACTTTCAATCATAATTCTGGGAAAGGAGGCACACAAAGGATGGTTACATTAATCAGCTTGCAATGTGTGCACAAAAATATACCTATTTTATACTTAAATAAACTGAAAGGGGGTCAATTGAAGGTTTTATTCCTGCCCATTTGCATCTTAAGAATTTATCGCAGACGTCCTTTTTTACATTACCTACCGACATATACATACATACAGATATATATATATAATTATTTTTATTTTTTAAAAGACAACTCCCGCACTAGGAATAAATCCTGTGTCGCGGGGGACTTTACAAACATACATGAAACGGACACAAAGAACACCCAGACTCAGAACAACAATTTGTGGATCACACAAAGTGTTGTCCTACGTGGGATTTGAACCCACGACACTTGACGAAGTAGAAAACGGCGTGGTGACCGTTAAACCACTAGGCCAAACGTGCAGTCAAATGTAGTATGCAGTAATTAATGTAATTCACAATTCAATGTCGCACCCACTCAAAAATCAGAGAGCCTACTCTGAAATTTGTTGGCTATAATGAAAAGCTAGGAAAAACTAGCCTATCAGAAAGATTCAACTTTAAAAAGAGGTAAGTCTTCGAATCCAACTTGCCTGACCAGCATTCGGCAAGCTACTGTTTTCTCAACCCAAATACACGCAGTTTCTCTGGGTGTTGGAATCAGAAATAAGAAGATCCGTAGACGAATCGAAGCAACTAACATCACTAGGAGAATTGCCACACTATAATTTCAGTGGGCGAATCACATTGGTACCAAAAAGATGAATGTGGAAAGTCGTGGAAAGTAGGCAGCACGGGACTTACGGGAGCCGTATATCCAACATTTGACGTATTTCGGCGATAATAATGAATTTATGATCATATACATAAATAAATGCATTTATATGTCTTAAATTCATCATAGAGATAGTTGTCCTTAACGGGTTTTTGGAAACTCGGTAGCGACTGTTCGTCTGATAGCCTCAAGCAATGCATTCCACAGACATCCGTAAATCATTTGTACGGTAAATGAACTGTCGTTAAAGGCTAAGAAGAGAGTTGGGATATCTGAAGCCAGGTTTTTAGATGATCTTAAGACATTTTATGCAGACGCATCGCCTCAAAACCGTTGCCAATCATCATAATCTCAGCCTATCAAGGTTCTCCAGAAATACTCGTATAATTATGTTCTAGATCCGTTGGCTATCAATGCCTCCTTTTTTGCAGAGGTTCAAGATACTTGGTGGCTTCAGGGCTAGCAATGATGCGGACTGCTCGCCGCTGCAACCAATCGAGAGCGTCAAACAGATACTGCGCGGATCCATTGCAAAGATGAGAGCAGCATTCAACGCTCGAGCGAACCTGGGTCTTGTAAAGAATACACAGATGCCCGGCCGAAAGGAACTGTCTCACCTCGTTTATCACACCTAGCTTCCGCAAGGCCGCTTTAATGACGCTCTGGATGTACTCACGCATGTTGAGATCATGAGTCTCTCTCTTCTAATCTTTGAGTCTCCCTTTCCCGAATTAAGGGAAAGGAATGGGTCTCCAATAGCCTCGTTAATCTCACTTAAAGAAACAAACTTTTTTAGCATCGATTTTCTGAGAGATCATGACATCATTCCATGTGAGCTTTCCCATAGTGTCAAAGCTTGACTCTTCCGCGGTCAAGTATTTAAATTTTCGCATTTTATATGTATGTCATGTCGTGTATGAATTCAAAATGTTTTTTTAAACAAAGCCAAATGACAGAATGAAACAAGACATTATATAGAAGAGAAAGGATATCAATATTCCGGCGAAAGTGAATCGGTAACGACTTGACCTTGATTCAGAGAAACAATTTTATTTACAAAAAAAAAAAAACAAATTTGAATACAGAATTTCTGGAGACGCCCAAGCTTATGAATGTGGTCCTCACTAAGACGAAGACAGCTGACATCAGCGAAGTCAAAGAGTCAAGTAGCGTTTTCTACTGCGTTGGGTGTTTTAGATTATATCCTAGTGACGACAATACAACGCTTTGTGTTGTCACACAACAATTATTGGTCTGAGACATGGTGTCCGTTTCCCGTATGTAAAGTCTCCCGATATATTGCTTTAGGCGGGAGTTATCTGTTTAAAGAAAAAGCTAAAAGAAAGGTGATATGGTAGGTAGCATTTCCAAAACATCGGTGTCAAATGCGTTGTTATAATAAACATATTATCAGCAAAATGTAAAAGAGCTTTAATCCTAAATTTATTGCAGTCAAAGGCCAACTGTAATCTGTTGACCAACGTATTAATTTAAGTCTTTCCTATTTATCAAATCGGAAATTTCAATCGTTACAGTGATGAGCCGAATTTAAAACCTACAAAACGAATTTAATCTATACATCTATACAAATAAATAAAAATTAAAGTGTCAGTTTGTATTATTAAAATAACCGCTTTTAACTAAATGCATATGTATGTATACACGGTACATATACCAAAATATTTTTTTTTACAATTTTGTCCGTCTGTCTGTTTGTTCCGGCTTATCTCTGGAACGGCTAGACCGATTTTGATGAGACTTTCACTGATAGGTACCAGATGATATAAGGAGTAACTTAGTGTACCTTTTTAAGACTAGCTTCGCTCCGCAGCGTTGCCCGCGGTTATTGTCGTACGGCTATATAGTCATATAGTCAAATAGGCATGGAACTTAACTTTACTAAGCAATTCTACAAAACCATAAAACAGAAAAAGATAAGAAAAAAATTATATGAAAGATACATTTCCTATCTCAAGTAAAAAACCTTGTACTTAACCTACATAACTAACCACGGAACAGAAACGGACCTACATAAAAAAACAACACAGAATTGATTACGTTGGCAGTCGTAACATACTTTCTCTGTGATATAACATAGCCATGGGTTATTTAACATATTCTTAGGCCAAACACGTACACAAACATTGCGAATGTAATATGTGTTAGTATAGTACATTCGCTTAAGGCCTAATTCACTTTGATTAGTGCGAGTGCAGGTGTGAAGTGCAGGTGATCAATGATAGGTAGAAAATACGTGCTGACCGCGAATTCGCTGTCCACACGTATTTTCTAACACTAAGCACCTGCACTCGCACTAAGCAAAGTGTATACAGGCCTTTAGATATGGTCACCTTGATCGCGCCGTTCACGTGCCGTTCCGATCGTCACGTGCTTCCATTTGTCAAAGAAGCCGCCTGCGGCTTACACCTTCAAGTAAGTATGATTTGTTAGTTTACACCGAAGCAGTGTAGTGAATAATTGTGTTTGTTGACTCTTCTAACGTGTAAACGGAATATGTTTTAATAAAGGCTGGGAGGATGAGTGGTTTTAAATTTTCATGTAATTTGTCTTTACTGCCTAGGCAAGAACCCGACTTGTATGAATGAATATATTCGTATTTCACAGCAATAACCACAATTGCGTGCGGGTGGACCGACACTATCTAAACGAATGGACTATACTAATTGTTTAATAAACACATATGTAGGTCTTTCTAAGAAAGTATGTCAGGTTTGTTTAACACTTGTGATGTAACTAGATTTTGCCCGCGGCTCCACCCGTGTGTATGTCGGTTATCGCGGAAAAGAGTAGCCCATGGTCTAAGAAAACAAGGTCTCGTATTCCGAGATTTACACAAGCTGACGTCACTATCCAGTGACCACTTTATAGCAACTTAATACGAAATTAACCAACCAGAACCAGCGATAGCGGTGATGACGTCAGCTTGTGCTGTGCTGTGTCTCGGAATACCATACCTGGCGAAGTATATTGTTATACCATGGAGTAGCCTATGTCCTTCCTCAAGAATCAAAGTATCTCCATGTCAAATTTCCTTGAAATCAGTGCAGTCGTTTAGCCGTGAACCGGCAAGAGACATAGTTACTTACGAAGTTTTAATATCTAGAATGAATCTCGTTCAACCAACGTTTGAGGTCACTGTTTGCCTCCTAAGAGTCGTAGCGTGATGTTAACTACCTCACAACCTTCCTCGAGGATTAGGCTATCAAATGTAGAAAGAATTATTGTAATCTGATGAGTAGTTTCAAAGATTCAAACAAAACAACATGAGAATGAAATATAAATGACCCACTTCCTTAATGACTGTTTTTTGACGTATGGAAATTCCAAAGTGTTCTGCAAGGCTGATGATGAAATGGCATAATACCACTGTTTGTAATCTTACTATCATTACCATTTGCCAAATCTTAATCTCACGTTTTGTTTGAAAAAGCATAGACTTTGGTTCTTCTTTATAAGGATGTGATTCTGTAGCTATTTATCCTATTTATCACAATTTCTTAATAAAATCTATTAATTTTATGTCATTTCTTGGGCCAATGTTATGTTTATATTATAGACCAGCTAATCACTAAATATTATAAAACAAAGTCCTCCGAACTTATAGACATGTCTGTCTGTATGTTCGCGGTAAACTCAAAAGCTAATGCACAGATTTTTATACGGTTTTTACTAATAGATATAGTGATTCTTGAGGAAGTTTTTCATATATCATTTGTTTTTTTTTTGTAAATTGACTAAAATACAACGATATTTGTTGAAGACGTTGGAAAAAATTAAGCCGTAATTCTCTGAGTAACATAGGCTATATTACATTTTCCGTAAAGAACCCGTGGCGGGTTTCTAGTAAATTATAATTGCAATGTGGAACATTGCAATTTGACTAGTAAGTATTTACTCTGTATTTGTAAAAAAAATATAGTTTTTTCAGATTTTGTTCGTTCTTTCCAATTCTCAGTTTGTTTGTAAACGACTTTTGTAACTTTTTTTAGTTCATTTTTAATTTATATTTTTCTTACCGTATTACTACTCATACATTACTTTTTAAAGATAACTGGCGACCAGATGAATAATGTTTTGATCAAATAATGATTTGACCGAATACGGAATAACAAATCTAACCGGAACGAAGAGTATTCGGTAACACACAATAACTTTTATGATTTAACCCTGTATCACTAACGTACTGGCAATGACGACGCTTTTTTCACTATTCATAATTCGTCCGAATACCGAATAGTTACCGACTAATCGTAACATATTTTAATTAGTTGGTAATTACTCCTCAAAAATTAGTAGTACAAGTATGAAGGCCTATATTCAAGGTCTTGTCCTCAGGGTATGTACAGAATATATAAATAATATACTTTATGTACTGTCCCACATTTGATTGATTAGAATTCGATGAGCGAGTGCGTGTTTGTTGATTATGCAATACTAGCGTCATCTACGAAGCTGTTCCCTTGTTTAATAGTTATCTTTTATAATTTATATAATTTATACTCTCGATTGTCGGCACTTGATGGAACTTGTTGCAATACATTCTAGAATCAAACTTACTTGTACTTATACCACTATATTGCAACAAGTTCCATCAAGTGCCGACTTTTACTTTTTCCAAAATTTAGACAACTTTTTAGTGGGTAAAAAATTCAATTCCCGAGAGGCAGTACAAAATGCCTTGAAGAGTTTGTTACCTCCTGTCCAGCTGATTTTTACAAGAAGGGCATCAATAAACTGCCAATGCGTTGGCAAAGATGCGTCGATTATGGGTGATTACTTCGATTAACAGAAATAAAAAAGTTTGAAAAAATAAGTACTTTCACTTATTGCATACAAAACGGCAATTTCATGGGTAAAGACCTATTATTTGTGATGCTTTGTATGTTAAAATCTTTAAAACTACTGTCCTTAATTTGATTTGGTTTTGAAAGTGGATTGCTGTTATAGAATTGCTAACATTCGATTTCGATAAAAGCATTGGTATCAGGAGTAAACGCGCAGACCTTTTTCATATGTATTGGTGCCTTTAAGTCCTTGTTCTGAGGGGTTCTCAGAATGATTGAGAGGTCGTGGTATAAAAGTGATCGAGCCGGCTTATTCGTGCCCAAGCTTGTCTCCCCCATAAATAGTATTAGTTTCATGATTTTAAGTTTACCTGCGTTTTCAAGTGCATTTCGATAACAGGTAAGGGACATAGACAAGACTATTTAGCACTTTTTTGAGTGACAATCCTTACGAGTTACACCGGGGCCAAAATGGTAAGGTTAAATATCAAACTCAAATCAACAGCCAATCAGATAACAGTTTTAAAAAAAAATCGACATTTATAGAAATACTACCCATTAGACATTTAATTTCATATCTGGCAATACTTAATCAAAGTGTCAATTTTCATATTTCATATGATTGCAAAAAAACATTTGAGGCTCGACAAAAAAGAAATATTTCAATATCTATGCACAGCAAAATATGAAAGTAATATATCTATATATCTCCTTTCCTAATTTTTACAATTTTTTTTTTTTGCGGTTAATTCTATTGTGTTAATAGACAATGGCGCTAACGAACGCCATATTTGTGTTCAAAACACAATCCGAATATGCAGATGATTTAGAAAGTTTTTTATCTTCATCTTGCGGCTAGAGGTTTGTGCTCTATCTTAAGTAATTGTAAAGCTAAAAGAAAGATGTCTTGAAGGATTGATAATCGCTTTCCACGACATGTCATTTTATATTTTACCTAAGATTGAGTGGCTACCTAGCTAGATATAAATATTATAAACATACATATCTACTTAATAGCAAAATAAGAGTTTAGAATTTCGAAATGTTGTCTATGCTATCATCATTATCAGCATATTACAGTCAAGTTGATAAGTGGAAGTTGGGATCTGAACCCCCGTGCCTCGGAGAGCACTTAAAGTTGACGATCCTGCGCCTAATCTCTCTCCGTTCGTGACGGTTAACCGTCCCATCGAATTATGAGAGTGAGAGAACAGAGAGTGCACCTGTGTTTGCGCACACACTTGTGAACTATAATATCTCCTGCGTCTGGCTGGTCTCTGTTGAGACTGACCACCGTGGCCGTAATCGGCTAGGAGAACATCTTCATCATTACAGTCAACTGCTGCACATAGGCCTATCCCATTATGATATACTTTATGGAAAAGAAAGTATTTTCTTTATACCCAGATTATGAATCAACCCACGTGAAATAATTACCATAGGGAAATTAAACGTTTCTCTTAATTCCGCCTAAAACGATTTATGGGTTGCCAATTTAGGAAAACGGACTACCCACGTTTAATGCTAATGGTAAATGAGCTTTTTTGTGTTAAATCGATTTAATCTTTGATTTTTTAATGTGTGACTATTATATACTAAAAGTCAATAGTCTTCAATAGCCTTTAACTGTCCACTGTTGGATATGACCTTCTTTTTAGAAAGGAGGTTTTGGTCTACCACACAGTAGCCAGACAACCAATACCAAATAGTAACAAAAGAAAAGGTTGTTTTATCATCATGCTTGCAAACAACGAAGGATGCAAAGATGATGGTAAAACAACAAGTGCAGTTCCGGTAGCATCAAAAAGACTAGCCCGCAACCTTATTAGACTGAAAAGGGACGTTCTCAGGAAGGTCACAGGTACCCTAACTGGGCATTGTTCCCTACAACCTATACAACACCTAAACAAACACCTATTCACTATAGGCGCTCTCAGTCTTCTGTGCAGGGGATGCATGGAGGCAGAAGAAACGTCACAGCATGTTCTCACAGAATGTAGAAGTATGGCAGATCGAAGGGCAGACATCCTCCAATCAACATTACCGGAAACATGTATTGACCTGAAAAGGCTGCTGAGCGTCTGGGCTGATCTAGGATGATTGGACTAAAAAGATGACAAACCCACGTACAACGGCCCAATCAAGAGGCTAAGTGCGGAAATAGCCCGGGAAAACCAACAAACAAACAAAATTACCATCATCCTTCTGCTTTTCTCCACGTCATAGAGTCTGGTCATAATAAACAACAGCCCCAACCCCAAGGTTGGGGCTGTTGTTTATTATGACCAGACTCTCACAAACCCTTCTTAGTAATTTAATCGTTTTCAAATGGAATTAACGAAGAAGATTACTATTTGCGATTGATTGAAGGACACGGTAAATCTCAGGTGGGCAAACACAGTGGCGACTACAGTAACTCAAATGGCATTTAATGAAGTAGGGAGCAAATGAACATCAAAGTCACTTGCAAGCAAGTTACGTTTTTCTCTGCCACTACGATTGGTCCTCTAAGCGGGGCATGAAAAAAAATCTCAATAGGCCGTCATAGTGTGAGTCATCATGCTGCATTATTCAGATTCACGAGGATGGTCACCACTACTATTGAATTCTACTCATCCTTTATCAAGCAGAGTAGTCATTTTGGCAAGCTAAAATAAAAAAATACTATGACTTCCCAGGACGCGAGTAACTCCGCGGGAGAGCCACGCTTCGGCATGCATGGACCGGCTCGATCGGTGTGAAACAGCGCCTGCGCTGTGTTTCACCGAATGAGGAGGATACCGGAGGCCCATCCCCCTCCCCATCCCCCAAAGGCCGGCAACGCACTTGTGACGCCTTTGGTGTTGCGGGTGTCTCTGGGTCTACGTCTGCTCGTTTGCCTGCTATTCAATAGAAAAAAAAAACTCGAAATAATTTATGGCTGCCCCTGAGGGCATCCTCCATCCTCCCAGTAATCAAGCTCAGAGTACTCTGGTAACTTCACTCACTCGGTGAAAAGCATGGAAAATATTACTTAACAATGGTTGGTATGAATCCCATGGAGTGGAGTTGTGCCCGTTGCAATTCACTACTGGGCATATTCCTCTCCCGGAGCACATCACAGAGCCCAGTCTGTTGCTTTTTACATCCAGTCGCCAGCGGCCCTCTTACGCAAATCGTCCCGCCATTTGGCCAGAGAGCGTCCCGCACTACGTTTGCAGCAGCCGTGGTCTCCACACCAGAACACCGAAACCTTTAAACCTCAGTAATGTGAATTTTCGCTGTAGATTTTGCTTTGTGGGAGAGCCACGCTTCGGCATGCATGGACCGGCTCGATCGGTGTGAAACAGCGCCTGCGCTGTGTTTCACCGAGTGAGGAGGATACCGAAGGCCCATGCCACAACCCCTCCCCTAAAGGCCGGCAACGCACTTGTGACGCCTGTGGTGTTGCGGGTGTCCATGGGCGGCGGTAATCGCATACCATCAGGCGATACGTCTGTTCGTTTGCCGCATATTCCATAAAAAAAAAGATTAAGTAACTAAACCCTTCTACGTTCATTATAATTTTACTGTAATATGTAGTTTCAGATTTTCATTTTAAGTATTAAATTTAAAAAACCATATTATTTCAATAAACAGAAATAAATTAATAGGAAATAATGGATTGTGTGTAAATTACTTGTATGTTATTGTTATCTATTTTGTATCTGTTTATTTCCATAATAAACTAAAATAAAAAAAAAATGCAATATAAAAAAGAAACAATATTTACACACGTCCACGACACTCGACTGCGCGTTTGGCCTAGTGGTTTAGCGATCACCACGCCATTTCTTACTTCGTCAAGTGTCGTGGGTTCAAATCCCAAGTAGGACAACACTTTGTTTGATCCATAAATTGTTGTTCTGAGTCTGGGTGTTCTTTGTGTCCGTTTCATGTATGTTTATAAAGTCCCCCGCGACACAGGATTTATTCCTAGTGCGGGAGTTGTCTTTTATAAAAAAAAAAGAAAAAAAAAGAAAAGAGAAACACACAAGCGTCAAAAATTCCTCCGCATCATCGCCTAATAACGTAACCTAGCTTCAATACGTATAGTTATGTGAATCCGATACATAAGTGAGCTTCAGATAATCATCCGGAAGGAGTCTGGCCTTGATTATAACTCTCCGGAAGTGGCGCTCGACTGCGCTAGCGCAGCTTTGGTATACAGTGCGATTCATAAGCGGGAGCGATTAAAAGTAGCTACATAATCGTATGAAATGATGTCCCCTTTTTTAAATTTTCTGGTATAAGTACAAATTCTAATTATTAAGTATCTATATTATAGTCTATCTATATAGTATTATATAGTTCATTAAGAAAGGAAAATACAAAAAAAAAATTTTTTGAATAGTCTTCATTGGTGAACCGTTTACTATGTCTTAGATTGAAAAGTATCACGTACTTGTGTCAAAATAGATAGCTTTAAGTTTACCAAGTTTTTGCATTAAATTTATTAAAAAATCGTAATACCTAATGAAAAAGATAGTATTGTTATTACTATTCTTATTTGTAAAGTCTTTCTTATAAACTAAAGTTACATTGCACAATTATCAATATCGTTTGACACCAATTATAAATGATTAGTGATATCATAATATCTGACATAATCAGCTAATAAATAAGTTACTTAATTATTTTTATTAATTACTATCAAGCAGGCTAACAGGGTATTGTGTAAGATAATACGGAAACAAGTTCATTAGTATTCTTATTAACCTATTGCATAGCGAGATACTAATAAATAAATATACTTTAAAAAGCGGGGCAGTTGGTCTTAGTGCTAAGTAATATGTGTTATGTGTAGTGTTTGTTTTAATTGATAACTAGCTTCCGCCCTCGGCTCCGCTCGCATGTATGTCGGTTATCGCGGTAAAGAGTAGTGTATGTAGTTCCTCAAAATCCAAGTATCTCCATGCTAAATTTCATTTCAGACAGACAGAGTTATATTCGAATTTATAATATTAGTTTGGATGTAACACATGTGCGGTATTATTGACTTGTAAACTTTCAGCAAGTGATTCACCTATTGTAAGGTATATCTTAATATTTATCTACTCAACTAGCGGCGAATTACTAACCAGTGATGAACCTTAGATAGGTTTTTGTGTTTAGGTTAAGATTTGTATCACTGTAATTGTATGTTTTTTTTTTGGAAAATAAATTTCAATAAAAAACCTCTGCACAACGCGTTCCTTACAAGATTTCTAATCCACCTTTAGGTTGTCTGGGTAACAATTTCTTGGGCATTAAGTCTGCCAAAATTGCATAAAGTGGTCGCCCAGTGGTTCAAATTCGACCATAATTATTATTATTTTCTATCTTTCTGCACTCCTCTCTATAGGAACTTTAACAGTCTCAAATATCACACTCCTCCATTTGCATAATTTTCATTCAAAGGGGTAGAAAGTTTTTGCTTCACGTATTAATATATAGATAAATAATTATTAATAATAAGTTTGTGTGTTTGTCGATCTCCAACCTCTTAGAAAGTGACCTGCAGGCAACAATTTTAGTGAATACATCGTCCTAACCGATACATGCCCGAGAGGCAGCACACAGTCTTCTATGTGCGTCTCTAGAGAACTGCGATCAAATGGTGACGATCGCAACGAGTTACCAGTCCTGTCTTGGGTGGGATGGATTAATGCTTATCAGGGGTGGCGAAAGAATGCAATTTCGTTTCTCGCTTCCACGGCCATTGGCAATGGCAAGCAGAGGATCACTGGGTCAATTTTCAATACGCAAGAGACCGATAGACCCCATCACTCCATCCTCATCAATAGACGAAGGACATCCATGAGGATCTTATACCCCGTAAAGAAAATAATTAAAACATAAAAATATATTAATTGTTGCACCACATTTTTTATAACATTGTATTATATACACACTCACTTTTTTGAGGGTGCAAAAGCAAGATTAGACTCTAATTGCTTAATAAAAAAATATTTATTTTTAGATGTTGTTTGCACAAATTTCGCACAATATGAGATATTTTCACGTAAATTGGTAACATCTAAAGGTAAGCAACCTTTAGATGTTACCAATTTACAGATACTTTTAAAGGTTATGACCGGATAATCTCAAGGAAGTATTTTACGGCCCTTGATTAGCGTGCAGACTCACTGGAAGAAGACTTGGTGTCTTATAGGTTTCACTGATATTATCACTACATATTTTAAAATGAAGTCCCCCACCGCGTCTGTCTGTCTGTCTGTTCGCGATAAACTCGAAACCTACGGCACGGGTTTTTATCAATAGATAGAGTAATTGTTGAGGGAGGTTTTTGTACATATTTTTTTTAGATTTTGACTAAAATATAACGAAATTTGTTGAAGACGTCGACAAAAATTAAGCCACACATCTTCTCAGAGTAGCATAGGGTATATTATATTTTCCGTAATGAACCCGTGCGAAGCCGGGGCGGGTTGCTAGTATGGTATAAAGTATAAGCGTTAGCGGCAGATATTCGCTGTCATTTTATAAATTACATATCGCATTTTTTCTATAATACGATACTGTATTCAGAAACTTCAACCAGAATACATTTGATAGCACTTGTAATGTCATGCTCTCAATTCTCTTTTATGTTATAAAAGTGACAAAATAACAGATGGGTAACCTGATGATAATGACCATCAGCGAGTTGCTTAAAGCCGCTTTTGTGTGAGACCGTAGTATCACTTCAATCAATATGTGTCGAAACATGTCTCTACCATTGTCGATTTGTGGATATTCTTAACACAGTCCGCTACATCGTTTAACTTGGACCACAATATCTCTGTAAATAGTAAACACGTTCGTTGACGCGTGCTTTCCGCACCTTTCACTATATTTACATTACAACAACATACAAAATATAATAAGTTAATAATTGAACTAAACGGAAAAAACATGCCCTCCAAAATTGTATTTGATGACCGTGTGACGAATGATAGAGCAACGTCATGATTGCGGTTTGATTTTAACTCAATGTTTATGTGACTTGCATTCAATGTAAGTTCTTTCGCCTCTTAGTACATTTATAAAGTGCTAGATATGTAATCTCTATGTAAGTATATTGTAATATTGCCCGTATTTTTGTATCGGCAAAAAACCAAGAGGACGGAATCCAATTAGGTGGACTGACCAGATCACAACAGCCTTGGACATCCATCTTCGCGTTGCTCTTCTTTCAGCCAAGGAGATGAAAAAGTGGCGAGCAACTGTCCGGAAGAAGATCATCCTACACCTAGGGAATCACGACCCTCAGTAAGAGGATAACAACGCGCGGTAGACAGTATTATAATTACAAAATAAGTGTACAATATAAGTGCATTCGCATTCGCGAGAAGCTGGAGGAGAAGAAGCTGATCGCGCTTGTGTCGCTGGATATAGAGGGAGCCTTCGACAGTGCATGGTGGCCATTAAGGTTCGGTTGGCGGAAACATCGTGCCCGACAAACATAAAGAGGATTCTGGGTAGATATATGGACGACAGGGCAGTTGGGGTTAGATATATGGGTGCGGAGCACATACGGTGCACAGAGAAAGGCTGCGTGCAAGGGTCCATTGGGGGCCCTATATTGCGGAACCTCCTGCTCGACCCCCTCCTCAAGGGATTAGAAGCTAGGGGGGACTATGTCCAGGCTTTCGCCGACGATATAGTCCTGGTTTTCGACGGCAACACGGCACTGGACGTCCAGAGACATGCCAATGCCGCTCTCGAGTATGTTCGGGAGTGGGGTGTCATAAATAAGCTCAAAAATGAGCCAAATAAAACCTGCACCATGGTTATTACAAGAAAGCTGAAATATGACGCCCCGCACCTGAGCATGGGCGGGATAGGAATTGGCATGTCTATAGAGATCAAACTACTGGGACTCACAACAGACAACAAACTAACATTTAACACCCATGTTGCTAACGTTTGCGCAAAAGCTGCGGCGGTCTACAAACAGCTGGCGAGAGCCGCTAGGGTAAGTTGGGGACTACATCCTGACATTATAAGGACTATTTACACGACAGCCGTGGAACCTATTATCCTGTATGCTTCGTGCGTGTGGGCACTAGCAGTAAGCAAGTTAGGAGTACGGAAACGCCTCAATGCGGTACAACGCAGCTTCGCCCAAAAACTCTGCCGAGCTTACCGGACGGTATATCTGAACTCAGCACTGATGCTGGCAGGGATACTCCCTCTTGACATTCGTGTGAGTGAGATGGCCACCACACTGTACGCGGCCAAGAAGGGGGTGCACCTGCCTGCATTGGGGGACAGGGATGTCGAACGGGTGGCATCGGCACTGGACAGACCTCACCCAGCGGAGCAAATGGAGATAGAGCTAGGAAGCTTGGTAGACGAGGAACAGTACCATAGCCACCGCAATTATGAGGTGCGCATTTTTACCGACGGGAGCAAGATTGAGGGTAAAGTCGGAGCCGCCCTATCCATATGGAAAGGTGAGGCCGAGATCAAAACCCTCAAGCTTGCTCTATCGTCATATTGCACCGTCTACCAGGCAGAGCTCTTGGCTCTTTGCGAAGCCTTGAGGGAAGTCCACCGACGGAAAGAGGGCGCATTCGCCATCTTTAGCGACTCCAGGGCGGTCCTTCAGACCGTTGCGAATCCTAATGCCCTCCACACCCTTGCGGTCGAAACCAGAGACGCCATCAGATGCTGCAAGGACCAAAACAAGAGCGTCTCTCTGTTTTGGATAAAGGCACACGCGGGTCTGGACGGAAACGAGAGAGCCGACTCTCTTGCTAAGGAGGCCGCCTTGAGGTCGAAAAAGAAATCCGATTATGATCTATGTCCGGTCTCATTCGTGAAGGGAATGATCCGTATGGACTCGCTCCACGAATGGGACCTGAGGTATGACACGGAACAAACGGCCTCAGTTACAAAACTGTATTTCACCATCGCTTCCGAGGCATACAGGGTAATAAGGAACTTTAAAATGACCAAGGAGGTAGCTCAAGCATTGACGGGGCACGGTGGGTTCTCAGAGTACTTGGCTAGGTTCAAGTGCAAGGAGAGCCCATCGTGCATCTGCGACCCTGCAATAAGTAAGTCGGTTATCCATTTACTAACTGAATGCCCAGTGCACTGTAAAGAAAGATTCGATTTAGAAATTAAAATTAGCATGAAACTGACGACACAGACATTGCCAACCATAATGACAGATAGTAAACTGAGAGACCTATTCTTGGGCTATTGTATAGAAATTGTAAAAAGAGCAAATAAACGAAACAAAACGTGACAAGAAAAAGAATAACTATTAAATATTGTATAATATATTATTTTAGTTATCTAATTTAACAGAGTAAGAAACTAGAAATAAGAAAAATTGTAATGGCGTAGGAATTAGTCGTAAGACAGAATAAGGAAATTTTAACAAACAAAACAAAGAACCAAAGGAAGTCAATTGTAATAGCGTAAGAATAAGCTGTGAGATAGAATAAGGAAATGTAAGCACATAAAACAGAAAACTAAAGGAAGTAAACTGTAATAGGGTAAGCATTAGTTGTAAAATAGAATAAGGAAACGTTAACAAATAAAACAGAGAACTAAAGGAAGTGAATTGTAATAGCGTAAGAATTATTGTAAGACGGAAAAAAGGAAATGTAAACAAATAAAACAGAACTAAAGGAAATTGTAATAGCGTAAGAATTAGTTGTAAGATTTAAAATGGAAATAAATAAATGGAGAGCCAAATTATTAAAACCCAAATGATCCCTAACAGACCAGGAATGAAAAGTATGAACTAGAATTACGAGAGGAATACTTGCAAGAACTGGAATGGTACTAGAGGACAGGAATGAAAGTGTTAGAATAGGAATAAAGCCCCCTAAGGGCAGGACTGAAAAACTTTAAATGGAAAGAGATAGGAGTAGTTGCCATAAACCCTGGCTATATTCACTCGCTAGGGGTAGTAGTTTAAAAAAAATACATATATATATAAGTGCATCGTAGGTGGTAGAGCCACGCTGATTTCAGCACAAACGGGCCGGCTAGACCGGGGCGATACTACCCTCACACAGAAGATCAACGTAAAATGACAGCATGTGTGCTGTCGTGTTTCGTTGATGAGCGCGAGACCGGAGGCCCAATAATGCAGAAGCATCACTAGGCCGCCATAGTGTGGGTCACCATACTGCATTATTGCATTTACAATGAGTATGGTGACCACCGCTCTTGGATTCTGCTTATGCTTTCCATCAGGCAGAGTCGAGTCGCTTTGGCAGGTCCATACATACAAAAAAAAACTAGGTATGCTCTGCTCATCTATGTTTTAAATATATCAGCGTGGGAGAGACACGATCACCGTGGGGGGGTCCACGCTTCGGCATGAATGGGCCGGCTCGACCGGAGTGATACCACGGACTCACAGAAAAGCGGTGTGAAACAGCGCTTGCACTGTGTTTCACCGAGTGAATGAGGATACCCAAGGCCCGAGGCGCTGTATGTTGTATGTGTTTCATTGTATGTGGAAATCGCCACAAACTTTATACCCTAGTAGTTTAAAATTTGTAAAATGTACCTATACATTATACAAATTATAACAATCTATATTTTCTTTCACATAATATTTAGGAAGGAAGTTTATACCAAAAATCAATAATGAGGAATGAACTACTCTAGTCATTATGCAATAAATACGTAACCAACAATAACAAGATAGTGGGTTACATCTCTACTATTCGATTCGTTTACGGTTAATCGATTTACCTGAATTTTGGTATCGAATATGTCTACTGAATAAATAAGATTATTATGTTTAATTTTTTTAAGTTAATTGTGCTGTGATTAATATGAAGGAATAATTTAATTTTGCAAACCTTCTTCGAGTTGCAGTACGAGTTCGCATTTGGGCAGACGACATCTCACTGACCATAGAGAAGAGTGATACTGATACACAAACGCACACACATACACACACTCACAGACACATACACTGAAAAAAATACCAACCGTTTGCAAATACGGCAGACGAGTCGAGTGAGTGAGGTAATCAGAGCCCAAATCCGTTCCTTCCGTTATTCTTGGGGCACTCACAGGGCACAGGGCGGCAACGTATTTGTGATTCTGGAGTAACAGGTTACAGATGCCCATGGGCACCGGTAACTACTTACTATCAAGTATTCACTATGCTTGTTTGGCCCCTACATAATAAAAAATATTCTAACATCTTTAATATTTCTGAAATTGACGGCATATTAAACACGTGAAAATAGTAATTGCGCGATCCAGGATTACCATTTATGAAATAGTTCAAGTTTGATTTATTACATGACAGTACTTATGTCGACATAGACTAAATTTGGCCGCAGAATAACCGTTGCTACAACAATGATTCATAAGTAATTTAGCAAATACTTGGACGAATCTTAAGAAATGCTGTATTCCCCACTCTATTTCAAAACACATGACATTTGTTATGGGTATTTCCAAGGTAGATAGTCGGTTCGATTTTAGGTTACGGTCATTATTTTAATTAGCACAGATATCAAAATTATGTGCTGAGGCCACTCAAATATGTTAACGAATATTAAGGCCAAAATATTTTTCCTAATTAAATGTATAATTGACTAGCTGAACCAGCAAACTTCGTACCACCACATCAGAATCTTTATTTCATAAATATTTTCTAAATTTCTGAAAAACTTGTTTTAGTAATTATGCCCGCTTTAGCTTCCCACAGTCGCGATCAAAAATTCAAATCCTACGATACTTCATTTTTATTTATATAGATTTTACAAATGGACGGTTGAACTGTGTGATGGTGAGCGGTTAAACGTACACAAAGGACACTCAGAACAACTATTTGAGGATCACACAAAGTGAAGACCGAACCCACAACGGTAGAATCGTCAAGGCAACCGCTTGCAGTTGAAAGAAAAAGAAATGTTTTACGTAAAAGTGTAATTAATTTGCGAAAATTCAAATAATACGATCCTTTGCCATCAAAATGCGATATTAAAGAACACTTTTACACTAAACAACGCACTTACAGTGTTATAATGTCTGAAAACAGCACTTAAGTGCACTTTTACGTGACAATAAGTGCTTATTGGAGCACTTAAGTAAAAACAGTTACGTGTTTTTGACTCGTGTTTGACAAAAGGTCAGGAAAATGGAAAAAAGCAGAAAAAGTGCTGTAATCTCAAATATTTACAGCCATAGACACTCGCAACCCCAGAGGCGTCACAAGTGCGTTGCAGGCCTTTGGGGGATGGGGAGAGAGATGGGGGAGGGGTTTGGGGTATGGGCCTCCGGTATCCTCACTCACTCGGTGAAACACAGCGTAAGCGCTATTTCACACCGGTTTTCTGTGAGGCCGTCGTATCACTCCGGTCGAGCCGGCCCATGCATGCCGAAGCATGGCTCTCCCACGTAGCATTTTCTAAAAGCAATTCCAAGTCCTAAAAGACATCAGTCTTCATCTTCATCAAACATTACATATCATTCTTACATACCTATCTGCTTCATTTTTGAACCGTTTGGGGTTGAGACACTAGGTTCATGGGATCCGAGTGCTCGAGCTATGTTTAAAGAACTAGCTAAGCAGCTGATTGACGCTTCTCGGGACCAGAAGGCCTGCCTTTTTCTAGCACAGACAATTAGCATTGCCATTCAATGTGGCAATATTTGGGGAACGCCACCAGTAGGCGATGATGCGGAGGAATTTTCTGACGCTTGTATGTATATACTGGTATTGTGTTTTATATTATTTCCTAGTATTTTAATTTAATTTTAATATAGGTATTATTACATCTATAAGTATGTATACTCTGCTTCTAATATATTTAAAAGTTGGTTTATGTATGCATCAAAACTCAAAAAGTCCCACACCGATTTAACTCAAATTTTGAACTGATATACAACACGTTTCTGAGATAGTTTATATCTAATTTTTGCAACCAATATGTGCCCACAGTAAGTATATCTAGTGCCAGTTAGATAATAAACATGCATGATATGCACTTCTCCATGTGCAATCATCCTTTTTGCAGACATATGACCCCAAAAACATCAATATATCCGTATAAGACCATCAGTATACAGATACGCAACCGAACACAAGTTTTAATGTCAAACACGAGTATTAATAATGCAAAAATGATCTGCTTGTGTGAGCGGGTGTACGGCGCCGAGTGTAGTGAAAGTTGTTACGTCACAGTCAGCTGTGTAGTACATTCTGTTGTAAAGAGGTGAGATGCATGTCGATCTGCTTTTTTCAAATGACATCATTTAGGCCAAGAGCTTAATTAATTAGGCGTAGGGAGAACATTGAGCTCAAGAATGTTGCCAGAAAATTATAAGCTCTTGTAATTTAAATGGAACTAAAACGGGAAAAAACCTATTTTGTCAGAAATGGGCCGGCTTGACCGGAGAGATACTACGATTACAGAAGATCGATGTCAAACAATTATTTTGTTGTTTTTCATCGATTAAATGAGGTTATTGGAATCTAAATCATTATTTTCTCCTTCGAGGAGGAGGGGGGCTCAAAAGGCAGCAAAGCACTTGTGACCCTTGACTTGCAGATGTTTATGGGTGATGATAGTCACATGCCATCAGGTGAGCCATCTGTTCGTTTCCTTATTGTACTTAAAACATCAATTGTCAGGTCTACACAAACATGGACGTGGACTAAAACTACACACATCAAAAGTGTCTAGGGATCAAGCATTTTTATGCGGATTTCTTGAGATTGAGATGTGGCTTTGGCCCTGGCCTGCTCAGTCGCCAGACTTGAACCCGATTGAGCATGCATGGGATATGCTACAGAGAAGAGCTCTGCCGAATATGGAGGGTATCCAGTCGCAAGAAGACCTTTTTTTGTTGTTGCAACGAACATGGGCGGCCATTCCACAGCGTGATTTGGATGAACTCATTTTGAGTATGCCAAACCGATTCTTGTGTTGTTAGTGTTCGCGGTAGAAACACGGATTATTAATTGTTTAAGTTACCTAATAAAATTTTAAAGAAAACTGTTATTTCAGTCTTTTTTTCGAACTTTAATGTTAGTGGTTCAAATGTCAAAAATCCCTTTATTAGGAAAATGGCAAATTTCATTATTAATGCAAAGGTGACTTGGTTTATCGTTACTGTGACAAACGAAAACACTTTATTTGATGAATCCTTAAAGAAAATTTTAATTAATATCAATCAGGAGAAAAGTTATTGCAAAAATATATGTTGATCCCTAGACACATATGTTGATCCCTAGACACTTTTGATGTGTGTAGTATACTAACATCCGAAAAATTAATCTTCACTTGTTTACTTTTTCCAACAACTAGGTGTTCATCATCTTCCTAGCCTTTATTATTCCCAGGATTTGGGGTCGGCTACTAGTCCAACCGGTTTTACCTGAGTATCACTTTTTACACGGAGCGACCTCCGCAACCCTGAGGGCGAACTGAATTCGATGATTGTACTAGTTGTCAGTAAATATTTGAGGGCACTGACTTCCCAATAACGATTGCCATAGATGTTCATGACAACCGGAACCAACGGCTTAACGTGCTCTCCGAGGTACGGGCGGGAAACACCGGGGGGAAACATCTTCTATACTCCGGGCTGCTATTAAGAATTTCGGAATCGAACCCGAGACCTCTTGATCTACAGTCGCTTACGCTAACCAACCAACGAAGCAGTTTCCAACAACTAGTTGTTGACAGCACAAAATCAGTAATCGATATAAGTGGTAAATGTGTGTCGAAATAAAACACTCAAGAAGGAGAAGTTATTTCGTAATATCTTGTAGCGAGAGCCACTGGTCGACCTACTCTATAGTAGGGTACACGGTGAATTGGAATGGCAGATAAAATTGGTAGCGAGCCAAGATTTCTATTCTTTGCATATAAGGATTGTCTGTGTAGTGATGGATTAAGAATATCGAGTGTCTGCTTCATGGACCACGGAAGTATAAGTGTTAGTATTATTATTGTTAATGAAGTAAACAAAATATGATGCACCCGTTTTGCCTTAAGGTCAAGTGATTTAGTTACATATAACAGATTTTTTTGACGTGACAACGTCTTATAATTCGATGGAGCCGGCTGCACGCAAGAAAGAACATGACTCATGCGGCGTTGCTTAGCTCTGAGGCGTTCCATTTAAGGCTTGAAGTGCAAGCTAGATCTCTCATCATTTCATCAATGTTTCGTTATGACGTTGTCAACGTGACAAACTATCGTCCGTAAACAGACTTGACAGACAACCATTTTTTGTTACATTTAACAGATAATAATGTAATCTTCTTAATGTTATTAAATAAAATATATATAAGTTTGAGTTTATATGTCAGTATAAAAAAAACTAACAAATATTGAAAATAGCTGGAAATACGTTGTGTGGTTGATAAAGATTTAGCGAATTTACAGAAAGAGACAGACGTGTAAAGCGACTTGGTTTAAATTTTGATTTTTGAAAAAAGAAGTTCATAAATACGTTATTATTTATACATGTAAATGTACAATAACTTATAAATATCAAATAGGAACACTTACCTTCAGGGCTACAAACACAAAATTAAAAGAGCATTTATAAAGAAGGATATGTATTAATATGTTAGTGTATAAATATGTATATGTACAATGACATCATAGATGTGAGAAAGCAAGACATAGTTAGAATAGAGGCGAAATAAATGGAGTAAAATAAATGAAAATATAAAATGTACAAAAAGTTTTAAATACAATTATTCAATACCTGATGTAGTCACTGCATCCAGAAATGTATAAATAGTATCCTAGCTATGTCTTGCCGGACGACCACATCTGAGCTCTGTTAGTACGTTTAAGTGTCGGTAGGAGGCGCTGTATTCATGTGAAACACCGAATCGTAACATCAGAAGAAAAAAAACAGAACAAAAATACGCAGAGAAAATAAATGAAGATAGTTTACACAATACTTTACAGTATGTATATATCTGCACTCATATTTTTTTCTTGCTGATAGAAAAATGGAAAAAGTACAAAAAATGTGCAACAGAAAGCGTGCATTTATGTAAAAATCTTACAATATTACGCTTCGGTGTTTATTGAGACTTACTTTCGTCATTCACCACCGGTCCGTAACTTAGGCCTTCGTTCCCATAATCAATACTATTCGAGTCTTGGACTCCCAAAATTCCAGCTTTCGCCACTCTATGACAGCACCCTTTCAAGACTCCTCCACATGAACCTTCAAGCAAACCACCCACCATCCAACAGTAGAAAAAAAACTCACAGGTCCCGCCTTGAGGGCACCGTTTTCCATCTTGCCTGTCGTCAGATGTTGGATTCTCTGTTGTTGTTGAAATGTCATCTATGACAGTTTTCGGAGGTGTCAGAACCCGACCCTTTCTCTTTGGGAGTCTCGATGGCAGACTATCTAGTATTTCATTAATTTTTAACATCTGTTCATCCGATATGGGCTTGAATTTAGGAAGATCGGCTAGTCGATTTGTTACGTTTGGGAACCCATAGAAGTCCGCCCTTTTCATTTGTGCTTTGATGTCCGTTTGTATGAACATCGGTTTCTCTAATACGTGTTTTTTTCTTTTTATTTTATAATCAGTGTCGTACCGAGCTCGATGTGGTTCGTTGGCATCTGTTCGAATTAAAAAAAAGAATGTCATTTCGGAAACAGTGAATGGATAAAGTGGTGAATGTAAGTCATTCTTTTTATAAATTGAGCGTAAAATAAGACTTTATTACAATTAAAATCGATCAAGATCTATTTTTTTAAAGTATTTAAATGATTCTAAATGTAACTTTTTTTTAAATATGAATTTGACAGTTAGGAAAATAAGCGGACAGATAGATTGCAAAAGAAATGAGTTACTAAAGGCTATGAAAGAGGGCTTAAAGGGTTTTCGGGGTTTCAATGCTAAAGGATTTATTTAGTATTATATTAAACACAGAAAATTACATGCATGCTACAAAAACAAATATAAAACAATACAATATTTATGTACACGATAAAACAATGTTATTGTCACATGTTATACATATATACATGATATCATACACATTTTTGATATATACACTGACATTTCATAATATCAGGTCCCTAAAGAAAATCTACTTAAAAAACTCATGGTATAATAAGCCAGGTTATACCTAAAAATATTGTAGAAATCACATGAAAACCCCAAAAGAAATTGTGTCCAACAAATGAAATTATCATTTTTTTTCAGATATGTTTTAGAAAGAAAGACAGTATTACAGATAGTCTAAAAGCAAAAATAAAATGTCGACACAGCACAAAATTCTAATTTTAAACTAAAAAAAGAAAATAAGGTTTTATAAATATTAATGATATTGTGTAATACCTACTCACCATTTAATAAATTTATATATTTTCTTATAAAAAATAATTTAATTATAATTATTTAACGTATTACATGCCAGTGTGGTGATTAGTAAAGGCATAGTTTTTTGTTTTTGTTTTGCTTGTGGTTTAACTTATAAAAAAAAATTACGCTAAAAAATTCACGTGTTAAATACTTTTTATTTTAATATTACTTAATGATTTTGGTATAATTTTAAATGGTGCAGCCTTTAAAATAACTCACATATTTAAGTTAATTTTACTGTATTTAAGAAATTGCGAAAGTTTTTATTAATTTACATTTAGTTTAAATTTCAATATAAAAGTAAAAAATATAAAAATTCCATTCCGCTATATTAAATTCAAATTATTAATGAATTAAAAAAACCGGGAAATTCGAACCTTTTTTAATGTGTCATTACCCAACTGGGGCCGTATGGCAAAATAATATGTCAATGAGGAAATCCGGGCTTGAGATGCCAAGATTCAATCAATAATAGTCCCGACATTAAAATCACCCCTATAAAAAATACATAGGATATATATAATCCTTAAATATACGACACACATCAAAGGTCATTAACATTAAAAATACAGTCGTAAACCTGTCATCTGTCAAAATGACAGCTTACGTCAAATTAAGATGTTGTAATGTGTCACTTTAACCTCTACAATATCCTGGTAAGTCAATCTATACTTCACAACAGCCAAAGTGAATGGCATCGCAAAATTCTTGACATCCGCCTTGCACAATCCCTTAATCATATATTATGACATCCTGGGGAAGTTTATGATGTATACTTAGTAAAAATTGATATGTCGTTGTTAAACCATGCAATTTTGTCAAAAGAGATTGTTTCAAGGTCATTTTTTAATTAAATAAATGTAATGTGTACAAAAAAATTGCAAAGACGAGGAAAACTTGAAGCCTATATCAACCAGTCTGGCCAGCGTGGTAAGGTAGGCTGTTTGATTATGATCATGTGCATAAAATGTCAAAGGATTATATTTTTTGTCGTTCATCGTACAAATTTATATTTCGAGCTCTAGCAAGTGTGTATTTTTTTTTATTTGGACCACCAACATCTACATACACCTATAAAGCTAAGAGGCACAACAATAGTAATAAAATACAAGCATTGGTGCTGCCTTGATTACAGGTTGCCCCGGAAAATGTGTAATAACAGATAGATGTTCACATGGAAAACAAATACGTCGCCGTGAAATTGTAAATACCATTAGATTACGTTCTTTCTCGTGAAATTCTAAGCTGTCGAAAGATTATAAATCAAAAGTTAACGCGGCCTGAATAGATAAGGTTAGAGGTTAGGTGCCTTAACCGTCGTGATTATTTTCATAATGTTCACCCAGATTTCTTCGTGCAATTAAATTAATTATATGTCTCAGAGAAAGATGGTTAATCATTAAAAAAATCTCAATTTCGATGTTTGATTAATGCGTTACATTATAAGCAGTATGTTCCGATTTATAATATTACGACAGTTTAATGATTGTAATCTAACTTGAGGAATAATTGTCTGGTTACAAACATTTCTCTTTTTTTCGAGACCAGAGTCCGACGATGCAGAAAGATCGTTAGGCCGCACAGTATATTATTTTCCTTCAATTGAGGACACCCTTCTTTTATCGCTGAATAGTATACATATAACTGAAATACACCTTCATATGGAACACGACTTTAAATATATTTTATAATTTTGAAACTATATGGCATTTATTGAAAGGTCAATGAACTTTGTCAAAAACATTTTTGCAGATAATTCACAAAATAACCCACACTTACTTTATTTAAAATTAGCAATACATTTAAGAATATAAACATAAGTATTTTTATTAATAACAAGTCTTTATGTGCTCCAGAAATTGAGATAAAAAATATTTTATAATTTTCAGAAAAAAAGTTATATAAAATTTCCTATGGGACGGTCGCATTTTTTTTACCAACAAAAAATACTTCAGTCCTGTACCTTGCTTTTCTGAAAGAATTAAATTTTCATAATGCAGGACTTCAGAGATATAACGATTCTAAGTTTTTTCGAATTTTCTATGGAAATAGGGTTGTCAAAAAAAATATGTGTATAGATGCTTTATACTCTGTCCATTACTTTATTTTCTTTTTGACAGCTCGCGCCTATAAATTACCATATTTTTTTTCGGAATTATGTACTACAGTAATGTCGTACTTTATTGACGGTGACGGTACTTTAGTGAAGTGGTCTGTGCATAACAAACAACCACAGACTATAAAACAGTACTTGAAATACGATAAATCGATCATATGATAAAAATAATTTGACTTCATGTAAGTATTTTTTCTGTAAATTTAATAAAAAAAGGAAATAAAAATTGTATCTATGACTCCAAGATTGAATTTTTGCAAGGAATTAAGTCGAAATCTTGGAATTTAGGATCAAACCAAGAGTAAAGAACAATAACTCTGTTCATTCATCTAATTTACTGATTTATTATTTATATTTTTGTTTATTTCTTACATAATATAAAAAACTAATGAAGGCATAATTAATATTTCAACAAAAAATATTTAATTAAAACGATTGAAAGTTCTTCATAAATAAAATTGCTATTCGTTTCGAATCGAATCGGTAATGAGTGAGGGCGTCACTAATTTCAAAATTTCTTGAACTGTCAAAAAGAAAATAAAGTAATGGACAGAGTATAGATACCATATATCTATTAAGTTAGTTAAATAGGATACTTGTATGACTGTGTTTTTGTTATTTGTGTATGTTATCACAGATCCTTACAGTAAAGCATAGTGAAAAAATTTCGTTAGCAGATAAATTACTATACCTAGTTAAATATTTGTGAATTCGTTTTACACTTTTGAAGTGGATTTGTTTCACAAAATAGAAAGCCCTATTGCTGTTTTATTTTCCGATAACATTTCATACAAGCCGAGTAGGTCAGGCTCTAATAAAAACATACAAAATTATGATGAATTTAAATAATTTTCTATAGATAGAGATAGATAGATAGAGATTACTCTATCTATGCAAAATATTACTTTAGGGCAAAGATTTTTTTTGGATAATTATCACATCACTACATAGTATAAAACAAAGTCGCTTTCTCTGTCCCTATGTCCCTTTGTTTGCTTAAATCTTTAATAGATAGAGTGATTCAAGAGGAAGGTTTTTATGTATAATAAATGCATAATATAGTATGGAAACACTGTTAATTTTCGAGGTTTTTAATGTGACGTAGCAAATAAACACATTTTTTTGCGCTTACATTGCAAACGCTGGTTGCACCTTACGAGATAGATCAAAATAATGTACTACAGTATTGTACACCTTAAAAAGTACTACAAAAAAGTCCGCGACGGTATATGTCTATCTCTTAGGGATAACCCACAACAACCATTTTTTATTCCTTTCTTTTTACGAGAAATAATGGCTTATTTACAAAGTGATTTTAAGCAATACAGAATGAATCCTGATACAATTAAGTAAATTAAATACATTGTGCATTTAATATAGATCAAAATGGCCCTTTACAGTATCTAATTTAAATGAATATATTCGAAGATATTACAGATTTAAAATGCACGAATCGTGTCGTCAGCGGGGGCATCTGAAAGCCACCCGTGCGAAGCCGGGGCGGGTCGCTAGTATAATATAAAACTTAAAAAACTGGGATGACTGTCACTGAAATAAAACCCTGGAATTGAGTTGCAATCCTAATTCAATTTTTTTAAATTAAATATCTTTGTAGTAGTAGCTATCATGATGAGATGCCTCAGAAAAAAAAATTAAACCCAATGATAGAAAAATAAAAATCGCCAAAATTGAGGCTTTTCAAAATTTTGTAATTAAATTATTATGTAAACCTTTAGAAAACTGGGATGATTGTCACTAAAGTAAAACCACGGACTTGAGTGGTAATCTGAAACCAAAATTTTAAAAATAAATATGTCGGATGTTCTCTGTATGAATCGTCAGTTTTTTTTTTTGTGGTAATAACTTATAATCTAGGATTTAAAAAAAAGCGACCATGATGATATGCCTCCGAAAAAAAATATATGCAAAACATAGGAAAACATTATTTTGCCCGAAATAGATTAAGTTTATATATTATTTTAGTAGATATAATATGTTTTTTCTTAGATTATTATCATAAAAATATATAAAGCTTAAAAACTTGGTATGACTGCCACTGAAATAATACCACGGACATGACAGCCAATCCTAATGCAAAATTTTAAGATTCGATATCTTTGAAGTCCTGTGTTTGAAGCGTCTGGTTTTTTTGTGGAAATAGTAGTCACTACTACTTACAATCTGGTATTAAAAAAAAAGCGACCGTGATGAGATGCATCAGAAAAAAAATAAACCAAAAATATATAGAAAACATTTTTTTGTCCGAAATAGATTAAGTTTATTATATATATACTAAGGATTATACATTAATTTTTTTAATAATTAAATACCATTTTTTTTATTACAATTCAGATGTATTTTAGGTACTCATTTATTTAAAAAAGTTTAATATCTAATCTTAATATAAACTTAGTCTTTTTCGGCAATTTTTTTTTATTTCTGTTTTGTTTTTTTTTCTGAGGCATCTCATCACGGTCGCTTTTTCTTTGAATACCAGATTAAAAGTTTCAGTTACCATAACGACTACCAAAAAAACCAAATGCTTCCAACACAGGACTTCAGAGATATTTAATTTTAAAATCTTGGATTGGGATTGCCACCCAAGTCCATGGTTTTATTTCAGTGGCAATCTTCTAAGTTTTCTAAAGCCTTATGTGTCATAATAATTTATTTATAGATGTAGGTATTTGTATATAATACATCCGAATTGTTATAGAAAAACATCCAATGGAAAAAATGCTTAGTTATAGATAAAAAGTGGTTTTATTGTTTCTATAGGTATTTATATTTCTATATTTCTCGTTTCTAAATTTCTTTGACTATGCGAAATATTATTTTAGGAGGTGTAATATTTTTTTCCTTGGATTGTCACATCACATTCAAACTTAAAATCTAGGATGACTATCACTGAAAATAAAAACAGACATGAGTGCCAACCCTAATTCAAAATTTTAAAACTAAATATCTCTGAAGTCCTGCATTCGAAGCATCTGGTTTTTTTTGTGGTAGTTATAGTGACTGCAACTTATAATTTAGCACTTAAAAAAAATGCGACCGTGACTAGATGCCTCAGAAAAAAAATAAAAACCAAATCATAGAAAATATTTTTTTTCTCCCGAAATAGATGACATTTTTTACTCTTTTTAAATTAAATTAATGCCTGAAATACATCTGAATCTTAATAAAGTATACTCCTCTTGAAAAAAATTTTTATTATGGAGATAAAGCGTTTTTCTGATGTCTATGGACATTTCTCGATTTTCTAAATTTCTCTAAAACTAGTAATAGAAAAATTTTGGGGATTTTAGTAGAAGTGTTGTTTACCTATTACCTATCTAAAACGCAAATAAAATAAGATGTCCGCAATTGAAGGGAAATAATATACTGTGGGCCGCCATAGTGTGGATAACTATGTTGCATTGTCTTCATTCACAATGAGTATGGTGGCCACCTCTCTACGACTCTACTCATTCTTGCATCAGGCAGAGTAGAGTCACTATGGTTGGCCCATATATATGAAAAAAAAACTGTTTTTAATGGACTCTCATTAAAAACAAAGAGACTTTTCATTCTAATCTTTTTTCGTAAACTAAATCAGGGTCGGTTTTAAGTCAACAGCCGAACTTATACGCAGAGCGTCTGCTATCAGACAAGAATAAAATCTTTTATTGAACTATAACTAAGTATTGACTGAATTGACTGATAGACAGTCAATTTAGCTTTCGTAGTAAAAGCTCTGCTTAGTTTAAAGCTAGATGGCGTTGTGTCTCAGATGACCGAAATATTTATTATTAATTTATAACTAAGAAATCAGTGGATACTGACATAGAAACAAAATCACAAACCTAAGTGTATTTTAAACTAAAACAAGCCGTCATGTTCTAATTATTCTTACAATGAAATAACAATCTAATAATCCGGATTTCTCGAGATATATCAGGATGATATCATCAAAGCAGGCTATTCGAACACAAAAACAAAGTTATTACGACATGCACCTCGTTTCCCCCATTATGGCACATGAGAGAGCGAAAGTGCTTGACTCATTCTGTCTCTGTGCTCTTAGGCGCTTTCAAACAGTTTTGTTTCCTTCGCAATTTGACGTTACGTCATCGGCCATGTTGTATTTTGACTGCCAGTGTTTACATTTATAATACCAAATTATAATGGTGGCAATTTTAAAAAATATGCACGATATTTATAGTTCTATTTTTAAACGTTAATTGGAATGTGGTACCAATTGATTTAATTAGAGATAGCATTTTTGATAAGCAATTGAAAGTTAATACACAGGTCGCTTTTTTTATAATAAGACTCGATAAAGCGGACTGGTGTTTCTTCAATTTTTTTTCTATATGTTTGATTCAATATTTTCATCATCATCATTCTTTTTCTTTTTTGACAAGTTTTAGTTGTTAGAAAAAAATAACAAAGATCCTTTTTTTAATATAAATTCAGATCGTTTATAATAACCTATCTCTAATTAATACTGGAGATATCTAATACATTTAAACGAGTAATCTATATATATAAAAATGAATCGCCAAAATGTATGTACGCACATAACTTCCGATCCGCCGCACCAATTTTTTTTTTAATGTTTTCGTTATTGTTAGGACAAGGTTTTCGTACAAGAAAAATAAAAGATATGAATGAAGATACGGGAATGGTCAATTTTTTTTGTCCGAAACTGTACACTGCCTGTGGAAAGCTGAGACAGATATGTAAATATGGCGATACGAAGTTCGCCGGGTCAGCTAGTTCTTGTATACAGAATTGCAGCAACGGCTCCATCGATTTTCGTGAAATTTAGCATGCAATTGGTTTCGGGGGCGATAAATGAATCTGTCTAGGATTATTTTTTTGAAAAATTGCCAAAAAAAAATACCGATCAAAGCTCGGTCTTCCCGGTACTGTTATTGAAAATGGCCGTAAGTCATCACGGCACTTAGCTGGCAAGTATTGATCTGTTAGTTAATACATTACTATATCTGCCTGTAACTGCCTCGTTGTTCTAGCGGTTAAGTATGCGACTGAGGATCAACCCGAGACGGGTTCAAATCCCGGGTCGGGCCAAAAGTGTTATTGAGTTTTTCTGATAATATAAATACCTACTTAATAACAGCTCGGAGCTTGAAAGTTAGGGTCTGAACCGTCCTGCGCCTGATCTCTCCCCGATCGTGTCGGTTAACCGTCCCATCGGATTATGAGAGAGAAGGAACAAAGAGTGCACCTGTGTTTGCGTGCACACACTTGTGCACTATGATATCTCGTGCGCAGTTGGCTGGTCTCCGTTGAGACTGGTCGCCGTGGCCGTGATCGGCTAGGAGAACATCATCACATTACTATTACCGGAAACAGTTAAATACTAGATTATGTACCATAAATAATAATAAATAAATATTTCGGACATCTTACACACAACGCTATCTAGTCCCAAGCTAAGCAGAGCTTGTGTTTTAGGTACTAGACAACTGATATAAATATATTTATAATTTTTTTTGTAAATACATACATATTATACATAGAAAATACCCAAACTCCGAAACAAATATTTGCAGATCATACAAACATTTGGTTCGACCCGGGAATCGAACCCGAGACCTCCAGCACAGCAGTCGCATACGCTACCACTGCGCCACAGAGGCAGTCGATGATGTAATGAACAGTAATATTTACTGCATACCTAGTTAACTGTTTAGTGTTTATTACGCCAAATAATAACTTTAGTTAATTAGACTCAAGATTAACGAGACGTATAAACTCAATAAACCTATTTGTTTTTATGGTCTAAGTGATTATTGTGTTAATTTAATCGTAATTTTAACTATTAAAGTCAAATTAACAATAACGGTAACGCTAAATACTATTTAATCATAAACTGAGACCCTCAAATATTGTGAGAATTGGTATGATAATAAACATACTTAGGTACATAATTTTAACAAGTAACGAATTTTAAACAAAAAACCCAACTGCGTCAATATCAGCAATGTTGATTAAATTTTGGTATTTTTTTAAATACTTCTTTTTATTTATTTTTTATTTTGATGTACCCAGTGTCACTCTCACGACTAAGACGAATCTATTTTTCAATACTCACATAAAAATACGACAAGCCGTTTACGCTCTAGGGCGTGCCAGATAAATTTACATACATACACACATACACTCGAAAAACATAACCCTCTTTCTTTCGCAGTCGGGTTAAAACAGATATATTGTAGACAGCCTGACCACTTCAACTTCGTCTCTGTTTGAATTTTTGTTTTCTTTTCTTTTTCTAAAATAAAATTAGCCTGAGTTACTGTTACAGAGTATCGCAATCCCTTTCCATTTCGTGAGTATTGTAAGAATCTATGTATCTATGTATTGTAAGCTACGAAGAACAACAGCACTACACACTAGTAGGTAGTAGAGCCACGCTGATTTCAGCACGACCGGGCCGGCTCGACCGGGGCGGTACTACCCTCGCACGTAAAATGACAGCGTTCGTGCTGTCGTGTTTCGTTGGTGAGTGCGAGACCGCGAGTCTAGTCAACAAGGCATTGTCTGCATTCGCAGTGAGTATGGTGGCTAACACTCTTGGATTCTGCTCATGCTTTCCATCAGGCAGAGTAGAGTCATTTTGGCGCGCCATACATAAAAAAAAAGAGAAGTAAAAGTTAACACACAAACCAACTTTGGTCAGCGTGGTCAAAACATCCTTTCCAAGGAGAGGCGTATGCCTAGCAATGGACCATTCAATGACAAATACGTGAGTAACCTCTTGCAATTAGTCACTTACTAGATTACGTTACAAAGTACCAAAAAGGGAACTACACGTGGTACTAACATAGATGGTGCTGTGATTACAACATGACAGTTGAACTGAATATAAATTTCTTTTGACACACTTCCTTATGTTAAATCGTCTGCTACGCTTACGTGTAGACCCTTTCAACATTTTTTGAACTTGCCAAAGTGATTTGAAGTGAAACGATTAAATTTTACCAGCTCAACTGGAGTGATACTACAACCTCCAGAGAATCGGTGTGAAACAGCGCCTGCGCTGAGTTTCAACGAGTGAGTGAGGATACCGGCGGCCTATACCCCATTCATCTCCCATCCCCCAAAGGCCGGCAACGCACTTGTGACGCCTCTGATGTTATCTATGGGCAGCGGTAATCGCTTACCATCAGGCGATACGTCTGCTCGTTTGCCCTCTATGACATAAAAAAATAGTGACTATTCTGCGTGATGGAAAGCATGAGCAGAATTCAATAGTAGTGGTCACCATACTCGTTGCGAATGCAGACAATGCAACAATGCAGCTTGGTGACCCACACTATGGCAGCCTGTTAAGATGCTAACTAAAAGGCTTATTAAGTCTTAGTTGGCTGACTCAATGAAGTAGTGGAAGCGGTCACTTCACCACTTTCAACTATGCTCAGTGTTGTGGGTTCATACCCCAAAAGGGGACACTTTGTGTAATCCACATATTCTTTTACTGTGTATGTGTGGTGTAGTATATCCATATACTATATTATCGGCTCTGAGACACATGTGCCCCCTCACTACCGTCGCTCACAGTTAATTGAACTAAGTCACGACCGCACATGCACTAGAGATGACATAATGCTTAATTCTCATTCATTCACGGATAGTACAATGAGTGACTGAGAATAGACACATACACAACAGGTGGTCTTTATATCTATTCCTTTATTGTCGAGTCTTATATTATTGAATTTTCTTAGAGATGTTTTTAAAGAAATATAAAAGCTCCGTTTTAAAATATATAATCATACTAGCTTTTGTTAGCGGCTCCGCCCGCGTAGAAGACGGTTATTGCGATAAAAATTAGCCTATCTCCTTCCTCAGGAATATTTACGAGGAGGATTTATTTAAGAGGCGATACTTTGAATCGCCACTCCAAATTTTAATGAAATTGGTACAGTGGTTTAGCCGTGAAAAAGCTAGTCAGACAGGCAGAGTTACTTTCGCATTTATAATATTAGTATGGATAAGAAGATATTTTTTAATTCCGGATAAAATTAGTGAAGATTTTAACAAACTGCGAAACTTATAATGGCACTATATTTTGTTTACCTTTGTAAAACCAAGAAAATATAATTACAGTCCAAAACAGTACACGGCTGCACATATTTCTATAGAAAAGAGGCTTTAACAACAGATACTTCATTTAAATTATTTTAAAAATAAATTTAATAAAGTTTATCCTAAATTTTTAACCTTCTTTTTAAGATGTTTTTAACATTATTTTATAATATTTTTTATTTTGTTAAATAATATTTTATGTAAGTACACTCATTATTTTTAATGTTTTCTTTTTAGTGGTATGTAGAGCAAATTGTCTTTATAATGATAGAATCAAAAAACATGAAGTCAAAGTCGAATCGAAATCAAAACTGATATTATTTTTCAAATCATTTAAAATAATAACCGCACCGTGCTGCTATATTGTACACATACGATACTACCCTCGCACAGAAAATCAACGTAAAATGACAGTGTTTCGTGCTGTCGTGTTTCGTTGGTGAGTGCGAGACTGGAGGTCCAATGATGCAGAAGCATCACTAGGCCGCTATAGTGTGGGCCGCTATAGTGTGGGCCGCTATAGTGGCTGCATTGTTGCATTGTCTGCACGAGCAGTGAGTATGGTGACCACCACTCTTGGATTCTGCTTAAGCTTTCAATGGATGGCAGAGTAGAGTCATTTTGGCAGGGTCAAACATAATTTTAAAAAATGAGGGGTCTATTTGGAATTTCAAATTAACAGCTTTTCACTAAATCCATATGTAATTATATACGGTACTTACATCAAAAAAGCATTTTTTAAAACTGTCTGTTTGTACTGGCTAATTTCTGGAATGGATGCACCGATTTTGACGGAACTGTCATTAGCAGATAGCTGATGATACAAGTAGTATCTAAAGCTACGTATTTTAGACTAGCTTCGCTCCGTGGATTCAGCTTGTAAATAATACAATAAATTAATAGATACATTAATATTTTGAACATGTTTGTTTCATTTCATTCAAGGCTCATATTGTATTGACATTTAACTTTCTTTACGACTTTACGCAACTTACACACTGTATTCTGATCCCAAACTAGGTTTAGTCGATTGTAATTAGATATCGATTTAATAAACAGATTTATATATTTCTACTAGCTGACCCGACAAGCTTTGTTTTGCCATAAAAAAATAAAAACAAAAATTTAGGGGTGGGTCACCCTTATCCTTTAGACTACGTACGCACGCACAGGCAGGCGGCTTGCTTAGCGAGCAACTTAGTAAACCGAACGTTCTAAAACGTTCGCGACCGGCCGCACTGTACGCTTGGCGCCTAGCTGGCTAAGCAGCCTGCCTGTGCGGATGTAGGCTTAGGGGTATGAAAAATAGATGTTGTCCTCAGACCTACCCTTAATGCGGTATATATAAAAATCGGTCCAGCCGTTTCGGAGGAATTTGGTAACAAACATCGCGACACGAGAATTTTATATATTAGATAGACAAACTACACCCAGATATATCTATTTAATACCTTTAAACGAGCAATTCTTGTATATATATATATATAATTTGAATTTCGGAAACGGCTCGAACGATTGTCATGAAATTTAGTATGCAGGGGGTTTCGGGAGTGATAAATCGATCTAGCTAGGATAAATTATTAGAAAATTTTACTAAAACAAAAAATACCGAGTAAAACTCGATCATCCAGCTACTATTAAATTATCATACTCAACAGAAAAGAATACATTTTCTCCGGGAACTACTTGGTCAAGCCTAACTGCTTAGCTGCCTTTCGTAAGGAAATGATAAAGTTGATGAACCAGTTGGTAGCGTAGGCCTGCTAAGCCTACGCTACCAACTGGTTCATCAACTTTATCATTTGCTAAGATCAAAACCAGATGTCTTCAAATAAGGCAATGACCTTATCCGACACCAAATCGATTTCATCAACAATTTCCGAGCTACCGGTATCGATTAAAGTCGATGCAATCGAGACGTAAATATCGATACAAAAGATCGGTAAAGTCATCTTTATCGATATTACGCAAGAGCAGTAACTGGGCTGTACCGTTAGCAAAAAAGTACCAGAGTTATTATTATTTAAATATTTATTTTCTAAAAGACTAGCTTCTAGCCTGTCTTATGTCCTTCCTCAAGAATCAAAGTATCTTTTACCAAATTTTATTGGAATCGGTATAACAGTTAGGCCGTGAAAGCGCATCAGATAGACAGATGGACAGAGTTACTTTCGAATTTGTAATATTAATATGGATTGTCAACATATGGAATGTGGATTGAGCAAAAATTGCTAACAGTTTCAACTACTTTTAAAGGCTCACGTTGGGCATCTAGCTCTACAATACATAATGAAGTAATTCTCAATACGACGTGTATTGTCAGGAGGATTCTATCTCTGGTAATACACCAATAACACTTGGTTTCTGTTCTATCCACACCTGTAAAACAATTTTGTAATGTGTGTGTAATTTTTAGGGATCCGTACCCAAAGGGTAAAACAGGACACTGTTACTAAGACTTCACTGCATGTCTGTCTGTCTGTCACCAGGCTGTATCTCATGAACCGTGATAGTTAGACAGTTGAAATTTTCAGAGATGATGTACCTATTTCTATTGCTGCTATAACAATAAATACTAAAAAACAGAATAAAATAAATATTTAAGGGGGCTTCCATACAACAAACGTTTGCTCGTTTTTCCTCGATGTTTATAACGGCAACAGGTAGATGATTGAAATGCATAGAATGGTACGGAACCCTTTCTGCGCGAGTCCAACTCGCACTTGGCCGATTTCATGTATATTTTAACCTAATAAAGAGAATAATAATAACTTGAGACACGACCGTGAGAAATTGTTTTTTGATGTAAGTATCGTACTATATACTTTCACATGCATTTAGTGAAAAGCTATGAATTTCAAATTACAAAGAGACATTTCAATTTTATTGATTGCAGACACAGAACAAATGATCGTGCTGTTGAATATTACTCTATAAATATGCATAGGAATTACGCTATCACGTATTAGGCATGTTATACCTTCACATCGGCTGATTGCACCTTGATCAAAACTCATACATAATTACGAATCATGCAATTCGAAAGTTTAAATAATAAAAAATATTTACACAATTATTTTTTATGGGAATCGAATGCATAATAACTAATGTAAACTGTAATTTTACATTACATATTTATTCACGGGAGCCTGTCTGGTTGGATTATCTATTAGCGTATGCAACTGCCACTCAATAGGTCTCGAATTGGATTTTAAAATCGGGCTAAAACTGTTGTAGAATTTTACTTACATTCTTAATAACATCCACGTTAAGTCATCGATCCCGGTTGTCATGAACATTTATGGCAATTGTTATTAGGAAGTCAATGCCCCGAAATATACTGACAACTGGTTTAACCGTCAAATTTCGTTCACCCTCAGTCACTCCGTGACAAAAACTGATATTCAAGTAAATCCGGTTGAACTAGTAACTATCCCTAATTAATCTTGAGAATAATACAGGCTAGGAAGAAGATTGATAGAATCAGGGCAAACAAACTGCCAGCCATGAACACCTGCAATTCAAGCAACACAGGCGTATAGTCGAATTTAGATTAGCCCACGCCTTTATAGTTATTTATTTATATATACAGTACAACAACACACATACGAGCATACCACACTCTTAATAATATTTCACACAAAATATGACCTGATACGCAGGCTCATTACAGATACACACACAGAAAAAGAAGAATTAGAGAAGAAGAAAGAAAGGATTGCTTAACACCGAATATCTTTATGATCGTATTCTTCTGATGGGACTGACTCATTCATGCCGAAGCCTGTCTTTTCCACCTACATATAGTATGTTCGCAAATATTTTTATAGTTCATAATTTTTATAAGCTTGTTTTGCAGACCGTACATATTGCTTTCACCGCTTCCAATGCGGTATAGTTCCACTACGTAACGTTACACAATAACTGTTATTTGTTTACTGACCACAACTAAATAACTATTTATGTAGCCTTCTTAGAAATATGGGTGATACATAAGCGTAACACATATGAATTAAGGCCGCCCTCGCATTTGTAGAAAACATACTTTCAATATTGAGAATTTATTTGTATCTCCTTATGGTAATAGTCCGGGATCCCCGGAATAAATTTTACAAGTTATTACTATCACGCCAATTTTTCGTGAATGTCTTCATTTTGATGAGGGCCCACATTTCACCTTTAAAAAAAATCAATTGTGGTACCTAACAGGGCCAACCGGGAAAAAAACTTTTGAGCGTTGGACCGGGATATCGTACCACGCAATTTGTAGGACAATTTGTCTGTTAAATTATATCAACAGTAACTAAACAACTGTTAAAAAAGCGGCCAAGTGCGAGTCGGACTCGCCCATGAAGGGTTCCGCAGCAGCAAAGCAAGCAACATTTTTTTAATATTTGTTTTGATTGAATCAAGAGTAAATTGCAGTTTACGATTTATGACGTATTAAAAAAAAACTACTTACTAGATTTCGTTCAAACCAATTTTAAGTGGAAGTTTGCATGATAATATACATCATATATTTTTTTTAGATTTATAATGCTCTTATTTTAGAAGTTACAGGGGGGGGGGGACATTTTACCACTTTGGAAGTGTCTCTCGCGCAATCTATTCAGTTTAGAAAAAAATTATATTAGAAACCTCAATATCATTTTTGAAGACCTATCCATAGATACCCCACACGCATGGGTTTGATGAAAAAAAAAATTTTGAGTTTCAGTTCTATGTATCCCCATACATAGAAATGAAACTCAATTTTTTTTGTTTTTTTCTTATTTTTGTGTGAAAATCTTAATGCGGTTCACAGAATACATCTACTTACCAAGTTTCAACATTATAGGTCTTTTAGTTTCGGAAAAAAGTTGCTGTGACATACGGACGGACAGACGGACAGACAGACAGACAGACATGACGAATCTATAAGGGTTCCTTCCTTTGGCACGGAACCCTAAAAACAGCTAGATATCATTTTTGATGACTTCGTTATTGAAATATGTTGGAAGGATCAAACCATACATTTTGTAGGACAAATATTTGTTTCCAATAATAATGTTAGTTAATATTTATATAATTTAACAGCCACATTGTCCTACAAGTTGCGAGGTACGTTATCTCGGCCCTACGCTCAAAAGTTTTATTTCCCAGCTAGCCCTGTTAGCTAACACAATCGAATTTTTTTTAGGTTAAAGTTGGGCCCTCAATAAAATGAAGCCACTCATGAAAAAACAGCTTGATAGTAATAACTTATAAAATTTGTTCCGGGAATCCCGGACTATAACATACCTATAGAGACACAAGAATACAGAGTGGCACCACCCCTATTCAACCCATAGATGTCATAAAAGGTGACTAAGGGATCAAACTAAGCTAGACAACGTCACTGCAAAGAGAAGGAAAACTTGAAACAAATGCTATATCAATTTATTTGGCCAACGTGGTATAGTAGGTTAATACTTCCTTTTTATGAGGAGCCTATGCACAGCAGTGAACTGTTAAAAGTTTTGGACGATAACAAAGTTATTTGTATGTGTGTCTATCTTGCGTATTGTAACATTTGGATGAGCCGATTTGAATGACGTTACAGAAAGCTGATTATTCTTAGCTTGATATGTTTGATAACGATATTTTTTTGGTCGATCCCGGTTTAGTACATTATTGATGAATTTTATTTTCGAAAACTTGTTTTTAGAATAAGTCTCTTCTCCTTCCCTCTTTGCTCTGATGCTGAAGTGGAAAATATGGAATGGATGAAAACTGATACTTTTTAAAGAAAATGTTGTCTAATTCATAAACTAGGCAAATTTTCTTCGAAAGTCCTTTTATAATTTAATGCAGCTAAACATACATAGATACATACAAATACATAAAGGGGTAGGCAGAGATGTATCATCCACAAATTTGCTATCTTTAATTTCTGTCCCATATATTTAATAGAGCTTATAAACGTTGTCTTAAAGGACTATATGGGAAAATATTTAAATAAATAGAAATTTATTTAAAAGCCCTGACTTCTAGACAAGAAAGAAAGGTAATAGTAATAATAGTTTAAAGATGCCATGGTGTGGGTCACCATGCTGCATTGTTGTATTGTCTGCATTCGCAATGAGTATGGTGACACACCACTCTCGGTTTCTGCTTATACCTCTACTTTCCATCATCGATATGATCGATCCAAATATTCGTTGAATCGTCGTTCTGAGCAGCTCGTCTCGATCCGTGCGAGCTTCGGGTGTCAGGTTTTATTTTCTTTACGTTACGGAATTTCTTGATTCCGTCGCCCCGCTCAAAGGAATCAAAGCCTGCGATAAAAGCTATGCAATAGCTTAAAACCATAACCTCATTTTTGTGACTTGTATTGAGTATAATAATAATTATTTTTACGGGAATTAAAGCAATCACACCGCTGAGCCAGTCAGCCTGTGACCACGGCCAGTGCAACCTGGTCGAAACGTCAGGCAAATCAGAGGTATGGTAATACCATTAGATAAGTGATGGCGTTAATTCCCGTAAAAATAATTATTATTAAATCATGGAACGCAAAAGTTTAAAAGTTTTGTGCAGTATTTTTTAAGATATAGGTAGCAAACTAGTAGACTGGTTAAGTAATGGTAAGTGCTAACCGCTACCCATAGAAACCTACAATTCCAAACTCACGATCGCAACGACGATACTCTCTGTATGCATGACGCAGTTGAAATCATACGGGAAGTCGTAATTTAAAATCTATATATTAATTAAAATTCCACATTTCCTCTATTATGAAATGTTAGGAAAATCCCTACCTAGCAATATGCATCGAGTCATTGACATAATGCGTGACGAGGACATCATACTGCGTTTCGCATGGGAAGAAACAAGATAGATATATGTTTGTGTGTGCCGTAATATGTTGAAGACTGCGGTAGTGAAATCTTAGTATTAAGGCGACGATGCTTTTAATTTTTATTATTATTTAATTAATAAGATGCTATAATTATTTTAGAAGAGAGACTCTGTTTTATTATTCCTTATGTAGGCAGTGTGTTTTTTTTGCTGGCTTGTAAAATTCACATTATCTATATATATAAAAATGAATCGCTGAAATGTATGTACGCACGTAACTTCCGATCGGCTGCACCAATTAAATAATTCTTATTTTTGTGTATTCGTTATTGTTAGGAGAAGGTTCGTGTACAAAAAAATAGAAAACGGGATTTTTTCCGCAACTGTACACTGCCTGTGGATGGCTGAGACAGATATGTAAATATGGCGGTACGAAGTTCGCCGGGTCAACTAGTATAATATAATTATTTATAAAATGACTGCCTAAGTTACTGCTTCGTTGGCGCAGTGGAAGAGAATGCAACTGCTGTACTTTAGGTCTCGGGTTCAATTCCCGAGTCGGACCCAAATGTTTGTATGATCTGTAAATATCTGTTACATAGCTTGGGTGTTTTCTGTGTATATTTTGTATGTATTTATAAAAAAAATGTCTAGTACCCATAATACAAGCTCAGCTTAGCTAGGGACTAGATGGCGTTGTGTGTTAGATGTCTAAAATATTTATTTATCATATGCTGTCTAAGCAATTGGTATTGGTTGGTTGGTAATTTTACAGAACAAAACAAACCGATTATAACAACGGTGCCAAGCCAAAAAGAATACGAACGAACAATTACAAAAATCTAAGCGATAGTCGCTTGGCACCGACTTTAAACAGATTTTAGGTACATACCTAGCACACGTTACGAGTATAATACTACTATTTAAATGAATAAATAATTAGGTATAGACAAGAATTGGCACATAGCAATTTATAAAGAGCCAGTTTATTTTACGCTTTTTAGTGTTTTTTGGTAGAGAGTTTTCGTTGGATGTTTTTTGGAAGTCGGTTTTTTTTATAAACAGTTTTTTTAAATAAATATACGCCTGCCACACACATTCTTGCAACACCCAAAGGTTTGACTGGAAGAAAATGCCTGTGGCATTAAGTCCGCCTTGTACAATATGTTTGCAGGAAGTTTGTATAAATAAATAGATAATCAAATATAACGCAAACAAATCCGCAGAAAAAATGTAGTGTCATTTACGTTAATATAGAATAGTACCTCAATAGAGCAATGGAATTCTTAAAAGATTATAATGTGTTATAACTTGTAATGTGTGAAATTTAGCAAGATATCAATTTTAAATTAATACCCACACAGGTATCATTAAAACTGAATTACATGACTTTCATAAAATGCCGAGTATATTTTAACAGAATGAAATAACCTGACAATACATTTATCATACGAGTATAACATGTTTTAACTAATTATTCCCACGAATTTAAATCACTTTAATAGTAACTGTTCTGCTTCTAAAAATTGTGGCGTGATAAATATTAAACCCTATTCCCTTAATAAAAAATTATATCGTCAAATTTAAACAAGAAGCAAGCGCAGAGTTCAAGATTTAAAATAACCATTATGTCATAAAAAATATTTATTACTGTATTTAAACATAATCCCATAATAAAATATGAATTATTACCTATTAGATGACATCGTCCGCTTAAGTTGCATGGAGCGTATATTGACCAATGAGACCCGTTATACTATGCACTTACACACACTCACAAACGCACACGCATACACAGTAGCGCGTAAAAGTAACGGTACAATAGGTAAAGACCGACATTATGCAATGTTTATGAGAATGGAAATAAAATTTACATATAAATGTAAGAAATACATATATTTTGTTGAGTATTAATATTATCGTTTTAAACATTAATCTTGGAAAGGTATTTTGTAACATGGTTTTTAATTATTTTTTATATTTATGTGTTGAGAAAATAAGTTGATATTGGATGAGTCTGAGGCTGTTTTTAAAAAAAAACTGTAGTGGAACTGACCAGGCTGTGCTGTGAGTATGTTTGGCCAATAGTTCTCTGATAACAACTAAACAGCTGAACTGATTTTGATAAAAACAAGTAGTTAGATTCTTCTTTTTACACGGCTACGATGAATCCTATGATAAAGCTATATATAATAAAGGAAGGGTCATAGTTTTGGCAGTTCATGTATGTGTGTGTTGTTATAAACATTATTTAACTATAAACAACGGATCTGTGTTATTTTCAACTTTAAAAGTTTAAAGTTGAAAATATTACAAAACGGTTGCCTATCCCTTGTTATTATAAATTATATATATGTATATATATATATATATTATTATAAAATAAAAAAATATTTATTAGCGCTTCACTTCGCCTGCATTAAGGCTAACTTAGGTAGTTAATAACAAGGGATAGGCAACTGTTTTATATTATTTTCAACTTTAAACTTTTAAAGTTTAAAGCTAATGACTGAATATAATGTTTTCACCTAGTAGGAATAGATAGTGCCAAACAGGTGGTGCCCTTTGAGGGAGGTCTTTGTTTAGCAGTAGACGGCAGTAGGTTAAAGTAGAAGGATTAGATAACGAGTGTGAAATATCTGCACCCAAAGGTTTGACTGGAAGAAAATGCCTGTGGCATTAAGCTGGCTGCAATATGTTTGCAGGAAGTTTGTATAAATAAATAAAAATAAAATATCTTTTGCTCCCAAATTTATATCATATTAGTGCTCGCCCGGTGGTCGATATACGACCAATTTTTTTTTGTTTATTTTCTTAGCTTTCTGCACTACTCCTCCATGTATACTTTAACTGTGCTAAATTTCGTACTAGTTTTCGTAAAAAGGGGTACAAAGATTTTACTTCACGTATTAATGTATTGAAATTTATTTTGTTCATTTTTTATGAAATTGTTCATTCTTACATAATTTTAGTGACCTAATGGCATTATCTTTATATCATACTACCCGTGGTTCCTCGCTCGTATCTATATATTATACCTGTGGTTTCGCTCGCATGTCGCATGTCGGTTGTCGCGGTAAAGAATAGCCTATGTCTTTCTTTAAGAATTAAAGTATCTCCATGCCAAATTTCATTGAAATCGGTGCAGTGGTTTGGCCGTGAAAACGTAACAGACAGACAAAGTTACTTTCGAATTTAAAATCTATACTAAGATTATACTGGTCTAGTGCTTATCGGTCTTGACGGTTGATTGAACCCACGATGGGTTTAATTCAAACCCCGGATGAATATTTGTGATTCATTATGTGAGTGTCGACATTCATTCTGTGACTAGGTGTAATATATCTTGGTAATTATTTTTCTGTCAAAGTCATTGATATGTCGTAGACCAATTAAAAAAAAAAGTGTCGTTTTTTACAATTTTCCGCTCAAGTTTTACGTTTTTTTTTCCATAAGATCCTCCCTTGTGCCTTAACGAAAATATAAAAAAATAAGTAACCGAATTGGTCAAGCGGTTTTCGAGTTTTGACCTTACAACATTTGGGGACTAACTTTTAAAGATAACTATAATATACTAGCTGACCCAGCGAACTTCGTACCTCCATATTTACATATCTGTCTTAGCTTCCCACAGACAGTGTGCAGTCGCGGACAAAGAAAATGACTTTTCCCAATATCTTTTAATTTTTCTTGTGCACAAACCTTGTCTTAACAATGACGAACACATAAAAAAAGAATTATTTAGTTTGGTGCAGCCGATCGGAAGTTATGCGCGTACATACATTTCGGCGATTCATTTTTATATATATAGATAGATAATTTGCTTTTGTATTCCGGTTGACGGCAAAAGGCTAACTAACCACTATTACGTAAGAGGTCTTAAATTAATACTTATAATTAGTTTATTTCACAAAATATGGATGTTCTGAAACGCATCTTGGGAGATAAAGGCATAGCTGTAAGTAAAGGGTCGGGAATAAGGGCTCTTAGGGCCCTAGCCAGTAGACGCACCAACTATTCGATTAGGTTCCTCCCTTAGAGTAAGGACTCCTAAAATTTGTTTTATCTTGCAAATGACTTCTGATAACAATTAAATACAATACGATTATATAATACTCAAAACATGACATTTTGAACAAAACACGCATGTCATATAATTTGGTTGTGTAATATGTTATAAGAGATTGTGCAACCAACCGGTTGTGACAACCTACTCGACAACCATATGGACGTATGGCTTGTTTATGTTTTTATAATTTTTTGTATGATAAATTCCATTTAAGCGGCGCCATGGCGCCAGTTATGCTATACATTGGATTGGAAAAAATTCTTTAACAACACATTTTTTTATAGTTTGCCCGCGGCTTCACTAGCGTAATTTCTTTTTTTAACGCGCGGTATGCTTTTCGCACTATACCCTACGTGGGGGGGGCATACGAAGGGCGTGTGTGGGACTCCCGACGAATCGGTCTACCCAGTAAACCCCGCGGCGGCCTACCTCGGCAGTCCGAAGGAGCTCCAGGAACGCATCAGTCGCTTCTGGAGTCCCCCCTGTCGCACCTCGCGTTTGAGGTACATCCCGGGGTAACCAGCGTCACCGCCGGGGCGGGTCGCTATCGCGCCCCTCTCCGTTCGACACAGCAAGAGTCGGAACACCGACCCGCCTTAGACGACACCCCCCGGCCGCACCGGGGTGTCACCGGTCTCGGGCCGTCTGCAGCGGCCACATCTCCCCTAGATGTGACCACAACGACCCTTAAGCGACGATTGGGGAGCTAGCGGCCTCTGCCGTACCGTACGATCCGTATGGCCATCAGCCGCTGCAGACTCCTGAGTTGAGCCTTGCAGCGGGAGGAATCCGCCAAGTCTTTCGACGAGACGGGCGCCCCAAAGAGGACCATGGATCGTACGACGCCCATATAGAGGCAGCGAACTTCTTCCCGTGGTCCCCCGAGATTGGCCAGCAGGCTATGTAACGTCCCTGCTACCCCTCGTACTCGGGGGACTAATTGCCCGAAATGCTCTTCGAAGCTCCACCGACTGTCCAGGATGAGGCCTAGGTACTTCATGTACTGGCCTACCTGGACTTCAGCGTCACCTACCCAGAGGCATGAGCTGGGTGGTTCCTGGCGCTTTCGTAGGCCATGGAACCATATCGCTTCAGTTTTCTGAGGCGCCACCTTCAGGCTCAGCTCACAGATCTTTTCGACAACACAAGCCACCCCCTGCTCGGCGAGTCGAAGCACCTCTTCGAAACATGACCCTCTAGCCAGTATTAGTGTGTCGTCCGCATAGCAGACGACACTTAGGCCGGAGGGCAGACTGGTACGAAGGACCACATCGTATGCGAGGTTCCACAATAATGGACCCAACACAGAGCCCTGGGGAACCCCGCAACACACCTCCCATCGGTTTTCCATCCCGTTCCGATCGATGAACTTTACCGTCCTGTCGCGCAGATAGGCCCCTATGACCGCCCGCAGATAGAGCGGCACCTCGTGATACTCAAGGGCCGCCCTAATTGCCTGCCAGGAACTGCCGAATGCGTTGACGATATCAAGGCTTACCGCCAACGCCACCCCCCCTGATCGGGCTGTCGACTCCGACAGGGATCGAACGCATCTGACAGCATCCACTGTCGAACGTCCCCGTTGCTTATGTATGAACCTGCGAAAGTGACTCTACTCTGCCTGATGGAAAGCATGAGCAGAATTAAAGAAGGTCACTGGACTCATTGCACTCAGTGGTCACTATACTCATTGCGAATGCAGTCAGGGCTCTAAATACGCTCAACACAATAGCAGACCATACTGATCTGCTTACATATTCACTGAGTGAATTCACAAGAGTTTCGAATTGGTCTATATATTACCTTTAGAAAACATAAGATTTTTACAATATTTTTTTTGTTTGTTAGTATTTTAGTGACATGTTTGTTTTTTATTGATTGTATGTAAGTGATAAGTATTAATCTATGTAACTACGCTATCGTATTGGGCTGAGAGCCTGTGAGGATAGTGCATGTTGGTAAATAAATTAATAAAACTTCCATGCACCCGTCCCCGCTTAGTGTTGACGTTGACAAGAACCTTTCATAGTAGTTTACAATTTAAAAACCATCATCTTGTGTTTCTCCGCATTTTTGTTACTGTGGAGAAGCCGTTGTCAGCCTCGGACATGGGGCTTTTCTTGTAGTAGAAGCGCTGGCCGTATATCTCGACATGCCAATATTAACGACATTATTCGTCGTGCTCTTGTTACCGCCGGCGTTCCAGCTGTACGTGAATCAAATGCTCTGGTACTGGACGAGGTCAAGAGACCAGAGGGTATGTTGTTACTGCCATGGAAGATGGGTAAGCCTTATGTCACACATGGACACAACATACAAATAACGTTATCATCGCCTAAAGCATTTAACAGTCCACTACTGTGTATAAGTATCTCCTTAGAAAACTCGATTTGGGCTAATAAACCACGTTGGCCAAACAAGTTGGTATAGGATTTATTTCAAGATTTCCTTCTCTTTGCAGAGCTGTTGTCCTGCGTAGTTCGCTCCCTAAGTCAGCTCTTACGACACCCATGGGATGCATAGGGATGGTAACATTTCGTATTGTTTTTAGTTGGTCTTCCCCAGTTAGACCACCCAAATTTGTACAAAATTAATCTGCAATGCCCCACTTTTACTACTTCCTAAATCAAAGTTTTAAATACAGTCAGCGAGTTACCTAATCGTTTGATTTATGTCTTGCTTTTTTATGTATGTGGGTTACGTTAGAGAAATATATTCAAAAACATTAGTTATAGTCAAACTATATTAATCACTTTAAAACTTTCGTTTCGTAAAGACCTGCTAAATCTATACGCTTGTTTTAAACTACATGTCTTAGTTTGAGGAATTTTTAAAGGCCTTCTACCAACAAACAATCACAAATAAAACATAAACCTTATTTCCTTCGCAACAGAGCTGAAGTTTTAAATCCAAAATCAAGGCCCAAAATCAGGGAAATGCGTTCTTTTTGGTCCTTTCACATCATCATAGCAACACAGCTTACTGGCCTGACTTTACATACACTGGCGCTTCTTCCAAGCTCCTTCCAATGTATTTATTTATCCACTTGTCCAATTAAAACATTCACATTTCACAACATTCAGACATCCACCATAAGTACGTTTTCTTTATCTACTAATTACGAATATGTTCGTTTTTTTTGCAACGCTTTCACGCGTAAACTAGTCAACCGATTATCATAAAACTTTGCGTACATATTGACCCGTTTATAAAAAGGACGTAGAATAGTTTTACTAAGAGAAAAGAGGACAGTTAACGAATAGGGTTTGAATCTATATAATATTATAATTTGTAAAGTCTATTTGGTTTAATGCGCTAATCATAGGAAATACTGGTACAAATAAAAAATCTTTTAGTGTCCTATTTATCGGAGAAGGGTAACATTGACTGCCTCGGTGGCTTAGTGGTGGCGTATGCGACTGCTGTGCTTGAGGTCTCGGTTTCGATTCTCGGGTCGGACCAAATGTTTCTAAGATCTGAAAATATTTGTTTCGGCATTTGTGTGTTTTCTAAGTCTAATATGTACATACATTTACAAAAAAGTTGATATTTATTTAATACTAGTTGTTGGCCGCGGCTCCGCCCGCGTGTATGTTGGTTATCGCGGCAAATAGTATGTCTATTCTGTTATTGTATATATCTATCTATCTGTTAGCCTATGTGTTATTCTGTTGTATAAGCTATATTACTGTAAAGTTTCATCCAAATCCGTTAAGTAGTTTTGGCGTGAAAGAGTAACATACATCCATCCATCTATACTTACAAACTTTCGCGTTTATAATATTAGTAGAATAGTTGTCTAGTACCCATAGTACAAGCTTTGAGAGACACATCCAAAGTTGCGCGATTCTGTTCGTAATCCCATAAAAGGCTTAGGTACTAACTCATCACAAAACACTTGCGAAACATTAATAAACGTATGCGCCAACAATTGTTAATGTGTTTTTAACTCATTCACTATTATTTCATCATTCAATATTGCATGAATTTCACTATGGTGTAGAAACCTAATCACAACATTGCCCCAAGCTTTAAACAATAGCAATTTGTAAAATGTAACTCAAATTAAACTTACAACATGAAAAACTGGGTGTAAATTTAAGTGTGTAGAACAGTTTCCGTGATTGCATATTAATTGGATATATGTTAGTGCAACGTTTAGTTAATGTAAACGAAGTAGAACAACAGCACTTTACTTGACACTTGACACAAAACCTTTTTAACCGACTTCAAAAAATAAATAAATAAATATAAATATTTCGGACATCTAACATACAACGCCATCTAGTCCCAAGCTAAGCAGAGCTTGTGTTATGGGTACTAGACAACTGATACAAATACAGAAATACTTTTTTTTGTAAATACATACATATTATACACAGAAAACACCCAAACTCCGAAAAAAATATTTGTAGATCATACAAACATTTGGTCCGACCCAGGAATCGAATTAATTATTTAGTACATTTATTTGTCAGTACAATGCAACAATACAGCACGGTGACCCACACTATATCGGCCTATTAAGATGCTTCTACATCATTGGGCCTCCGGTCTCACTAGGTTTCATGTTCTAGTCTCACAAAGCCGCCATAGTGTAGGTCACCATGCTGCATTGTCCACGTTTGCAATGACGATGATGACTACCTTTCTTGTTCCATTCTACTCATGTTTTCCATCAGGCAGAGTAGTCATTTTGGTAGCTATTGTACTCGGGAGTAGAACGGTAATGATTTAGAACAAGTAAAATTTTAATTAAAAAAAAAACCGATTTCAAGAACGACCAAATCGATCGATTTTACTTGGATGCCATCAGCACAGTCCTTATCATGGTACCACTGCTGGGATATTTCCTTTCCATTAAAAAAAGAATCATCAAAATCGGTTCATAAACGACGAAGTTATCCGCGAACACACACTAAAAAAAAATATTAAATAAATACACGGTCGAATTAAGAACCTCTTCCTTTTTAAACCGACTTCAAAAAAGGAGGAGGTTCTCAATTCGACTGTTTCTTTTTTTATATTTGTTACCTCATAACTTTCGAGAGGGTGAACCGATTTTGATGATTCTTTTTTATTTGAAAGCTAGTGCTTTCCGAATGGTCCCATTTTAATTTGGTCCAGATTGAAGTCAGTTTTTTTTTGTTAAAATTTGTGATCATTTGAAGTCGGTTAAAAAGTACGTTACAAGAAACACGAGTATCTTACTTGTGTGTGCCGTTTGCCAGTAATACCATAAACAGAAAGATGCGTCTATAGTATACACTCCATATTCTCCCATCGATATCAAAATAAATACTTATACAAAAAATCTTAAGAAAACAATAGGTAATTTCTACATCCCAAGAGCGTGGGATTGCGGGTGAAAATGTTGGTTTCACTGATCGTAACAAAAAAATCAGATAAACCATGGGAACACGCATTGTTTGTAAGAAAGTGTTTCATTTATTTATTTATTTATTGCAATTAGCTGAGTATTTTATTTGTGTTATGTTAAAGGAACTGAGATGAATTGGGAGTATGTTATTCAATACCAAGTTTGGCCTAGTGGTTTAACGGTCACCACGCCGTTTCCTACTTCGCCAAGTGTCGTGGGTTCAAATCCCACGTAGGACAACACTTTTTGTGATCCGCAAATAGTTGTTCTGAGTCTGGATGTTCTTTGTGTCCGTTTCATGTATGTTTGTAAAGTCCCCCGCGACACATGATTTATTCCTAGTGCAGGAGTTGTCTTTAAAAAAAAAATAATCGGTTAAATTTTTTATTGAATTAAAATTATATTCGAAATTGTATTTAGGTACTTGTTTTGTTTATTTACAACTATCGACCCGGTTCGGCTTCGCACAGAAGTATATTTGAAATTCTTGTGTTTTCTCTACTGTACAACAATATGCAGGTATTACATAAATAAACCGTCCTTTTGAATCACTAACACGATTAGTTATAAATTGTAACGTTTCTTTCAGTTATGACCACTAGCACTGAAGCTAAGATTAACCTGTGTTATGAGTGCTAGTATATCTATACTATATATATTAATATTATAAAGCTGAAGAGTTTGTTTCTTTGTTTGAACGCGCTAATCTCAGGAACCGCTGATCCGATTTAAAAAAAATATTTCAGTGTTGGATAGTACATTTATCGAGGAAGGCTATAGGCTATATATCATCACGCTACGACTAATAGGAGTGGAGCAACAATGAAAATGTTTCAAAAGGGGGGAAAATTGTCACGCTACGGGCAATAGGTGACCTAACGAGGTTGCGTGGGTCCGCCAGTATATTATAAACTACCTGTACCGGCGAACTTCTCACCGCCATATTTTTCTTTCAGTAGTGTACACAGTCGCAGACAAAAATACTTGTCCCGTTATTTTTTAATTTTCTTCTATACAACCTTGTCCTAACATTAACGAACACTTTGAAAAAAGAATTATCCAATTTGGTGCAGTCGATTGGAAGTTATGCGCGTATTAATTTCATTTATATACTCGTAGATAAATAGATAAGTTACACCCACACACAGAACAAACACAAAGATTTGTTTTAGATAGGACTCGAACCCGCTCTCTGTAATGTGACAGACATACACGCATTAAGTTACAAGTCTCTGCAAATAGCGATGATACAGCCTTAGCAGCGTTTACCGTACGTCAGAGAGTTAACGCTACAATACTTTCTACTGACTCTACCGAGCGCTTTCGAGCTCATTGCGTAACGCTTCCTTGACAAACTGTTCATGTAACCGCTGATGTAATCTTTGTAGAGGTCACAATACTTATTAGGACGACTCCACCTAGAGTATTGTAGAGTCTTTGTAGAGCTTGGAAGACAGAACGCTCGAAGTAGACCCACCCGAATTAATAATCTTATTACTTCTTAAATAAGCATTTTGAACTTCAAAATTTATATGGATACTAGCTTTTGCCCGTGGCTTCGCCTGTGTGTATGTCGGTTACCGTAGTAAAGAGTATCTCCATACCAAAAATTCATTTGATTCATATTTTGCTTATATATTGTTATTACGATATCTAATTATTTATACTTTTTATTGTAAATACATACATATCACCTAAACTCCGAAACAAACAAACATTTGGTCCGATCCGGGAATCGAACCCGAGACCTCAAGCACAGCAGTCGCATAGGCAGTAGTAGGAAGTAGGATAGGCTAGGAAGAATAATAAAACTTCTGGATAATGGAAATGCGTGAGTTTGTATGTCCTTCTTACTACTTCTCACTCTAGAAATGTTAAGAAATGTCCATACAGACAGAAGTACACATCAGAAAAACATATTCATAATCGTGGGAACATTTTAAAATTTAAATAAAAATAATAGTTTCTTGACAAGAAAATTATAATAAGTACTCGTAATAGGTGACGTGTTTCACTCGATTCTAGATTTTTTTTTTTCATATTTCACCAACGAATCAGTGTTTAGAACTGATCTATATGTATATACAAAAATTAATGGCCAAAATGTATGTATGCGCATAACTTCCGATCGGCTGCTCCAATTTTTTTTTATGTGTTCATTTTTGTTAGGACAAAGTTGTACACGACTGTACACTGCCTGTGGGAAGCTGAGATAGCTATGTCAATATGGCAGAAAGTAGTTCGCCGGGTCAGCTAGTATGTATACAGGGTGTCCCAAAATTCAACGATAAGCGGGCGCCTAAAGGTAGACCTGCTAATGAGTACATAAGGAAAAATAATAAAAAATATATACCTAGTTTTTTTTTAGTTACAAGAAAAAATTAGAATTTCTTTGAAAATGTATACCTTTCATGATATTGCTACTATTCACCACAACTCTTAAAAACACCAAATTGCCCGCAGTTTTTACACAAAAAACGTTCAAAATAATTTTTTTCCCTACAATTTTGAAATATTTTTACTCTTAGTATACTTTGACTCATAGTCTTGTAAAAAAAAGTATGGACACCACTACGTAATAAATAAATAAAAAAAAATGAAGGGTGTAAAGTTTCAAAGAAATTCTAAATTTTTCTTGTAACTAAAAAAAAACTAGGTATTTTTTTATTTTTTTTCCTTATGTACTCATGAGCAGGTCTACCTATTGGCGCCCGCTTATCTTTGAATTTTGGGACACATGGTATACTTATAGCATTAGTTCGAAAATAACTCTGTTTGTATGTCTGTTACGCTTACACGGCTTAACCGCTGCACCGATTTCAATAAAATTTAGCATGGAGATCTTTTGATTGTTGATGAAGGACATAGACTATTCTATACAGCGATATCCGACATACACACCGGTAAAGTCGTGCGCAAAAGCTAGCTACTATTAAACAAAGCATTGTACTGTGAGATATCGCTGAAGAAAGTGCTCACCGCAATTATGTAGTAAGTTACACTGTAATATATAATTAAGTATTATAATTTTAATGCGTTCAACGTGCCAGGTAATAGGCACAACGTCTGAATTGGTAATGACTTGGACGTGTATTCAAGTGGTTATGGCTTCGAAGCCCATTATATTATAGACACTTTTGTATTAGTACTTATCACGATATCGTTTTTTTTTCATTGAATAGGGGGCAAATAAGCAGACGTATGGCCTGATGGTAAGCGATTACCGCCGCCCATGGACACATGCAACACTAGAGGGGTCACAAGTGCGTTGTTGGCATTTTAAGAAGGACCTCTTATCATTATCACTCATCATCATTTTACTATTTTTCTAATTATTATTTGAAATCATCTCAATGCGACTAACAGTTGAGATAAACGTCTTGAGTGGAGACCGCATCTGGGCAAACTTAGTGTAGGTTGGACGTCCACTGGTCAGGTAGGGTTACAACTTGCGCAAGAAGACTTCCAGGAGCTGGATGCGAGAAGCCGAGAGTCGAACTAAGTGGCGTACAATAGGGAATATGCATAAAAATTTTATTTGTCTCAAACATTTTTTTCTAGATTCTTTATTGTCTTTACAATATACATAAATGGTATTTTTTTTATTTAGTGATTATTTAAACCCAGAAAATATTAAATAAGAAGTGAAAATGAAGGGAGGGAAATTCAAACCTGCAAAACGCGTCCTATTGGTTGAAACGAAATGTGACGTCGATTGTTACATTATCGAAATTATCGGCGTCGAAATTTCTACTGTGTTAGTAGTGTTTGTGAGAAAAAGTAACTTCTTCTATGATTTTTATAGCAATCAAAACTGTAAATAGGTATAAAATAACTGAAACACTCAATAGTAAACAAACACAAAATGACAATGACGTCATTTGTTATGTCAATAGCGCGCGAAAAATGGCGGCGTTTGAATAGCTCAAATTTAGTCGGTGTTTTAAATTTTACTTTGAAAATTAGTTTGACTATTTTGAAACCTCTTTATATTTTTTTCTATGTTATGGAGACTTATATGATCAGATTAAGAAATAAAAAAAGACATGCATATTCCCTATTGCACAGGCCCATGTCCAGCAGTGGCTGATGATGATAATCTCAATGTGGAATATTGTAGTATTCAGTCAGTAGTTAAAATAATCCTTTCAAATTAATTTTGATCTACTTTAAGTAATTAAAATACTATAAAATATAAAACAATCAAAATATTTACGTTCAAGCGTCAATAAATTGCTTGTAATTTCTTTTCTTTTATTATTTTATTAGGATTTGTTGTAAAAAAATGAAATGAAGTTGTGATGTTTAAATTAAAAAAGAAAATGGATGTACAAAGTAATCTTAAATAATACTAGCTAACCTCGCAAACGTTGTTTGGCCATAATTATAAGAAAAATAGGGTTGGGTCACCCTTATCATGAGGAGTTTGGTAACAAAAACCGCGACACGAGAATTTTAAATATGCTCGTAAGATGTAACATCTGACATCCAGCACAGTGCGTAGGTATATTGGTCAAATCACAGTGTTTTCTCCCACGTCTTTCAGATACACATTTCCCTCCCTTTTTCAAAATAGCTCCCACAGACTGCAGAAAAGTGAATTTAAAGATCTAACACAAAAATAAATTGATTAATTATGTCGTATTAAACTTTGAATACAGAACACAAATACTACAAAGAATTAAAACACTAGTAAAAGTAATTCTAAATGACACACACCATTTAAATCGATTCGCTCCCTACAACATAATACACGCTACATACTATCACGCGAACGCAGCCGAGAGTTAAAAGAAAGAGAGAAAAAAATACACAATTGAATTTACACTTTATAATTCAAAAGCCAAGGTATATTTTAATCTATAATATTTGATTTGATTTAAGATCTTTATCGATAAAACGAACGTTCGCCTTGGAGTAAAAATTTCCTGGCTGCAAATTGAATTTGTTGGCAACACTAAAATGGCGATGGCAACACTGCGGAAATAAAAAGAGCTCGTTATAATTCTTAAAGTATTAAACATGAAGGCGAAGACTAAGAATTTAAGAATATTTTTATATTTTTCTTTTTCATTTTAAATATTGATATCAAACTTTTTGGAATTCTAAAACACAAAGTTTTGGATACCGACAATCCGTATCAAAGTTGTCTGGAAAAGATCGCTGTGATTGAAGAGCCGCCGATTGTAACATTTACATATTTTATAACCCATCTTTCCTTTTTTTGTATGTGTACAATAACGATATAAATAAATAAACTATCGCATCCGTCATAAGTTTTTTGGATAACATTATAAATAGTCTTTAGCCTACTAAACGATTCCATGAATAGCAAGAAAATAAAAGTGGACAGTAATAAAGGCTTCTGATGTGTCACACACACACAATCAACGTCAGACACGAAACAAATGAATATACGAATCACAGAATATTTATCCTGGATGGAAATCGAACCCATAACCTCACGCTTAACAGCCAAAATCTCTCAACACTATACCATTAAATTAGTCATATATAATTATAGATATTTACATACAATTGATATCCTCATATCGTCATTTACAATTATAATTTTTCAAAACTGCAGCGTCAACTAATACTGTTTCTCCGAATCGTTGCGTACACTATAATTATATTTGTCATGTCATGTAGTCTCTTGTAAATCTGTAACACGGTGTATAAATAAAGAGTTTTCTGTTTATCTATCGACTAAATAAGCCTACATATAAATAAACTTAACACGATTGCATATAATCTAACACAATTTCAACATCTGTCATTTGAAATGCACGGAAGAAAGCACACGAGTTTAAATTGTTGAACGCACTTCTCGTGGCAATGACTCCAAACCGTACTATTTCACAATGCCGTAACTTGCTCGAACTTGCTGCTTAGTTTTTGTAGTTGAATGCATTGCGTGTACACAGACATAGTTACACTAGATGTGATATAGGCTTAAGCCTATATCACACCTTAAAATTTGTATCATCAAATTGTTATCAATTTGATGATACTTATTTTTGCAAAGACTGTGTAATGTAGGTAAAAAATTGTCATATAAAAACATATTTAAAATTAAAATAAAATTAAACTATTTATCGCAGTTAAGATAAAACCCGCTCTGCATCACTCCCGGTGGTAATTGTTCATGATGGCGTTGCCTCACTAGATTGGAGTGGATGTACTTAGCACCAGCCCCCCTAGCCAAGTTGCAAACGTTTTTCTTTCTGCAATTGTTAACGGCTAAATTCTCGTGTGTCTTTGGCTAATACTTTGCCTAAGATTAGCCAATGACACACGAAAATTTAGGCGTTAACGATTGTAGAAAGAAAAACGCTTGCAACTTGGCTAGGGGGGTAAGAATGAAGCAGTTGGAGACGTTTCCGAGATTCATATAGATAATATTAGGTCTTTACCTATGAAATTGCCTTTCTTCAGTACTAGTCATTTCAAATAAAAAAAAGTTTGTAATGGCTCTGTATTCTAAATTCAAATTAATTTTGTTTTAAAACCATGACATTCTATTTACAAACTCAGTCTTTTGTTTTTTGATTAGCGTTTTATTTTCATTACATTTGAACATTTTTCGTCATAATGGATACTTTAAAAAATCGTGTAATTACGGAATATGAGTTCCGTCGTGGCACCAACGCGACACAAACGGCACGTAACATCAAAAACGTTTACGGAGAGAACTGTACAAACGAACGCACAACCCGTTATTGGTTTTCTCGGTTCCGTTCTGGAAATTTTGACTTGAAAAATGAAGCTCGTGGTCGTCCGGAGACTTTGGTTAACAATAATGAATTAAAGGCGATTGTGGAAGCTGACGAAACTCAATCTACAGCTAAGCTAGCAGCAGCTGCTGCTAGCTCAGCTGCTAATGTAAGCATCAAAACAATATTGATCCATTTGCGACAAATTGGCAAGGTAAAAAAGCTTGATAGATGGGTGCCCCACGACCTTAACGATCGCCAGCGCAACGTACGCGTCGAGACCTGCCTTGCGCTGCTCAACAGGCAAAAAAATGAAGGAATTTTAAAAAGGAATTGTTACGTGCGACGAAAAATGGATTCTGTTCGACAATCGAAAGCGCTCAGCAAGTTGGTTAGACCCTGGTTCAGCACCAAAGCAATGCCCTAAACCAAAAATGACCCCTAAAAAGGTGATGGTCACTGTTTGGTGGTCTAGTGCGGATGTGATTCACCACAGCTTTTTACAAAACGGCATGAGCATTAATGCAGATGTGTACTGTGAAGAACTGGAGAGAATGATGGAGAAGCTTGCACATCTGCAACCAGCTTTAGTCAATCGGTCGTTCACCACTGCTCCTTCACGACAACGCGCCACCCCATACTGTGCAACAGACAGTCTCCAAGCTGCAAGAGCTGGGGTTGGAAGCTCTCCCTCATCCGCCATACTTACCAGACCTTGCACCTACCGACTATTACTTTTTCCAAAATTTAGACAACTTTTTAGTGGGTAAAAGATTAAATTCCCGAAAGGCAGTACAAAATGCCTTTGAAGAGTTTGTTGCCTCCCGTCAAGCTGATTTTTACAAGAAGGGCATCAATAAACTGCCAATGCGTTGGCAAAGATGCGTCGATTGCATGGGTTATTACTTCGAATAACAGAAATAAAAAAATAAGTACTTTCACTTATTGCATACAAAACGGCAATTTCCTATTATATAGAAAATCTGAATCTCACATCTGTTATGTGTGTACAATAAAGATAAATAAATAAAAATAATATATATATCTAAATTTATAAAAATTTCTTGTCCAGATGTATGTGCGCGATAAACTCCGAAACTACTGAACCAATTTTTATCAAATTTTGTAAGCATCTGTAATTTGGTCCAACTTGGTAGGGTAACCAACCAATAGGGTAGTTTTTATCTCAATTATTGATCTAAAAAATAAATGTGGTGGTACGAAGTTCGCCGGGTCAGCTAGTAAACATATAAGAATTGATCCTTTAATGGTATGAGTTACTGCGTATAAAATTTACCACATCCAGTATGAACTAACTCTGTGTCCCTTGACAATAGAACTTTTACCGATTGTGTGATAATTTTGTACTGAAAAACGATTCATGCGATAACTTGTACGGCTTCAAACCGCTCGCGTGTGTCTCTGTGGCTGTTTGAAAATAACTGCGATATTTGTTTTATAATAGTTGAATATTTATTTTATTTTTATGCTAATTTAAAACCCGCTACTTTATACGGTAGCAGAGTTTAATACATTATATATCTTCTTATACATAAAAATCAATTACTGTTCGTTTGTCTCGCTAAAACTCAAGAACGGCTAGGCCAATTTAGCTGATTTTGGTTTTCAAATGTTTGTCGTAGTCCAGCGAAGGTTTAAACGGTGAACAAATAAAAATAACTTGAAAATCCAAATGTCACGTGTACGAAGTATGAAGTACCTATGAAATTGCCGTTTTGTATGCAATAAGTGAAAGTACTTACTTGAAAGAGCTGGGGTTGGAAGCTCTTCCTCATCCGCCATACTCACCAGACCTTGCACCCACCGACTATTACTTTTTCCAAAATTTAGACAACTTTTTAGTGGGTAAAAAATTCAATTCCCGAGAGGCAGTACAAAATGCCTTTGAAGAGTTTGTTGCCTCCCGTCCAGCTGATTTTTACAAAGAGGTCTTTCAATTTTTTTTTTTTTTATGGAATAGACCGGCAAACGAGCAGACGTATCGCCTGATGGTAAGCAATTACCGCCGCCCATGGACACCCGCAACACCAGAGGCGTCACAAGTGCGTTACCGGACTTTGGGGGATGGGGGGGGATAGGGCGAGGGGTTGGGGTATGGGCCTCCGGTATTTATTTATTTTATTTTATTTTATTTTATTTAATAGGTACAGATACAGATAACGGACTTAAAAAATACAAAACACAGTCTTAACAAACACAGTAAACCTGCCATCCAGTTACAACTGTACACAGCTTAAACAGTAGAAAGTGCTTCGTTTTAGCATAAGGCTAACAAATTATAAGAAAAATTATAAGAAAATTATAAGAAAAACCAACAAAAAACAAATCTATAATTAGATACACAGTTACAAACTAAATATATGAAGAAAACTGAGCTGTGTATTAAAATTAAGGTCCGCTGCAACGAAGGAGAGAACACTTGAAGGCATTGAGGCCTTCGTGAAAGATGTCTAAATGTGAGCAAACGATATTATAGTTCCTGCACATTCTGTTTAGTGGGTTATTGTGTGAGACATTATTATTGCAGGGAGGAACACTAAACAATTGTGGTATACGTACAGATCGCGTTGGTATTTTAATTTCAATATTTTCTATGAGATTACTGTCGATTGTACAATGTACAATGTATCCTCACTCACTCGGTGAAACACAGCGCAAGCACTATTTCGCACCGGTTTTCTGTGAGGCCGTGGTATCACTCCGGTCGAGCCGGCCCATTCATGCCGAAGCGTGGCTCTCCCACGGTAAAAACGTACTATTCTCTCTCTTCAGATACGTATTTCATACGTATCTGAAGACCTTCAGTCGTATACTTTCAATTTATTTATAAAGAAGGTTGAACTCTTCAACAGTTAGGGATTAGAGGATGATTTTAATATTACACGTACATATAGACCTTAATTTGTATTCTTGATGATGAAATTTGATGAAATAGTTCAACTTACTACTTACCTACGATTGTTTGCACTAAAAACTGAAAAATAAAAACTTATTATAAAAAGAAAACCAACTTCCAAAAAACATCCAACGAAAACTCTCTGCCAAAAAAACACTTAAAAGCGTAAAATAAACTGGTTCTTCATAAATTGCCTGTACCTAATTCTTTATTCATTTAAATAGCTGTATTTTAATGTGTGCTAGGTACCTAAAATCTGTTTGAAGTCGGTGCTAAGCCAAATAGAATACAAACGAACAATTACAAAAGTCTAAGCGATAGTCACTTGGCACCGACTTCTAACAGATTCTAGGTACCTAGCACACAATAAAATACTACTCTTTAAATAAATAAAGAATTAGGTATAGGCAATTTTTGAAGAACCAGTTTATTTTACGCTTTTAAGTGTTTTTTTGGCAGAGAGTTTTCGTTGGATGTTTTTTGGAAGTTGGTTTATTTTTTACCAAAAAGTTTTTAATTTAATTTATTTACGTACGCTCTTTATTTTTTTAGTGACATTGTAAATTACCAGTGATAGTTTTAAGTTCTCATATAAGCGAATAGTGTATTATTTTAGGAAATAAACGTTCTTGAACCGTAAACCATATTTAAGGGACTATAACTACGATTATTTTGACTTCATTTTTATAAGGTAAAAGGGACAAACGAGCAGATGGGGATTCCTGATGATAAGTTACTACCGTGGCCCACGAACAGAGCCACAAGCACATTACAGCACTTTAAATCCTTTTCCCTAATATCAGAGGGAGGGGTAGTATGGTTCTGGTAACCTTATTTAATAAATAAATCTTATATACTCGTATAAAACTCTAGTGTCACAATTTACGTTACATTGTAACACGAGAATTTTATACGACCATACTCCTCTGAAACGGCTGGACCGATTTTTATGAAATTTGGTGTGCATGTCGGGTAGGTCTGAGAATCGACCAACATCTATTTTTTATACCCCAATTTTTTTATGGCAAAACAAAGTTTGCCGGATCAGCTAGCTATATATACATATATTTCGGATATCTGACACATGAGGTCATCTAGCTCCAAACTAAGCCGAATCTGTACTATGACAGCTAGATCGACTGATAAAATACTTATATATGTATGTATGTTTTTTGTAACACATACACAGAAAACATACAAACTCAAAAAAAAAAATTTGCAGATCAAACAAACAGCCAAGGAAGCAGTTACTTATTCGATGAAAAGAAACGATAAAATTAATTAACACTGATTCTCTATTAATTGTATTAGAAAATTGTTTCCAATAGCATTCAAACTCTCAAACTATATATAAACTATTTATTAAGCTATTGCATAGCTTTTATCGCGGGTTTTGAGCGCGTCGACCGAATCAAGAAATTCCGTAACGAAAATAAAACCCGAAGCTCGCACGGATCGAGACGAGCTGCTCCGAAATTCAGAGACACAGAGACAGACAGTCTGGGTTTGAGAAAGTATATAGGTGTATAGGTATCTATCATATCTTTATAATGCCACACTCACCGCATGTGCCCCATACTTATTTATGTTCAAAGAAAAAAAAATACTGCATAAATAAATAATTATAATTGCATAAATTGATAAAAAATACTATGCAATAGCTTTACCGCAGCAGTCCCCGTGTGCCACACGTATTTTTATATATAAACTAATTCTCTCAAACTAACACACAACGCCATATAGTCCTAAACTAAGCATAGCTTGTGTTATGGGTATTAGACAACTAATATATAAACATATATACTTTTTTAATATTATACATAAAAAACACCCAAACTCCGAAACAAATATTTGCAGATCATACAAACATTTGGTCCGAGCCAGGAATCGATCGAATCGAACCTCATGCACAGCAGTTACGGACGCTACCACTTCGCGAACGAGGCAGTCTAAATATATCTAAATATGTAAAAAAATATAATCAACAAAGACTACTAAAAAACCGAAACTATCTCTACCTAAAGATTCGCATTCCATATGAATAGAATAAACATAAAAGGTATTACATAACGCTGTTACTTTCGAAAAGTGAGGACATTTCATAACAATATCAAAATCGCATGTGACATTTGTTTCACTAATGTAGAGTTGTGATATACATGTGTATATAAACTCTACTTAAACCTGATTGCTTCCCTTACCTGAACAATAATAAATACAACAACAACAAGAATAAATAAAAATGAATAACTGAAATATTTGTACGCGCATAACTTCCGATCGGTTTCACCAAATTAGATGATATTTTTTTTAAGTGTTTAATTGTCAGGACAAGGTTTGTATTAAAGAAAATTATAAGAAAACGAGAAGTGTATTTTTTTTAATCCACAACTGTACTACCCGTGGGAAGCTGATAAGTAAATAATGACATAAATAATAAAATCTAGCTTTTCGGAAATTCAGAAAATATTTACGAAAGAAAATGGTGGGGCGAAGTTCACTGGGTCAGCTAATTAAAAATAAATGGGCCAAGTAAAGCCACAGTAGTTTTGCATTTGTGTTTATATCTTTATTTAAAATTGTCAACTTAAGCAAACTTGTTATCTACTACAATTTAATAAAATTATTTATTTTGCAATTAGTTTACAAGAACACTTTTGCATGTTAAACTTTTTTGAGCAGATTAGTTCGGCCTTTTCTAACTGGTACTAATCCAAGAAATGAGTATATTATGTTTTTATAATTAGGTTTTTTTTATTAAAGTTTTTTTTTAAATTTTAACACTATATTTTTACAAACCAGTTAACAAAACATATTGTCTTGTCAAAGTTGCAAATAGAAATCACTCTATTATCACTGTATTGCAAGTTTTATATATTTTTTTTCTGATTTTATTCGTATTTTTTAGAAGACTCAGCCTGATGGAAAACATGAACAGAATCCAAGAGTGGTCATACTTATTGCGAATCCATACAACGTAACAACGCAGCATAGTGACCAACACTATTTACAAATTAAGTAAAGGCTAAGCTATTCAGAAGTTATAATCTTATAATTATATTTAATAAATGAAATAGATTACATTATATAAATATAATGGTAAGTTAGGCAAAAATCAGCACAATTTCAGAAACTTATAAATTGAATACAGATAATATCTGACAATTTTGCCATACGCTAGTATTATCTTCTGCAATCCGACTTTAGCAGAAGATTCTTTTTAAATTCTTACTTTACTGAAATTGTTAAGTTTAACAATTTCAGTTGAACAACTACCGTTGAACAAGTAGTTACTTGTTCAACGATATTAAAAATATTAACACTTACTCTATCAGGCCTTTACGGGCCGGTGTTTATCGGAATCAAACAACACGGTGTACCATACTAAGGCTCTGTCTACAGATAAGTCGGATAACTTATCTAACAAATAATTTGACGTATCGTCCATATAAATTGTGGTAAAATACTTATCTGTAACCGATGAATAGGGTCTAAGCCTTATAAATGTGGAATCTAGGAACAGGTTTTATTATTTGCAAATACCAAGAATTTCCTCAGTTACGATCTTAAGAAAAATATTTTATTTATTTGAGAGAATATGCTTCCCATTTTGTCCCATTGAAATTTAAAGCAAAAATATACGTAGTTCTGGGGTTAGCGTATGTGACAGTTGATCAAGAGGCTTCGGGTTCAACATCAACCTAGAGGACGAAAGTTTGTGATGTTTCATGGTGGTGTGCTCGCCGAGACGCCACCGCCAATTTCAAAGTACTTCAGGCTGTTATTATGGTTTTTTTGTATGAAAAACCTAATAACACTTTTTGACTCGAACTTGTGATGAAACCCAAGACCTCATATACAGCAGTCGCGTACATTATCCACAAGATCAATGAGGCAGTCAATTATAATACCTTTTATAATGACAATTCTATAATTTGGCTGAATGATTGGCCTAGTGGTTTAGGCGGTCTCCACGCCGCTTGCCAATTCGCCAAGTGCTGTGGGTTCAGATCCTACACGGGACAACACTTTGTGTGATCCACAAATTGTTGTTCTGAGTTTGGGTGTTAATTGTGTCCGTTACATGTATGTCTGTAAAGTCCCCCGGGACACAGGATGTTTATTCCTAATGCGGGAGTTGTATTTTAAAAGCTGTCTTGTCTTTTTTTTTGTCTTTAAAAAAAATATATTTTGCTCTGTTTTGGGTCATGGGATGTGTGGGGTAACGTGTGTGATTGATAGAATTACGTGATCTATGTCTAACTGTATTTTTTCTATAATATATATTATTATATATACATATTATTGCTGTTGCAGACTCTTCCTAGCTTGGGACCAGGCGTCTACTAAAAGTTTTTTTTATTATTCATGCTATTTACATGATAATTATTATACTGCATAAATTGTATTTAGTAACATTTCTTTTCTTTGTTTTTGAAAAGACAACTCCCGCACTTGGAATAAATCCTGTATCGCGGGGGACTTTACACATGAAACTAATTAATACACGAAACGGACACAAAGAACACCCAGACTCAGAACAACAATTTGTGGATCACACAAAGTGTTGTAATACGTGGGATTGGAACCCACGACACTTGGCGAAGTAGGAAACGGCGTGGTGACCGTTAAACCACCAGGCCAAACGTGCAGCCTACTACTACCCTAAATCCCATTTTTTATATTTATCTCAAATAACTATTGTTATGATGTTCAATACCTTCTTTTTCATTCAACTTAAAGACATAAATCGTGTATTCAATTTCCTCTTGGTGAAAATATGTGTATGCATGAATATGTGTGTGTGCATTGGTATCCAATGGATATTTGAGAATGTTTGTTAAATATTTTTGTCTTGTCTACTTCTGTGTCCTACATACCCTAGACAAGTTACATGTGAATCTAAAAACTTGCATAAAATTTATCCTATATCTAACTCGAAGATTAAACTTAAGTTTTCGATCGTCGTCGCTTACTTGTATAAATGCAATAATCCCTCGCAATATCAGTCAGATTCCAAAGAGTCTTTTTGTATTAGATAAATCAATTAATGAGTAATTATATACGCTATTAAAGTTCATGCTTGGGTATAAACGTGAACTGGAATAATAGCTAGACGCAGACGCAGGTGAAACTGCGGAAAATGGCTAGCAATATTATAATTACTAAAATATGGAAATTTTACAGATATAGTGTCACGAACCTAAACACAGATTATTTAGTTTTATCATGTGTTTAAAAAAAATATTTATAAATTATATAAGTATTCCCGCAAAAAGACCTAACATATAATTTAGTCTTATCAAAAATAACTTAAATCACATCACTAATAAACCACAATTTCCAAAAAACCAATTATCACAATCGACTCACCTCTCTCCGCGAATCCGTCACCAGATCCCGTCCCAATATCCTGGAGCTGTTGTTCATCACCAACGTCATTCAAACCGAAACTTTGTTCACGAAACACAACATTATCCTGTACGGGCCCTGAGTGAGAGTTCGTTAGCACTGAATTTACGCTATCTGGGGCATAAGGGAACACTACACGGGGAGACCTTGGCTTCCAGCCAGGATAGTAACCGGTCCGCCCTGCTGGGGCATAAGAAGCAACAGGACCAACAGGAAAAGGATCGAACGAAAAATTCGGGGCGTACGTCCTCCCAAACCTTCCATGGTAATATTGAGGGAACCCTTGATAAGCACGATATCTAGGCAGAGGCTCGTAATACCTCTCATTCCCTGAAGGAAGTTCCTCCAACTTCTTTTCATCACCCGATGATGTGAATTCATAATCCGTTGTTTCATCGAATTTGATCTTTGAATAGTTCTTGTCTTGCGTCAGGTCTATTTCTCCTTTGCCAAATGGTTGATGATTTTCGTCTTCGTCCAAGAAAATAACACGGGACTGTCGACTTCGGGGCCTGCGTAAATAATTTTTTGGCACGAACATCACGTTTTTATACGTTTTTGGGTAGACTATGCTAAGCGCCCGGCTCGGTTCAACGGCGGCAACAGATGCCACCACCAACAAAATCACTTTCCATCCATTTTCGCTCAACATGTTGGTACGGTCACTGCTCTGTCGTTTTCACTTTCATAACGTGTTCAAATAAAAACTACTTTTTATTAAATAATTGGTGATATGCTTAGTACATGATTTGAACCGGATTTTTTGTGTTAAAATTTAATTTTTTTGTTCGTATTTCATAGTTTATTTTTTATGTACGGTTGTACGTGCGGTTGTCGCGGCGGCCGGGCGGGTACTGGCGCGGCCCGATGCCCGCCAATGCCGTTCCAGTACAGTTATATAAAAATGCATGTTGTGACGTGTTCGTTTATGTAACATCAGTGATTAGTGATAGTGGGCTCATGTTTTGGATGAAACGACCTGAAAGCAACACTTTCAGATCCGATTTGAGGACAATTTGCGTTGGGTTTGGAGTTATGTCACCTTTTTTTAAATTTTGCAATTTTATTGTCTTTTGGGATTTGTCATTTAACGCTATCTAGACACCTAAACTAAGTATAGCTCGAACTATGGGTTCTAGGACACGAATAATCAGAGAAGCATATGTGTTTTTGTAAATTTTGTTTGACTGACCTTTTACGCTAGTGCTTAGTAAGCACTGTTAAGCCCGAGGTCGTGAATTCGATTCCTATCCAGGATAAATTATTGTGTGAGGAGTTGGACTTGCTCTGTGCTTTTGTGTAATTTACGTATAGTGTGTATGTTTATGTATGAGTTTAGAAACATATAATTTTGTTTTCCATAGTACAGGCTCATTTCGTCGTATTTCGTTGGGGATCATACAGTCGTATGTGTTACTACGTGAGTTATTATTATTTAAGAATATATAGGTATTAATATAACGTATTCATGTCTACAGGTATTTTCACCAACAATAGTGGTGGTAGAAAACTGCTTCCACATAGGTCAATTTATGATTAAATATTAGACGTATAATATATTGAAGTCAATGTTTTATAATTAATATATTGTTATCTAGTACTGACATCTTTTTAAATTTGAAGCTAAATAATTTTTCATAAAATAGTCCAATTTCAACTTGGAAAAAAATAAGTTTTAAAGCAGCTGTTTGCAGCACGATTGGGCTGGTTAGACCGGGGCGGTACTACCCTTTCACAGAAAAACAACCTAAAATGACTCATTCGTGCTGTCGTGTTTCGTTAGTGAGTGCGAGACCGGAGGCCTAATGATGCAGAAGCATCTCAATAGGCCGCCCTAGTCTGTCAATATTCCGCTATTATGATGATGTACTCCTAGCTGATTACGGCCACGACGGCCAGTCTCAACGGAGACCAACCAACTACTCAGGAGATATTATAGTGCACAAATGTGAGCGCAAACCCAGGTGCACTATCTGTTCCCTCTCTCTCATAATCCGATGACACGGTTAACCCGACACGATCGCAGAGAGTTCAGGCGCAGGACCGACAGCTTTATGTGCTCTCCTACTCACGGGGGTACAGACCCCAACTTCCAAACTCCGAACTGTTATTAAGTATGTCTATAATAATCAAATAATCAGAAAAACTCAATAACACTTTTTGGCCCGACCCGGTATTCGAATCCGAGACCTCTTGATTGGCAGTCGCATACTTCAACCGCCGACCAATGACGCAGTTAATATTATATTTCCATAGTGACTACTATTAGAAGAGTAATTTCAAAGATAGTTGACTAATATGTGTATTTAATAGACCTCTGCCTACTCCTTGTAAGGATACGTGTGTGAGTGTATGTATAAACGTAACTCTACATCTCTAAATTTAGTGCTCACGATATGCACATAAACGCGTCTGAAATGAAACATTATAAAATCATAAAGATGAAAGTTCTTTTTATTTAAATTTATGATCACTGACCTCTGTTGTAATCACTGCAATAATTTAAACCATTAAAGTCGCAAACAGAAGTTTGATTCCAAAGTCTCTCTCTTTTTTTTCTCCTTCTGGATTTGGAATATTGTAGGGGCTTAAATTCATTAAGAAGAAGCTTACTCAATAACCGAATCCAACATCTGTTAATCTTTACATTAGCTTTCATCATCAGCTCATCTCAGTCCACTACTGAACATTTTTTTTTGGTATAGGCCGGCAAACGAGCAGACGTATCACCTGATGGTAAGCGATTACCGCCGTCCATGGACACTCGAAACACCAGAGGCGTCATAAGTGCGTTACCGGCCGATGGGGGGGAAGATTGAGTTGGGGTATGGGCCTCCGGTAGCCTCACTCACTCGGTGAAACAAAGCGCAAGCACTATTTTACATCGATTTTCTGTGAGGCCCATTCATGCCAAAGTGTGGCTCTTTCACGGCCTTTCCAATTGCAAGCCAATTGGTTCGATCTCCATCATTCAGTAGTTTAATTTTTCCTTAAATTTGACCTCCTGCAAAGGTACCTCTTGAATACGAACGGTACCCTATCCTATACCCTAATTTTGCATACACATTGTCAGGGGGACAATGTGTATGCAAAATTCCATAATCATAACCACCAGCCTGTTGCAGTCCACTGCTGGACATAGGCCCTTAACTACACTCTGATCGATTTTGGCCTTCTCGCATCTAGCAGCTCAGTGCCATAATCAGTAGACAGTGGGTGGCGGTAGGCACTTACCTTCAACTGACTTGTCTGCTCTTTTGGCCCCCAATGAAATAAAAAACTAAATAAAAAACTGATATTCGCATTTATAAGGTTAGTTAGAATGCCTTACAAACCACTACTGAACAACGACTCTACTGAGTAGCTCACTAAAACTTGATTACATACACTTTCACAAACACTATACAAAAAAAACTAAAGAATTTTACATGCATTGTAAAGAACGACTCTACATTGTATAGCGCCATCTGTTTTTTAAGTTGTACAATTGCAAGAAAGCCTTCTTTACGTAGAGACGTAGCTTTCCTTTATTGATTAGTACATTGTAGTGCCGTCAGATGTCAGTTTTAAATGTCTTGTTTAGCTTTGAATGCACAAAAAAATATTATTCTGAATAAATTGTTTTTATTACCAAAAAAAATAAATAAAAAAAGAATTCAAATAAATTCATTTAATTCAATCATTTGTCTGTATCCTCAAAGGGGTAGGTAGAAGCTATTTAAACGCCTATATCGTGTCATCTATTGTCATAATTTTACTCATACTTGTCTGCTTTGGTGTAAGCCTGTTGTAATATATTATTACCTACACTGTTTTTTAAGTCCTCATACAAAAGACATCAACGCGTTACTAATTGCATATCTTAATGGTGCTACTGTTTGAGCTTTCATACAAAAGACATCAACGCGTTTCGGGTGCTGATTTAATTTATTTTAGACTATATTTAGGCGACAGGCTTTGATCATATATTAAAATATTTTGGGATTTATATAATTTTCTTTACAAAGAGGATACATTTCTGTAATCTTTTATACCTTGTATGTATGTATTTACGTTCCACCGTAGCGCCTAAACTATTGAACCAATTTTAATGATTGATATCTCAATGGATATTTAATAATAATCCAGATGACATGGACTATATAAATTACGTTTTTTATTAGTTAAAAGTTTTTACGTAGTCGAGTTCAAGGGTTTTAAACTTTTCTTGTTTTATTTTACCGTGGGAGAGCCACGCTTCGGTATGCATGGGCCGGCTTGACCGTAGTGATACCACGGCCTCACTGAAACCCGGTGTTAAACAGCGCTTGCGCTGTGTTTCACCGAGTGAGCGAGGCTACCGGAGGCCCATACCCTAACCTCTCTCCCCATTCCCCAAAGGCCGGCAACGCACCTGTGACGCCTCTGGAGTTGCGGGTGTCTATGGGCGGCGGTAATCGCTTACCATCAGGAGATACGTTTGCTCGTTTGCCACCCTATTCTATAAAAAAAAACGATAGTACAGCTTGTACAAGTTAATAAGTTAGATTATATTCGAACGACAGTCGTTGATCTTTAATTGATCTTAATTAACTTTAGTCTTTTTATGATATAAGGGGCCAAACTAGCAAACGTATCATTTGATGGAATGCAACTACGTTTGCCCTTGAACACTTGCAAATCAAAAATTGAATACTTTGAAAAAAATTTTTGACTAGTTTTTAGTTAGTAGGTAGTTAGTATTTTTAAGTACTCAGAGGTCCATATCGATAGAAATTCAGGTTCGAATCCAATACCATTCGATTAGAAATCTAAGCGCTTTAACTATATTGCTCTACCATCGACTATTAATTTAATAATAAACTAAAAAACATATTTTTTCCACTACCATAATATATGTTCAAAATTTCTCTTGTAGTTTCTCTGCGCAGGCGCCGATGACCTCACCGGCCGATGGTGCGAGTAATTTTTGAATATTGGACTATAATGAATGCGAACATATACAGCGTGTTACATTTTTACAACCAATTTTTACTTATTTTTGGAACGAAGTTCCTTATCGGGCGTTGCGGAGGAGTACCCTAGCGCGAAAAAAACGTCCACAACGTAAGATTGATGCCGCGGTGCCAAAATGGTATGAGAATGATGTGAGGTCTCGGATTTGATTCCCGTGTAGGATCAAATTTTTTTTTTGATCTGCAAATATTTGTTTTTTGGGAGTTTGGATGTTTTCTATGTATAATATGTATGTATTTAAAAAAAACGTCAGAAATATTTATTTATTTCATGAACGAAAAATTTATATAATCTGTAAGTTGAATGTAACAAGTACGGAGTAACTCTAGACAGAACTAGTTTCAGTAGAGATTACTAGGTGGCAGCACAAGTTTAGTTATAATTTTTATTTTTATCGTTAAAAAATCACAATAAAAATGTATACCTGAATAGTTATTTTCTTTATACCTCGCATAAAACTTTGAGATATTTTTATAAATCATTTTAAATAAAATAAAGGTGTTAAGACAATTTTGTGGTTCTTAAAGAGCCTGAACAAAAAATTTAGTATAGCGCCATCTGTAAGTTGCATGTTTTAATATATTTAATTTCTAATTATTTATTAGGCTTTATTATTATGTGTATATTTTATTTAAATAATAGAAACATTACAAAATATTGTATAAATTTAGTCATTGACATAAAGTATTTCTATTATCAATAATTTTAGTGTAGCTGAAGGAAAAGATTACTAACCCACAACTAAGAGCACTATCATAAGGTACATTAAACAGTTTATGATGATAATGATGGTCTCAACTATGGTAAAATTTATATTATTTTTTCTGAAATAGCAGCGAAACAATTCAAAATTATATCGTGTATTTAAAATTCTGTTATACAGTGCATTTAAAATTGTATTCTATCTATCTTTCGCTTTAATTCTCTGCGATTTTAATCGCCTCCCTTTTTAATTATCGATAAAAATATACACGAATAATTATTTTCTTTATACCTTGAATAGAACTTGAAATAACTATTTTTATGATAAGGAACTTTGTGGAAAAAAATAAACGTTTTTTATTTTATTTTTTATTATAGTGATAAATAAGCATATACCAATCATCACCACTAAACTAACCCGTCTGGCAATCGTGGTTTAGTCGACCAACACCTTTCTGAGGAGAGGCTTATGTCCAGCAGTGGTCTCTTAAAGACTGTTGATGTGATGTGATGGTTGGATCTCTAACTACCTCAGGAGTTACAGTGGCTTAAAGGCGGGATTAGTCCAAAAAAAATCACGGCATCACTCCAGTCAGGATCATGTATGGCGAAGCATGACTCTCCCACGCCAAAATGTAGGTGTGTATAAGTAACGAATAAATTAACAATTTCATCTATATATAATTTTTACTCTCGATTGTCGGCACTTGATGGAGCTTGTAGTAATACATTTTTGAATGAAACTCACTTGTACTTATTCCACTATTTTAATTAAAGTTATACCTGACCAGTTTCGCCTTATGGCATCCTCAAGGGTTAATTAACCTTTGAGGATGCTATAAATATCCATCATCCATCCATAGTGGAATAAGTACAAGTACTCACTTGTACTTATTCATTCTCATTCTAAAATTTATCATCTTATATATAAAATTCTCGTGTCACAATGTTAGTTACCATACTCCTCTGAAACGGCTGGACCATTTTTTATGAAATTTGGTGTGCATATCGGGTAGGTCTGAGAATCGACCAACATCTATTTTTTATACCCCATTTTTTTATGGCAAAACAACGTTTGCGGGATCAGCCAGTCTATATATATAAAATGAATCGCCGAAATGTATGTACGCGCATAACTTCCGATCGGCTGCACCAAATTAAATAATTCTGTTTTTTTATGTGTGCCTTATTGCTAGGACAAGGTTTGTGTACAAGAAAAATTAAAAGGTAACTGGAAAAGTCATTCCTTTTGTCCGCGACAGAATATGACGGTACGAAGTTCGCCGGATCAGCTAGTTTACATTAATTATAATACAAAATTTTAACAAAAAAAAAAACGACTTCAAGAACGACCAAATTGAAATGGGCCCACACGGGAAGCAGTTATTCGTCAATTTGTCACACACTTACTTAATGCAAATTGAAGACTTATATGGTTTTCTCATGGATGACATGTCAGAACTAGACCAAATTGAAAAGGACCACATGGGAAGCACCAGCTTTCAAATAAAAAAAGAATCATCAAAATCGGTTCACCCAGTCGAAAGTTATGAGGTAACAAACATAAAAAAAAAACAGTCGAATTGAGAACCTCCTCTTTTTTTGAAGTCGGTTAAAAATGACTAAATTTGAATTATGTGACAAAAACCATCCTTTGTCCTGTGTCTAGATATAATTGATTTATATGTATGTATTTGGAAATATATAAGTATATTTATCGGAAGTTTGGTACTATATTTGGACTGCCTTGTTGGTCTAGCGGTAAGCATATGCGACTGTCAATCAAGAGGTCTCGAATTCGACCCCCCAGGTAGAGCCAAGTTTTATTGGGTTTTAATTACAAAAAATCCTTATTAACAGCCCGGAGTATAGAAATTTGATGATGTTTCACGCTCGTGCCTAGGAGAGCACGTTAAGCCATCTATCTATCCATCTATGGCAATCGTTATTGGGAATTCAGTGCCCTCAAATATACTGACAATTAGTTCAACTTTGGAATTCAGTTCACCCTCAGGGTTGCGGTTTCCGATGCCAGTCGCTCCGTGGAAAAACTAATATTTAGGTGAAGCTGGTTTAACTAGTAGCCGATCCCAAATAATCTTAGGAATAATAAAGGCTAGGAAGGTGATGATGGTACTATATTTGGAATCAGACAGCCGTACATACCTACTATGTGTGAAGTTATTATCAATAATATTTTATTCAACATCCTGTATATACAAGATCGTTTTCACTTTACTAACGCGTTTCTGATGCGCCGGCGCCAGTGACGTCACCACAATTATTTGCCATCATTACTGTATTTCCGTTAAATATTGCTAATACATGATTTACAACAGACTATGTTTTGCTTAATATAATTAAAAAGAAAACAGAAATTTATTAATTTAAAAACTTAACCTAAATATATACATAAGTTTGGGTAGATGTTTTTGTCTTAATAACGCCAGAACGGCTTAATGGATCTGGATAAAATTAGCGCAGCGATAGCTCATTATTATTATTTATGTATGGGCTGGCCAAAATGACTCTACTCTGCCTGATGGAAAACTTAAACAGAATCCAAGATTAGTGGTCACCATACTCATTGCGAATGCATACAAGACAACAATGCAGCATGGTGACCCACACTATGGCGGCCTAGTGATGCTTCTGCATCATTATTGGGCCGCCGGCATTTAAGTCAAAAGACGACCACTACTGTACATATAACTCCACCAAGGTTCTCCATAACAGCCGTTCTGTACTGCCCGCATTGAACGACTTCCCACAACCTTCACTATGTCGTCGGACCTCGCCGATCTGAAAAACAGAATTCCCGTACCTTCGGAAGGAAAAAAGAAACCTTACAAAATCTGTGATTGATCTGTCCTTCTCATATAAACGTTAAAGACCCCTTTTTAAGGAATGCCGAAAAATATGATTTCTTGATTTTAATATACACATGTTTAACTTTTTAATATAAATTTATGTTTGTAGCTGACATGAAATATATCTCGTAAAAACATAAGATGTATCGTTTAAGTTTTTAGTTCATACTTTCAACTTTAAAATAAAATATTAATAAAAATGCGTAAAATAATATTTCATCTATGACATTTTAAGAACTCATTAGCATTTGTTCAAATATTTCTTAAAAAATTTATGTATCCAGAAAAAAAAAAAAAACCAGTTATGATCCTAATAAAATGATGATTAATAAAATAGTATTCAAATGTATTTTTTTGGAGACGAATGAGCCGACAGCAGAAGAAATCCGTGTGATAACGGATTAAGAATTCAGAATGTCACCCTATTCATCCCATGGGCGTCGTAAGAGGCGACTAAAGGCGCGTATCCACCGAAATTATTGGCAATTTCAGTGTTTCCAACTGTTGGCAACTCTTCAGAAAATCTATAACTTTTGCTTCCATTGTGTCTACACCGAGTCGCCAATAATTTGAAAGACACACAGAGCCAAATAAAAAAATGCAACAAGCGTATTCTTTTGATGTTTATCGCCAAAAACAGAAACAGGGTTCCAACTTTTGTCAATTGTTGTTGCCAACACAAGGAAATTACAGAAACTTTTGTCACCACGTGTTGGCAACACAAAAGTTGGCAACTTTTGTTCGGTGGAGACTCGGCTGAAGAGAGCAAATTATGCAGGACAGCATCACTGCGCCATCACTGCAGGTCCGACCGGGACTCCGCCCAGCACATGTCTGTCGAGTGTCGAGTCCTGGTCGGTCAGATCGGATGAAACCTGTCACCACCAGCATCGATCGCGGCAATGCTGGCGAGTAGTGAGGGATGGGGGGCCGCGATCTCCATCTGTGAAGACTTTATGCCTCAGAAGGAGTCCGCAGAGATGGATCGTGAAAGGGCCGACCCCGCTCGCAGGAGGCGACGAAGGCGACGCGGCAGAGGCTGCTAGCTCCCCAATCGCCGCTAAAGGGTCGTTGTGGTTACATCTAGGGGAGATGTAGCCGCTACAAACGGCCCGAGACCGGTGATACCCGATGCGGCCAGGGGGTGTCGTCTAAGGCGGATCGGTGTTCCGACTCTTACTGTGTAGAGCGGTAGGAGGCGCAACAGCGACCTGCCTCGGGGGTGACTATGGTTACCCCGGGATGTACTTCAGTCATGAGGTACGGCAGGAGGGTTTCCAGAAGCCGCTGATGCGTTCCTGAAGCTCCTCCCGACTGCCGAGGTAGGCCGCCGAAGGGTTAAGTGGGTAGAGTAGTTTTAGTAGGTAGTAGAGCCACGCTGATTACGGCACGAACGGGCCGGCTCGACCGGGGCGCCTCGCACAGAAAATCAACGTAAAATGACAGCGTTCGTGCTGTCGTGTTTCGTTGGTGAGTGCGAGACAAATAGTCTAGTCAACAAGTTCCATACTTGTTGACTAGACTAAAAGATGCAGAACATAACTAGGCCGCCATGGTGTGGGTGCTGCATTGTCTGCATTCGCAATGAGTATGGTGATCACCACTCTTGGATTTTGCATATGCTTTTCATCAGGCAGAGTAGAGTCATTTTTGCGAGCCAAACATAAAAAAAAACTGAAAAGTCGGGGAGTCCCACACACGCCCTTCGTAGCCCAAACCCATAATAGTTACAGCTAAGATTACATAAGTAACTAGCTGAGCCCCGCGGCATTACCCGCGGTATAACATCAACCACAGGTAACACCGCGGGTCGAAGCTAGTCTAAAAAAGTAGCCTAAGTTATTCCTTGCATCATCAGCTATCTGCCAGTGAATATCCCGTCAAAAAGCGATTATTAAACGGTTTTATTTTTAATATTACAAATAAACACTCCAGTTTTATTTACTTGTTTAGATTACAGACATCTGGAAGTTTGATCTCTAGGCTCCAGGCTTTCAATATATATAAGGCTCCTTGTTTCCACGACCTTGGGACGAAGATTAGCTAGGAGGATCTTGTCTTATGTCATCAACAACCCATAACTTTCCACTGCTGGGCTTGGGTCGCCTCTCAGGAGAAGGTTAAGTTCATTCATCCCTACGCAGTGCGGGTTGGGGACTGGCAACACAACGTTGTGGCTACATAATCTTACCGTTGAATGTTTTAAGCCGCCCAAAGGCCTCCGACTAAGCTTCACGACTGTTATCATATGATAACAACGGAGACCGATTGCTTAACGTGACCTCCGAATCACGGAGACGATCATGGTAACTTGCCACTAGAGGTCACCCATCCAGGTACTGACCGCGCCGTCGTTGCTTACCCTCGGTGATTGTTCTTGTCTTATTTTGGAAGGTATTTTTTCGACTTTTTTTATGGAATAAGTAAATAAATATTTCGGACATCTAACACACAACGCTATCTAGTCCCAAGCTAAGCAGAGCTTGTGTTAAGGGTACTAGACAACTGATACGAATACATATATATATTTTTTGTAAATACATACATATTATATATAGACAGCACCCAAACTCAGAAACAAATATTTGTAGATCATACAAACATTTGATCCGACCCGGGAATTGAACCCGAGACCTCAAGCACAGCAGTGGCATACGCTACCACTGCGCCACCGGTGCAGTCAATCTTAAACTTCTTAAAAGGCGGGCAAACGAGCAGACGTATCGCCTGATGGTAAGCGATTACCGCCGCCCATGGACACCTGCAACACCAGAAGCGTCACAAGTGCGTTGCCGGCCTTTTGGGGATGGGGGGGAGGTAGGGGTAGGGGACTTAGGTATGGGCCTCCGGTATCCTCACTCACTCGGTGAAACACAGCGCAAGCACTATTTCACACCGGTTTTCTGTGAGGCCGTGGTATCACTCCGGTCGAGCCAGCCCATTCACGTGGCTCTCCCACGGTGCTTTTACTGAAACTTGAAAACTCCCGAAATCTGTTGCTCGCAGCATGATGTTCCATAGCAACCTTCTCAAAATTTTTGCTTTTTAATTTTCAAGGACCAATGCACAGCACATCACCGAAATAGTTATTGGGACAATTATTTTGACTATTACCGACAATATCGGGACTCGTCTAGCAAATAAGGAGTTTTGTGTATAAATATATATATATATACCGAACCGCCTTAGAGTTAATTTTGACACACCAACAGCAGCGCCACCTAATGAGCCCAATTGTGTATTCAAACCAACCAGGAACCTATTTTTGAAAATATATATGTCTTTTCCAAATTGACTCAACTCTGCCTGATATCTGCCTGCCTGAATTAATTTCTCTTATTTAAGTATTTTTAATAATTTTCAAGTTGACCATTTTAGTTTAAAATTAAGCATACAAATTTTTAAAAGATAGACCTCACATCGGTCGATTAGTCATCAATGGTACCAATGACGATTTTTCGATCACTTGCTCTATATGCCAAAGTGACTCTTCTCTGCCTGATGGAAAGCATAAACCAAATCCAAGAGTGGTGGTCACCATACTCATTGCGAATGCAGACAATGCAACAATACAGCATGGTGACCCACACCATAGCAGCCTAGTGATGCTTCTGCATCATTGGGCCTCCGGTCTAGCACTCGTCAACGAAACACAACAGCACGAATGCTGTCATTTTACGTTGATTTTCAGTGGGAGGGTAGTACCGCCCCGGACGAGCCGGCCCGTTCGTGCTGATATCAGCGTGGCTCTACTACCTTGAACACACTATTATAAATTACACGCAAAATTTCATCTGAATCAGTCCAGACGTTGATATTGGACCAACTGATATTGGATGTCAGGATTTTAAGATGACACCACGCAATCTCTTTTGAAACAGTAAATTCCCTACTAGTAACTGCAACGAAAGCTGCCTCGAGAATTCTGCACTTCAGTGGTGGTTCTGTATTGAAACAAGAATATGCGTCCACATTCATATTGTAAGGAGATGCTTACTGCTGAGCCAAAGGTGAGATAAGAAAAATCATCAATCAAGATAAATAATTGTGTTATCAGCGAGTTCATTTGTTTTTATCTGAGTTTAATTTATATGGGTTGATTGTGTGCATTTGCCAAATTGAAGTACGTTTGTCAGCAGTACGGTTACCATAGTACGTAATCTCCATAGTCTGTTAATAATATAATAATCAAGGTAGTAAAGTCAGGCTGATTTCAGCACGAATTGTCCAGCTCCACCGAGGCGGTACTACCCTTGTACAGAAGACCAATCTAAAAGGTTGGTTTTCTGTGTGAGTTGAGTGCGAGACTGGACGCCCAATGAAGCAGAAGCATCGGAATAGACCTTCATAGTGTGTGTCACTATGCTGCATCGTTGCATTCTCTGCATTTGCAATGAGTATGGCGTTTTGGATTTTGCTCATTCTTTCCATCAGTCAGTCGAGTCACTTGGCCTGCCTGCCAAAGTGACTCGACTCTCGATATATAAAAAACATAACTTTAAAGAACCAAATGTAAATACTTCTCAATAAAGAAAGGAATCCCCGCAATACACTATAACACCTTCTTGTAATCAAAACATTCCAAATTTAAAATTCAAATCTTGTACGAAGTGCCATTACCTGCGGAACTCTAGTAAATAATCAGCACATCGAGACTATTTATTAAATTTTTCCTCAACAGCATACTTTCCGATGCGAAAACGTGAAATATCACATTAAAACCAGAGCTATAATAATCGAGACAGCGCGACCACTGCTGGCTTACAACCAGTTTCGAGAAAACAAGGCAGTATGCAATTGACAGCCGTTGCCGGCGTACCGGTGGTTAAAAAAAGTAATACGTCAAATTTAAAAATCGAACGTTTTGTTAAAACCGCGCTCATTTCGAATGAGGATCTCGACGACAGTGGTTGTTTTTAGAACAGTTTGTTTTCGTTTCTTTTCTGTTTAAGTGCTTTTTAATATTAGTCTTATAGTTGTAGTGGAGTGAAAGTGATTTCTTATTTAAAAGTGAAAGGCGTCGTCAGGTGAGTGTAGGGTCCTCGGAATCTTGTTTAGTTTAATCTGGTTAGATGCGGAGAAATGTTACAGCGAAGATGCTTTGACCGTATCCACTGGCCTACATCAACTAATTGAGACTTACATTTGATTCTTAATATAATTTGGGTACAATTAAGTTCATGGGTTTGAACCCATTGCAGTATTGAAAAAGCAAGGGAATTCTCTATTAAATTATTTATGTGATTTCGAACTTGTGACCAACGGGGACGGGTTCAATCAAAGTATTCGCAGTATAATATAGTCGTAAACCCGTTTATGACACAAAGATTCATTCAATCATTTCAATGAATCAGTCATCAATTTTGGTCATATTTTTCTTTGTTTTTAACCGACTTTAAAAAAGGAGGACGTTCTCAATTCGACTGTTTTTTTTATGTTTGTTACCTCACAACTTTCGACTGGGTGAACCGATTTTGATGATTCTTTTTTTGTTTGAAAGCTGGTGCTTCCCGTGTGGTCCCATTTAAATTTGGTTCAGATTTAAGTTTACTCGCTATATTTCGAGACGAACGTCAACGACGTCACCGACGCTTCGGTTGTTTTGTTCTACGCGAAGAGCAGCTATCCCGCTCAAGGTCACGCGCGGCGAGTGCGGTACCTACTATTACATTTTGGCTTGGCACCGACTTCAAACCTATGAATAGGTAGCACATACAAATTAAGTTATTTTATACTTTTTAGTTTTTGAAGTCGGTTTTTTTAAACGAAGTTTTTTTTATTTTTCTGTTTTTAGTCTTTCTCAAGTCTCTCATCATCATTTCACCTAAATAACTTGAAAGAATACGACTAAAGGTAACATACAACATACTGTATAGAATAATAAATAATAATAAATAAATATTTCAGACATGATGTCTACAAAATATGAAGGCATGCAGACAATTGCCTTAACTTTATTGCAGGCGCTCACGTAAATTTGAGGGTTTCCTTCGATTTCCTTGGGATCCCATCATCAGATCCTGATATGGTGGCCATGGGACCACATTGGGAGCATACCCTTTCGAATACAAAAATAATTTTCATCAATGTACATACAAAACCGATGAAATTGAGAACCTCCTCCTTTTGGAAGTCGGTTAATTAAAAATTTACTCCGTTTTTTTATGTATGGCCCTGCCAAAATGACTCTACTCTGCCTAGTGGAAAACATAAGCAGAATCAAAGAATGGTGGTCACCATACTCATTGCGAATGCAGACAATACAACATGCAGCATGGTGACCCACACCATGGCGGCCTAGTGATGCTTCTGCATCATTGGGCCTCCGGTCTCGCACTCACCAACGAAACACGACAGCACGAACACTGTCATTTTACGTTGATCTTCTGTGCGAGGGTAGTACCGCCCCAGTCGAGCCGGCCCGTTCGTGCTTATCTCGCCGTGGCTCCTGTTATTTCATTAACGTAACACTACATTATGTTAATAAAACATTGGAAAAATGTTTTAAGTATGAAAGTATGTCTGTCACTTCTGTCAGTATAATTACATTTTCTAACTTAAACCACTGTACCAATTTTTAGAAATTGGTATCTTCGACAGCCTTATATAGTCCAGTGTATCTTCGTAAAAGGAGCTAAAATTTCTGTACAGAGAGATAAACCAATGACATATTAAGTTTAAATATCTCACACACGGCTGTCTGTTCCCAATCTAGGCAGAGCCGGTGCCATGCTCTGTTAATAAACCAACTTTAATATTTCTAAATGCATATTTATTATAGTACCTGGATGACCGAGTTTTGCCCGTTAGCAAATAATTCTTCAAAACTCATTGCACAGTCAACTACTATCTTTTCGAAACATTCTGATTCATCCTAAGGTTGCCTGGAAGAGATTGCGTTTCGCAAAAGGGCCGCCCTTTGTACATCGGATACCCGACATTCTATGAACTCTCTTGAAATTCTGTAATACGGTGAACAAATAAAGTTTTCTATTTATCTATAAAGAAAAAATAGAAATATATAATCTATTGCTGTTTAAAATATCTTATACTTGTTCACTAATCTTGAGTTAGTAGCAATTACTTTTTAGGATTAACTTCATTCAGCGTAATGACTTTTACCAATAAATATATTATTAAAATCGATGACAAGACAAAATTCATATTTATCGGTACAAATAAATAAACTTTCTTAACCCACTTTCTAGATTTGCTTTCGCGAGAATATGTAGCCTAATCCTCTCTTCAACGTGTCCTTTTAACCTTTCGTGACCTTGACAGCTAAATCAGAGGGTGTCGGTTACACTCCCATCCAGAGCAAATAAATAATGATGTGAAGAGAGTGATTATTTCTTCCGTGTCGGAGTATAATTTTCATGACTATCTGACTCACGCAACTTTTGTGCGCCTCTGTTATAAATAATAAATAAATAATTTCTTGTACATTATATATAACTAGTTGACCCACACAACCTCGTTACGTCTCCAATTTTTTTTTTTTAAAGTCAGCTTCCGCACTAGGAATAAATCCTGTGTCGCGGGGGACTTTTCAAACATACATGAAACGGACACAAAGAACACCCAGACTCAGAACAACAATTTGTGGATCACACAAAGTGTTTTCCTACGTGGGATTTGAACCCACGACACTTGGCGAAGTAGGAAACGGCGTGGTGACCGTTAAACCACTAGGCCAAACGTGCAGTTAATATAAATACCCATCAAATACGCATAGCGTGATAATTTTCCCCCGTTTTTGAAACATTCTTCATTGATGCGCCGCTCCTATTGGTCTTAGCATGATGATATATAGCCGATAGCCTACCTCGAATTTAAAAATCTTGCAGCTTTGAGTAATAACGGCGCATGATTGATTAGCTCATGGCTGTGCATCAATAACTTCAAACCTTTTGTTTTGTTTTCTTTGGTCGACTTCGTTCTCATCGAGTCTCTTAGTAAAAAAAATTGTAAACCCTATTTTTTTTTTTAAAGGAGCAACAATGGAGCTTCCTTCCAGATTCTTATCCATGAAGGGTAGGCTGTACTTGGAACTGGCGACTAGAATCACTCGATTTTTAAATATTAACTGTTCTTATGTGCCTGTAAAATAAGTGCCTATTTGAATAAAATCTTTTTGAGTTTGAGTTCGATAAATGGGCTATCTGACACTGAAATAATTTTTTAAATCGGACCAATAGTTCCTGAGATTAGCGCGTTCAAACAAACAAACAAACTCTTCAGCTTCATAATATTAATAATAATATAATACTAGCTGACCCACGCAACGTCGTTTAAGTCTCCTATTGCCCGTAGCGTAAAAAAATTCCCCCGATTTTGTAACATTCTTCATTGGTGCTCCGCTCCTATTGGTCTTAGCGTGATGATATATAGCCTATAGCCGTCCTCGATAAATGTACTATCCAATACTGAAAGAATTTTTCAATATGGACCAACGGTTCCTGAGATTAGCGCGTTCAAACAAAGAAACAAAGCACATGTGACTTAGGAGTTGCAGGCGTTCACGGATGGTAAAAGGCACTTTCCTTCATATGACCTGTATGCACGTTTGCCCCCTGAGCCATATAATATAGGTTCTAAGAAAAATACCTACCCGATGTATGTTGTATGGTTCAAATATAGTTGAACAAAAGGTACAGCAAGCGTCAACAATTTGTCATTTCGGATGAAGGGTTCAGACTTGCCAGTAATAGTCAATTGTCAGGCAACCTTGACCTGCTTGACCTATTGGTGATCACAAAAGCTTGCCCACTAGTACGAAACTGGAACTCAAATAATTTATTTAGTTGAATAGTTAGCAAAATGCTGACGTTTAATGCACTTGCCTCTTCAGAGATGTAAGCTTTACGTGTGAATATGTTTGTTAATGGCTACACTTAGAGGTGGAATACTTTTTAACACGCTTTTATTAGCTTGACCTGTATGTATGTATGTAACGGAATCTTTTAACTTCATTTTCACCTACTTCTAGAAGTCTGATTAACTTGAAAATTTGCACAGGGGTCAAGGGCCAAAGACAATACAATGATTTGAAAAAAAAATTATAAAAATAAATGAAAGTTTTAATTTTTTTTACATTAAAATTATTTTCAACTCTTATAAAAGCGTGTATTTTAAGTTTTTTAAAACTTTTTTTTATGTAAATTAAATCATCATTATTAACATCCTTTAACAAACCCCTTTTTTATGGAATAGGGACTACAAACGAGCAGATGTATCGCCTGCTGGTAAGCGATTACCGCTGCCCATGGACACCCGCAACACCAGAGGCGTCACAAGTGCGTTGCCGGCCTTTGGGGGATGGGGAGGGGGATGGGGGAGGGGTTGGGGTCTGTGCCTTCTGTATCCTCACTCACTCGATGAAACAGCGCAAGCGCTATTTCACATCGGATTTCTGTGAGACCGTGGTATCACTCCGGTCGAGCCAGCCCATTCATGCCGTAGCGTGGCTCTCCCTGCTGGAAATAGGCCTCTACTTAACAAGGAGGTTTTTGCGTACTATACCACGCCGGCGAGACGGGTTGGTATGGAATTTGATTCAAGATTTCCTTCTTTGCAGTGCTATAGTCCTTCTTAGTTTGCTCCCATAGTCGCCTCTTACGACACCCACGGGATAAATAGGGATGGTGACACTTACTTAATGACAGTAAGACGTGGACGTTTAACGTAACTTTGAGTGTATGTACTTTTATTCGGATATAGTCTACTCGAAAAGTGAAATATTTGACTGCCTCCGTGGCGCAGTGGTAGCGTATGCGACTGCTGTGCATGAAGTCTCGGATTCGATTCCTGGATCGGACCAAATGTTTGTATAATCTGCAAATATTTGTTTCGGAGTTTGGGTGTTTTCTATGTATAACATGTATGTATTTACAAAAAAAAAGTTTAGATGTATTTTTATCAGTTGTTTAGTACCCATAACACAAGCTCTGCTTAGCTTGGGACTAAACGGCGTTGTGTGTTAGATGTCCGAAATATTTATTATTATATTTTTTTTTAATTAAAAAAGAACCAAATTCAGTATCACCGGTTCATTAAATAAAAACTATTCGCGTAAAAGCACAAAAATTACAGCCGATTTGACGAGCTTCTTTGTTTTTTAAATATTTAGAAATTTCAACACACCTAATACCTATTAATATAGCTGTTCCACATACCTACAAATTTACACATCCGTAAACAAATTGCTCAGACAACTTCTCAATAACTTTCCTTTTCATAATATTCATGTACAAAGGATTCTATGTAGAAACTTCATCTTAAAAACAATATTTTTTCTTTGTTAAAACTTAAAAGCACACCTGCACTTAACATAACAAAATGTGTTTTAAATTACAAGTGTTAGTAGGCTTCACGTTTCTCCATAGCAATGGTGTTAGTACTGTTTTAGAGGCTATATAAAAACAAATAAATTATACTGTATTATTACGGAGGAATGACTGTGAAATTTCTTCAACAGTAAGGGTGACACAACAAATATGTTCGATGTCTTTTACCAAATGAGTGAAGTACCTCCTCCTTGAGTAATTGAGTATGAGAATTATTCTCAATTCTAATTCTAAAGATAGTGGTCTTATTTTGACTGCCTCGGTGGCGTAGTGGTAGCGTATGCGACTATTTTGCTTGAGGTCTTGGGTTCGATTCCCGGGTCCGACTGAATATTTGTATGATCTGCAAATATGTTTTTCGGGGTTTGGGTGTTTTCTATGTATGATATGTATGTATATGTATATATATCAGTTGTCTAGTACCCATAACACAAGCTCTGCTTAGCTTGGGACCAGATGGCGTTATGTGTTAGATGTCCGAAATATTTATTATATTTATTTATTAAATATTTATTTATAGCCGTTTTGGGAGTGATAGTTTGCCACTTTTACTCTCTTGAGAAATTAGTAGGGCAGTAAGATTCGTAGTGACTATAGAGTCAAAGCTCCTTATTCGCGTTTTCTATGCGCGGATTAAAATATTGAAACCCAATTCCTATATTCGCGGCTAAAAATTCATTTTTTTGCGAATTCAATCCGTACATACATATTCACAAAACAAAAAGATATTTATGTTCTGTGTACATAATAATAAAACTTATAGTTTAAAAAAACTAAAGAAACACGCTTTAATAGCAATCGAACTAAAAAGTAGAAAATAATTTTAATGTAAAAAGCGAGGGATGCTTTCTGAAAATATATCAATAGATTCGTCCCACGCTTTTTAGTTTAGTTTTTAAAAATATTTAAAAAAAACTTTTTTTTTTATTTTTTTCAAATTATTGTATTTATTTACGCAAAATCAAATTTGGTTTTGAATGTACGGTTACAGGAGGCACAGTGAACAGGTCTCCCTACGTGTTGTAGGTGTAGCAGTAGGAGGGTTTGGGACGTGTTTTTCGAAACTGGCGTTTAGCGTCAAGGCTTTTAAGACGCCTTTGTTCGTAGTTTTCAATGCCCTGATGAATAATTTTCCACCATTCCATCCTGTTAGCGGCTAGTTCTTCCCACAACTTAGAGGACACGAGAATCGCCGCTAAGCTGCGTTTTAGTACATCCTTGTATCGTAGATATTGTCCCCTAGGACGGCGTTTACCTGAGCTTAGCTTCGAGTAAAAAATACTTTTTGGCAATCTGGAAGACTCCATACGCACAAGGTGCCCGCACCAGCGCAGCTGGCCCTTCATTAGGAGGCTCTCCATGCTCACTAAACCCGTTCGGCGAGTTATCTCCGTGTTGGGGATCCGATCATGCCAGCTTACATGGACTATAGCTCGGAGGCATTTTAGATGGAAGGCATCGAGGCGTTTAATAACACCTTTGTTGAGGCACCAGGTTTCCGAGGCGTATAGAAGAAGTGGCAATATAACAGCCTTGTACACGGCCAGCTTGGTATGTAACTGAAGGTCGTGCGACTTCCAAACACGGCGGTCGAGTCCACCAAATGCTTCCGCAGCCCTAGCGATTCTTGTGAATATCTCAGACTCAAGGCGATTGTCGCCACGAACGACACCGCCAAGGTAGCGGAAAGCTTCTACCTTCTCTAAAGCTTTGCCGTTAAGGTAAACAGACGCGTTATGTGTAGGTTGACCCCTTGCATGCAGTTTTAAGATCTGAGTATTTGATGCACTGATTACCAGACCAAATTTGCGGCACGATTCGTCCAGATGGTCCAGGCATTCTTGAAGATCAGTAAGGCTACCAGCCATAAGGCAGACATCGTCCGCATACTGTATCTCAGCAACGGGGACAGCAGTGACTTTGCGTTTCGCTCTGAAGCGTTATAGGTCGAATACGCTTCTGTCTATGCGAACACTGAGGGTGAGTCTGTCTACTAAACAACGCTACCTTTCGTCAGTATCGTAAAAGTTGTCGATACTCGTACGATACTGACGAAAAGTAGCGTAGTTTATAGCATAGTTAGTGCGTATCGCGTGTGTTTACTTGGAACTACGCGCCTTTTTTCTGCTTCAACAAGAACAAGGTGGTGCGTTATCTACCTTTTTTATTTGATCTGAGGTCACATTATAATATTTTCGAACTAAGTAGTATTCATTAAACCTGCCTCCATCTACTGAATATTCTCTACATTTAATGCTGCGAAAAATTCCATTTTTTAACATAAATAAATAAAATATGAGCAAATTAATTATCATATATTATGTATTTATTATTCTAATGTAACATTACATTTTGTTTTAATTTGTTTTGTTTAAGACATAATAAATTTTATTATAATTTCATTTGTATATATTAAGAAATTGATATAACAATTAAGTAAATATAATTATGCATTAACTTTGTGAAAATAAGAGAGTGTAAATTAACAGTATAGTGTCAAAGCAATGTAGGTACTTAAATGAATTGCTAGCGCGTTTTTCTATTGTGGCGTAAACGCGCTTCAAGACAATCATTTTGTTAAGTAACATTACATACTGCGAGTATACTATTATCCAGTTACCACGGTAATAAATCAAGTCATTTGTTCACATTAGACCCCATTTTAATGCGACTATGCATTCATACTACGTGCTAATATTATTAAACAACATTTTTGGCCCGACCCGGGAATCGAACCCGAGACCTCTTGATCGGCAGTTGCATACGATAACTGCTAGACCAACAAGGTTATTATTATTATCATATCATCAATGCTTACATATGCCTTTACATTAATAAAATACCATACAAATCATAATATCAGTTATCATGTTATCGTGGGAGACCCGTGCTTCAGCAGATCACATTGCATTACACAGTGTACTTATTTGCATTGCTAGTACTAGAAATGTCCGTAATTAGAGCTAGGGAAAGTCTAAAAGAGTAGCGGAGGTAGTACAGTCCACGCGTGGGTGGCGTTGTATGTCGCGACCTGACAACACTACCTACCATGCATGCAGGCGCACCTTAAGACATATAGCGTTTACTTGTAGTATTTAGTAGCCAAATAGGGGAGTCCTGACCTCTTTCCCTGGCTTAAGTGGACATAATTATTGGTTATTTAAAGTACTATCGACATACATATTTGAGTCGTTCGTGACAGTTCGTGACCCATCATAAGCTAACTTTGTTACAGACATTCAAATACAAGTTGGTCGACATTCGCGTAAATATGCATTTCCATGGTAACGACCTTGTTATCTACCATTTAATTACACAGATAAAATTATATGTTGCAGCATCCATCTTTTTTCAAAGTGGGTTATAGTTAATTCCAAAGAGCATGGATAATAAATATGATTATTACTATTTTATTGAATATTAATATAGTATATTATCTACTGCAGATATATAAAGGTAAAAATTGCATAGAACTTCGTACCAGTGCACGTAGCTTGCTTAATATTTAAAATGTCCTAAGTGCAGCATGCGTTGTAAAGGCGGGAATTCTTTGTCCATGGACGGCGGTAATCGTTTACTATTATAGTTCATCGTACATCAGGTATATTATCTAATGTTCATCACATAATACAATTACTGTGGTGTGTGTGGTGACCGATTATTTATAAATACGCACCACCCCTTTTTAACCGACTTCCAAAAGGAGGAGGTTCTCAATTTCATCGATTTTTTTTAATGTATGTACATCGATTACTCCGTCAATTGTGGACCGATTTTGAAAATTATTTTTGTATTCGAAAGGGTATGCTCCCCATATGGTCCCATGGCCACTATATCAGGATCTGATGATGGGATCCTAAGGAAATCGAAGGAAACCCTCAAATTTACGTAAGCGCCGTTACAAGTTACGAGCAATTGTCTGCATGCCTTCATATTCTGTAGACATCATTAAATTTTAAATGAAATGATGATGAGAGACTTGAGAAAGACTAAAAAGCGAAAAATAAAAAATAAACTTCGTTTAAAAAAACCGACTTCAAAAACTAAAAAGTATAAAATAACTTAATCTGTATGTGATACCTATTCATAGGTGTGAAGTCGGTGCCAAGCCAAAATGTAATAGTAAGTACCGCACTCGCCGCGCGTGACCTGGAGCGGGATAGCTGCTCTTCGCGTTGAACAAAACAACCGAAGCGTCGTTGACGTTCGTCTCGAAATATAGCGAGTGTGGTACCTACTATTCCATTGGCTTGGCACTGACTTCAAACCTATGAATAGGTAGCACATACAAATTAAGTTATTTTATACTTTTTAGTTTGTGAAGTCGGTTTTTTTAAACGAAGTTTTTTTTTTCATCCCACGAGTGGCAAAAGTCTGACTAATGTAGCAATTTACACATGACAACATCGTATGGGTAGCAATAATAGACTAAATCGTCTTTCTAAAGAGAGACCTATGTCCAGCACTGGACCGTTAGAGGTTAACATATACACGAATACATATTCATACACTAGCTGACCCACGCAACGTCGTTTACGTCACCTATTGCCGTAATAATTTTTCCCTGTTTTTGTAACATTCTTCATTGATACGCCACTCCTATTGGTCTTAGCGTGATGATATAGCCTATAGCCTTCCTCGATAAATGGGCTATCTAGCCTGAGATTAGCGCGTTTAAACAAACAAATTCTTCAGCTTTATATATTAGTATAGATATAGATTTACATACACCTAACATACATACATATAGAATATAGAGGACCTAAGTTTAAAAACCTGTATGTGACTATGTTTGCAGATAACATCTTATATCGGAGAGAAGTGACAGCACGCGCTATGTCATACCACTACAGAGGCAGACAAACGCAATGTCAGCGGTGAACCATGCGGTACCATCATGGCACCAAAAACAACAGAGGTACGGCAGAAACTGCAAACTAATTTTGTATCAATAATACATATGTAGACAGTTTTCGATTTAAACGATTTTTCTGTAATGTAATTATTTGCGCATCCATCTTAGAATGATAAATCGGTAACCCACCAACCTGGTGTGATCCACTTGACCGTGCTGGTGTAGGTACGTTAGGTTCCAGCTGGTTGTTCCCCAGTTTAAGGAGAAATATTATAACATTTTCTGAAAAGAGGTATAAAATCAATTGTCTTCTCGTAATAATATAATAGGAATCATCAGCCAAAAGATGTCCACAGCTGGACATAGGCCTCCTCCAAAGTTCTCCAAAATAACAAGCAACAACTTGTGCTGCCCACATTTGGAAGCGGCTGCCCACAAACTTCACCACTCGGTCTCGGACTCCTTGTGGTGGGCCTATCCACGCTACGTTTTACGGCACGCGGTCGTCATTCGAAATCAATAATAGAAATGATCAATTATAATCTTTTATTTTAATAATTATCCCTTTTTGCAGGATAAGCAAGCAGGCGGATAAAGTAGAAAGGAACAGAAGGAATGGATCAGAACCTAAATGGCGATTCAGCGTACTGATACCGTTAGTGATTCTCAATGTCACTGGACACGTGAACGCTGGAGAATGTAAGTCATATCTATCTATATATTAATACGTGAAGCAAAAACTTTGTACCATACCAGGTGCGTTACCAGCCCTTGGGGGATATGGATGGTAATGGGGGAGAGGTTGGGGTATGGGCCTCCTGTATCTTCACTCACTCGGTAAAACGGCAAGCGCTGTTTCACATCGGTTTTCTGTGAAGCCGTGGTATCACTCCGGTCGAGCCGGAATGCATGCCGAAGCGCGGCTTTCCCACGGTTTGCCGATTAATGGTAAATTATTATATTACTAGTAGTAATGTATGAATCTGTGTGGTAACGGAATAGATGTTGAGTATCACCACCCAGTTCGCTAAGGGAGAAAATAATTATGCAAAACAACAGCAATGCAAAAAGAAAGAAAACTTTAAACCAAAATTATTGTTTTATTTTTTTGTCTTTTATCATCAATAAGTATAAAAATGTTAAGTTATAAAGTGTATGCTTTAAAAAAAAACCGACTTCCAAAAAACATGCAACGAAAACTCTCTGCCAAAAAAACACTTAAAAGCGTAAAATAAACTGGTTCTTCATAAATTGCCCATACCTAATTCTTTATTCATTTATTTAAATAGTAGTAATATAATGTCTTCAAACAGATTTTAGGTACCTAGCACACATTATAATACTACTATTTAAATAAATGAATAAAGAATTAGGTATAGGCAATTTATGAAGAACCAATTTATTTTACGCTTTTAAGTGCTTTTTTGGCAGAGAGTTTTATTTTTCAGTTTTTAGTGCAAACAATCGTAGGTAAGTAGGAAGTTGAACTATTTCATCATCAAGAATACAAATTAAGGTCTATACGTACGTGTAATATTAAAATCATCCTTTAATCCCTAACTGTTGAAGAGTTTAACCGTCTATCATCAGCTCACCTAAATAACTTGAAAGTATACGACTGACGGTCTTTAGATACGTATGAAATTGAAAGAATTATCCTTTAACTCCTAACCGTTAAGGAGTTGTACCTTACACCTTCCGTCATCAGCTTACCTAAATAATTTGAAAGAATACAACTAAAGGTAACGTATATACCTATGATATTTAAAGATTTATCCTCCAACTCCTAACCGTTAAGGAGTTGCACCTTACATCATCAGCTCATCATCATAAAATTATGACTACCAGACGCAAATACCAGTGTTACTTCAGAAAATATACAGAAAACATAGTATGTGCCTATAAAAAATGAGGGTTTCTCTCGGTTTCCCTGGGATCACATCATCAGATCCTGATATGGTGGCAATGTAACCACCTCGGGAGCAGACCCTTTCGAATACAATTTTTTTTTATAAATATTGACGGAGTAATCGGTGAACATACATAAAAAAAAATACATACAGTGGAACATAGAACCGCCTCCTTTTTGGAAGTCGGTTAAAAAATTAACAGTACTGTCCGCTTGAGATTAAACTTTGACACTCTTCGAAGATTGTTTTTATAAATTTTTGGATTAGTTTTGTTCTTCATTCCTCATCAGAGCACCTACAGTATAGCACAGTGAAGTGGTAACAACTACTTTTCAAAATAAAATAATTAGGAATATAATTAGGAATATAAAATAATCATAAATTTTAACAAAAACAAAAACGACTTCGTGTACTGGACCAAATTGAAATGGGATATATGGTAACAAACATTAAAAAAACAGTAGAATTGATAACCACCGCCTTTTTTGAAGTCGGTTAATAACATCTCTTTTCAATTAAAAGAAACATATAATCACTATGATAAAAGTAAGTACAGTGATAATAAACTAAAAAAAGAACTTAAATTTTCCAAATAAATTGAAAAAATACTTAATGAAACAATTAAATTAATTTATGAGCTCTAAACTGTGTGTTATAATTTTTTTAGGCACCGACCCGAACAAAATTTCTTTACTTTCAAATTGTAATAATGATTGCAGCCCTTACAAGCCGCATGCTAGCGTCTCTGCTGGGTTACCCAACCACCTGCAACTTAGGCCTGGAGGTGAGACCCTGCACCCTAACTTTGACCTGCTGGTTGAAGGGAGGCACCAGAGTAAGAGGATGTGGAGGGAGCTGGCTGTTTTCATGCTGCGCTTCAGAAACGAACAAGAATGAAGTTCTTGATAATAGGTTTGATTCTTAAATGCTACTAAAGAAACACGAAAAGCAAATGGCCAGCCTAATTTTGAACTTTTTTACCCGACTATGGCAAAGCCAAAAGGAAGTTTTGGTATATGTATGTTTTATGTTCCATCGTAGCGTCAAAACTACTGAACCGATTTTAATGAATGAGGTGACAATAGATTCGTAAAAAACTTTTTTTTTTATAGACTGGGGGGGGGCAAACTTGAGGTTGGGGGTATGGGCCTCCGGTATCCTCACTCACTCGATGAAACACAGCGCAAGCGCTATTTTACACCGGTTTTCTGTGAGGCCGTGGTATCACTCCGGTCGAGCTGGCCCATTCATGCCGAAGCATAAAGTAAACGAAAACCTCTCAACTAGGAATTGGCCCAATGATGCAGAAGCATCTTACTAGGCCGCATTCGCAGTGAGTATGGTAACCACCACTTTTGGATTCTGCTTATGCTTTCCATCAGGCAGAGTAGAGTCACTTTGCCAGTCTCATACATAAAAAAAATTGGACGGGGCACAGAGAAAATCATTATGTTACCTACCAAAATCACTTTTACTATAATTTATTTGTTTCAAACTTCACGCAATCATGTACATCGGCGGACTTAACGCCCTGGACACTCTACCAGTCAATCTTTGGGTGGTGCAGAAATCTTGTCAGGTAGGTACCCAGAGGGAACAGTGTGGTACTAACATCGACATAAGTGAATCGCCAAATGTGTTGCTAAGCATATAAATAGAAAGCCGCTTGGTCAATTCATTTATTTTCTGTTTTGATATTTTCGTTAAGGCACAAGTAAGGGTCTGATGGAGAGAAGAATCGTAAAAATTGCGAGGGGAAAATAGTAAAAAACAACACTTATTTATTTATTTCCCTATGAGACTGCGACAGGCCCATAACTTTTGTCAGAACGAAGTCTGTCGAAACAGCTTCTAGTTGTACATATAAATGTACAATTATACACATACTTATATAACTATAAATAACACACCACCACATGTTTAATGTGAATATTTTTGATTACAGCATCCCGTCGTCAGACTGGAAATACAAAGTGGTCCCTCCGAAGCTCCGCCAGGTGCCTCAACGCAGCGTGGTCCCAGCCAACGTCTTTAGAAGACGGGCTGATGATGACCAGTCTCAGGTAAAGTATGGAGTTTTTTATATTTACAATTTTATCTCTCGCTCTGTAGCTTAAACGACTTTATAGGTTTAGCGTTTAAGTTTTCGCCAGCTTTGTCATATTAGGTCGTGGTCACAGTTAGGCTCTAATCGTGACCACGAGCTGTGTAAACCGTTCGAATAGTTGAGAAAAAAAAAATTGTAACCTTTTGAACAATTTTACAGCGACTAAATCCCGCAGTACAAAAAAACTATGTGTAAAAGTCTAAAAACAGGATTTTTATTGTTTTTAACAATTTTAAAATTTTTACAGACTAATTACTTTGAACCAAATTTTTGCCAAACATTTTCACATAGATATAAAATAATAGTTCATGAAAAATAATAGTAAACAATATTTGTTAAGAAAAACAATCTCAATATTACAATGTTAATATAATGCTAAATAATGTAAATAGATTATGTTATAGTGCTTTTTATTATAATTATTTTTAAGTCCGTAATGTTAATAAACATTATTACAGAATATGGCATAATCAAGAACCACCAATGCGACACCTGGTACTAACCTTTATTCCATGCAAATAAATTTTTCATCCCCCCATCTCGGAAAGGGTATTTTTTCCATTCGATATCTGAGTGCAAAGCCGTTTTTATCCGCTAGAGGATAAAGTAAATTGAATTTAGAACATCCTGTGCACTAAGTTTGGGAATTCAAAACATCATTAAACCTATATACTTCTACCTCCATGGGGCCGAATTTATAATACAACATTTTTTAATTTGTTAACAACTCAGACTCGGAACCTTCTTGGTGTACTTTTTTTAATTTGCGTTGCCCGCGCCATTTTCTTTTTTGCATTTAGTCATTTCCTCGCTGCGGTAGGATGAAAAGTTACGTGTTGCACTCGAGTGCAAAGATTTTTCACCTCGTGCTCTTTTGATTACCTCGCTAACGCTTGCTCGGTCATCAAAAATTGAGCACGCGGTTAAAAAGCAACTTTGCACTCTTGTATAACAAATAACTATTATTTCTTAACTTATTATCCAGAACTAGTTACCATGGACCTGATCTCTTTTTGAACAGAAACCATGTCCTCATTCACATATTTCATAATTTCCAGGCCGACTGCGGCTTATCTGCGACCAAAATAATTCAAAAGAGAATAATCGGAGGTCGTGAAGCAAGGTTTGCGGAGTTCCCCTGGCAGGCACACGTCAGGATCTCGGAGTTCCAATGCGGAGGCGTACTAGGTAGGTTAATAATGACAAACTTTTTCATAGTATACATATTGTTGCTGCTGCCCTAAATGTAGCGGGTTCGATTCACACTCAAATCTAATATTTGTGTGCATGAACCTTTGATTATTAATATATCTAAGGCATGAAAGTTTAATGTTTAATTTGGTCTGGGTGTTTAAATAGACATATCTTTATTTTCAAAATAAATCTAATACATACAATAATGGAGAGAGTTTTGTTAGGTATAATTAAATTTATGTTCATATCTAATTTGGCTCCAGTACAAACTGTTGTAATGGATAATTTATCTACATAGGTTATTAGTAGTAATGTTCCGTTCCTTCTAAACTAGTGTATACTGTTTCTCAGAAGGCTACTGTTAGTCGATGTTAATAATATTCTAAATTACAAATACAATATGTATGGCTTTACAGAAAAGGATACATGTAATAATAATAATAGTATATATTTCGGTCATCTAACACACATCACCGTCCCAAACTAAGCAAAACTCTTATTATGGGTATTACAACTCATATTAATACAAGGCATTTACTTTTTTTTTATAAATATAGACATATTGTACATAGAAAATTATATATTTATACTAGCTAATCCGGCAAACGTTGTTTTGCCATTAAAAAAATTGGGGTATAAAAAATAGATGTTGGTCGATTCTCAGACCTACCCGATATGCACACCAAATTTCATAAAAATCGGCCCAGCGATTTCAGAGGAGCATGGTAACTAACATTGTGACACGAGAATTTTAAATATGTCGTATAGCGCCGGTGTTGCCTCGCCGACATATGTAAGATTAGTTGTCTACGAGTAGTACCCATAGTACCTACACAAACTCTGCTTAGTTTTGAACATGACGGCGTGGCTTGAATGACGTTGATTATTATTATTTTATATTTATCCCTGAAGGGTTTGACAGAAGATTATCAAATACACATATTTTTCCAATTAAAAGCAGTTAAGTTTTTCTTCTAAAAATAGTGTTCAATATTCCAGTGTCACGGTATTACGTAGCAACGGCAGCACACTGCGTGTCTCGGGCTCGGCCTCGAGACATTGCAGTGTGGTTAGGAGCTTTGGACACCAGCGCCGGAGCTCATACTGCGAGGAAACTTGGGTAAGTTGAACTAGTCTGAATTTATGAACAGTTTTTTTATTTATTTTTTTATGGAAAAGGGGGCAAACGAGCAGATGTATCGCCTGATGATAAGCGATTACCGCCGCCCATGAACACCCGCAACACCAGAGACTTCACAAGTGCGTTGCTGGCCTATGGGGGTTGGGGGGATGGGTTGGGTAATGGGCCTCCGGTATCCTTAACCGGTGTGAAACACAGCGCAAGTGCTGTTTCACACCGGTTTTCTGTGAGGCCATGGTATCACTCCGGTCAAGCCGACCCATGCATGCCGAAGCGTGACTCTCCCACGGTGAAAACAAAGATTACAATTTTTTTACTGCATTGTATACAGACCTACCCAGGTTTTAGTCCAGGAAGAAAAGCACATTAATAAACAATATACTATGTAAATTCTTCTCCCCACTCTGTGAGTAGTGATGATGTCTCCTACAGGTGGAAGCAGTGGTAGTTTTCAAGGAAGGTCCATAGATTCCAACCCTATAACTACTTCTAGGGCTGCTCTAAAACCGGTTACGCATTGGTTACTTTTGAATCACAAGTGTGTTTGTTGTTTGACCTCTTTTCCATGAAAAAGGCAGAAACAAAATATATATTAACTTTTTCTCATTCCTCTCTAAATTAAGGGTTGTATTTAATTCACAGAGTTACCCAAAAGATCCTGCACCCACTCTTCCAATTTCGAATAACGCAACCAGATCGATACGACATCGCTTTACTGAAACTGTCTCGTCCCATCACCTACACCAGCCATATACTCCCCATTTGCCTCCCTGAACGGGACATGGAGCTGTGGGGAAGGGCGGGGGTCATAGCTGGATGGGGCAAGACTGATGCGAGCACGGGTCATACTGGGACGAATCTTTTGAGATCTGCTACGGTGCCAATTTTGAGTAAGTGTTTTATATTATCAAATTTTACTCGCAATTTTGATCTTACTATTTTATTTAGTTACTTTTTCCGGATTAAAAATATTTTATGTAATGTTACATAAATTATCACATACGGTCAAGAATTGCATTGATAGTTTGATATCAAAACAGACAGGCAAACAGACCAAGTTACCTTCACATTCAAAATATTATTTATATACAAAAATTGAATACCCCTTTTCCTTTGTCACGGCATCATGCATGAACGACTGGGCCCATTTATTCAGATAGATTTTAGGCTATAAAGCATCACGTTAAGATCAATAGAAGCCGAGCATTAATGAAAAATCTTACAAAAACAGGATAAATTTATTACTTTTGAGGGACGCAGATGAAGTTGAACTGGTTTAGGATGACTGCTCAACTAAGGCTGACCTTAAAACTTTATTTAAAAAATTACTTTTGATTTTATTTAAATACTCAGGTACAGAACAGTGTATCAACTGGCACCGGAGCAAACAAATCTCTGTGGAGATACACTCCGAAATGATCTGTGCGGGACACTCAGATGGACACCAGGACGCCTGTTTAGGTAAGATTCGAAATTATGCGTTCTGCGACTATCATCAGTCCTCCATAATCCAAGCACTAGTTCTCTAGGAAAACTGATGTCAGACTTTTTAGGGCTACCTCCATTAACAGCAGACGGTGGGAGAGGTCCGGATGTATTAATGTCAGCAGTTCCCGGATCCCTCCCGTCTCAGGCGCAGAGTGGCACACCGTGTAGTTTTAGTCGGTTCGAGTCCGACACACCGCCAAACCCCGGTGGCGGTCCGAGGGGGTTTCCACATGTAAAAAAAGGGCTACCTCCATAATCCAAGTACTAGTGCTAGACTGTTGTCTGACTCTTTAAGGCTTGGACTACCTGTTACTATTGCCAAAGATGTACTTGACCGTGACCGTGTGGTGACGGGATTATGAATACGAAGTGTCACCACCCCTATTCATCCCAAGGAACAAACTACGCAGGACAACATAACTACAAAGAGAAGGAAAACTTGAAACAAACCATATTCCAACTCGTCTGGCCAGCGTGGTACAGTAGACCAAAATCTTATTTTTGAGGAGTAGGCATGTCCCAGCAATTGACTGTTAAACGTTGTTGGTGATGATGATAGACGAACCTGGCTAAGATTTAACTATTTTTTAAATAAGCCAAACTTAGGACAGTGATACCACTGCCTCACAGTACACACGCTTAGGCCATGACATCACTAGCCAAGACATACGTACTGTTACGCCATAGAGAGATGGGTCTCGCGTGGTCGAGATTATTCGAGAGCCGAAGACGGTGCCATCTAGTGTCGGGTAGCGCGCAACTGTGGAGATATGACAGTAGTTCAGATGTTCTCGACGCTAGATGGCGCTGGATTACGTGTTCTGTGCGTTTCTATTTGTTCTCGAATGTTTTGTGAACTTTTGTGAATGATAGGGATCTTTGTAGATGTTTTCATAGCCCTATAAAAGCGTGCGGCCGTGCGGGCAGTAAGTAGTGTTTCACGATACAGCAGATTAACATCGAAGCGATCTTCTAGTGCGACTAACGAGTAATTAGTGAATAATTGTTGTAAAAGTGTTATTAATAAATATTGTGTATTTTTTTGGTAATCAACCGTTTACTTTCATTTATTAAATACCCGGCTCGTAACAGTACCAAGCATGGCTCTACTAATGGAAGATTAGCAGTCCATTTAATTTTAAATACCATCCTAAAAAGACCTTTCTCTCTCCAGGCGACTCCGGAGGACCCTTAATAGTACTCGACAACGGCCGCTACTACCTGGTCGGCATTACATCCGCTGGGTTTGGCTGCGGAGTAGACCACCAACCAGGGATTTACCACAACGTGAAGGTCACCAGCCACTGGATAAGGGGAGTTATATCACCTATGATGAATTATGTGGACTTTTGATAAAAAGAAAAGAAAGAAATACGAGGAATAGAATACGTTATTATAAACTGGATCAAGATAATCTCACACTGATGCTGATAAACATCGTTGATGCACATGATGAACTTCGAAAGTATTGAACTGATTTTCACGTTTGTTTTTAATGTGTGTTCTGATGGCGTACCTTAAAATAGGATAGTTAATATCACGCTGAGGTCAAGACGAAGTTGCGTGGGTCAGCTAATACTTATTGAAGTGATAACTTCGGGAACCCTCCGTTCGGAAACCGCTCAGTCGGTCTGGCTTCCCTTTCTCTTACGTATATGGGAGCGGTAGGCAGGTTCCTCTTCTCTCACTCTCACCCACAACGCTAGCCGTAAATAGTTCAACTTAGATTAGTTTAAGTTATCACTTCTATCGGGGGTTTTTAACCGACTTCAAAAAAGGAGGACGTTATCAATTAGCCTGTATTTTTTTTATGTTTGTTGCCTCAGAACTTTGGACTGGGTGAACTGATTTGATGATTCCTTTTTATGTGAAAGCTAGTGTTTCCCTTATGGTCCTATATCAATTTGGTCCAGTTCTTGAAGTCAGTTTTTTTTGCTAAAATTGTTGTTTGCTGTTGACAAGTTTAGTTGTCAAAAAGGAACAAAATAATACACTTTTTAAGGTAAATTCAGACCGTTTTCAGCTCTAGGTATAACTGGAGATTGGTTTTTGAAAACCACGGCTAGTAATATTTTTAAGATCGAGAATAGCTCCGAATTAAATTTTGAGAAGAAAGTTAGTTACGAGACTTTACTAGTAAGGTGACAAGTACGTGCAACATGTCATTTAGACAAGATCTTAGATTAGTTTAGATTCAACTAACTTTATCAAATTGTGTGTAAATACTTAGTTTTACTTGCTATTTCTTTGTATTCGTGTATAAATGGACTCATTTCTTTAATTTGATCTCTTTTATTTTATTATTGTTTTATTGTTGTAATTGAAAATTTAGAGTGCAATTGTTTTTAATTAAACAACCCAAAAATTGATATTTTTTCGTTTCTTTAAACATTTGTTATCATTCCCAGGGGCGTCTTTACCTATAGTGCATGTGTTTTTTTTTTTTTTTTTATTGAATGACTATGCGCAGGCTCCCACACATAACTGCGATGCGATGCGACGTGTAGTTCTTGCGGTGCATTCATGCGAGCTCGCAAATATTTGTTTTGCGTTGCGATTCCGCAGTTATGTGTGGGTGCTCTTAGGGGGGCGCTAAAGGAAAGCACGTACACAAAGGCCAGAAAAGTATCTGATTATTCCACACTTATAACATTACTTCTCCTAACTGCTTCATTAGAGCAGAGCCAAACTTGCGGAGGCTAAAAACTTAGTTTTGACAGCTGATACTTTATAGGTCTTAAGCACCCACTAAAACAGGAGCAACATCCACGGATTCACATTTGAAGTTTTTGCCTCGTTAAGTCGCAGCCACAGATCCTTGCTATAAGCACTGCGAATTTTTTTTGTATGAGCTTTTAAAACTGACTACTCTGCCTGATGGAAAACATGAGCAGAATCCAAAGGTGTTTTTTTGTGGAATAGGGGGCAAACGAGCCGACGTATTGCCTGATGGTAAGCGATTACCGCCGGCTATGGACACCCCCAACACCAGAGGCATGGATATGGGCCTCCGGTATTCTCACTCACTCGGTAAAACACAGCGCAAGCGCTGTTTCACACCGGTTGTCTGTGAGGCCGTGGTATCACTCCGGTCGAGCCGGCCCATTCAAGCCGAAGCGTGGCTCTCCCATGGCAGAGGGAAGTTATTGCATTATCTGATTACTTCAAATGTTCCTATTATGCATGCACGGTGGAGTTTTGGAAAGAAAAAAAATACGGCAATCTTGGTGTCGTGTTTCATTGGTGAGTGCGAAACCAGAGACCCAATGATGCAGAAGTCTCTCGATAGGCCGCCATAGTGTGGATCGCCATGGTGAAAAAAAAGAAGCAAAACAAAATTGTTTTATTTAATAATAACTGTGTACAAACATTAAAACTGAATCGACTACTATAAACGAACAAAAAAAAGAGCAATTAGATAAGTGTGATTTGCACGGCTTCCAATATGTGAACGCCTGAACGGCTCATCCGATAGCACCAATATTCACCGTCAAGTCTGCGAAGAATTACAGTATTTAAAAAAATTCTGGCTTGGTGCGGTCGTTTAAGTAGGAAAACCATTATATCACATTTATTTATTGGGCTTTTCTCTAAATAAATTCATAATTGCAACAAAGAGGATGGAAATTAGTAGTGTTTCACGCCCCGTTATTCAGAGTTCAATCTTCGAATTCAGTTCGTCCTCAAGGTTGCAGAATCCAACGCCAGTTACTCCGTGGCAAAACTAATAATCAGGTAAAACAGGTTGAACTAGTAGCCGAGCCCAAATAATAGACCATATTTTATTTGCAGATTGAACAAAAAAATCCGTTAAAAATAATAGTATTTGTAAATCAAGTCGAAGATAACATAGAAATAAAAAAATAAAAAGATTTACCGTCGAAAAAAAAACCGACTTTAATCTGGACCAAATTTAAATGGGACCACACGAAAAGCACCAGCTTTCAAACAAAAAAAGAATTATCAAAAACGGTTCACGCAGTCGAAAGTTATGAGGTAACAAACATAAAAAAATAAAACAGTCGAATTGAGAACCTCCTTCTGTTTTTGAAGTCGGTTAAAAAGCGGCGGTTAACGCTCAACGAAGTGGGCAAGGGTCGGCTAGTAATGTATAAATTGATAGGTAAATCAAAGACAAAGAAAGGTTTTATCACGCAAGACACAACCTAAACTACATTTTTTTATGCATGGCATGCCAAGTGACTCTTCTCTGGCTGATGGAAAGAACGAGCAGAATCCGAGAGAGGTGGCCAACATATTCATTGCGAATACATACAATACAGCATGGTGACCCACACTATGGCGGCCTTTTGAGATGCTTCTACATCATTAGGCCTCCGATCAACGAAAGACGTATTTCGGTTGGTCCTCTGTGAAAAAGTAGTAGGTACTACCCAGGTCGAGCCGCCCCGTTTGTGCTGAAATCAGCGTGGCTCTACCTTGAGTTCTTATATTTACGTCTATATATCTTCGAAAGTATGCATAGTGATAGCTTTTGCAACTTGTACCTGAAGGGATCATAAAAAAAACTTCGTTTAAAAAAACCGACTTCAAAAACTAAAAAGTATAAATAACTTAATTTGTATGTGCTACCTATTCATAGGATTGAAGTCAGTGCCAAGCCAAATGTAATAGTAGGTACCACACTCGCTATATTTCGACACGAACGTCAACGACGTCACCGACGCTTCGGTTGTTTTGTTCTACGCGAAGAGCAGCTATCCCGCTCAAGGTCACGCGCGGTGAGCGGTACCTACTATTACATTTTGGCTTGGCACCGACTTCAATCCTATGAATAGGTAGCACATACAAATTAAGTTATTTTATACTTTTTAGTTTTTGAAGTCGGTTTTTTTAAACGAAGTTTTTTTTATTTTTCGCTTTTTAGTCTTTCTCAAGTCTCTCATAATCATTTCACCTTAAATAACCTATAATTCAAGTGATTTGAGGTAAACCGACTATCTGAGGTAAACTCTGATATCGTTACGACCCGTTTTATACCTTGTGTCCCAAAATTCAACGATAAGCGGGCGCCAAAATGTAGACCTGCTCATGAGTACATAAGGAAAAAAAATAAAAAATATATACCTAGTTTTTTTTTAGTTACAAGAAAAATTTAGAATTTCTTTGAAAATTACACCCTTCATTTTTTTTTATTTATTTATTACGTAGTGGTGTCCATACTTTTTTTTTACAAGGCCATGAGTCAAAGTACACTAAGAGTAAAAATATTTCAAAATTGAAGGGAAAAAAATTATTTTGAACGTTTTTTGTGTAAAAACTGCGGGCAATTTGGTGTTTTTAAGAGTTGTAGTGAATAGTAGCAATATCATGAAAGGTATAAATTTTCAAAGAAATTCTAAATTTTTCTTGTAACTAAAAAAAAACTAGGTGTTTTTTTTTATTATTTTTCCTTATGTACTCATTAGCAGGTCTACCTTTAGGCGCCCGCTTATCGTTGAATTTTGGGACACCCTGTATATTATGAAATTAAATGATGTCTACAGAATATGAAGGCATGCAGACAATTGCTTTAACTTCATTGCAGGCGCTTACGTAAATTTGAGGGTTTCCTTCGATTTCCTTAGGATCCCATCATCAGATCCTGATATGGTAGCCATGGGACCACATGGGGAGCATACTCTTTCGAATACGAAAAGAATTTTGAAAATCGGTTCACAAATTGACGGAGTAATCCGTGTATGTACATACATAAAAAAACCAAAAAAAAACCGATGAAATTGAGAACCTCCTCCTTTTGGAAGTCGGTTAAAAAGGTGCAAAAGGAAATGTTAGGTAATCTAATGACTTTTTAATCTATCAGGACTTTCTTAATTTAAGGCCTTTCCGATGGCACCTCACTTGTTTCGATCATCGGCCTAATTAATTAATTTTGACTACCTCGGTGGCACACTGGCAGTGTATACGACTGGTGTGCTTGAGGTCTCGGGTTAGATTCCCGGGTCGAACCAAATGTTTGTAAAATCAGCATGTATTAGTTTCGGAGTTTGGGTGTTTTCTATCTGTAGTATATCCATATACTATATTGTCGGCTCAGAGGTACACGTGCCCACTCACCTCCGTCGCTCACAGTTGACTGAACTGTGTGCGACCGCACATGCCTTGAGATGACCTAATGCTTCCTTCTCATTCATTCAATGAATGAATGCGTTACTAGTGAAGTGACTGACCATAGACACACACTACATCCCTTCCTTATTTTTATTTTTTTCAATGCTTTGTGGTGACTTTCACATATAATTCAACAAAGAAATCACACTACAGCGCCATCCATCGGATGTGCACCGAATTACGGAATAACGTACTATTCGAAGAAGCTACCCATCCTGAATCGCGATAAGAAGCCCTCGCGCCGACTGGCATATATGCAATTTCCCAACATTAACTGTCGGGCTGCAGATCACATCGCCTGGTCGGAGAATCCTGTCCCTGTGTTGGAGGGACATGTAGCCGGAATGAACATTTTTACATCAATCAACAAAACAGAAATCGATTATAGAAAACTATTGACACTTAAATCATCTATTTGTGCATCCCATCATTTACAGCCTTCCATACTTGTCTTCTTTTTTTCTTTTTTCTTTTGAAAGTGCATCTCTGACATAATGTGGATCTTGTTTCGTCACTTTCCCGGTTTAGTCGCCCAAACATGCATTTCGCAAACCCTGCTCCGTTTTGATAGAAAATATTCGTCTAGTGTTTTTTCTTTTTTTTTATAAGTCCCAGCATGGAATCTTCTGGTCAACAGTGTGACCGAATCATTCAACAAGACTGATCGGAATACAATACATGTTGACCAGTTAATTCAAACATCAAATGTTGAAATTATAGACCAATTGCACTCATTCCAGTCATATCTAAGGTTTTCGAAAAGTACTTTTATCGTGAAATAAATAGTTACTTGGGGAGATATCAGATATTAGCGGAGGAGCAAAAGGGATTTCGAAAAAAAAAAATATAAATTTGGCCATTTACGATTTTTTAAATAACGTAATGGTAAATGTAGATAAAAGGACGCCTGTTTGTGCCATATTTTGCGATATGACGCAGGCGTTTGACTATGTCCACCATTTCTCTCTCATAGATAAACTTGAAGCGTATGGTATTAGAGGAAAGGTACTCGAATTAATAGTATCATATCTTGCTAACCGTAAACAAGTTACAGAAATTAATGGATTCAACACAAAAAGTAAGCGAGATGAAACTTTTCAATCAACGGAAAGAGAAATAAAGCATGAAGTTCCTCAAGGTAGTGTACTGGGACCATTGTTGTTTAACTTGTATATTAACGATTTGCCAAAAGCTACTCAGCAACCAATGACACTGTTTGCAGATGACAGCACTGTGACTATAGCTTGTAAAGAGCGAAGAACATATGAGAATGACATAAATAATTCACTACTTTCTATTATAAAATGGTTAAATGCTAATAATTTAAAAATTAATTTTAAATAAGACAAAAATAATTCATTTTAGACAACGAACACATAAAATTGAAAACCTGGATATTCATTACAATAATACACATATAATAGAAACTGACACTACGAAATTTCTTGGATTAATCATCGACAGTAAATTGAACTGGAAGCCTCAGGTTGAAGCGCTTAGTAAAAAATTGAGTAGCGCAGCATATGCCCTCAGACAACTTTCCCCAGTTCTCAATACAGATGCGCTAATGACTGCCTACTATGGATTAGCCGAGTCAATAATTAGGTACGGAATTATGTTTTGGGGAAATAGTACGGATAACGATATAGCGTTTCGGGCCCAGAAAAGGTGCATCAGATCGATGTTTAAACTGAAAACAACAGACAGCTGTAAGCCGTACTTTGTGAAATATAAAATATTGACATTACCTTCTATTTATATTTTGGAGACTGTCATGTTTATTCGATCAAATCCTAACCTATTTCCGCGTTTGTCTGACACTGTTCCAAGAAATAGACGTGATAATTCTAAACTCTGCCTGCACGGTGCTAAAACTAATGCGCAATGATTTTATGCGCAAAAGTATTTTCTGTATGGCCCCGACTATTTACAATAAGGTACCAAAATCGTGGAAATTGCTAAGTACCTCTATTTTAAAAAGGAAACTTAAAAACTTATTAATTGAAAGGGCCTATTATGATATTTCGGAATTTATGAAAGAGGACGGTTTTCTCAGTTTCTAAAGTGCTGATGTTGTGTATATGTTTCGTGGATATGTGAGTTGCTAGCTGCTGGTGTAATGAGACCTGATAGCTTATGTGACAATAATATAATGGAGTAACTTTGGCTGTATTTTGACTTTGGATCAATTTTACCAGATTTTTTATTTATTTAATTTTTCTACACTGACATAATTTTAATATTGACAAATTAAAATAGTAATGTTATTAATCTACTGCATTAATGATGACTTTGATAGAATTTTTTTTGGTGAGGCTGCGCCTATAGACATTGTGATTAACGCTAGGCTATGCACCATCTAAACTAATTTGTATGCCGATAAATGCGGCCAAACATGATTGAAACTGTTATTATTTATTAATATCTTGCATGCAATGTATGTACACCATGTTTATACAAATAAAGACTATCTATCTATCTATCTATCTATACCTATGGGAATTTAGCAGGGGGTTAATTAAAAACGAATTTGCATCCTGGGGGGATGCAAACTGTATAGAAACCCTGTTTCTTCCTACCCTTTTCACACCATCTCTAACAATATTTTTAATATTATTCTTAAAAAGAAAAATACCGAAGGATACGGAATGAAGAGTTATTCCAGAGCCTATTTGGCTCTCGACGCGAGAAACGTGGACAATGTAGGGGCCGTTGTCAGTAGGCGTGTATTTATCCCGCCCAATCTGGCTTTTCATTTGTTTTGGAGGATGGATTGTACTGACCTCATCGTTGACAGGGCGTTTCCGAGAGCTTGAAACATTTGTGTTGATATTGTCTTGCTCCGTTGCACTACATATCACGTTTACGAACTGCTCCAAAGGGTTAGAGGGGGTTGAGGGATGTTCAGGGAAAAAAGGAGTAGGATTGAAAGGGGGAGTACATGAGGTTGGATTATCAGGTGGATCGGGCGGGTCGGGAGGTTTATTTCTAGTCATGACGATTAGACGAGCTCAGTTTAAACACGCACAAACAACACACCTTTACCAATAGGATAGCACAAAATAACAAAAAAGAGACCCAATAGTCTCAACACCACTCAAAATAATATAAAATTTAGAAATTCTAGACGCACGTGCTAACCAATCTTAAGACGCGGCAAGAATCGATCAAGAAAACTTTCGAAAAAATCAAGTATCTGTTATCCAACTACAATCCACGACATATTTCATGTCCTTCAAATCATGGGCGTAGCCACGGTGGGGCAGGGTGGGGCACTTGCCCCACCCTGGCTCTGACCTGTAAGGTACCTTTTTTTTACTTGTAGAAACTCCTACGGGCCGTCACCCCACCGTTTGCAGCGGGTGGTGTGTCGGAATCGAACCAACTAAAACCACAAACGGTGTGCCACTCTGCACCTGAGAACGGAGGGATCCGAGAACAGCTGTTATGAACACATCCGAACCCCTACCAGCGCCTGCTCTCTCTGAAGCGGATACCGTCTGCTGACGGACTCTCTAATTAGGCGACGTACGGCACACGCATACGTTCGCGGCTGGTCACATAAGTGGATGTAAGGGAAAACCCGTCCCGTTCCGGCTCTGAGTGTGGCCGCGGATGGACGGGAAGGGTTTTCCCCTTCATGCGCGGCCACACTCAGGGCGGCATGAAGCGCTGGTTAGCGCGCCTTCTCCGCCCGGTTCACCGGCGGCGAATTGGGTCCGAGTGGAAGTCGTCCTCCCGGGCCTCCCCGCAGCCTCCTTATTAGAGATTACGTCTTCGCAGAAGGTTGAGACCGCGATAAAACAGCTGTCGCCACCGGCCATGGAGCGTATGACGGCCGGTAGCTAGAGATCTCCTCCGATGACTGCAGTGAGGCCCAGGCGGGGCAACCGACTAGCGTGTGCTGGGTCGAGTCCTAACTGCAATCGCAGTGGTGACAGGCGGGACTCAGTTTGCTCCTAGCGACCGAGTGCAGGTACTTCTCGATGCAACCGTGCCTGGAAAGGACCTGTGTCAGTCGGAAGGAAAGGGTCCATGCTGCCGCCCTGTCCACTCGAGGATGACCGGCTGGAGAGCCTCCACGGCAGCAAAGTCAGAGCGTGGAAGCCGTTCTCCCCGACTCTCAACGATCTCAACGATACCCGAAGTTTGCCCCCCGGGCCATGACCGAAGTATCATCGGCGTAACAAATTACGCCTAGCCCAGGGGGGAGACAAGTTCGAAGGAACCAGTCGTATCCCACGTTCCACAGGAGTGGTCCAAGGACAGACCCTTGCGGAATACCGGACATGGGTCGCCATCTCATCATCATCGACATTGGCGATGTCCAACGATACCGCCAACAGCGCCATAGGCCACTGTCTCTTCGGTCACGGCGGCCCCTCTCGGAATCCGAATTGAGCGTCCGACACATCGGGGCCCACCTCGTAGATGTGCCAGACGATACGGGCAGATAGTCTCCTCTCAAACTATAGGCCTATAGGCCGCGACCGTTTAACATTCTATCATCAGCTCACCTAAATAACTTGAAAGTATATGACTGAAGGTCTTTAGATACGTATGAAATTGAAAGAATTATCTTCTAACTCCTAACCGTTGAGGAGTTGTACCTTCCACCTTCCATCATCAGCTTACCTAAATAATTTGAAAGAATACGACTAAAGGTAACATATATACATATGATATTTAAAGATTTATCCTCCAACTCCTAACCGTTAAGGAGTTGTACCTTACATCATCATAAAATTATGACTACCAGACGCAAATACCAGTGCAACTTCAGAAAATATACGAAAAACATAGTATGTGCCTATAAAAAATGAGGGTTTCTCTCGATTTCCCTGGAATCCCATCATCAGATCCTGATATGGTGGCAATGGGACCACTTCGGGAGCATACCCATTTGAACACAAAAAAAAATTTCAAAATCGGTCCACAATTGACGGAGTAATCGGTGAACATACATAAAAAAAATAATAATAATACATACAGTGGAACATAGAACCTCCTCCATTTTGGAAGTCGGTTAAAAACACGTTATGCGCTTTCATTTGAGACCCCACTCGATGATATTTTTTCAGACATTCGGTTAGTCTTCCCCACTTTCACCCCCGTAACTTTTAAACGGCTCAACCGATTTTCATGAAACATGTCTAAGAACACTCGCACGTAACTCACCTTTCATACAAAAAAAAACTAAATTGAAATCGCTTCATCCGTTCGGGAGCTACGGTGCCACAGACAGACAGACAGACACGTGAAACTTATAACACCCCTCTTTTTGGTCGGGGGTTAAAAATGAACAAAATATTACTTTTGAATTTGGAATCTGTCATTTTTATAGGATTGTTCATTGTGTTTTCTAATTTTCGGGCCAATATACACACATCAAAAGTGTCTAGGGATCAACATATGTGTCTAGGGATCAACATATATTTTTGCAATAACTTTTCTCCTGATTGATATTAATTAAAATTTTCTTTAAGGATTCATCAAATAAAGTGTTTTCGTTTGTCACCGTAACGATAAACCAAGTCACCTTTGCATTAATAAAGAAATTTGCCATTTTCCTAATAAAGGGAGTTTTGACATTTGAACCATTAACATTAAAGTTCGAAAAAAAGACTGAAATAACAGTTTTCTTTAAAATTTTATTAGGTAACTTAAACAATTAATAATCCGTGTTTCTACCGCGAACACTAACAACACAAGAATCGGTTTGGCATACTCAAAATGAGTTCATCCAAATCACGCTGTGGAATGGCCGCCCATGTTCGTTGCAACAACAAAAAAAGGTCTTCTTGCGACTGGATACCCTCCATATTCGGCAGAGCTCTTCTCTGTAGTATATCCCATGCATGCTCAATCGGGTTCAAGTCTGGCGACTGAGCAGGCCAGGGCCAAAGCCACATCTCAATCTCAAGAAATCCGCATAAAAATGCTTGATCCCTAGACACTTTTGATGTGTGTATTTTAAAATATTTTGTGATTAAAATGGAGTAGGGGTAAAGGTAGCGGAATCGCTGTGATTGTATTATATAAAATGGGTATGGAGCCAAATTTTTTTTTAAATCCTCCATAAGCTTGGTGTTAGTCAAATGTTTGTGTATAGGGCTATTGATAGGTACACTGAAACCTCTGTTTGTGACAGAAAAAGATCTAGCCGTCCACGTAGTGTTCGTACGATAAAGGCGATCAAAGCAGTAAGAGAACGACGAAGATAGCACCCAGAACCATGTCGCATATTTTAAAAGATGACTTAGGACTTGTAGCCTATAAGAGACGCACTGGTCATTTCTTAACTGATAATTTAAAAAATAATAGGGTTATTAAATCAAAACAACTACTTAAGCGGTACGCAAAGGGAAGTTACAGAAAAATATTGTTTACGTATGACATTTTTTTACAATATTTTAACGAATAAAATGGCGGTATATATGCTGAAAGCTCTAAAGAAGCTTCCCAATTAGTCAACAGAGTACAACGTGGGCATTATCCGACTACAGTGATGGTTTGGTGGGGTGTTAGCAATGAAGCTTACTTAGACATATTTTTGTTAAAAAGGTATCAAAACATCAGCACAAGTGTATCAAGATACCCTTCTTCAGAAAGTAGTTAAGTCTCTTAACAACACCATGTTCAATAAAACACAAAAAAAAATTGGAGTCCCCTAAAACAATCCATACGATTGGCAGTAAAGAATTTTTCCATAGAAAGAGTGCGTGCTGTATTGCATTGATAACTGGCCTCAACGTTTAAAGGGCTGTATTGTTGGGCTGTGTTACGTACAAAAAATTTTTTTTTGTAACAATATTTATGGCAAGACTAAGAAGTTTGCTAGTTACATATGATTTTAGACTTCTGCCGCACCCTGGGCCCATGGCTGGCTACGCCCATGCTTCAAATGTTGCTTTCTCTTTTCAGTGATTATAAGAAAAGAGCCCACCTACTAAAATACGGTAATGACACTTTTTCATCTTTAAGATTTAATGAATGGTACTTTACTCACCCATTATGGTTCATCCACTGCACTGTTACTCGTTTACCCTTCTACTCGTAACACAGACACCAGGTTGCAAATGCGAGGCACTCACTGATTTTTTCTTATTCGTGTATTTTACCCGTGTACATTGTGTTTATTTCTTTATTAGTTCACAATATACATGTAAAAACTAAATCTATTCGTAAATCGCACGACATCCTCAGTAGTATTTTCTAGTTTTAGTAATTTGTACAAAACACCCTCACATTTTTTTTCTAAAATAATTATTCACAGTAGTATTTTCTCCTCGTCGCCAAAATGTAGTATTTTCTCCTCGTCGCCAAAATGTAGTATATCCAAATACTATATTGTCCGCTCAGAGGTACACGTGCCCACTCACCTCCGTCGCTCACAGTTGACTGAACTGTGTGCGACCGCACATGCCTTGAGATGACCTAATGCTTCCTTCTCATTCATTCAATGAATGAATGCGTCACTAGTGAAGTGACTGACCATAGACACATACACTACACTATCTATAATATTTATTAACAAAAAAGTACACCTATATGTATTTATATCAGTTGTTTAGTATCCATAACACAAGCTCTGCTTAGCTTGGGACTAGATGGCGTTCAACGTTTAACTACATTTCGGACATCTAGCACACGTTGTGTGTTAGGTACATGTCCGAAATGTAGTTGCTTATTAAGCTGACTCGAGCGGAGTGATATCTCGATCTCACAGAAAACCAGTGTGCTAATCAGTTCTTCCCTCCAAACCATACTGCCTTGTGATTTTAGCGATAGGATTAACCAACCGTAGCTCCCGTCGCTCGCTATCATTTTATTTCGTTTTTTTTTTTAAAGACAACTCCCGCACTAGGAATAAATCCTGTGTCGCGGGGGACTTTACAAACATACATGAAACGGACACAAAGAACACCCAGACTCAGAACAACAATTTGTGGATCACACAAAGTGTTGTCCTACGTGGGATTTGAACCCACGACACTTGGCAAAGTAGGAAACGGCGTGGTGACCGTTAAACCACTAGGCCAAACGTCCAGTTAAATTTATTTATTTCGTTGCGTCAAATACGATTGTATTCTGAAGTAGTTTAGTATGAATTTACATCGTTACTGAATTAGTCTCTTCGCCGTCGCTCCGTTAATCGGCGCGGACCCTTAAAGGGCGTTAACTTCACATGTTACTTTAAAGTTTAAGATTTCCGTAGGCATCAGTTACATACCAACTAGTTACCCGCCTGCTCATTTACTATCACCTTCAACCCACAAAGTATGAGCACCAAGCCTGTTAAGAAGTAGGTAGTAGAGCCACACTGTACTACCCCCTCACAGAAGACCAACCTAAAATTACAGCATTCGTACTGACGTACGTGCGTGTTTCATTGGTGAGTGCGAGACCGTAGGCCCAATGATGCAGAAGTATCTCAGTAGGCCGCCATAGTGTGGGTCACAGTGCTGCATTGTCTGCATTTGTAATGAGTATGTATGACCACCACTCTTGGATTCTACACATGCTTTCTGTCGGGCAAAGTAGAGTCACTTTGGCATGATCAAAAATAAAAAATAAAGTAATTTTTGTGGAAAGAGAAAATAACATACACATAATGGGATAAAATACCGTCTTTTAGAAGCTGGAAGCATACGACAGCCAACATAACTTAATTTACACTTTTACGCTTCAACTAAAATAAAATTCATCTCAAATGGGTAATCACATCACCGTGGGAGAGCTAAGCTTGGGCATGCATGGGCCTGCTCGACCGGAGTGACACGGCCTCACAGAAAACCGATGTGAAACAGCGCCTAAGCTGCGTTTCATCGAGTGAGTGAGGATGAAAGGGAGAAAAAACCTTCCTCCGTTCGGTGGACCATTCTGCTCTTTGGAACCAATGGGTCTAGTTGGCCATGATAAATATAAAAGTCGCAATACATTTTTCATGGTATAACAATATACTTCGCCAGGTATGCCATTCCTATATACAGTGACAAGACAGAGATCGAGATGACGTCATCATCACTATCGCTGGTTGTGATTGGTCAATGATATTATATAATGTCATTGTGGTTAGTTCATTTCGTGTTTTGTTGCTAAAAAGTGGTAACTGGATAGTGACGTCACATCGAGCCGCTTTCAGAATGTGAGACTTTATTTTCGTAGACCATGACATTTCTCATTTTTAGCCAAAGACTAAAGATCTGACATTTGTCATGATATTGATGTAAAATTGTAAGTGTAATTATGCCATCAAAAGCTTCCACATATTTTGCCACTGAGAACTGTTGTTATTGTCTCGAGTTGAAAATCGGTTGTTATATTATGACGATATTCTCTGTAATATACATGGTTCCATGCATATCTGGAGAAATTTACTATTGCTATAACAGAGAACATATTTGGGCAAGAATTACTATTTTCCTCACTGGCGTAATGATAGCACTTTCTATTCTTGCTTCGCTATTTTTCATATACGGCTTATGTAGAGATAAAAGATTGCCAACGTATGTTTATATGATGACAATCCTGTTATCTATGAGTGTAACCGTTTCTGCGGGTTTAATTGTAACGATTACCAAACCAATTAAAACCCACTGTGCAGATGGATTTGTTTTAGGTTTAGCGGCCTCAGCCCAGTTTTTGACACAAAGTTACTGTTTGTTTATTGTCAACAGCTTACGAATTTACGAAGCTACTGACAGATCAGAAAACAGGTCGTAGGGAAGAGACTGTATATTCCTCCGGGGATAGTTGTGGTGACTTCCACAAACAACGCAAAAACAATGATATACTACAGCGCACTCTACCGAAGATACACCGAACTATGGAGTAACTACTCATCCTGTATCGCGATATAGAAATTCTCGCACTGCCTCCCAACATCAACCATTGGTCCGTGGCCCATCAGGCATGATCACCTCGCCTAGCCGGAGGATCCTCCTTTTGAATTAGATATGACACCCGTTCTTCCACACACTCATTATGTTCTTCAAACCACTGGTGAAGTTGGAAGAGTGTACGTACGAGAAATTTATTTGCGTTAAATGAAATGCTAGACACCGTCTAAGTAAGGACTAAGGAAAGGGTTTTGTCTTGAAATATGACAAGCATTTCAGTTACTAGACTAAGAATAATTGTGAAATTACTTAGAGAATTTCTGCAACAGAAATATGTATAGTCATGGGTGTTAAAACTTAACCAATGTCATGTATTGGATGATATACACCGTATATGAATATTTAAATATATTGAAATACACAAATAAAACTTCCGCATATATTTGCCTGAAGTGTTAAATAAAATTGTTTTATTTACACATTACCTTGCTATATAAATTTGTAAAGATTCTATATTCCACAAAATTAATATATGATTTTCTTTATTTATATCATTAGCAATCTCTCGCTTTCCCCTGTGGGCTGTTGCCAATTAATGTTACATTATGATCCTTATATAGTTTCCTACTTATTGTCACTATTTTATTAAGATTGTTAAGACCACATGAAGATTTCAGTGTCTAAAAATACTAATTGTCCTTAAGTAATGAAGATTGAAGCACTTCGTCAAGCGGCATAGCGGATTGAAATTTAATGTAAAAATATTAAATAATTTGGTATTATATAGTCTTTCAAATATAGCTTGATCTCTGTGTAAGTTGTCATTAGTATCATTTCAGCCAATTTTAGCACTTACTTACGAGATATATTTTAGGTGAAGTTTTTATAATAGGTCTTCACCTATGAAATTGCCGTTTTGTATGCAATAAGTAAAAGTACTTATTTTTTCAAACTTTTTTATTTCTGTTATTCGAAGTAATCACCCAAGCGTTTTATGTATGTTGGATGATATTTTAATTACAGCAAATAGCACTAGTCAACACTTAGAGAGGCTTAACGAAGTGTTAAGAAGATTACAAGTGGCCGGGTTGACATTACGATTAGATAAATGCGATTTTTTTAAGGATCAAGTTGAGTACTTAGGTTATTCAATTGATAAAACCGGATTACATAAATGTAAACAAAAGGTAAAAGCAATTTTAGATGCACCAGCCCCCAGTAATTTAAATAAATTACAATCTTTCTTAGGGTTAGTCAACTACTATCGGGACTTTGTACCCAATGCGTCCTCTATACTTAGCCCACTTTATAAGTTACTACAAAAGAATAGTAAATGGGAATGCAGTGCGGAACACCAAAAGTCTTTTGTTACAATTAAGCACATGATGGCATCTGAACAGGTACTAGCCCACTTTGATCCTAATGCGAAATTAATTTTAACTGTAGACGCATCTCCAGACGGGTTAGGCGCGGTCTTGTCTCAAATATGCGATAAGGGTATAGAGCGACCGGTGTCCTTTGCTTCGCGAACCCTTAACTCCTCTGAGAAAAAATATTCTCAATTACAAAAAGAAGCAACCGCTATAATATTTGGCGTTAGGAGGTTTCATCAATATGTAGGTCATCAAATCGTAGGTCAACGCCCTTTATACTCCGCACGGATCATAAGCCCCTTTTGTCCATATTTAATCCTTCGCGCGGTATTCCTGAAGTATCTGCGAACCGACTTCAACGTTATGCGTTGTTTTTAAATGGTTACAACTTTAACATACAGTACATACGAAGCGGGGATAATATAGCGGATTATCTATCGCGAGCTAGTTTACATGACATTCAGCAAACCGGTAACGAGTTGGAAGGGGTAGAGGAACGCGCTTCTTACATAAATTTTGTAACAGATGGAAGTTTACCTATTTCTTTACAAGATGTTAAAGGAGAAACCGGAAAAGATTTATTATTGTGTAAGGTTATAGAATATATAAAGCATGGGTGGCCTAGAAAAGTTACCGATTTAAATTTAATGCCGTATTTTTTATGTAGGTTGCAGTTAGCGTTTGAAAATGGATGTTTGATGCGTGGCTACAAATTAATAATACCTGCGACATTACAAAATAAAATTATTTCGGAGCTACACAAGTCACATTTAGGAATAGTGAAAATGAAAGCGGAAGCGCGGAGTGGGTTATGGTTCCCGGGTATAGACCGGTCGATAGAAAATGTAGTGTCTAGGTGTGCAGTATGCAGCCAGCTGAGGCAATCGCCGCCGCGGGCACCGCTTGCACCGTGGCCACACCCACCGCAACCCTTCCATAGGATACACATAGACATGCTTGGCCCTGTTTATAATCGTACATTCTTAGTTATCGCGGACGCGTATACGAAATGGGTCGAGGTTTATGAAATGAATGTAACGACATCTACACAGGTTATAAACAAACTGTACGAGTTCATGTCTAGGTTCGGGTTGCCGCATACTATAGTGAGTGACAATGGGACACAATTTACGTCTAGTGAATTTAGAACGTTTTGTTCTTCAAACGGCATTTCGCATGTGACGTCACCCGCATACCATCCAGCTAGTAATGGTCAGGCGGAAAGTTATGTTAAAATTATTAAAAGGGGTATTAAATCATCGATGAGTGATCATAACAAAATATCATTTAAGAATAATCTTCTAAAGTTCCTTTTTGACTACCGTAACTCAGTTCATTCTACTACGGGTACACGGCGGAATTAGTCTTCGGGAGAAGATTACGTTCTCGCTTAGATATTTAAAAAAATAAGACCTCGTCATCGTCATCAAGCACTCTTGCTAATTACGTACAAAACCAACAATGTTTACAGCGTAAATCATATGGTGGAAAAAATGTACAATTCTTCGCACCTGGCGATCACATCTATAAACTAAACATGCCAAATAACAAGGTGCTTTGGAACAAGGGAATGGTGATTAAGAGGCTTGGTAGTGTCACTTATTTGATTAAGGATTTGAAATCAGCGGCTCCTTTTAAGAAACACAAAAATCAGTTAATAGCATGTAAAGAAGCTGCTCATCCGGATAGTCTACCGGATGATTGCCTGGTGGAACTTAGTGACTTGCCATCGTCACCGAGCTCGGCTAGAGCAATACACGCGAGCAGAATAGGTCAGGCACAGGAGAGCTGTACAACTCCAGAACGATCATTAATCGATCAGCACCTGGTTCGATCTGATCGAAATGTTTCGGAGGATGAGGAGTACCATGAGGCTGTAGAAGATGCTCCTGATCGTACAGCTGGGGGAAAATGCCTACGTAATATCCCCAAAGTAGATTATAAGCAGTTCTTTAGAATTAGTATCTAAGTCTTCTATATATTGTATTGTCTATATGTTTGCTTTATGTTTTATGATTCTAACTTTTGTCTATGTATTATGAGTATATTATTTTTGTTAGATGTTCCGAACTTGTTGGGGGAGAAATGTTGTATATCTATGTATGTATATGTCACCTATGTGGGTACCTGGTTTATAATAAACCAGTGTGAACGTAACCGTTGCTTTATTCACTTGTCCCGCGCTCTCATACATAACCCATAGTACCCATACTACAAGCTTTTCTGTTTGGGGCGTTGTGTGAATATGGTAGAACATTAATAAAATAATAGCTTGTAAAAGCAGCTAATGGCAGTACGATGAAATTTTTTACTTCTATACAACTTAAAATGGTATACAGACAATTGGACATTTCATCAACATTGACTATGATATCGTCGCGTCGCCGTCATCACCTATTTTAACTTCGCTGGTAGGTACAAGAATAAGTAGACTTAAGAACGACACGACAAGTGTCAATGTTGTATGACATTTCATAATACGTATCTCCATTCTACTTGACATTGGCAGAATTGTCGACACCGGCACAGTTTGCCATTCATGAAAAAGAAAGAAAGAAAGACAACAGTGAGTGACAGTCAGTGTTTCCACAATGAGGGGAAATTTCCCTTTTGAGGGGAAATTAGGGTCCAGAGGGGAAGAAAAAGGGGAAAGAGATGAAAAGGGGAAATCTAGGGAAATCATGGATAAAGCCTAGCCTAAAATATTGCGGAAAATTTCTTAACTAATTTTTGTATAGACTATACTAATGTTATCGAAAGAAACAGTAGCGAAATTGGCAGCCCACCACCAGTGCAGGTTTTATATATATTTCTGGTCAGGCTATAAGAATACGAATGTTGAAATTATACTTTATTCATGCTTAGTCTATTTTTTTTGGATTTGCTTGCAGTTGCATTGCCCTGTGCAAACTTGAGGTGGGGTATTTCGAACTGATTTACCATCAGTTGTACAACAGAGGTTGTTCCTGCTCCTTTCAAGCCAGATTTGATCCAACTGTTTCATTATCAAGCCTATTGCTTTTATCTGTTTTAATATTTTTTACATGACTACGGCAAAGCCAAAGGAGGGTTATGATTTTGACAGGCTATGTAAGTATGTATGTATGTATGTTCATCTGTTCCCTCATAGCTCCTTAACTACTTATTAGAACTTTTTTTTTTTTTATGTATGGCCAGCCAAAATGACTCTACTCTGCCTGATGGAAAGCATAAGCAGAATCCAAGAGTGCTGGTCACCATACTCACTGAGAATGCAGACAATGCAGTATGGCGACCCACACCATGGCGGACTCATTTGGCAGAACTGGTCAAATAAGGTATCGTTAGAAGTGTCTTGATCGTCCGCTGGTTATAGGCTATATAAAGTGTCTCCGAATCTAATGTGGCGCCCTCTAGCCAACATAAAGTACTGTTTTCAAAAATAATTTTGAGATAAATATGCCGTGTTTGGTATCATTGGAAAGGGCGTTACTTGTAAATTTAAAAAATATTTAAATATTATTAGCATTTTCTCGTCTCAAAAAAAAGTAAAAACTTAAACCCAACTTCGACAAAAAACGACGCTGAAAAAGTGTGAAACAAGTTTTAAAAGCCATAGTCACGCGTTGTAAATGTGTTATGGACGTTATGGTATATTTCTACGTAACGTGTGACTACGGCTTTTGAAACTTGTTTCATAGTTTTTAGCGTCGTTTTTTGGCGTAGTTGGGTTTTAGTTTTTTAATCAATAATAGCCGTTCCATGGGCGTAGCCAGCCATGGACTTAGGGTGGGGCAGCAGTCTAAAATAATATGTAACTATCAAACTATACCCGCGGTCTTACCCCTACCGGTTCGGACGTGGCCTATAGGTACATCGTGTTGCTGGACGAGGCGAGAAAAATTGTTTATAAGGATACTGCCCGTGTCGTCCGGCATCTTTGCGAGGTGGTGCTCGATCTGTCGGAAGCGCCTGAGGGCCGTGATTGAAGAGGCAGTGGGCTGTGGCGGCGTGCTATTGACGGTGTCGTTCGACATCGCCAACACAGGGAAAGGGAAGCACTCCACAACTTCGGCGTGCCAGAGTACCAGAGGAGCGTACCGTCATATACTAGGATCGAGAGGGCGTCTTGAGACGGCGACCCATGACACATTGATCACGGCCCGGTGGGAAAACTTCCAACAGGTGGCGCGCCTGGCCACCAGGGGTGTCTCTTTGGTGGTTGTCGCTCGGCCTACGGGTGGCCCTAGATAAGACTGAGGCCTTGATGTTCAATGGGCCCCGTCGTGGTTCGACCCCCGGCGCCTCTATCGTGGTCAACTCGGTCCTCGTACAGGTTCGGGCTCAGATTTAGTATCTGGGCCTGATCTTCGACGGAAGGCGACTCTTTGACGAGCATTTCCGACAGCTTGCTCCGACGCTGGTCAACGCTGCCTCTGCCTTTGGGCAACTTTTGCTTAATGTGGGTGGAGACAGCATCGCGACAAGACGGCTCTACATGGGGGTTGTCGATGTCGCTGTATGGTGCACTGGTGTGGGTGGCGGCTCTGACCGTCCAGAATAGGGCACGCCTCTGGTGTCCCTAGAGGATAATGGCTGTTAGAGCCATACACGGTTACCGCACTTTTTCGACCGAGGCAGAGTGTGCCTTGGCCGGAACTCCCCGTGGGATTTGGAGGCGGAAGTGCTCGCCAGAGTTTATCGGCGGACGGCTGACTTCCAGGCAGAAAACGGCTTTCGCTTTCCGCCCGAAGGACAACACGAGTGGCGTGAAGCCGCTCGTCGAACCACCATGGTTCGCGGGTCGTCACGGCTGGAGACTCCACCCGCTGACTTTGTCGCCGTGGAGGCTCTACAGCCGGTCATCCGCGAGTGGACAGGGCGACAGCATAGGACCCTTTCTTTCCGATGTCCTTTCTGAGCACGGTTGGTTTGGGAAGTACCTGCACTCGGTCGCTAGGAAGGAACTGAGACCCGTCGGTCACCAGCAGTGAGGACTCGGCCCAGCACACGCTCGTGGTTTGCACAGCCAGGGCGACGCGACTTTGGGCCCTTACTGCAATCATCGCAGGCGGTCTCTCGCTACCGGCCGTCATACGCTCCATGGCCAGTCAGCGTTACTGCCGTCGCAACCTTTTCTGAGAGGACGTAATCTCGCAGAAGAAGGTGGCGAAGAGGGCTCGGGAGGTCGACCTCCACTCGGACCCAATTCGCCACCGGTGAACCGGACAACGGAGGCGCGCTTACCAGCGCCTCTTGCCGCCCTGAGTGTGGCTGCCGATGGACGGGACGGGTTTCCCCCATCATACGCTTAAGTGGCCAGCCGCGAGGGGGCGACGTACGCGTGTGCCGTATGTTGCCTTATTAGAGAGTCCATCAGCAGACGATGCCCAGTTCAGTGCGGGCAGTTGCTTGGAGGGGTCCGGATGTTTTTTTTTTATGTGGCATGTGGCTTCTGCCAAAATGACTCTACTCTGCCTGATGGAAAGCATAAGCAGAATCCAAGAGTGGCGGTCACCATACTCACTGCTAATGCAGATTATTCAGTATGGCGACCCACACCATGGCGGCCTAGTGATGCTGCTGCATCTTTTAGTCTAGTCAACAAGTATGGAACTTGTTGACTAGAATATTTGGGCCTCCGGTCTCGCACTCACCAGCGAAACACGACCGCACGAACGCTGTCATTTTACGTTGATTTTCTGTGCGAGGGTAGTACCGCCCCGGTCGAGCCGGCCCATTCATGCTGAAATCAGCGTGGCTCTACTACCTATAGGGGCAGTTCCCGGATCCCTCCCTTCTCAGGCGCAGAGTGGCACACCGTGTGGTTTTAGTCGGTTCAACTCCGATAGACCACCCCGCCGCAAACCCCGTTGGAGTGACGGCCCGTAAAAAAAAGGTACCTTACAGTTTACCTTACAGGTACGTTCTACTACCATTTTGGACGTGTCTGTCTCGCAAACTATTCAGTTTAGAAAAAAATTAAATTAGAGACCTCAATATCATTTTTGAAGACCTATCCATAGATACAGGCATGGTTTTGATGAAAAAAATAAATTTAATATTGTTTTTTTTCTATTATTGTGTGAAAATCTTAATGCCGTTCACAGAATACATCTACTTACCAAGTTTCAACATTTTAGTTCTTATAGTTTCGGAAAAAGTGGCTGGGACAGACGGATGGACAGACAGACATACATGACGAATCTATACCTAAGAGTACCGTTTTTTGCCTTTGGCACGGTTCCCTAAAAAGGCAGTGACATAAAATAGAACTGAAGCAGAATAATTTTTGAGGGGAAAAAAGTCCTGAGAAGGGGAAATCTCAATTGAGGCGTGGGGAAAGGAAATCATTAAAGTGGAAACACTGGTGACAGTGACATTCTAAAATCTGTTTATTTTCGTGTAAAGTTTTTGGTTTAATTATGCCTTTAATAATAATATGTGGAACACCAGTGAGTGGTAAAACATTTAGAACTAATGAACTAAAAGATTTCTTCATTAATAAACACAAGAAGAAAGTTGAAATAGTGTCTGAAGACGAGGCTATTGCCAAGTTAGGTTATGAGAAGAACTCTACTTATTTAGACGCCCAGAAGGAGAAGAGAATCAGAGGGTATCTGAAATCTGAAGTATTGAGACTCATTGGCAAAGATAATGTAGTTATATTAGATGGCAGTAACTATATTAAAGGTAAAACTGTTCAACAATATTTCAATCTTAAAACCTTTGAAAATTCACAACAATGCTTAGCTTTTAATAATACACGAGTTTTATGTATGCAGTTTTTATTTAATAGAGCATGATAAAGCTAGAGACACAGATATCAAACGTCTAGACCAATATAAATTTATAGAAATCAAACTGCAACCTCAATATAACATTTATAAGCTCTAGTTCGCTTAGTTTTAAGTGACTTTTAATACTACCATTCAGTGTATTCAATATACAGCTCTTAATATTAGCTCTTGGTTTACCACAACTGTTGTTTTGTTTTAGTTTTGTCAATCAATATATTTTATAGTAAGTATTTATTCCAATACATCTAAGCAATATTACCAAATTGGTTTGATGTATTATTTATTTTTTAATAGTCCACTGCTGGACATAATCGTTTCTAAGTTCTTGTTAGGTAAGGAAACTTAAGTGTTACAAAGCTGTTTTCAAAATATGTAGTTTTTCTTATATGCTAAGCCGATTGGTGCAATCATTATGAAATTGTATAGTATGCAAAAGCTAACATTGTATCTAAATCTAAAGAAAATACTGTCTCTTGTTGCTACAAAAACAGTGTAAGCTAATCTATACATAATAGTGTCGCATGATAAACTCCGGAAACTAACTAACGGATCTTCATGTGTTTTTTAAAATGTGTGTTTTGCTGATGTGCCTAAAGTGGTATAGTTAACATTACGCTCAGACCAATAAGAGTGTACAATGCGAATCAAATAAGAATAGGATTGCCCAGCTTTTGTTGAATTTACAATTACCAGTCACAAAATCCAGTCCTATTCTTATTTGAAACGCATTGTAATAGTAAATTCTCATTTTATTTTTTGCACACCATACAAAAATATCTGAAGGTATTGACAAATGCAGGACAAGATGGCAGATTTCCAATCCTATCCTTATTTGAGTCACATTGTATGTCATTTAGTCACTTTTCAGCAATAGAATGATTCAAGAGGAAGGTTTTTATCCTAATAATATTATAAACGCGAAAGTTTGTAAGTATCGATGGATGGATGCTTGTTACTCTTTCATGCAAAAACTACTGAACATATTTGGATGAAACTTTACAGCAATATAGCTTGTACATCAGAATAACACATAGGCTACTATTTGCCGCGATAACCGTGTAATACATCCATATTATAGTAGAGGAAATTTGAAAATCTCAAAGACTACCATGCGAAGCCAGGCTAAGTCGCTAGTATTTTATAAAGCCACTTTATAATATTTGCAGGATATCGCTATGAACTCTACTGTGCTTCTAAGGCATCTAAATCCACACAATGTACAGTCTACACCATAAGAAATCATGACGAAGCCTGGGAGGCAAACCTAAAGAGAGAGCAGGATACAAAAACGGAAAATCAAGTAGTAGATAAGGACAGCAGCATAAACAATGTACCATATACTGAGGAAGTGTTCAATGCTTTGACCAGGTTAAGGTAAGGCATAAGTTATTTGGTGTTTTTAATATACCTGGAAAACTGAGCTTTGCTTGATATTTTTTATGGTAAATTTTCTAAATATGAAACCTAACTAGATAGATTTACCGACCCTGAAACCCCCTGCATACTAAATCTGTTTGTTGGAGCCATTTCTGAGATTCAGATTATATTTATATAAGTTTTGCTCATTTAAAGGTAGGTATTGGATTTCAAAGCCACTGAACTACAAAACTATGTTATTTCCAAAATGCCATCTACCATCCTTTAGAGGAAAATCATTGCTAGCAACATAAATAGTACAATAAAAGACAAGAAAATTGCCACCAAATTGAGTAGTTAAAGTATTCTAAGTTATTTTAGTGACAGCATGAAGTTTCACCTGTCAAAATCACCTTAGATTAATCATACTCTTATGGTCCGTACTCACATACGGTATTACTCGATAGTTTTACTCCAAAACGAGTAAACATTTACGTGTGGACCGCAAAACTCACGACTCGAAGGCTCGCATCGAGGCGGCTCGATGGCTCGACCTCCATTTACGTTTCTTCTTTTCATTTTCTTTAATTCTTTTATAATTAAGGATTGCTAGACCTGCTAAATGTAGCCACCGTCTCCTTTGTTGAGCAGACATCTTTCGGCTCGAACGGTTTTGTGAATACTGAACGGCGAGCCAAAAGATGCGTAACTCGATCGAGAAATGCTGAATGTGTGGACGAAAGCCCATGCCGTGGTTTTTACTCGACATGTTTGCTCGATCGAGTAAAACCGTATGTGAGTACTTATCATGAGATAAATAGCAGAGAGATTGATGACTCCTAATTAATTACAATTAGACTGCACGTTTGGCCTAGTGGTTTAGCGGTCACCACGCCGTTTCCTACTTCGCCAAGTGTCGTGGTTTCAAATCCCACGTAGGACAACACTTTGTGTGATCCACAAATTGTTGTTCTGAGTCTGGGTGTTCTTTGTGTCCGTTTCATGTATGTCTGTAAAGTCCCCGCAACACAGGATTTATTCCTAGTGCGGGAGTTGTCTTTTTTTAAAATAAAGAAAGAAATAAATAAAAGATGTTATTTGTAAAAAAATATTATTTGAATCTGAAATGGCTATTTTGATTTTATTATTTATAACACACATTGAAAAAGTAATATTAATACTATTTCGGACATCTGACACAACACAATCTAGTCCCAAACTAAGCAGAGCTTGTTATCTCAGTACTAGACAACCTGGTATAAATAGTATATATATTTTTATCACTACATAGTATAAAACAAAGTCGCTTTTTCTGTCCCTATATCCCTTTGTGTGCTTAAATCTTTAAAACTACGCAACGGATTTTGATGTGGGTTTCTTTAATAGATAGAGTGATTCAAGAGGAAGGTTTTTATGTATAATAAATGCATAACATAGTATGGAAAAATACTGTTAATTTTCGAGGTTTCTAATGTGATGTAGCAAATAAACACATTTTTTGCGCTTACATTGCAAACGCTGGTTGCACCCTACGAGATAGATCAAAATAATGTAGTACAGTATTATACACCTTAAAAAGATCTACAAAAAAGTCCGCGACGGTATATGTCTATCTCTTATGGATAACCCACAACAACCATTTTTTATTCCTTTCTTTTTACGAGAAATAATAGCTTATTTACGAAGCGATTTTAAGCAATACAGAATGAATCCTTATACAATTAAGTAAATTTAATACATTGTGCATTTAATATAGATCAAAATGGCCCTTTACAGTATCTAAGTTAAATGAATATATTCGAAGATATTACAGATTTAAAATGCACGAATCGTGTCGTCGGTGGGGGCATCTGAAATCCACCCGTGCGAAGCCGGGGCGGGTCTCTAGTAAATAATAAACTAATAATAATAATAAATACGTATATATTATAAGTGAAATAGAAAAGGTATGGAAACTGCAATAAAAAATTGAGTATTATGTGGTATAATCTTACAGATTTGAAGAGCCCAACTCGAATAATAGATGGGACAGTCCATTATTCACCGTACAGCCATCGGATGAACTCAATTTAGAAGATGTATACAAGGTCTTGTTTGAGAAGAAACCTCCACCTCCTAATATGAGTACACAGAATGTGAGTATATGATTATTATAGTACTGACTAAACCTCCTTTCCAGATAAACTAATAAACATACTTATAATACTTCTTAAAACACATCACATCAGTCGTATTACTTACACCATTTACGAGTATAACTCAAGAACAGCTGAAAATATGAAAATCATCAATAGAAAAATTGACTGCCTCGTTGGTCTAGTGGTTAGCATTAGCGACTGCAGATCAAGAGGTCTCGGGTTCGATTCCCGGGTCGGACTGCTGTTGGGTTTTTCTTACAAGAAATTCCTAATAGCAGCCCAGTGTATGTATGAGTGTCTCGGGGAGCACGTTAAGCCGTCGGTCCCGGTTGTCATGAACATCTACGGCAATCATTATTAAGTCAGTGCCATCAAATTATTTGAGGGCACTGACTTAATATTTGAGTCAAATATACTGACAACTAGTTCAACCTTCGAATTCAGTTCACCCTCAGGGTTGGGTCCGATGCCAGTCGCTCCGTGTAAAAACTTATATTCAGGTAAAACTGGTTGAACTAGTAGCCGACCCCAAAACTTGGGAATAATAAAGGCTAGTACAAAAATCATCATTAAGAAGCATAATCTGCTTGTTCATTGACGGAATGAAGTTGGCGTTGAGTTAGCTATTTAGATAAATTACACAGAATAAATGATCGCACTTATCAACAAAAAAAAACTATTTAATTAAGTTTACACCTGACCGGATTCGCCTTATGGCAATATTAAAGGTTAATAAAGGTAAATATCAAAATAAACTTTTATTCTAGAATGTTTTGCAACAAGTTCCATTTTTTTTTTATTTAAATAGAAAAAATAATATACATTAACAAACATGAAACACCCATAAAACCCGTATAGGTTTATCTTGGGTGTGAGTGTACATTCCTCATTTCATTTGTTTATAAACGTTTGTTATAATCTACACGCACTATATAGGTAAACAAGTAATCACGTACATATTATAAGAATTATAAAAAATTGTTGGTAGCACTACAATAATTAATAGCTGCAGGAAAGGTAGGCGTTAAAAAAAATTCTAGCGTTTGACCGATACAGTTGTTTACGTTCGATGAGGCAATATTATTTTTACTTAATGTTATGAGGCTCAGATTTTAAGTGCCGACAATCGGGAGTAGATATAAATTACTTAATTATCTCATTACAGGCACCGCTGACAGCAACAAATTTCCTCTACGAACTTGATAAAGTAACTCAGTCTATATCAAAACAGATATTAGACGCAAAGCAGCTCAATTTGGATGGTGAAGTGAAATTCCCTGAATATCCCGGATGTGTTCTGGAAGCTGGCTACACACAGTTTGTTAATCCACAAAAGTTACTCCGATTGAGAAGACAGTTCCTCACTTACGCGAAGATGAATCATTCAAATGAAGACACCAGTAAAATAGGCAGATATTTTATACAGTACTTGAATAAAACATTGACGGATTGAAATTATGGTTTTATTTTTTGGAATGCGTGGCAGCGCTAGTGAAAGACACATTCATACCATACCTTGGCGATAGGATTCTTACCATACCTAATTGATTAAAAATGTAGATCCGCAGATCCCGATTCAGATTAAGGGTCAGTTCTTACTTACAGACTGGCTCGGAGAAGAGAGCAGATTTAAATCACGTTGGAAACAGTTTTGAGTAATTGTAATAAGATTTATTTTTGCATGTGCACTTCGTTTGTCATTCAGAATGCTTGAACGCGCTTCGTGTGAAATAATAAGAGGGACCGACAGGCTCCGATTGCGTGCTTTTTCTCACTCGCGCTCGCGCAGGTCTCTCCCAGCCGGTCTGTGTGAAATAGTTAACGTCTCCGCTCCGGCCAATTCCAAGCGGATACAATCCGGTCTGTGTGAAAAGAAAAAAGCGGGCCGATGCTTTCCGAGCCGGTCTGTGTGAACGGACACGAATGGTGTCAAGATCAGATACGGATCTAAACCTTCGTATTCAATCAGTGTAGGTGCGCTTAAAATGATAGAGATTTAAAAGATCAATCAATCAGCAGAATATGATTCATTCTTAAAAAAACATACCTACCGCTAAAAAGTGTACCATCGAAACGTCACAGCCGGAACATCTGAAAATGTATGTCTGTATGTTTTACCGTAGCGTGTAAATTACTGAACGGATTTTAATGAACGAAGCTTCAATAGAAAATTATGGCCGGGGTGACATAGGCTGTAGTCTGGTTACGATTTTTTTTAAAATTCTTGTTAAAAGCACACTTTTATTCTTGTAACTAAGTACATAAATCTTGGACATTATAGTCTGTTCATTTTCATAGTATCATTTTGATCGTACCGCCCTGGAGCGTGCGGTTCATTTTCAAAGGAACGCCGACACGAACCAAAGAGGCCTCGTGCGGCGCACGGCCCACAAGTATAAAAAAATACATGCAGGCGGCTTCATTGTATACGATCAAAATGACACTATGAAAATGAACAGGCTATATTCAATATCTATTAACACATTATACTAAATAGCGCATACTAAAATTGCGCTAGTACAATCACTTTTGCTTCCCATCCTTGACTATGGCGATGTCAGCTATCTGGATCTCACCGAAGACCAACTCCAAAACCTCTGTATCAGATTCATATTTGAATTACGCAAATTTGACCACATCTCTGGGTATCGTGCTAAACTCAAGTGGCTTCCAATACGCCTTCGCCGGAATCTGCATATTCTTACTCTTTTATACAGTGTTCTGTTTTTTCCTCACACACCCCCTTATCTCAAAGAACGTTTTCAGTTCTTAAACAACACACATTGCAGGGACCTGAGATCATCGGAGAATTTAATATTAGCAATGCCAAAACATTCTACTCAGTTTGCAGATAAGTCTTTTACCGTCTAAGCTGCAAGGCTTTGGAACAACTTGCCTGTGACAATCCGACAAGCGAAAACCTTGCCTATTTAAAAAAAACTAGTGAAAGACATTATTAACACTTAATCAATCCTATTTTTTTGTGTATTTATATATATATATATATGTATACAGGGTGGATATGACAAAACGACATTTGACGAAACCGCGGGCCATTCAAATATGTCTGTTGACTTTGGGATTGTAAAATTTATTTGAAAATTGAAATTAAAAAAAATACATTTTCAAACAAACTAAATGCCTAAAAATATTAAAACCGATAAGAACACCATTTGCAATTTAAGTTCACTAACCTGCTTGCATACGAGTACAGCTGAGCGCCCGCGCGGTGCTGCCGTGCACGCGCGCCTACTTATTGTAATAATAATTAATTTACATGTATTTACACAATCACAATATTTCACAATAATATCACAAAACATGAAATTAAATTAATTATTATTTGAATTTTTCAATTCCCAATGAATACACAGATCGTATCTTTTAATAATGTATTTTTTTCGCAAATTTTTTGCAAATTAGTAAGTGACTAACAAATAGCTTTGCAAATAAGTAATAACAAAAAGTATGTCTTACGGGCAATGTCTTACAAAAAAAAATTCCTTTAGAAAAACCGACTTCAAAAACTGAAAAGTATAAAATAACTTAATTTGTATGTGCTACCTATTCATAGGTTTGAATTCGGCGCCAAGCCAAATGTAATAGTAGGTACCACACTCGCTATATTTCGAGACGAACGTCAACGACCTCACCGACGCTTCGGTTGTTTTGTCCTACGCGAAGAGCAGCTATCCCGCTCAAGGTCACGCGCGGCGAGTCCTACTATTACATTTTGGCTCGGCACCGACTTCAAACCTATGAATAGGTAGCACATACAAATTAAGTTATTTAATACTTTTCAGTTTTTGAAGTCGGTTTTTTTAAACGAAGTTTTTTTATATTTTTCGCTTTTTAGTCTTTCTCAAGTCTCTCATCATCATTTCACCTAAATAACTTGAAAGAATACGACTAAAGGTAACATACAACATACTGTATAGAATAATAAATAAATATTTCGGACATGATGTTTACAGAATATGAAAGCATGCAGACAATTGCCTTAACTTTATTGCAGGCGCTCACGTAAATTTGAGGGTTTCCTTCAATTTCCTTGGGATCCCATCATCAGATCCTGATATGGTGGCCATGGGACCACATGGGGAGCATACCCTTTCGAATACAAAAATAATTTTCAAAATCGGTCCACAATTGACGGAGTAATCAATGTACATACATAAAAAAAAAAAAAAAACCGATGAAATTGGAAGTCTGTTAAAAAGTATATCTCGTCGATCTAATAAAGCCTGTACTTACTTGTATTTAAAGGTTTACGCTCGTTTTTTTAGAACTTTGTGAATAGATATATGGCTTCCTTACTTGAAAATGACGAGCAGCTTTACGCAAACTACATATCAGTGTAGGTACGTAAAGCCAGAGCGGCGTTTCCTCGGCATTCTCCATAAATTAATATCATATCCGAGTATTCACTAGCCGTATAACCAAATCGAGGCATTGTTTCATTTACACACACAAAGTAATCGTTAAATAACAACTAAGTACTAACAAACCTAACTAATGCCTGTCACTATAAAAGCAGTTTTTCGCACTTATCACTTTAAAATACCTATTATTAATAATCAAAACAAACAGGACATAGGGCTTTAGCGCCGGCTACTTCAAACGTGCAACGACGCGATCGACTGCCAAAATGTGACACTGATCCACTAATCAAATGCAATTTTTTACGTTTGAAATTAGAAAAGGATAGAAAATATATTTTCGGTTGACCCTTTTACTCTCCCGAGTGATTCCTTCCAGCAATGCCTACCTATTGTTTTTAACTATTTTGTGATTACGTGTGTGTCTTATTGCTCAGACATAAGGTATATTTTAGAGTGACAATTATTTGAGTAGTTAGACCTAAGGTCGTTAACCCGTTGATAATCGCGTTGCATTGAACACATCGTAATAAATTTTAAAAACGAAAAGTAGTGTCCTGTGGCTAAACTACTGAACCGATTTTATTGAAACTTTGTAGGTGGACTTGTAACGTGTGTAGGTATACCTAGTTAAAAAAACACTTGCTTTGTGGTATCCACCTTGTATATTCTATAAGTGTATGTAAGTAAATGTATTTGTACATGTGTAATGAGTATAAGTATGTGTTTCTGTATGAATGATTTATTTATCATTCTTTTCAGATATATTTCAAATTTATTAAACTACCGTTAAATTTCAAATACTTCAAATAAAATATAATATCCGTGTTAAGGTTGTCTGGAAGAAATCGCCGTGAGCGATAAGACCGCCGATTGTTACATTTATACTTTTTTTGTAACTCTTTTTATGTTTTATGTTATTATATGTATGCAATAAAGATAAATTAATAAATAAATAAAATTATATAAAAAAAAATTATTTGGCAGTTATGTCGGCCGGCCGCATGTATGTAAAAAATAGCTTATGTTTTTCTCAATCTCGCATGCCAAAATCGGTTCATTAGTTGGCAATTACATAATTAAGTTAGGATTAACATATATACGTGTAATAAAACACGATAAAAGTTATAAATCATTGTTTTAATCTCTTTTCTTAACAAATTAACATACGTACAACAACTAGCTCAATGAATCACTTCACATTTCCATGCGAATTTAGTGTGGTACTTTATATCGGATACGGAATCGCGCGCGGAACAGAAAATTGCATGCGGAACCTTCGATTTTGTGTCATATCAAGATTTCAAAACTGATATAATACATATGTTATTATTATATACTTTTTTGTAAATACATACATATTATACATAGAAAACACGCAAACTCCGAAACAAATATTTGGAGATCTTACAAATGTTTGTTTCGACCCGGTAATCGAACCCGAGACCTCAAGAACAGCAGTCACATACGCCACCGAGGCAATCAAAAATTATGTAACTTCATAAGTAAAGAAAAATTTGCCATTTTTTTTAAATTTCTATTTTAATCAATAAACTTTTAAACATATTTTCTTAAACATTATTAGTACTATATTTAGTCATGCAGATATTATGTATCACTTATGCGCAAGCGCATATTGCGTAATTTTTTTTTGTATCCATACAAATATTTCTAAATTTTAAACCTGTATCATAATTGTATCTAACTTGAATTTTCAAGTTTCTAAAATAAACAAGGGGAAGTATCACGAGATCGGTGAAAATTGTGTCTCAATAATGCGGAATTCCGCAACGGTTTTTTTCGCAACAAGTTACGGATATCTTATCATCTTCCTAGCCTTTATAATTCCCAATATTATTTGGAGTCGGCTACTAGTTCAACCGGTTGTACCTGAATATCAGTTTTTATTTTTTCTTGATCGGCAGTTGCATATGCTTACCACTAGACAAACGAGGCAGTCAGTTGCATAGATTAGCTAATAGTGCTATAAACTTTTAAGTTTTGTGTAGATACAAAAAAAAACTCAATTCTCCATGTTTTTACTATGTAACATAAAATATCAGTCGTTATCGCTGTAGCGACAATAAAAAAACATTCTTGTGAACCACTTAGTTTAAAAATTACTTTTTTTGTAATTCTTGTACAATATTATTTTATCTATCTAATACCTTTAAACGATCAATTCTTGTATATGACACCGTAAGATTGTAAATACCGTTAGACAATAATCTACCTAGCGAGATTGCAAACTATCGATAGATTGTAACTGTAACTAAATAGTCAACTGTCCCGGTTTGGTCGGTTTTACAGTAGGCCGTTCAATGGCGAAAGAGTTGGTTAGGTTAGAACTGCTTTGATTAATCAGAAATTCATTTTAGCTAACTAACAACAATAATTTTATATAACTAATTCTAAAGCTGTGAGGTATTTTCAATATGAAATCAATTTACAATCACAAAAATACTTTACATAAGGCGATAAACGAATTTACAAACAAATATGGTGGCGCGGGACATTTGCTGTTCAACCAATCAGCGCGCGACTTGCTATTCGTAGATACCAATTTACAATCTTTCGACTGTTGAGATAGATTACAATCTAACGGTTTTGACAACCTGACGGTAACATATACAAGAATTGTTCGTGTAAAGGTATTAGATAGATTCAGACCGTTTTCAATAACCTATCTCTAGATACAACTGGAGATGGATTCTATGATGTACTAAGTGACCGACAAGAATTTACAAAAAAATATATACTTCGTAATAACATCTTAAGTTCCAATAACTGCTTCAATAATACACTTGTGTCTGTACAGACGGACAAAACTCAAACATTAATTATTTGTATAAAAACAGACAAATCCCGTACCAGGAATATACATCCTGTATCGTGTGGGAGTTTACAAACATACATCAAACGGACACAAAGAACACCCAGAGTCAAAACAACAATTTATCATTTACACGGTGTTATCCCATGTGGGATTTGAACCCACAACACAAAGTTGACTGCTTAAACCACTAAGCCATCGGTGCATCAAGCAAATGAAATTATGATAATTGAAGAAACTTACCCCCTTTTTAAGTTTTTATGGGGTCATATTAGCGATAAAACAACATAAGATTCTCTGTACCATTTTATAGGATTACAAGTCATACCAGCGTGGTATAGTGGGCTTAAAATATCTTTTTAAAGTTCTATTGCGCTATATGTGGAAGTCGCCACAGTTTCACCAACTTCTTTCCTTTTTTTTATGGAATATGGGGCAAACGAGCAGAAGTATCACCTAATGGTAAGCGATTACCGCCGCCCATGAACACCCGCAAAACCAGAGGCGTCGCAAAGGGCGTTGCCGCACTTTGGGGGAGAGGGATGTGGGGAGGGGTTGCGGTATGGGCCTTCGGTATCCTCACTCGGTCGATGAAACACAGCGCAAGCGCTATTTCACACCGGTTTTCTATGAGGCCGGTATCACTCCGGTCGAGCCGGCTCATTCCTTCCTTTAACAGTCCACTGCTGGACATATATCTCTCGTTAGAAAGGATATATTTTGGTGTACTATACCACTCTGACCAGACGGGTTGGTATAGGGTTTGTTCAAGTTTTCATTCTCTTTGCAGTGATGCTGTCCCGCAGTTTGTGTAGTCGACTCTTAATACCCAAGGGATGAATAGAATTGGGTCAATCAGTCAGTTCAAACATCTAATCGGTATCTATATAATGTCTGGTCAATAAATATTGACTCGACTACACATGTTATTGTTCAATTAGTCCTCGCAACATAAATTACTGTGAAAAAGAGATCTGTTCTTAATTACGTAATATATACGTTCTATGCTTAAGAATTAAGATGGCTTTGATGAAAATAAATCTTTAAGAAAAACTAATTTCTATGGTATAATTTTTAAATTTAGATATTTAAATTAGAAAATTATATTTATATTTAGACCCTATTTATCCGGTACCAGTTAAGTTTTGGATAGCTTATTAGAGAGATATTGTGTCATACAGTCCATTCGCTTGGATACCGTCACACGTGCGAAAAGCCGCCACAAAATCAAAGGGCCCGCCTGAAGCGTACAGCCACAAACAAGTATGATTTTTCAGTTTACGCGGTTGTATGAATTAATATATTCGGATTTCACAACAATAACCACAATTGCGTGCGGGTGCACCGACGCTATCTAAACGAATGGACTATACATACGAGCTATCAGATAAGTTATCCGAATCTTATCTGTAACCGTTGAAACAATGCATATAGCTTTAAAATACCTTGAAAACAAGTGATATTAATGGCTGCTTGAATATTTTTTATGTAAAAATAAGTGCGCCTATAGTAAATTAAACGCTAAATGTCGTGTACATAAACAGTATACAAAATAGACGGTATATTTTAGAACTAAATACTTATATTTATATCGCATGCAATTGTAAACAAAATTATTGGAGAATACAAAATGACAACAATGTAATAGAATTCTAGATAGTCTCAACGAAAATACAACGCGCTTTAGGAAAAAAAACAAATATCGATATTATTTAGGAGATTGTACTAAGTGCTGGATATCGAGAAAAACGTTATATTATAAACATTCGATAGTAGTACAAATTATCGATATTAAAATATATAAGACTGAATGAATGTCATTCATAAGCCTGTATTTTGATTACGAATACTATCGATTTTAAGAACTATCTATATAATAAACTCTCTAATATTCTGACTGTTGTCAAATCATTTCAATCTAATCTAACATCTATCTGATATATCATATAGGTGTTAGATTAGATTCATCAATTATTCCGTATGTATGTATCACAGTAAATGACATAACAAAATAATCTCTTTCTTACGTAATTCTACCACTTTGTAGTGTTACTATTTTCTTAATTAGAGATGTACAGTAAAACCTTTAAGTCATGTATCTTCAAGGTACGAATCCCGGAGTAGGACAGAACGGTTGACAACCCGCTACAAGCAGTAAGGCTTCCGACAGACAAAGAATACTGAATCATATTCGTGTTGCATCATCGAGTTTGGATTCTGGGCGTATTTTGTTTTAACGCCTGTTTGTTCTTTCTATAAATAAATAATTTAAAATTAAATGAAATATAATTACCATATTATATATAATATAAATTTTAATGTTCTAAAAAAATAAATTACTCTAATTGAACCAGTTACAACCAGTCAATTTATTATATTACACAATTTATTTAAAAAATTGTGTGATGGCAGACCATCTTGGGCCGTCTGCCATATTGGACTTTGAATAAGATCATTTAAGTTAACATACATTGCCATTCTACTATATGCATAATTTCAACCCAATCGACTTTAGAATTCATTTGCAATATTTGACTCAAACATTGTAAGTTAACTAAAAGCTTCTAAAAATTTGAAATTTGAGAAAAGCTGATGATTTCTGGATGAGGAAGTAAGAACACTGGCAATAGACAACAATGATTGACGATAGATAACTGGTTGTATCTCTGGTTCTAAGCTATACATGATGAAACTATAAGCTGATTGTGTAGCAAGACCTAATCTGTAGTAACTGTAGTTATGCCTTAGATAGAATATAATCTTGTAATTGAACAATCTGTTACCATAATAAAATTAAATCGTTAATTATGTTAATTAAATCGTTTGTATCGTTTTTATTATTATTATATATTTATTATTGTGACTATATTAATTATTATTGTAATATTCTAACATGCATTTGGTTGGATTGGTTTGGTTGGTTCGGTTTGGTTGGTTTAATATACATAGTTTCAAAATCGTTAGTATGTACTTACCAATATATCGAATCCTATATCTCTAATGACCTCTAGCAAGATATCGTACGGCGGTTCGATACTATTTTCAGTTGGCATGTCGCTGGAAATAATTTTTTTTTTTTTAATAAATTAGGTTATTACAGTGCCCAGATGTACTCGCAATACGGTGTTGTGTGTTAAATAGTTTATGTGATAATATATCAAATGGTGACCAACAAGATTATGAGCACAATTTGTGGTCATAGTCCACCCGTGACCACGATTAGTACAATTCCTATGAAACAGTACCTAAAAATTTACTCTTACAATTGCTTAACATACTTGTTGGTTGTAAATGGTAAGGAACATATCTTCATATTCCGGGAGATGGCTTTAAAAAAACTTTTATATGGATACATACCTATAATGATATAAGAGAGGTCCCAAATTGATCCAATAACCTCCAGGCTGTAGTATAGTGTATATTCTCTCGATAAATTCTATGACGTTGGGTGCGCAGTCTATGAAGAAACAGGTGACCACGCATGACCACTCGTCAGAATCTGTATATACCTGCAAAATGAACATAATATGTTACCATTTTTTTTAAGCAATTGCATATCTTTTATCGCGGGCTTTGAGGCCTATGAGCGCGGCGACCGAATCAAGAAATTCCGTAACGTAACGAAAAAACCTAACACTCGCAGCTCGCAAGGATCGAGACGAGCTGCTCCAAAACGACGAATCAACGAATCTGTCTATCTCTGTCACGCACGATATTTATTTGTAAGAATATGGTAAAATACAGGTATTAGATACTTCAATTCATCCATAATATTCTGCTGCTTCCAGCGTACTCTGGCGACTTCCACATACAGCGTATCCGAAATACACTACAGCGCTATCTACCGAAGATACATCGAACTACGAAATACACGTAACTACTAATCCTGAATCGCGATATAGAAGTTCTCGCGCCGATTAGCATATACATATATACAACTTCCCAAAATCAACCGGGGCCGTGAGTATCCAGCCTTTATGTTCGAGGGTTGCCACATCCTCATTCCTAAACAGTACAAATAATTTTTAATTTAAAGAGTGTACACGTGGTGATGGGTTAAAAATGCAGAATGTCACCACCCATAGGGGTGGTGACATTCTGCATCTCTGATTTCTGAAAACACACACACACACACACAAGATAAATAGTTATCTTATGTGTGTGTGTGTTTTCTTATAATGGAATAGGGGACAAACGAGCAGACGTATCGCCTGATGGCAAGCGATTACCGCCGCCCATGGACACCCCTAACACCCGAGGCGTCACAAGTGCGTTGCTGGCCTATGGGGTATGGGGAGGGGGATGGGGGAAGGGGTTGGTGTATGGGCCTCCGGTATCCTCACTCACTCGGTGAAACACAGCGCAAGCACTGTTTCACACCGGTTTTCTGTGAAGCCGGCCCATGCATACCGAAGCGTGGCTCTCCCACGGTGTTTAAGTCAATCTTCGACGTCTAGAACGTATTTCACAGTCACAGTCCAAAACTTATTTCCAGTGATTTTTGGTTTTTGATGAGTTTTCGTACCACAAAATTAACATTAAAGACAACTCTCGCATTAGGAAAATACATCATGTGTCACGGGGGACTTTACAAACATACATGAAACGGACACAAAGAATACCCAGACTCAGAACAACAATTTGTGCATCACACAAAGTGTTGTCCCATGTAGGATTTGGACCCACAACACTTGGCGCAGTAGAAAGCGGCGTGGCGACCGCTTAAAGCAATAGGCCAACCGTGCAGTCAAAAGATTGGAAATTTTATTCCAAGTCCGGTAGCAATCATCCTTTAAGAAATTGAATCCTCAAATTCCAATTTTAAAAAATTGGTGTATCCGCAGAACAATCTAAATAATTACCTTTAAGAAGTCCCCAGCGGTCATGGAGAAGTTGGGATTGGGTTTGTTCCCGGCTGGACACACGTCGGGGAACCTCGCAGCCAACAGCTGGTGCTCGCACGTCACGTTGTTCACGTACTGGTGGACCCACGGGTGGACTGTGTACTTGTTCACCTGGAACGGCAACGAATTTTTTTTAAACGACTTCAATAAAGGAGGTGGATTATCTCAATTCGACTGTATTTTTTTATGTTTGTTACCTCAGAACTTTCGACTGGGTGAACCAATTTTGATGATGATGATGATTTTTTTATTTTAAAGCTGGTGGTTCCCTTATAGGTCGGTCGTTTTTTTTGTTAATATTTTAAAAATTAAAGTTAACTGGTGGAGAATGCCTTGGGCATTAAGTCCGCCAATGCACCTAAAGTGCATGATGTATTATAAATAAATAAATACTCCCGCATTAGGAATACACATCCTGTGTCGCGGTGGACTTTACAAACATACATGAAACGGAAACATAGAACACCCAGACTCAGAACAACAATTTATGGTTCACACAAAGTGTTGTCCTACGTGGGATTTGAACCCACGACACTTGGCGCGACAGAAAGCGTCGTGGTGACCACTTAAACCACTACGATATCCGTGCAATCACTCACTCTCTTTCACTTTAAAACTAGGTAAGGCGAACAAAGAACTGAAAATAGATTGTTTTGATTAAATATTTTGACTGTACTATGGGTAAGAGACAACTGATATTATTATAATAAATACATGTATATGACGGCGCTTCGATATTTTAAGAGTGGCAAGAAACGTGAAGACTGGCTGGTGATATTTTGACAAGCACGGGTTAGCGTTTCTTGACACTGACGCAACTTCGGGCTCTCTTAGCAGAAGAAATAAGACGTGTTCGGTGGAGCGTCGTATTCTAATTATTTTATTATTGCTGATTGTAATTCTATCCACATTTTATTATAATAATAATTGTTGTATTGTTAATTATTTACAATACGTGGTTTTACTTCTCCTCGCCCGCTTACCCACGATAGCTCGGCGGCAGTAATGCACCCGGAACCGAATAATGGTGACCATGTCTCTATATATATTTTTTTGTAAATACATACATACCATACATAGAAAACACCCAAACTCCGGCACAAATATTTGCAGATCATACAAACATTTGGTCTGACCCAAGAATCGAACCAGAGGCCTCAAGTACAGCAATCGGATACGCTACCACTGCGCTACCGAGGCAGTCAACTTCATCTTAACTTACCTCATTACATCTATTGAGTATAAAGTTGCTGGCGAACAGCATAAACAGTGAGAACTCATTTCCCTGGCAGGTGTAGCCACGGGCAGCTATCTCCCACGCAAGCCGACCGAGTCCAGCGCCTGGGACCAACACGCGGATCTGGGTACGGTCACTGGAACCAATATTATAAACCTACAAGTCTGCTAGAATATATAATAGAGCCATACATATAGTTAGTAGAGTCACGCTGATTTCAGCACGGTTGGGTCGGCTCGACCGGGGCGGTACTACCCTCGCACAGAAGATCTACTGTCAAATGACAGCATTCGTGATGTCGTATTTTGTTGGTGAGTGCGAGACCCGAGGCCCAATGATGTAAAAGCATCACTAGGCCGCCATAGTGTGGGTCACCATGTTGCATTTACTTTCCTAATTCACATAACAAAAGTTATGCTATTCCAAATTATGCTCATTGAAATATTCTTCCGTCACTTTAGATATTTGTTCCCAGTTGTATAGTTAGGCAGTGGCAGACAAAATAAAAAAATCGTGTTGTGTCGTGGGACACCAGATAGGAACGAAGTTCCTTATCATAAAATATAATAATATTATGCAACTTACAGATGGCACTCTTACTCTATTTTTATTTAACGACGTTTTTGCCGGCTAGGGTAATAGGGCATACAGATGGCACTACACAACAATTTTAAAATCTTACGCTTTTTTGAGTTAACGTTACGGACGCTTTTTGCCGGCTAGGTTACCTCTCCGCAACGCCCCATAAGGAAGAAATTATTTATATTATAAACAGCTTTCAGAATTCACTTACAGACTGACTTAGAACTATAAACCTACTTGTATTCATCAAGTGGAAATCTCTCTTCCATTTCATCCAATACTGGTTTATAGCACTGCTCCCGTTCAGCGGCTCCCATGTCGCTCCAATCACGTACTATGTTCTTTAAAACTGATTGTACCTGCGGAGAACGGAAGTTGTACAATTTGTACTCTCGATCGCCGGCACTTGATGAAACTTGTTCTAATGGAACATTCTAGAATTAAACTCACTTGTATTTTTTCCAATAAAATATTTCGGACATCTAACACACATGGCCATCTAGTCCCAAACTAAGCAGAGTTTGTATTACAACAAGCCCCTCTCTCCCCTACTAGACAACTGTTATAATTACATATATTCCTTTTTTTGTAAATACCTACATATTACACATAGAAAACACCCAAACTCCGAATCAAATATTTGCAGATGCCGCGGGGCTAGTCTAAAAAAAGTAGCCTAAGTTACTCCTTATATCATCAGCTACCTATCAGTCGAAGTCCCGTCAAAATCGGTCAAGCAGACTCTTCAATTTTATTTATTTGTATAGATTAAGGACTGTGACAAAATTGACTAGACAGAAAGGTTACATTGAAATAGATATATGTATTACATTCACGGACAGAAGAAGTGATAGCACTGAATTTAGTCCTGGGTAATAATCGATCCTCAACCTCCGGTTTAGCAGTCCAGACTGCAGTCTATTTCCAATGTAGGCAAAGCCTATACTAAGGTAACTAGAAGACTGTTAAAATCTAGACCAAGAGAGTGGACATCAAATTGTATTAAGTAGCAAGTAAGCAGAACAACATACCTTTTCAACATCATGCTGCATTTTGTGCTGCTTCTGTGAGGCTATCTCGCAATTATTGTAATTACATCCAAAGCTTTCGGTCCCATTGGTCCCAGATGAATTATTAACGGTGTGATCGACGTTTTCAAACATTGTATCAACATCTGTGATTATTAAGTGGACAACACTATTGTTCACATCAAGACATTTCTTGAACTTTGCGAGGTACATCTTGTATTTTTCCAAGCGTCGTTGATGACTGTGTGGCAGCATAGATATTATTTTTTCAGATTTTTGTATTCTATCTAAACTGCATAACCTGGAAAGTATTATGTTTTGATTAGTATGTTTAGTGTGTATGACTCCGTAAAGTAACGCCGTAGAGAGTAGCGATTTGCAGGCGTTCCCCTCTGTCAAAGTACAAGCCCAATTGGGCCTTTTTTTTAAACGAGTTGTAAAATCCCTTCGGATCTCCGGCTCCTCGGGGACTGAGGAGCCAGGTATGTGGTGATTCCACTAAAAACCACCCCGGCGGCCGGTTTCAGGCGCCCTGCTCTGGGAAGGACCCGGACCATATTATTTCAGGTCCCCCCCAGGAACGACGCCGCGTCGACTCTATCCTGGGGGAAGCCTGTCGGCCCAACCGTTATATGTTTCGGCCTGACCGAAGTATTGCGACCAGGCCCTATCGTTGACCGCATCAATTAATCAGGTTTCGGGGGCGATAAATCGATCTAGCTAGGATTGGTTTTAGAAAATTTACCAAAAAAAAAATCATCCTACGCATTACACTGTTATGACACAGAATGTATTTGTTTGTGTGAAATTGTGAATGTTTTAGTTAATTGTTTGTGTGAGTTCGTGAGACGATTGTTGTAAATGTAAGCCAAAAATGCGTATGTGTGAAGACTATTTTGTATCGGGAAAAGATGATATGGCCACTCATCTCCGGTCCGCCGGCCTGTGTCACTCTTTGGTATGGTAATTTATATTTTTAAAGTGATGTAGAATTGTGAACAAATATTTTTTAAGACAATATTTTTTCTTAATTCTAATTTAGAAATAATTTATAGCATCCACCAAAAAAGTATATATATTATAAAACTAGCTGTGCCCGCTACTTCGTACACGTGACATTTGGATTTTCAAGTTATTTTTCATTTTTCACCGCTTCTAAGCGGTGAAAAATGTGTCAACAAACATATCAAAACCAAAATCAGCTATAACCCGTTATGGAGGATTGGCTCCAAAGGCATCACGGGAGCCTCTCATACCGGCTGACGCAGGTGATCACTGGAAAATGATGCTTCGGAGATCACCTGTGTCTGATCAGCAAGGAGCCAACGCCAGAGTGCCACCACTGCGATGGTCAGCTGGCAGAAAGTCCGGCGTGGGGAGAGCCTAAGTGTGATTTCGTGGCGGCCATCGGAGTGGGGATTCTCATGGAGCGGGAGCACGTGGAACTCTGCCGTCTCTTTCTGCGAGCAAGTTTGGCTTGCCAAGGAGACGGCGGAACGGAACTGGGCGAGGTTTAGAACTCTCTCGCTCCTCAGGCGCCGGAGATATCAAAACGATCTCCGTCCTCCACAAGCGTAAGCTTAATTAAAATAACTGTTTTTATTAAATATTTTAATTTTAATTCATTTTTATTAAAAACTAGCTTTTCCCGCGGCCCCGCCCGCGCTGTTTCGGTTATGGTGGTAAGGAATAGCCTGTCCTTTCTCAAGAATCAAAGTATCTCCATGTCAAACATTGAAATTAGTGCAGCGATATAGACAGACAGAGTTACATTCGAATAAATTTAGTATGTTAAAAACTGTTTACGAATACTTAATAACAAACAGGAACATGCACATCAATATAATTATATTTTAAGCATTACAATAATGTTATCATTTATTTTACAGTATTTTACAACCTGGAGAGTAAAATTTTGCATTGATAGATTTGCAGAAAAACAGTCATCAGTAGACATCGGAAAAAATAGAATTATATGCATTTGCATATGCATATAATTCTATTTTTTTAGCGTTATTGCATATTTTGGTACTTTTTCATTGACAGTGCTTATTTTAGTAGTGTAGTAGTAGTAGTAGTAGTATACGTGCTGGGCGTGTTGTATTTATATTTATAATTGGTGGAAAATTATCTAAAGAGCCCTCCACTCTCCATTTGGTTGCTTGGAAGGTCCTAGAAAAAACAAACCATTCAACTATCGCCTGATTCATGAATGATTCCATCAGAACACTATTTCCCGATTTGTTTATAGACGAGAAAATATGTGTTTTGGTTTCTGACGGTGCGCTTTATATGATGAAAGAGCTGGTCAAACTCTGAAAGTATTCTACCTAAAATTGCTTCACATCACTTGTCTAGCTCACGGATTACATCGAGTTGCGGAAAGATCAGAAACGAGTTCGGGATAGTGAATAAATTGATTTCTTCTACAAAATAAGGGTTTTTAAGCACCATTGCGAGTACAAGCATATTAAGAGCAACTACCAAACGTAGCACTACCCCCAGAACCAACATTAACACGGTGGGAACCAATATTAATGTTTTTTGATTGTGCATATTTCGCCTTTTTTTAGTGCATATTTGCATGCATATTTCGGCATTTTGATAGTGCATATAATCCGATGTCTAGTCATCAGTATGACACATTTCATTGATTAACTCTACTAAAATATTACAATTAAGTATTAACAGAAGATAATATGTACAATCGGTATCTTTATTGCTAAAAGCAATCTCTTCAAGGCAACCTTTGGATAGTGATATGGACAAATCGACAGGAGATGTGTTTCAGTGATGGTGAGTGCGAGACTGGAGGCAACCCAATCACACAGAAGCATCTCAATAGGCCAACATAGTGTGGGTTACCATGCTGCATTGGTAATGCACTAGCAACCCGCCCCGGCTTCGCACAGGTTCATTAGCCTATGTTTCTTTGAGGATTGCGGCTTAATTGTTTCCGACGTCTTACTCAAAAAATTTACAAATTATGTACGAAAACCATCCTCAAGGATCACTCTATCTATAAGTAAAAACCGCATAAAAATTCGTGCAATAGCTTACAAGTTTATCGCGAACAGACGACGCGGCGGAGGACTTTGTTTTATAGTGATAAGCTGTTGTACTTTTGTACTATTATGTTTTTATACCTTCCCATAGGAATGCAACATTTCTCAGATACTTTGTAGCCTACATGCTATTCCGCATTATAATATCAGATACTCTGGGCATCCCTGCACCACTCAGATCTTTGTCCTTGATTTACAAAGGATGATTAACCACCTAACCACAGACTATGACAATTTATTTAATTACATTGCATCACTTTTAAGTACACAACCTTATTTACTATACAAATAAACCTTAACTAGGGTATTTGTAATTATACTAATTATGATTATATCTATACTAGTACCTGGATGACCGAGCTTCGATTGTTTTTTTTTTGTAAATTTTCTAAAAATGAATTCTAGCTATTTTTTTTTTTTATGTTTGGCCCTGCCAAAATGACTCTACTCTGCCTGATGGAAAGCATAAGCAGAATCCAAGAGTGGTGGTCACCATACTCACTGCAAATGCAGAAAATGCAACAATGCAGGATGATGACCGACACCATGGCGGGCTAGTGATGCTTTTCCATCATTGGGCCTCCGGTCTCGCACTCACCAACGAAACACGACAGCACGCTGTCATTTTACGTTGATTTTCTGTGCAAGGGTAGTAATGCCCCGGTCAAGCCGGCCCGTTCGTGCTGAAATCAGCGTGGCTCTAGAGCCGATGATAAATCAATCGTTAAGGTACTAGTACTAGTACCTTAACGATTGTAGTCTATTAGTGATCTGATATATCTATTAGTGTAGCTAATTGATTCTTCCCACTGCATCACCTGCGGGTGAAGTTATACCGCAGGTAACACTGTGGGGCTCATCTAGTATCATATAAAACAACATTTGAACATTATATTGAGCAGATAACATTCTGTATATATTTATATATTGACAGGCGGGCAGTTGTAACAACTGATAAAAGCCTGTGTCCTGAAAGATTTCTATTTGTTGTATGAAGAATAACATTTATTTACTTCTTTGGATTTAATTAAATATTTGTTTATGTTATGTTAATAATTACTTTACATTTTGGGCATTGTATAGAATCTAATTCCATACTTTGGCTACATGATTGCTTAAAGTGTTTGTGAAATTTGATTTTTGAATTCAATCTACCTACAGGTCAGTGGGCTGAATAGGCTGATGATGAATTCAGGTTTAAAATAGCTAATAATAAATGTAAACATACTTTTATCAAAAATATAACAGGTAATTGCATAAAAAAAACTTAAAAATCAAATACTCATTTTAACGATAATGACAAATGTTCTATGTACTTCAAATAAAACACAATACAATATCCAAGTATATACTATCCTATTTCACATAGGCCCAAAACAAAGGAGAATAGTTTGTATCTAAATAGGTTAATTATATCGCCCGATTTTGTTCAAACAAAGACTTGTTGCTACCCAAAATGAAACTTTGATTTGGACCAAAACTTAAGAATAGATCTTCTTACATAACAATAATAAGAATGTATAAAAGTTCTGTAATGGTTTAATTAAACAATTACTTACTTATAATATTTAAAAGCGGTGACAACGGCGCGAAAGTGTTGTCTTTCTTGCGCTTCGTCTATTTCGTCAGTCGCTGATGTAGAAGACATTGTTGAAGAATATTTAACACACGCGAAGATATAAATAAGTATTAAGAACAAAATATAAGAATAGTAGTGTTAGATTAAAAGATATTCAAATATTTTTATATTTATTTTATCACGACCAAGCCTTCAAACAATGACTGACTGACTGAACTACAGAACGGAACGGACTGAACGGTGAACGGACGGAAATTAGTGGGAAAATAAAATCAGTCGGTCGCAGTGTTCCCAACTCTCAAAACTTTTCCCCCCTAAGCCCCAATCAAAAACCCCTAAAAACGCCACTAGGGAGGGATTCCCCCTAAAAAATTTACTAGTGCGAATCTATAAGACAAAATAATTTTTCTACAATAAATTATAATACAATGATAATTTTGATAAAATAAAAAAATGAAAGTAGTAAAAAGTTAAAAATCTAAAAGTTTATTTTTACAATAAACCGTTATTATAAAAAAAAACAATATTTTTTATTTTAGACTCAAACTCGTAAATACAATGGAATTACTTTACCTTTCAAGTCTGGATCTGTTTCCCACGTCTTTGTATATTTTTGACAATACTTTTTTTATCTTTAGTCATTTTAACGAATGGCTTGCTGAAAAACCGTATTTAATGACTTAATGAGTATTGAGAGGATAAATTGAACATGTAAATAACTAATAACAATCAACGTATTTGTAGTAAAAATAAACGCAGTTTAGACACATATTCTTACGATTATGTTTTTAATTTGTGTTAGACAACAATACAACATGCTGAAATGTGCGTCACATATTAATCAACTCTGCATTCTTAGTAACCAGCAATCGCACTAGAAATCGCTAAGGCGGTTTTATAAAAATTAGATAACTAGATTAGATTATCCCAGGGTCTATACTATTACACCTTTATTTTGCATAATTTGAAATAAAAAAGTAAATACTTGAAGTTATAAAAATCCCTAAATAACCCCTACCAAAATAACACCCATACAAACCCAATATACATTTTCCCCGAAATTTAGGGGTAAAACCCCTTAGTTGGTAACCCTGGTCGGTCGGCAATGTAGACCACAGTACACTATTTGGATGTAGACTCGTGCTTAAGATATCAATATATAGAATTGTCAAAATGAATATCGATTCATTATGTTTTCTTACATCCATCGGTATTTAATTTTGTAAATCGTATTCCTAAGTAACAACTCATGACTAATACGTGTTTAATGTTAGTAGTTACTTCTCGAGTCTTTCAACTAAAGAAAAAAAGACTAAAGAATTTTGACTCCACGATCTTTCTTTTTGTTTTTAATACATTATTATTAGGTATCAAATCAACTTGTAGGCTAATTGTTATTATGTTTGTAACAGTTTGTAGTATGTAGTGTACAGATGTTCTTTTAAAACAACAAAAACAAAATTACCTATCTAATTTTTTTTTTTTTTTAATTTAGACAATAACAAATATTTTCGGATATTTCGGACATCTTACACACAACGCCATCTAGTCCCAAGCTAAGCAGAGCTTATGTTATGGGTACTAGACAAGTGGTCTATATAATACTTTTTCTTGTAAACACATACCATACATATTATTTGTACAACCCGGTCACATTATCTAGAGACCTGGCGTCGATGACGTCACGTTGCGTCGGCGCTCTGATATGGTGCGCAAAACAAGTATCCTCTAGTAGGATATTATTATAAACAAGACTTCCAACAAAACAAAGATTGTGTTACTTAATTAATTTAATGTAGGTAATATTATTATAATAATATTATCATTATCACATTAATTTTAATTTATCTATTTTACAAGCACACTGTAAATTAAATTGTACTATGAAATGCAAGAAATAAAAGGCTTTTTATTTTATTTATTAATATTATTATAATGATATGATTAAAATGATGGGAAATAAATGAAACAATCTTGGTTAAGTGGGTACAAGAAGTGTTTATTGCACAAAATTACAGACTAAAAATCTTCTTCAGAATATATGATTGGCTCGATGCCAGTCATTGTCTCATTATCGCTATCGCTGATCTCACTGTCCGAACTCTCTTCGCCTAGGGATTTCAAAATACTTTCACTGTCCCACTTCAAAGCAACGAAATAGTAACAAACATGTCCAAACTAAACCAAAATGTCTAAACTTAACAAAAATGTCCAACGTTGCAACAAAAACAATATTTTAACGTAACAGCAATAACAAAATAACAATAAAAGTCCAAACGTAACAATGAAATGTTTAAAAATATACCACGAAAACAAGTCGACGCGTATCGGCAACGAAAGTGCTAACCGTACTGACGCGCCGTGGCGAGCGCGGGGAGGTGAAAGGAGAACGGGGCGGGAGGTTCGCATTCCAGCGAGGTCTCTAGATAATGTGACCGGGTTGTAGATCATACAAACATTTGGTCCGACCCCGAAATCGAACCCGAGACTTCAAGCTCAGCAATCGCATACGCTACCACTGCGCCACCGAGGCATTTATTATTTATTTCATATTTATTATTCTTATTTATTTTTTATATTTTTCATTGCATATTGCATACAAGAATAGCAATTTTCATAAATTTACACTGTTCCACAATTCTCAAATTCTTGCTACATGTGCACTTTGTTTAATTATTTTAGTTTAAGCCATAAATGGAATAAAATTGTTATAACTGTAATTTAATTGAATATTTTTAGTGGAGCTTATAACAATTTTACAACAAGAATTGATGCACCATACATTTAAGTATTACGTACGTATGCTCTAAGCTCTAAGTGATGCACTGCACAGCAAATGAAAATTAAGTAACAAAACGTTACTTGACGTCTTGACATTTAAGTTATCAGGTATAGCTACTAAACGAACGAAACGCTTGCAATATGTCGGTGAAATGTTTGTGATCATTTCAGTTTTACAGAAAAACAACATAAAAATCTCAAAACAGTACCCTTGAAATCATCTATAGCAAATATAATTCTATGCATATTACACGATACACGCTTACAAAATACTATAGAATAACCGAGTCCTGTATACAATATTTTATTTTCTTATTGCGACTTACTCTAGAAATCGTTAAATACATCGTAACAAGCTTATAACTCATGTTAAAGTAATTGAAATAAAGTAAAGGATGCTTATATTGTGAAGTGTTACAGTTAGGAAATAATAGTGTTGTCATAATATTGCTCCATACCCAAATGAGTGTGAATGTAAAAAAATCAATATTTCTGCAGTGTCTTCGTGAGTTAGTTTATGCAGTACATCATTTACGTATGACCTCTTTAGTACAATAAAAATGAATACAAAGTTATATAAAACATTGTAATTAACTTTAAAATGATGGAGACCTTGATATACAATAGAATAACACCTATATTAAAATGTATGGTGTTGTTTCTGTTTATTTTTACGGCGAAAGTGTTAACTTCCCGGCCACAAGAATCTCAGGACTTAAAGAATGGCAATCACCAACAAAAGCCATCACATTATGTTCGAACATTCACTAAATATCATCATAGGAGAACTATACAATGGAATAATAACAACAATGATCAAGACTTAGGTAATTACTGGCCAGTGTCAAATGATCAACCGAAATCCACAGGCAAAAGAAGTATTGATGATTTGAATTACAGCCAATATGATAAGAGAATTAAAAAAAGAAGTATATTAGATGACTCTATGGTAGAAGAATACTGGCCAGTACAAGATCAAAAATTGGAAAAAAGAAGTTTAGAGATTCTAAATTCAAATGAATTTGTAAGTACCTCTCAAGAGATGGCCAGGCTTGATCAGTACACCTCTGATGCAGTTAAAGGCAACATTGTCAGTTTTGAGAAGAAAGTGATAAGTTCTGGCAAAGAAAATAATGCAAAAAATGGTTTACCTGAGAATGTTAAAAAATATAAAGTCATGGCAGCTAAAATTCCAACTGAAACAACAACTACTATGGGTCCTACTATCTCTTGTTTATATAAAATACATGACAGTGTTGCCATGAGTGTCACACCATCATATGATGATGAAATAAATGCCCAGTTGGTGGTGGAAAATGATAGTTTTGGTTGGTATTTTTTTTATTGTTTGTTTTCAATTTTTACTAAAATACTATACTATACAGGGTGGCCTAAAAGTCGTGGATCAAACGCAACTAGGGGTTAGATGGGGTCATAAGCTGCAAAATGTTGTTCTATGGGAGGTCCTTAAGGTCAACCCCTGCAGAGTTATAATTTATTTTGTGTTTTTATGAGAAAAATGATTTTTTTAACTAATTCTTATTAAAATTCGAAAAAATCTACATTTATCTTTTTTATAATTTTCACTAGATTGGTACTGATGAGTCCTTGCGTTAGAAATGCTATTTATGGTTGTTTTTTAGGTGTGTTGAAGATAACATTCAGTTTTACGATTTTTTTTTTTCTCAAATCATAATAGGATTTCAGAATCCCCATTAAATGCGCCAAAATTTGTAATACAGGGTCACTTTTCGGTAGAGTATTTTTTTTTTCACAGTGAGGTCCAAAGTAAATAAAAAGTTATGATTTGAGAAAAAAAAAATCGTAAAACTGAATATCTAATAACAACCATGAATGGCATTTCTAACGCAAGGACTCATCAGTATCAATCTAGTAAAAATTATGAAACAGATACAGGTGTAGATTTTTTCGAATTTTAATAAGAATTAGTTAAAAAAGTCATTTTTCTCATAAAAACACAAAATAAATTATAACTCTGCAGGGGTTGTTTGCAAGTTGTTCTACGAGACGTCCTTAAGGACCTCTCGTAGAACAACTTTTTGCAGCTCATGACCCCATCTAACCCCTGGTTGCATTTGATCCACGACTTTTTGGCCACCCTGTATACATATACTATATTTTACTTATATATAATCAAATCTTGGATTTCAATTCAAACCTACTTGTAATTTTTTGTACCCAAATCATACCATACCTGGACACATTTTACACCTAGGTATCTGATTCCAAACTAGAAAGAGCCGTAGGTACCATGGTTTCCAGACTTCTGACAATTAAACTTATATAACTTTAACAAAAACACAGATATGTTATACACAGACACAACAAAAAATTATCATTCTCATCATAAAATATATTTTCCTAGATGGGAATAGAACCCAAGACCTCAGGATCACTAAATGGCTACAAACACATCTGTCACTAACTGACAGACACTGTAATTCTCTATGTTGTGTGATAAAACTCTTTATTCTACTTTTTAACCGACTTCAAAAAAAGGAGGAGGTTTCTCAATTCAACCGTATATATTTTTATTATTTTTATTTGTGTTCGCGGATATCTTCGTTGTTTATGAACCGATTTTGATCATCCTTTTTTTTGTTAATGGAAAGGAGATATCCCAACGGTGGTACCATGATAAGGACACTAAGATCTGATGATGGAATCCAAGAGAAATCGAGTCGAACCTTGAAGTCGGTTTTTATTTTGGTAAAATTTTATATTATTAAGTATTTTTGCGTTGTAGAAACAGGTCCAATATCTGAAACAACATTGTCAAATGGTGAAGTGACACAAGTGGAACAATGTACTGATACAAGAGCTACATGCTACACACTCTGGCATCAAGACAAGGCTGGCAACATTACTATATTAGGACAAGGTAATTTTTCTAATACATTACTTTTTTGAAACTGTTAGAGATTAATAGTTTTAGCTGTGGCGACTACCACATACAGCAGCAACAAAAACATATGATAGTGCCATCCACCGAAGATACACTGAACTACGAAGTAACGCACAAAACGAAGTAACTACCAATCCTGAATCGCGCAAAAGAAGTTCTTGCGCCAATTATTATATATAAAACATCCCAACATCAACCTTTGGGCAGGCATGATCACCTCGCCTGGTTGGAGGATCCTCCCTTTGTGTTAGAGGGACATCACACCCGTTCCTCCACACAGCTATTTTCTATATATCTATACTAATATTATAAATCTGAAAGTAACTCTGTTTGTTATGCTTTCACGGCTAAACCGTTGCACCAATTTCTATAAAAAATGACATTGGGATACTTTGATTCTTGAGTAAGGACATAGCCTACTTTTTACCGCGATAACTGACATGCATGCTGGTGGAGCCGCAGGCAACAGCTAGTTTCATTAGTTTGAGTTCTTTACATAGCATTAAACACAAGCCTTTTGAATTCAAAATTGTATATTTTAATAATTGAGGGGTGTAATTTCAAAACCCTCTAAATGATCCTAAAGAAATATTTCACAAGAAGATTATTTTGAATATGTTGTAGGAAACATAATTCATTGGGCAATAAATTATATTAATTTGTTTGACAGTTAATGCTAATCCTAAAACACGCGAAAAATCTTAGATATTTATGTGCATTTTCAATAAAATTAAAGATTAAAGTTTATTATAGAGCAATTTGCAAGTCACTTTTCATTTTAGCGGATTTTGAAAGACAACTGTCTTACTGTAGAGGGTTTTGCAACTAACCTTATATTGCTCGATGGATGGTGTTATGCAATAAAATTGAACGACTATTTACAAAACTTTGTTTATGACACTATGTTATGTAGCTAAGGTATTAAATCAATAGATGAAAAACAAAATGCATCAGTATTAGAATATTTTATTTCAAATAATCACAATTTTTACAAAAAAAATCCGACTTTAATATGGACCAAATTTAAATGGGACCACACGGGATGAAAGCACCAGCTTTCAAATAAAAAAGAATCATCAAAATCGGGTCATCCAGTCGAAAGTTATGAGGCAACAAACATAAAAAAATACAGTCGAATTCAGAAGCTCCTCCTTTTTTCAAAGTCGGTTAAAAATAATTTAAATATGTACAGTTATGTCTTTGAAGCCATGCTCACAAAGGTCTCTATTAATAATATTTTCATTTGTGCATGTTATTTGAGGCTGGTTTTCAATATCGACATAGAATTTTATTCTGGTAAGCAAACAAAATATCTGAAACAAAAATGTTACAATAATGTAAGCATTAAAAATAATAAAAAATTGAAAAGACTTAAAAGAGAAATGAGGCTATAGTAGAGAAGAGGAGGCACAGGCTTATGTAACACAAGTAATCGTAGACCACGTAAAGATCTTAAAATAGCTTGTTGTGGATGCTCTGCACAAAAAACAATACGGGAATAATCAGTGCTCTTGGGAAATAGAAGCACGTCGCAATGTTAAAAAAATCATTTTTTTATCTGCCTTTTTAATATACCTACTACTGAGACAGGCCTCGCGGTGCGAGTGAGGATTAGTGACTAAATACAACTCAATTAAATATCATCGTTATTTTAGTCATCAATGTTGATAAAGAAAACTTAACTTATTTACAAAAAGCTGAAACATTTTTAGAGTAACTAGAGATTACCTGCTCTGCGACATGTTGCATAAAACTTTTTAGCGAACTTTCAAAGTAAGTTTTAGGCACTTTTAGGTAATATTTTACTCACCTTTTTCGGCGCTCCTGTTCTTGTTTCCAAGATTGTGGATTGCGTCGATGTTTCCGAGCATATTCAGGATCGCATTTTTGTACGAACTGCGCTAAATCGTCCATTATTTCTTATGAATTTCAATGAAAATCCGCGACGATCTTTGAACAATGCAACGAAAATCTTCCTACTGTTTAAAAGTCATCTGACTCGAATGCCGCGCTGTCATTGGTTGATTTCATTTTAGAGGATTTTGATTTTGACGTAGGACGTTATAGCTGAATTTGAAATTAACATTACTTTTTAAATTGATTTTGCTATGTATTAAAGTGGGTTATAAAAATCAACGTTTATATATATTAAAGGAAAAATTTAACACTTTATTTTGATGTAAAAATATGTAAAAGTGTCCGAAGTCATTTTAGGGGGTTTTGAAATTACACCCCTCAATTCATCATAGTAAAATTCTATTCTCTTTGCAACAATTTGACCATTTTCACCATTGTATTTTGGCTTCAAATTAACGTTCAATTAACTTGTATTCAACCTTTTTAATTAGACATTTAGAGAGAAACTATATTTTACGTAGGCATTATAGTCCATAGTTTCATAATTAATTAGGCATATCTATTTCCAGGATGTTGGCGCGCATCAACGGGTCGTAGTTCCTGTGACCGGTGTACGAAGGTCACTGCAAAGCTTCCAGGCAGCAAGTTCTGCTGCTGCAGCAAAGATTACTGTAATGCAGATTTTTGTAAGTAACTCTTAGAACTTACATTTTTGAACTAAAGAAATTACTCACAACCACTTAATTACTGCAAACTTCCCCATAAATTGATTAGATTTCAATAAGACCGTTATATACTTCTCTCTTTTAAGTTAACATTCAGTTATTAAACTTTTATGTGGTCTCTAAATGAGTTAACAGCCAAAATATTTGACTTTGCCATGGTTAACAGCTCTTCCAGATATCTGTTGTGATCTAGGACATTTTTAACCCGATTATATTATTTATAGTATCTATCAAAGAAGAAACAGTGACAATAACAGCGGAATCTACAATGGACACTTCATCCCAATCGCATAATGTAGCAACATCTAATATAGCCGCTAGCGCCATAATGGCGATAATCGCCATCTTACTTATGGCACTGGTGCTGAGAAAACTATATTGTAACAAAATCGAAATTGATAAGGATGATGTGAGCGATGATCCAGACATAGAGAAAGGTACGCCGAAATTTTAGAATTATAATAATACAAAAATAAATTAGCATAAAAACTAGTTAATGATAAGAGAATACATGGTACGCCATAAGTAATAAAAGGAAATTATAAAATAAGTCCTAGTTGAGTTCCCTGAGGTACACCTGATAAAATTGGACGGAAATTTGAAAAGTTTAAAGCAATAATCTGCGGATTGGCATATCTAGCCCGAAATTTAAATACTTCTAATTCGATTACGAAAATATGATCACTATTCTCGCATTAAAAGACTACCAAGTTTCTGATAACCCTGTTATTCACACTGCCAAAAGTCTTTGAGAAAACCATATAACGTTAACACTGTATTTTATAATTGTTGAGTATTATTCTATTTTAGGAGATGTAATGGGCACTGGGCCTGATGCCCTAGCAACTGGGCTTACGTGTGTCGATAATTTGACTCTAATTGAACATATAGGTAAGACAATAATAAAAATTTATAACAATTTAAATATAAAACCATGCGTGTTTTGGCATTTTTTCTTAATATTTTCTATTGATTCACAGGTCAAGGCAAATTTGGATCAGTATGGAGAGGTAGTTTGGGAACCACACCAGTTGCTGTGAAGCTTTACTCCAATACCCACACCTGGCAACGAGAGGCTGCAGTGTATGCACTACCACATCTTGCGCATTCCAACATACTTAAATATTACGGTAAATTCTATAGAAATTTTATTAGGGATTTGGGTTTGGTATGGGAATGTATTTTTCTAAATAGGGGGAAGAAGGTATATTAAGGTAAGGAAAAGAGATAAGAGTGAGTAAGAGTAGGTAAGAGTGGTATGAGAAATGATACCGAGAATGTAGTAGTTTGAAAAGCTAAGTAAATGTTGGCACTTAAAATTTTTTTTTCGTCAGATATCTAGGGTATTATACGCGTGCTTGTATTTCGTACATTAATTGTATGTGCAGTTAGATGCTATAGTTTTTTTTTTTTTGTTTTTAGATTTAGTTTTCTTCAAATTTTCTTTAATTTCGAGCCACGCGTCGGCTAGAATTACTAAGCGCGGTACCATTTTTCCTGTATCTTCATGTATGTATAAGGTCTATATTTCATTTACGTTGGTGCTCTAATAGTATTGCAGCAACAGCCGCGTGTCTCTGACGGAAGTGGATGTTGGAGCGGTCGCATTTAATCTTTATTGTTACGCATTTAAGGTTTATATTACATTAATACTTTGGTGTTTGTAATGATCCCAGATAGCGACAGCCGCTTGACGCATCGTCACTATTCGTTTTCAACTGTATCAGCATGGATATAAAGTCTATGTTTCGTTAACATTTTGGTGTTCAATGTAGTGTGTCAGGCAGCGTCAGCCGTTTGTTCCTCGTAAATTGCGCGCGACGCATTCGCACCGTACGATTTTCATCTACATTGTTATTGGTCTATATTTTATCAACATTGGTGCTGGTGTACGATTTTCAACTGCATATTTTTGGAAATAAGGTCTATATTTCGTTAACACTGGTTATTTTATTGGTGTGGCAGGTAGCGACAGCCGCGTGTCCCTGACGGGTGGGACACGGTCTCAACTGATCGTGGTGGAGCTGTGCTCGGGTCCCCTGCGCGGTCGGCTCCAGGCCGCCCCGCTGTCGTGGCGGGACTTCGCCCACCTCGCACACGGACTGGCCGCTGCACTCGCACATTTGCACACGCCAAGTGAGTACCACACCTTTTTTCCTTCAACCTTCTTCGAATCCTAAAGGGTTTCCAGTAGAAAATCAGAGCCCTATTATAACTTCACCTGCAAGTGGTGCACCTGCTGCTCCACGGACGAGGCTCTGGCAATCAAGGCCCAACAAAAACTTTTTATAGTCCCCTGCTGGATATAGGCCTTTGGAGGTTTTGGCCTACCACGCTGGCCAGACGGGTTGTTATAGAGTTTTATCAAGTTTTTCTTTTCTTTAGTTCGCTCCTTTAGTCGTCTCTTACGACACCCACCACCATGAGATGAACTGGGGCGGTGACACCCCATATTCTTAATTCGTTACCACACTTTTACTTTTTAATGTATGTGTATTTTAATGTATGGGCCTGCCAAAGTGAATTTACTCAGCCTGGTGGAAATCATCTGCAGAATCCAAGAGTGGTGGTCACCATACTCATTGCGAATTCAGACAATGCAACAATGCAGCATGGTGTCCCATATTATGGCGGCCTAGTGATGCTTATAAAAGTAAACTAGCTAAAAAAGCTAAAAAAGTAACAATTAAAATCCGGAGCCACAACAACAAAATATAAGAACTACAATAAAATAAAAACTACAACAAAATAAAAACTACAACAAAATAAAAACTACAACAACAAAATACAAGAACTAAAATCAAATAAAAACTACAACGTCCCCAACCCGGCTGGTCCCCGTGGGGATTACGACCACTACCCTCCAATTCTGACTGAAGTGGAAAGATTTGGAGGAGGCCTATACCCGAAAAGGGACTATACAAGGAAAAAACGAAAACTAACTCATTAACATATTGATAAGAATATATACTAAGGAAACTAACAAAAAAGTCAATAAGATATGTTTAAAACTATTATATGTATAGGTTTAAAGGGCTTAAATAAATAAATAAGTGATGCTTATGCATCATTGGGCCTCCGGTCTCGCACTCACCAATGAAACACAACATCACGAACGCTGTCATTTTACGTTGATTTTCTGTGCGAGCGTAGTACCGCCCGGTCGAGCCGGCCCTACCGTGCTGAAATTAGCGTGGCTCTACTACCTGTTGAGTCGTTCTTCTGTCTGCGTTCTAAAATATTCTATAGAATATTCTAAGAATGCTATAGAAACGGCATTAGAGCGCACGAACAGTTGCATCTCCGTAAAAATTCTAGTTCTTGATTCTCATTCTTGCTCGTTGCCTAGTGATACTTCTGCATCATTGGGCCCCGGTCTCGCACTAACCCACGAAACACGACATCACGAAAGCTATCATTTTAGGTTGATCTTCTGTGAGAGGATAGTACCTACTAGTAGTACCGCCCCAGTCGAGCCGGCCCGATTTTTTATGAAATTTAGTATGCAAGGGGTTTCGGGGGCTATAAATCGATCTAGCTAGCATTCATTTTAAGATAGATTCGAATCAGCGAGTCCTTACTACCTTTACTACTACTTAATTGATATCTGTTAACAGGTGGTAGTAAACCCTGCGTGGTACACCGTGATGTGAACAGCAATAACGTTCTGGTGACGGCCAATGGTGACGCAAGGCTGGCTGACCTGGGATTGGCGCAGTTGTTGCATTCGAGGAGAGATCGCACCACTCCCACTAGGATTACTGAGGTAAGGTAGTAATGTTTTAGATGCACTCTGCCAAAAAAAAGAAACTGTCGAATTGAGAACCTCTTTTCGTGTTTGAAGTCGGTTAAAAATGACGTGGTGGATAGTAAACATAGAAACAAAAAGGAACTTTGGATTCATGTGATATATTGTCAGGAACCATCACGAATATTCAAGTGGAAATTTGTTTAATCAATATTGCTCAATATTGCTTCAAAACCACAGTAAAACTTTGTAGGATCTATTACTATAAGCTTAAAATCGGAAATAGATTGTCATTTGAGGATCTCTATATTTGATCCAATCTATCACTTCCTAGAATTAACCTTACGAAAAGTTACTAGATAAATGAAGTTTCGAGCCAGTAGTAAAAAAGCGGCCAAGTGCGAGTCGGACTCACCCATGAAGGGTTCCGCAGCAGCAAGTACCATTTTTTTAAATATTTGTTTTGATTGAATCAAAGGTAAATTGCAGTTTACGATTTATGATGTATTAAAAAAAAACTACTTACTAGATTTCGTTCAAACCAATTTTAAGTGGAAGTTCATCATCATATATTTTTTTTAGATTTATCATGCTCTTATTTTAGAAGTTACAGGGGGGGGGGGGACACACATTTTACCACTTTGGAAGTGTCTCTCGCGCAATCTATTCAGTTTAGAAAAAAATGATGTTAAAAACCTCAATATCATTTTTGAAGACCTATCCATAGATATGTAACATACATATTATATGTAGATTTACACGCATGGGTTTGATGAAAAAATTTTTTTTGAGTTTCAGTTCTATGTATGGCGACCCCTAAAATTTATTGTTTTTTTCTTATTTTTATGTGAAAATCTTAATGCGGTTCACAGAATACGTCTACTTACCTTACTTTACTTACTACTACCAAGTTTCAACATTATAGGTCTTTTAGTTTCGGAAAAAGTGGCTGTGACATACGGACGGACAGACAGACATGACGAATCTATAAGGGTTCCTTCCTTTGGCACGGAACCCTAAAAATACAAGCTCATTGTTGGTCAGACAAAACAACAAAATTATCTAAGCAAACAAAAGAACTAACTGAATATTGTTTTGATTTATTTGGACATTTTTATTTACTTAAACACTTTAGTAAATGAAGATTCTTAAGATATCACAATCGTCGTATTTTATAACAAACACGTAACAATGATATAACGTAAATATTTATTTTGTATTTTAGGGTATCTGAACCGCCATCTAGCTTCAACCTAACCAGATTATGACTATGACATGACAGTTATATTGACCGATAGAACAAAAATACGTTTTTTTGCTGTAATTACATACATATACTAGATAAAAACACACAAATTGCCAAATATTTGCAGATTATACAAACGTTTGGTCGAACCCGGGAATACAAAAACACGCTCAATGCGGTAACCAATGTCATTGACATAATTAACTTTTTCACTGAACAAATTCACAAGGGTCACCTATTGTGTACTTAGTAATACATAATTCAATCAAATGTCTACGTACACCACATTAGAGTAATCTATAATGGTAGACGTGAATATATTATAAACTAGCTGAACCCCGTGGTTTTACCCGCGGTTATTGTCGTACCGCGGGTAACGCCGTGGGGCGAAGCTAGTCTAAAAAAAAGTAGCCTAAGTTACCCCGTATATCATCAGCTATAGGCCGAACCAATCTTTATGACGTTTCTGAAGTTAGCTGCGCAAGCAGGTCGGTGCAGGTACAGTTAAGTCTGTGTCCGCTTGCGCCTCGCCCAGACGGGAGCTCGGGTCCTCGAGTTCCCTGGGGCCGATGGCGCAAAGACGGCGGACACCTTCGCTGAGAAGCTGCGGGCTGTGTTTGCAGACACGGATGGTGTCAAGGTCGCCAGGCCTACGAAGTGCGCTGAGTTGCGCATCTCGGGCCTGGACGACTCAGTGACGGCTGATGATGTTCGTGTTGCGATCCGTGAAAAGGCGGGTTGCGGCATGGACAACATCAGGGTTGGCGCCATCCGCCCCGGTCCGGGAGGCCTTAGCGCCGTGTGGGTGAGTTGTCCCGTGGCGTCGGCAAAATTTTGGGCGACGCCGGCAAGATCCTCGTCGGTTTTGTAAACGCCAGAGTTACAGTTCTGGCGGCAAGACCGATGAGGTGTTACAAATGCCTTGCAGCGGGACACACTCGCTCCAAATGCGACGGTTGTTTCGACTGCAGCGGATTATGTTTCCGCTGCGGTCGACCGGGGCATAAGGCGGCAGAGTGTTCTGCCGCCCCTCACTGCCCTATCTGTGCGGCGGGCAATAAGCCCGCCAATCACCAGATGGGGCGGGGGGGCTGCAAGCCTTCCCGCGCTTCTCAGCAGACGTCAGGGGCTAGCCAATCGACCCAGGCTGCCTCTGATGTCATTCGTGCATCTGAATCGTCGCCCATGGAGGAGGTTGTAGAGACGATCCCTTAATGGATCACGTCTCCAACCTCCTTGTCCAGACGAACCTGAACCACTGTGCCGCGGCGCAGGATCTCTTCCTGCAAACCATGGCGCAGTGGTCGATCGGGGTTGCCGTAGTCGCGGAGCCCTATTACGTTCCTCCCCGTCCAAATTGGATGGGTGACTGGGACGGCTCCGTGGCAGTCGTCGGTTCCGCGGCGGCTCATTCCCCGCCCTTGTCGCTTAGGGACAAGGGCTCTGGATATGTTGCCGCTGAGTGGGGGGGGATCACCGTCTACGGTGTTTACTTCTCCCCCAATCGGAGTTTGAGCGACTTCGAGGTCTTCCTTAACAGCTTGGAGACCTCGATGCGGCGATTAGCGTCTGGGCACGTCTTCGTGCTGGGGGACTTCAACGCAAAATCCATTGCGTGGGGGTCCCCCAGGACGGACGCCAAGGGCGAGGCCGTTGAGGAGTGGGCGGCTTCGGTGGGCCTCTGTTTACTAAACAGAGGCTCCACCAATACGTGCGTGCGACAGCAAGGGGGGTCGATAGTGGACCTTTCGTTTGCTACCCCTGCTGTTGCCGCACGAGTAAGGAACTGGTGTGTCCTGGAAGAGGTCGAGACGCTCTCGGATCACTTGTACATCCGATTCGAGCTCTCCCGGTCCCAGGGCCCCAGTAGGGGTCACATGGCGCGGCATCCTTCCCGCTTTCCGCGGTGGGCTGTTGCCAAGCTGGATAGGGACCTACTAGAGGAGGCGGCCATTATTCAATCTTGGCTGTCTCCGCAGGCCCCAACCGAGGAGGTCGGCGTGGACGTAGGGGCTGGCCGTTTTCGAGATGCGATTACGCAAATTTGCGATACGGCCATGCCCCGCATCCAAGGTCGTCGGCCTCCTCGGAAGGAGGTCTACTGGTGGTCCCAGGAGTTGGCGGACCTCCGTGCGGCCTGTACTCGTGCCCGGAGGTCCTACACCCGTAGCAGGCGACGCCACCGTGGAGACGGTGGCGGGGACCAGCTTCATGAGGAGTACCGCGAGGCGCGGAGGACTCTGAAGCTGGCCATTTGCCGCGCCAAGGAGGAGAAGAGAAAGGAGATGCTGGAGGGTCTCGACCGTGACCCCTGGGGTCGCCCATACCGTGCGGTGCGTCAGAAGCTCCGCACGTCGGGCCCCCCCCTTACCGAGACTCTCCAGCCCAGCTTCCTGCAGGAAGTGGTCGAGGGCCTTTTCCCTGAGCGGGCGGAGCACACACCCCCGTCGATGGCCTATGCGGTCGGAGACGACGGGGTTAGAGAGGACGATGTGCCGCCCGTTAGGGAATCGGAGGTTGGGGCGGCTGTTCTTCGGATCCGTTCCAAGAACACCGCCCCCGGGCCGGACGGGGTTCCAGCCCGAGTGATGGCCCGAGCCCTCGACCATATGTCGGACCGCCTCAGGGAAGTGTTGGACGCTAGCCTGGTGTCCGGACGCTTCCCTGAGTGCTGGAAATGCGGGAAGCTGGTCCTGTTGAGGAAACCGGGACGGCCTGCCGATTCGGTCGCGGCCTATAGGCCCATCGTGTTGCTGGACGAGGCGGGTAAACTTTTTGAGAGGATACTCTCTGCCCGCATCGTCCGGCACCTCTGCGAGGTGGGGCCCGACCTGTCGGACGCCCAATTCGGATTCCGAGAGGGGCGTTCGACGGTCGATGCCGTGATGCGCCTTAGGGCCGTGACCGAAGAGGCAGTGAGCTGTGGCGGCGTGGTGTTGGCGGTGTCCTTGGACATCGCCAACGCCTTCAATAGTCTGCCATTTAGCTGCATCAGGGAAGCACTCCATTACCACGGGGTGCCAGAGTACCTGAGGCGGCTAGTGGCAGACTATTTAGAGGAGCGTACCGTCGTGTACGAGGACCGAGAGGGCGTCTTGAGACGGCGACCCATGTCGTGCGGCGTTCCGCAGGGGTCTGTCCTTGGACCACTCCTGTGGAACGTGGGATACGACTGGGTCCTACGAGGTCGTCTCCCCCCCGGGCTGGGCGTAATTTGTTACGCCGATGACACTCTTGTCACAGCCCGGGGGGCGAACTTCCAAGAGGCGGCGCGCCTGGCCACCTGGGGTGTTTCTCTGGTGGTCGGGCGCATCGAGGCGCTGGGCTTACGGGTGGCCCTGGACAAGACGGAGGCCCTATTATTTCATGGGCCCCGTCGTGGTCCACCCCCCGGCGCCTCCATAGTGGTCAACTCGGTCCTCGTACCGGTTCGGGCCCAGATGAGGTATCTGGGCCTGATCCTCGACGGTAGGTGGCTCTTCGACGAGCACTTCCAACAGCTTGGTCCGAAGCTGGTCGGCGCTGCCTCCGCCCTTGGGCGACTTTTGCCCAATTTGGGTGGAGCCAGCGTCGCAACGAGACTCCTATACACGGGGGTTGTCCGGTCGATGGCGCTGTATGGCGCACCGGTGTGGGTGGCGGCTCTGACTGCCCTAAATAAGGCTCGCCTCTGGCGGCCTCAGAGGGTATTGGCAGTCAGAGCCATACGCGGATACCGCACGGTGTCGACCGAGGCGGCATGCGCCTTGGCCGGAACACCCCCGTGGGATTTGGAGGCGGAAGTGCTCGCCGAAGTTTATCGACGGGTGGCTGAATATCGGGCGGAGTATGGCTATCGCCCTCCGCCCGAAGAGGTACGCGAGTGGCGTGAAGCCGCCCGTCGAGCCACTATGGCTAGATGGTCGTTCCGGCTGGAGACTCCACGTGCTGGCTTTGCCGCCGTGGAGGCTCTCCAGCCGGTCATCCTCGAGTGGGCAGGGCGGCAGCACGGGACCCTTTCCTTCCGACTGACGCAGGTCCTTTCCGGGCACGGTTGCTTCGGGAAGTACCTGCACTCGGTCGCTAGGAGGGAATTGAGTCCCGCCTGCCACCACTGCGACTGCAGTGAGGACTCGGCCCAGCATACGCTGGCGATCTGCCCTGCATGGGCGTCGCAGCGCCGGGCCCTCACTGCAGTCATCGGAGGAGATCTCTCGCTACCGGCCGTCATACGCTCCATGGCCGGTAGCGATAGCAGTTTTACCGCGGTCGCAACCTTCTGCGAAGAAGTCATCTCGCAGAAGGAGGTGGCGGAGAAGGCCCGGGAGGATGATATCCACTCGGACCCAATCCGCCGCCGGCGAACCGGGCGGCGGAGGCGCGCCTATCAGCGCCTCATGCCGCCCTGAGTGTGGCCGCGGATGGTCGGGACGGGCTTTCCCCTCCATCCGCTCCAGTGGCCAGCCGCGAGGGGGCGACGTACGCGTGTGCCGTACGTCGCCTAATTAGAGAGTCCAACAGGTGACGGTGCCCGCTTCTGTGCGGGCAGGCGCTGGGAGGGGTCCGGACGTGTTAATAACTGCAGTTCCCGGATTCCTCCCTTCACAGGCGCAGAGTGGCACACCGTGTGGTTTTAGTCGGTTCGAGTCCGACACACCGCCCCGCCGCAAGCCCCGGTGGGGTGACGGTCCGAGGGGATTTCCACACGTTAAAAAAAAAAAAAAAAAAAAAAGGTACAGTTAAGTCTGTGCCAGAGTACCTGAGGCGGCTAGTGGCAGACTATCTAGAGGAGCGTACCGTCCTGTACGAGGACCGAGAGGGCGTCTTGAGACGGCGACCCATGTCGTGCGGCGTTCCGCAGGGGTCTGTCCTTGGACCACTCCTGTGGAACGTGGGGTACGACTGGGTCCTTCGAAGCTGTCTGCCCTCTGGGCTGGGCGTAATTTGTTACGCCGATGACACTCTTGTCACAGCCCGGGGGGCGAACTTCCAAGAGGCGGCGCGCCTGGCCACCTGGGGTGTTTCTCTGGTGGTCGGGCGCATCGAGGCGCTGGGCTTACGGGTGGCCCTGGACAAGACGGAGGCCCTATTATTTCATGGGCCCCGTCGTGGTCCGCCCCCCGGCGCCTCCATAGAGGTCAACTCGGTCCTCGTACCGGTTTGGGCCCAGATGAGGTATCTGGGCCTGATCCTCGACGGTAGGTGGCTCTTCGACGAGCACTTCCGACAGCTTGGTCCGAAGCTGGTCGACGCTGCCTCCGCCCTTGGGCGACTCTTGCCCAACTTGGGTGGAGCCAGCGTCGCAACGCGACTCCTGTACACGGGGGTTGTCCGGTCGATGGCGCTGTATGGTGCACTGGTGTGGGTGGCGGCTCTGACTGCCCTAAATAAGGCCCGCCTCTGGCGGCCTAGAGGGTATTGGCAGTCAGAGCCATACGCGGATACCACACGGTGTCGACCGAGGCGGCGTGCGCCCTGGCCGGAACACCCCCGTGGGATTTGGAGGCGGAAGTGCTCGCCGAAGTTTATCGATGGGTGGCTGAATATCGGGCGGAGTATGGCTATGGCCCTCCGCCCGAAGAGGTACGCGAGTGGCGTGAAGCCACCCGTCGAGCCACTATGGACAGATGGTCGTTCCGGCTGGAGACTCCACGTGCTGGCTTTGCCGCCGTTGAGGCTCTCCAGCCGGTCATCCTCGACATCCTGGGCAGGGCGGCAGCACGGGACCCTTTCCTTCCGACTGACGCAGGTCCTTTCCGGGCACGGTTGCTTCGGGAAGTACCTGCACTCGGTCGCCAGGAGGGAATTGAGTCCCGCCTGCCACCACTGCGACTGCAGTGAGGACTCGGCCCAGCACACGCTGGCGATCTGCCCCGCATGGGCGTCGCAGCGTCGAGCCCTCACTGCAGTCATCGGAGATCTCTCGCTACCGGCCATCATACGCTCCATGGCCGGTAGCGATAGCAGTTTTACCGCGGTCGCAACCTTCTGCGAAGATGTAATCTCGCAGAAGGAGGTGGCGGAGAAGGCCCGGGAGGATGATATCCAATCGGACCCAATCCGCCGCCGGCGAACCGGGTGGCGGAGGCGCGCCTATCAGCGCCTCATGCCGCCCTGAGTGTGGCCGCGGATGGTCGGGACGGGTTTTTCCCTCCATCCGCTGTAGGGGCCACCCGCGAGGGGGCGACGTACGCGTGTGCCGTACGTCGCCTACATTGAGAGTCCATTAGGTGACGGTGCCCGCTTCTGTGCGGGCAGGCGCTGGGAGGGGTCCGGACTTGTTAATAACTGCAGTTCCCGGATTCCTCCCTTCACAGGCGCAGAGTGGCACACCGTGTGGTTTTAGTCGGTTCGAGTCCGACACACCGCCCCGCCGCAAACTCCGGTGGGGTGACGGTACGAGGGGATTTCAACACGTTAAAAAAAAAAAAAAGGTACAATTAAGTCTAAAATAATTAGATGACTGGATATAATTATAATATGAAATTTAATAATACATATACTTATCTTTTAGCATATTCATTTATAAAAACATGAGTAGGTTCCTACCGTTCTTATCCAACTATAAACCGAAAAATTATTTCTGAGATGTTGTTCGAGGCAAATAAAATATAATATAATTAATAAATAATAATAATATATATATAATATGATCTCAAATATTAATCCAATTCTATTTAATTATACTAAAAGTTTTCTAGCAAGTTGAAGTATTTTGTGAAAACCTATTTACGGAAATAAATGACCTTTACTTAGAAGATTATACAGTCCGCGAGTCATTTTAATCGACACATCAAATATGTAACCATTGAAAAGTTAACGTAAAATACACTAAACTACAACAGTCAATAATGAAACAAGTAACCAAAAGAAATACAAAACAAGTAGGTTACTAAATAATTCAAGACTATTAACAACTCGACTGTACGTAAACAAGATTATGAGTGCATGTATAGTGTACAGACATAACACAACACAAGGAACATGCGCCGTGTATTGGTCTACACCCGGACCCCTGTACGTTCCCTCTGATACCTAAAATTGTATGCTGCGCATCGACACGGACGAAGTTCCCAGCCGTCATAAAGATTGGTTCGGGCTATACCTATTAGTGAGAGTCCTGTCAAAATCGGTCCAGAGGTTCCTGAGATTAGCCGGCACAAACAGACAGACAGACTAAAATTTAAAAAAATGATATTTTGGTATATGTGAGTACCGTGTATCTGGGGATGGGGACACTCCAATTTTATTTATTTGTGTAGACAAGTAAATAACCCGATGCTGAGCACAGTAGTCGCATACGGTACCACTGTGGCAAACTGATAGATAAAAGTCAGGTAGATATTAGTATAGGTTGTTTGTCTGTCCAGGCGGGTACCCTGCGGTACTTAGCGCCCGAGGCGCTAGAGGGCGCGCTGGACCTGAGCGGGGCGCTGGCGGCGCTGTGCGCGGTGGACGTGTTCGCGCTGGCGCTGGTGCTGTGGGAGATGCTGTGGCGCACGCGCGGGGCGCACCCGGGGCCCACGCCGCCCTACGCGCCGCCCTACCACCACGCCGGCCTGCCGCCCAAGCCCACGCTCGCGCAAATGCAGGTACCGCTAGGTTGGTCCTTCGAGCCGACACATTATTTATTATGACCACCACGCCGGCATGCCGCCCAAGCCCACGCTCGAGCAGATGCAGGTACCGCTAGCTTGGTCCTTCGAGCCGACACATTCTTTATTATGACCACCACGCCGGCCTGCCGCCCAAGCCCACGCTCGCGCAAATGCAGGTACCGCTAGGTTGATCCTTCGAGCCGACACATTATTTATTATGACCACCACGCCGGCATGCCGCCCAAGCCCACGCTCGCGCAGATGCAGGTACCGCTAGCTTGGTCCTTCGAGCCGACACATTCTTTATTATGACCACCACGCCGGCCTGCCGCCCAAGCCCACGCTCGCGCAAATGCAGGTACCGCTAGGTTGGTCCTTCGAGCCGACACATTATTTATTATGACCACCACGCCGGCATGCCGCCCAAGCCCACGCTCGCGCAGGTCAGGTACCGCTAGCTTGGTCTTTCGAGCCGACACATTCTTTGTTGTATACTTGAGAGACTTGCACGGCAACGGATTAGGAATACGATTTGTTCCTATTCATCCTAAGGGTGTCGTTAAAGGCAACTAAGAGAGCAAACTGAAAGAGAAAGAAAACTTGAAAGCTATTAGTCCTTTACCAACTGAACTAAAGTGGGCTGTTAAAGGATGTTGATGATGTGAAAGAAACTCGTAACCAAGTGGTTATCAAATTGGTTAGCACTTTACATAATTAAACTATCCTAGCCAAATCAGTCAATGAATAAATGTTCATAATACATTGAAACTCTTCATAATTAGGTTGTAGAAATCAGATGGCAGCCACTCTGCTTAAAATATCGAATTATAACTTCATCCTAGTAGACTTAAAGCCGACTTTAATATCCTTTAAAAAAATCTGCGGATAAGAAAACCTTATATACTTTTTCGTAATTGTAACACCTACAATCATAATTTTGTTATTATTTTCTCTTTCTTCTGGAATCTGCATTCTCAATTATTTACATTAGTAATAGTAAAGTATTAGTAACATATGTAATAAATTTACACAAACATTTACCGAAGAAATACAAAATATTAAACATACATGTAACACAAAATTTCTATGACGGGAAAAATATATTTATCCCTGTGATGTAAGTTTTAGATTTAAAAAGGTTTGTCCATCAGACGTAGAAAAAACAATCAGTATGTTGGATGGTGGAAAATCCTCTGGGATGGACAGCATACGAGTAATGGACATTAAATATGTACGGAAACAAATAAGTCCTCTATTAGCCTCTTTCATAAATATGTGTGTAAAGAGCGGTGTATATCCCGACCAACTAAAAAAAGCTATAATCCGTCCGATTTACAAATCCGGTAGTCATCTAGACTATGTTAACTATAGACCAATTGCAATATTATCGGTAATAGACAAAATAGTTGAAAAAGTTATTGTGGGGCAAGTCAGTAGTTTTTTAGAGTCATACGGCCTACTTTCCGACGCACAACACGGTTTTAGAAAAGGAAGGAACACTGTTTCTGCCCTAGAAAGCTTCGCGGACTATGTAAATGAATCCTTAGACTCTGGAAAGCAGCTGATAGCCCTTTTTATTGACTACAAAAAAGCGTTCGACACCTTAGATCATAACATACTATTGCAAGCAATGGAAGAATGCGGTATACGCGGCCCCACCAATGACTGGTTTAGAGACTACTTAACTGACAGAAAAATACGTACTGTTATCGGCGGAGAGGTCGGAGAGGACGCCACTGTGAAGTTGGGTGTGCCGACCGGGTCGGTGTTTGGGCCACTGGGGTATGTTATTCACGTAAACAGTGTACCAAACGTGATAAGCAGATGTCGTGTTTTCATGTATGCAGACGATATGTGTGTGGTATGCGCGTCAAAAGATATCTCGCAGGTACAAAGAAATGTGCAGGCGGACTTTGAAAATATCACTAAATGGGCACATGATAATGGCATTATATTAAACCTTAAAAAAACTAAATGCATTCATATATACTCGCCATACAACCAAAGCGCGAAAAACGTAAACATTGACAATCTTGCCATAATAGGACACGCATATGGATGCTTACATGGAAATAAGTCTGGCTGTAATTGCACCTTGATCGAGTATGTTGACAATTATAATTATTTAGGCCTTAAAATTGATCGATATTTTAATTTTGGAATACACGTAACAGATGTCTGTAGTAAGCTGAGATCCGTGTTAGGCAAGTTCTATCAACTCAAGAGAGTAATTAATTTAGATACCATGAAAATGATGTACTTTGCCCTTGCAGACTCCTTGATCAGCTATGGGTTAACTATATACGGCCGAACGTTTATCAGCTACTTAAGAGACATTAAAGACCTACAAGTAAGACTTATAAAGTTTTTAGTTAGTAAGAAAGTTAAAAGTGAATGTAAAAAAGATTATGTGAAATTATTCCCTATATGTAAAATATTACCAATAGAGAAGAAAGTGGAGTATTTATTAGGCTTAGAGTATTATCATAATGATCAATATAAATGTGCTGTTGACAATAAATATAACACTAGAAGGGTTAGGGAAAAACAAATATATATAAACCAAGAGTTACAAAAATTTTATGGGGAACGAACAAATAAGTACATGGTGCCCAAAGTGTTCAACAAAATAGCTTTATTAAGACAAACTCCCAAATTATGTACCGGGACATTAAAAAACAAATTGAAGGAGGTTTTACTAGATGCTGCCGATGTGGAACCGTAGGCCAATGGCCTGTGTTGTAGCTACACGAGATAAAATTCTGTATGTATGCTTGCTTATATGTGTGTGTATATATAAGTGAATTCATGTACTGTGGGTCATATTTGTCTGTGTTGCTGTCTTTTGCTTTGTTGTTTTTGTGATATGAGTATAATATAAGGTAACATAGGTTATTTTAATTAATAAAAGAGCGCATCTCGCCGTTAAACAATTTCGTTTGGCGAGTATCAATCGTGTATTAGATCTAAGTTACTACTGTAAATTAAAATAAATAAAGATTAAAAAAAAAAAAAAAATGTGTTACCTACAATCTAACCTAAACCTTATGGCCTGTTAACAGAGCTTAGTCTCCCGTAACAAGGCGCGACCACCCCTGCCCAAAGGACCAGTGCAACAATCCCGTGCTCTGAAGATCGCTGTCGACACCTGCGATGAGTGTTGGGACCATGATGCTGAGGCTAGGTATGCACTTTTTCTTAAAACCATATTTTTACTAACAACTTAGTATCATGAACCCACCAAGTTGACATTCTACTAACATAATCGATAATAGAAATACTAACTGCGGTGAATTTCCGTGCGTTGAAGCGATTCTGCCATACATACTATAGAAATCAAATATAGCTCACTTAGGACCCATAATATTTTATCCGTGGTGCTTCCCGGTTTGAAAAAGGCGTCTGCCTATTTTGACTTCATTTTGTCTCCCGCTTTGCCAAGGAGGGAAGTGGTCTTATTATATTTCCAACTTCTCCAGTTTTCTTCTGATTAATTTCGTTGCGGGTTCCAAGACAGTTTAATTTTTCCTGGGACTTCCCGAGTGTCATAACTCGGTGTGTTCGTGGGTCACTGCTGTTGATCCTGGTTACAGTGCTGGGTGGGAGTACAGATAAGTCCCATAAAAAAAATAGAAAACTAACAAATGCATGGAAATGGCGTCTCTCAACGCGAACTTGGTGCTGCGGGCCGGGACAAATACTACTTTGTTACCTACAATGTTCTGTACATTAGTTTTTGTTTTAGCTCCTAATGTAAACCGATTTTGTATATTATTGTTGATGTTCTTTAAAATAATAAATAAATAATTAGATTATTATAGCATATTATAATGTGTTGTCAGATTAACAGCGGTGTGTGTGGAGGAGAGGATGTCGGAGCTGAAGCAGATGCTGCACGCCCAGGGTCCTCTCATCCACGACAACATACACCCGCACTCACATTCACACTGTAAGCTATACTATTTATTGTTATTTTGGTCAGAATTTTAATGAGCAATAAAATAAATAAATAAATATTCCGGACATTTAACACACAGCGCCATCTAGTCCCAAGCTAAGCAGAGCTTGTGTTATGGGTACTAGACAACTGATATAAATACATTTATACTTTTTTGTAAATACATACATATTATACATAGAAAACACCCAAACTCCGAAACAAATATTTGCAGATCATACAAACATTTGGTCCGACCCGGGAATCGAACCCGAGACCTCAAGGACAACAGCAGACGCAGAGGTAGTCAGTAGTAGTAGTAAACGGCGAAATAGTGGTAATATTATTGTTTTTTTTTTAATTTATTAATTAACAACAATACGCTGCGTCTGTTGCAAACAATTCAATTTCAAACTTGCCACGATCAACCCTTAATCGTTTGCTTCAATTGTCCAAAGTTGTACATCCTCCAAACAAATAACTTTAATTGAAGTTTATTTTAAGTAAGTAAAGAATACACGAGTATTAACTTTAATTCCTTGAAGTATATCTTTACACATATTTAAACAACCTGTTAAGTATTACAATTTAAAATAACCTTTCATGAAACTCTTTCCAGCAGACTCCAACTCACCACCGGAAACTGAGAAAAACTCAAACTGTACAAGCACACAGAACTGTGATGTTCACACCCCCTTGCTGTACCCCCAGCCTCATATCGGCAGAAACGCGTGTATAGAGCGCAACACACACACAAACACACAACAGACCACCGTTGAACTCATACACAAGAGTTTGAAAGACATAACGGCACCAGTTGAAACACACAGAGTATCAAACATAGAAGAGAACTGTCTCTCTGTCGCCAGAATATCTCATACTCGCATTCCTATCCAGGAGAATGCTGCCTTAAACGAAATCAGGTCTTATCAAAGACCGCTGGAGTATATACCTAATGACGTCACGGCTCACGAAGACAGGGGCCCTAAAGAGACTAATTTACACCAAGATGTAAAAGTCGAAAAACCAAAATGGGGTATAAAAAAGTTCTTCGAAAAATTGAACAGGAACAAATTAGAAACTGAAGTTAAATTGACTGAAAATTCTCAAAAAACTTTAACTTCCATTGTCGATAAACCTTCTAATATCGATAGACCGTCGAACCTCACTATAAGCCAAGACCGAGGACCGTACAACTTTGAAGGACCTTGCACTCTATCCCCTCCGAATAGAACTCTATCTCCTACAATGATGATGGAATCAGAGAACAAAGTCTTCAATTTTAAAGAACTCCCTTCGAGAGACGATGTCAGAACTCCCAATCAAGTGTTCGCAGTGATAGTTCCTAAAGCGAAACCACCAGATCTTATCGAAATGAAAAATAAACGCGGCAGTTCAGATAGTCTTAATAAGAGATCCGTTAAAACTTCAACTTCCTCGCAGAGTATTTTGAAATCGAATTCAGAATCAGAAGATTCAACGGTCAAAAAACGTCTCAGTTGTGGGAACGAGAACATTGACAGCGGCAGCTCTTCTAAAGCTAGTATAAATTTAGAACTCCAATATATAGATACTCAAGAAAACTACAACGGAAACATAAGTCCTTTTGATCTGAACTCTGACTGCTCAAGTTCTGAAGACGAAAATCTCATGTTATTGTCAGAAAATGGCGGTTCAAAAATCACCATGCAGACGATCCCTAAATCGGACGCTGACAAAAGGAAATATCAAAACGAAGTGTTAAAAGAATCTAGTCAAGTCAAAACGGATTTCACTTTTAACAAATTTCAAAATAGATATACGAATTTTGATAACGAATTTAGTGATCCGAATGATAAGGAGAATTTAGTGAATGGATACAGTGGGGACAATCCTGTATACCTGGCGGCCCTGAATGGGGAAATAGACACGGCAGAACTGAAGTACAATATGAGTGGTAGCAGATCTCCTAAGCCAACGTTGAAGAATTTAGCTATAAAAAGGCAACATTCTTTGGAACAAGTAAGCGAAATCTTTGCTTCTTCTGGGGATGTGAATCTTCTGAATCCAGCAGGACGGGTGAAAACTCCTGGGGATTTGCCAGTTGCGGTGAGAAGGGCGAGGCGCGACAGGGCTTTGCAAAAAGGTAGGGCTAGTGAATCTAATAGATTGAGTTTGTATGACGATAGAATGATGTTCGGTAATAGCTTGTAGTTTGTCAATGTGTTTGCTTTAGCAAATCGTTTTGGAATATATTCCATATAAGTTGGAGTGTGGATTGAATTTGTTGTAGACTTGTCTTAATAAGATTTGCCGATAAATAATTGCACCTGAACGAAACTCCTACGGGTTTGTCAAATATTTGTTACCAGTTATAAATATATGTTAGCTATATATGAACTATTGATAATTTCATTTATTTGCGTACTTTATAAGTTAATTATCTATAAAAAAATAATATTTGCGGCAATTCTAGCTAAATCAGGCTCATTAGAAACCTATTTGCACGATAAATAATGTCTATTACTCTAAAAAAGATGTTATCACTATTGATGATTCCAATTTGAAATTATAAATATTTGTTTGCATGCATCTCGTAGACTTATAAGTCTGATATAATAAAGTACTCTTAAATATTTAGTATTTAGTACAAATATTAAAATTACATCACAAAAATACAATACAATTTTAAAATTATGTTCACGACTGTTGCCAATGCAATATAAACAAAACCCATTCATTAGGGTTGTACCGATCAATATCGATATTCGATTGATGATAAATGTACATCGATAATCAATCGATCGATTGTCAATCGTTTTCTGCAATCCAGCTCTAAATACAACCATATAGTGGTGGTTATAAAGTGGTCTGAGGTTATTAAATAGTGATGTATAAAGTTATCGAGGTACTTAAAATTGTTTTGTTGTTAAAATGTTTTAAGTTGTAAAAAAATTAAAACCTAGATGACGCTTCTGTCGTGAACATAATGCAATAGTTGTAGTATTTGGCGGAATAATCTGTGGAATCTGTGCTTGTAAAGGCTAAAATATCTCGTGTTTAGATGATATTAATCGAATTCCGAAGAAATCGATTAAAGGACTACACTCGCTGCCACTATGACTAGGCTATAGAGTTTTGTAAGCTTTGGCATGAGCCATAGCCACATAAACATACTAATTTTCGATAGAAATTATCGATATTGATATATAAAATTTAATGGTAACAAAAAACAGTTTAAAAAAATCAGACTTAGACGAACATATCTATGATTATAGAACCACAGATTATAACGCCATAGACTTTAAAAAACTAAAGTGTCATTAAAGTGCATTTATAGTTAAAAAAAATCGTTTTGCTATTAAAAAGACCTGAAATGCTTTCGATATACATTACCTCACATTAAAATTAAGATGATCAACGTATTTGAGATTTTCTTTGTTAAAATAAAGTCGATTTTTGTATGTAAATTGTATGAGACAATGAATGTCATTTATAATTATCAGGATTATGGGTCAGGAGTTTACATTTTTTATCGGTAATTTTTGACTCGACAGCGGTCTTGTGTCACTGTCGGGGTACCAGGGATTTCCTTTCTAGGTTAAACCTGGTTCCCCAGCTATTGGTATCCGAGACTACTTATGGTTTTTAGCCGGTCAGACTCCGAAATAACCATGCTATTATGTATCTGGGAGATGGGGAAACTAAAAAAAGGTTTTGTACCGGTTGCTAAGTGTCAGTTATGTGTTTCTTAAACGTGCTTGAAGAAATAAAATGCTCCTACCCATTATCGACAGAAATAAATGATCTTTACTACATTTCAAATTTTTGATAATTCTATTGAGTGGTGTAGAAATGATCTAATCTACAAAATTTGAGAAATTGAGGCTAAAAACCTATAAAATATTTATTATATTTAAAATAATCTTTGTTAGAATAACACTTTTTTATTGTAATAAAAATCCATAGTTAGTTTTTTTTTTCTAAATAAGCATACAGGATATGCCCTGTCTACCTCAATTTATTTTCCCTTAACTCGCCCCCAACGAATTAGAGATTACAGTGTGGACCAATCGCAACGCCGTACGTGGTCACTGTGACGATCGAGTTGATGTGAAATACACTCGCTCGCTCATAATTTTGAATTCATTAGCTTAATTACTTGTCAATTTTGTAGATTGAACCTTTTCTTCACAACACAATTCAATTTTGCATTCGAAATTAACTTTTAAACCATCGTTTCTATACTTCGCGTTGTAAAATATATATATTCAGTGTTATAATAATACTTATATATACTTAAGTTTGTCTGGTTGTTTCACGAAATGCCCGTTTAGAATTGGACATTTCACACAATGACTGCAATAACTGTTTGTACTTCCAGCCCATGTTTTTTTTGTGTGTTTAAGTACAAAAATATTAAGTTTATTTAGTTTATTATATTTTTTAAAAGAGATGGAACAATACTGTTGATGGGAATTTGCGCACCTCCAGAGTATACGCTCATTTTTACTAATTCAGATATATCATATTCGATATTCAGTGACTAATACAAACCATCATTTGGCAAAATTACAATGGGCGGCCTTAGTGTGGGTCACCATGCTAATTGTTGCATTGTCTACATTCGCAATGAGTATAGTGACCACCACTTTAGGATTCTGCTCATGCTTTCTATCAGGCAGGGTAGAGTCACTTTAGCAGGTTAATATATAAAAACAAATAGTTTAATCTATCTATTTATAGTCTTCACAGAACTATCATTTAAGGATCTGCACTCCTAGCCACGTTGCAAGCGTTCTTCTTTCTGCAATCGTTAACACCTTAATTCTCGTGTGTCATTGGCTAATACTTTGTCTAAGATTAGCCAATGACACACGAGAATTTAGGCGTTAACGATTGCAGAAAGAAGAACGTTTGCAACTTGGCTAGGGGGGCTACAAAATGTGTATTTAAAGTAAATTCAGCTATTTGGATGTGTGCAAATCATAATTGTGATGTATATAAACAGATTTTTTTAGTTCCTATATCAAAGCCATGTTTAGTTGTTTTTAATTGTTAAGTTTAAAATTTCAACTGTAATTACTGCGCTACAATTATAATAAGAGTGTGATCCCGCTCTTACGAATTGCTTTTATCTTATAGAGACAAAATATTTTTACGAGTGTATCCAATTCGATTGCCTTTATTATAATTGTATTGCAACAGACAATTTTTTAAGTGATATTTTTTGTACATAATATAATATTATGGCAAATTAATATCTTTAGCTTTAATGTTTTTGTAAATAGTGCCTCACAATTTTGCATTTTTGAATTTTATGTTTGTGGTGTTTTTATTGCAGTTAAAATGTGTTTTGTTTTTTACTTTGACCGGTCAGTTTGAGAAATATCTTGCAGAAGATATAAGTAGGAGATAGATGTTTGTATTACATAATGAAAGCACGTAATGTTATGTGAGAAATTGGTTATTAAACCCAACAATTGTTTTGGTAAAATGTACAAAAGTACCTTTATACATAAACTTTCGCATTCAATTTTTATTGTTTAATTTATATTGTGTCTTCTAGTTATTACTCAAAGTGACCGGTCAATTTAGAAATATATTTGAGTCATTCCATATAATTGCATATTAAAGGAGTACCTAAAAAGATTTCCCTATGAAGTGTTTAAACTATAAATCCGTAGTTTTATAATATGGTTGACATTTCGCATGAATATAGTCTATTAGCATAAATAAAACTGGTGATCCACTATGGTGAACAGTGCAATATGAAACGGTTCAGTAGATCTAGAGATTACGATTTTTGGGGACAATCTCACAAACTTACATACATAAATATAGATTGAACGATAATAATCGAAACCGTAATCTCGACGTGCAATCACGTCAAATACTCGTACATTTTAAATAGTGATTAAATTTAAAATGTATTTCTGTTTTTTATGTGTTTATATTTAGGGTTGATATAGTGAACATGAACCTTAATGGATAACCGGTATTATTTCAGTAAAAAATATACTCTAATAAGCAATATTTTAGTACAAGATAACTATAAAATAATATTTTGCAATTGTCCTTTTATATACCATATTATAAAATTGTGGTTCGGTTAAGTAAGCGAAACTATTGAATTTGTTAAATATAATATATTCGAATTGTACGTACAAAGCATTGTTATTGACGCAAAATGTATTGAATCTAAATACGTTGAGTATAATTTTATTGTTTAGTATTAAGATTATTTACGATTGTAACCCATTCGCGTTAAGAAAATAATGACGTATTGATCAAGCCCCGCCCCCTGACCAATTAGGTTTCGAGATTGTGTATCCAAACTTCTTTATGTACTTATATTATAAATTCGATTTTGTGTATGGGCCAGCTAAAATGACTCTACTCTGCCTGATGGAAAGCATAAGCAGAATCCAAGAGTGGTGGTCACCATACTCATTGCTCGTGCAGACAATGCAACAATGCAGCATGGTGACCCACACCATGGCGGGCTAGTGATGCTTCTGCATCATTGGGCCTCTTGTCTCTTGAGAAAGGCTACTCGTTGCCGCGATAACCGTAATAATAACCAAGGCGGGCGGAGACGCGGGCTATAACAAGTTATTATTTGTTGCAATCTGATTGGTCAGCGGCCGAAACTTATTCGATTCGTCATTATTTTCTTAACGTGAACGGACTATGAATATTATTAATTACAATGCTGTCTGTTAAGTGTTACAAAGTCTACATTCCTGTGTCTATTTTGGTTTTTGCTTTAAGGCCGGTATTCACTTTGATTAGTGCGAGTGCAGGTGATGTGTGAATAAGGGAGTGTATAGTGCAGGTGCGTAGTGCGAGTAGTGTCCGATTCTTGTGTAGTGGATCTTCATTTTTTTTTCTTCATTTAAATGATAACTCCCACATTAGGAATGAACATCCTGTGTCGCAGGGAAATTTACAAACATACATGAAACGGACACAAAGAACACCCAGACACAGAACAACAATTTGTGGATCACACAAAGTGTTGTACCGCGTGGGATTTGAACCCACGACACTTGGCAGTAGCAAGCGGCGTGGCGACCGCTGAAACCACTAGGCCAATCGTGCAGTCTGTTTAGTGAATTCATTTGTTAGCCGTAGTGTAGTGTCGATGACCGTCGATCATAAAGTTATGTGTGAGTGAGGGGTAAGGGAGAGCGCGCGGGACGTGGCTACTCGCAGTCCCCTCGCAAATAATAGAAAACGCTTGTAATCACATTACTACGCAGCCAACTCATCACTCGCACTAATCAGTCGCTGTCCACACGTATTTTCTACTAATCGTTAATCACTTGCACTCGTCACCTGCACTCGCACTAATCAAACTGACCACCGGCCTTTAAAAGGAGTACAAAGCATTCTCTGGACCTGTTTATTAAAATGTTCAAATAAAAATGTACATACCTCATTTTTTATATCTATATACACTTTAATATATTAACGTTAGTATAACATTTTATAATTTAACATTTTGCGTCAATATCAGTGCTTACTAGTGATGTGACGGAGAAACGTATATCCGCAAATACGAATCCACAAAACAAGATTTTGACAGGTTATGCCAAGTTTGTGAACTAAATAAAACATGTTTTCAAATGAAATCATCATAAAGAGATCTAATAGTCCCTTCATTAAACTATACTTCCTTTGATTATGGTAAAAGTAAGTTAGAATTTCGCAAACCAATTAAACAGTATTCTAAAAGATCTCCGAAAAAGTATCGGATATGGACATTCGAATCTTTTTTGTCTCTTAGATATCCACGGATACGGATGCGGCACATCACTAGTGTGTACATGCACCAAAGTTGTAAATGTATTCTGGAATAGATTTATAGACTGTTGTTAGAAGACAGCGAACCGTGTTGGAATGTATGCTTATTAATAGACTCTTGATTTGTTTCCAACTATGTTTTATAATTTTATTATATACTAGAACTTATTCTTCATCAAAACTATATGTTTTTATCTGACTGGCAACACACATATTTTTTTGCAGAAGACTGATAGATAAATCACAAAAAAAAAGTACCAATTGTAATTACATGAACGTGTTGGCAACATTCTACTAACAAGTCTGAATGTTGCCATACTAAATGATATAAACTAGACAGGCAATATATTGTCTCCAGCTCTTATTTCATTTCCGAATCTAATAGCAAGTCCACACGCTGGTTGCTTGTCGTGAGTGTACAAATGCGTTAGAAGTAAGCTTATGTTCACATTACCTAGCTTCGTTGAATATTGTAACTCGAATTACTTGTCACACTGAATATAAGAAATATGTTTTTATGATCTGTGGAGTTTTATTTTACCTTACCTTGGAACACGAAACAATAACTTTCTGCTGTCTTAGTGTGGCGGAATCTCAAATGATTCCGCGTTATCATCATCACCAGCAACAGCATTAAATAGTCCACTGCTGGAGATAAGCCTCTCCTTAGAAAGGTTTTATCCTACTACCAAACGAGTTCAGCAGTTTATTTCAATAAAATAAAAAACACGAATATCAGTTACAAAATCCCTTTTATTTCATAATTATAATAACATTTTGCCACACAATTCAGTATCCACATTTTTTTTTCAACATTGTATTTATATATTATAATAAGTTTTAGTTTCGATGCAACATATTACATTAAACCATACGCTCATCTTTTGGGTCCTGACTGTACTGTATCAGTCAGTTTTGACAGAGCCTCAACAGAATAACATATAAAAAAAAACAATTTAAATAGTGGAAATTAATCAATGTTTGCTTCGACACTATGTTTTCTTTTTTTGCATGTTATAATTTATGACAATATATGTATTTGTATATAATAATCAAAACTTATAGTTGAATGTTATGAATGTCTTAAATAAATCAAATGGAAACAAGAGAATATATTTTGACACATTTTAAATTTATAAATAGATTGATGTACAAAGGGAATGTGAATCTGAGGATGACCTTGTGCCACAAAAATAAAGAAAACTATGACCACAATTGTTGCTATATAATGTCATTTCATCTATTTTATTAACAAATAATTACATCTGACTTAGCCGTAAGGTGGTGATAACTGCACGATAATTATTATAAATAAATGTACAGTCAGCAATATAAATGCGTTCAACCTTTAATTAAATGTAATTTTATACAGAAGTTTAGTAATCAGAGAAAGTAAGTCAAAGACCATATCGTTATTAAGAAGAACGCGTCGGTTCTTCATAGAAAACCCCGAAGATCGATTGAGAAACGTGCTTTATTAACTCTTCTTCAGATTATTTACAGTTTATTGTTCATGTACCTACTAGTACTTGTAGTCCATCAATATACTAATTTCTTACAAAGTACAATGCTGACTGTACTTAACTACAAAACTACATATCACATAAAAATTACCAACTAACTATAAATCTACCACTTAAAAGAAAATATTATGTGAAAGTTAAAACTAAAAATATAGGTAACAATTTTTAATCCTTTGTATGAGTGAGTTGTCGACCAATATAATTAGGACTGTCTCGAAGATAGCAAAAACGGAGATGGCCAAGCACATATATAATGGTTAAGTCAAATTAGCTCTGAAAGGTCTCTATAGTCTTTCCTCATGAAAGAGTCCATGGGCCGGATCGACCGGAGTGATACCACGGCCTCACAGAAAACCGGTGTCAAACAGCGCCTGCGCTGTGTTTCACCGCGTGAGTGAGGATACCGGAAACCCATACCCCAACTCTTCCACCCATCCCTCAAAGGCCGGCAACGCACTTGGGACGCTGCTGGTGCTGGACTTACCATCAGGCGATACGCAAGCTCGTTTGCCGCCTATTCCATAAAAAAAAAAAAACTTGCGTCTCTGTGACGGATGTCACTAGTGTCATTTTAGAACTTATAAGAGGTACATTTTAGGTGTGAGTTTTTATATTAAAGTGTACTGCACTTCATTCGTGATAAAACTGGCACGTGAAAATGTAAGTGACCCACTCAAATAAAATCGCTTCTATAAAGTTACTTCGTCGTTTTAGTCACAGAGATCAAGCTATATTTTATGGACTGGTAATACATACTTTATAGGGAAACGAGAAGACGATTCACCTGTTGGTAAGTGACAACCGCCGCCCATGGACATTTAAAACTCAAAAATTACAATTATGTCGCCGCTTTTGAAGTTACTTCCCCAGAAACATGAAGAGGTATTTTTATTCTCCGATAACCTCACAAAATTGATAAAAAGGTAACAAGAGTTGCTAAACACTAGTGCATGTTCTTCTTCTATCTTACTTACTCGACCATATTTGGTAAAAAAAAACATAATTAAAAAAGCATGATATTCTAACTTTTTAACTTTCGCGTCCCAAGATATATTATTACGTGTATGCAGAGATATTAAAATGATTCACGTGAAACGCAATGCATGAGGTCTACGATCGGGTATCCATCAGTCGTGGTCAGAGGCTAACTAATTTAGAAGAAATTCTCGTATATATACATAATTATATATCCGTATTTAATTTGTGACATTAAATTTAAAATATTATTTATACCATAAATCAGTTGGCAATTATTTCATCGAGGTATTAAATGAGCAATTGTGTTATTGAGCTACCGTTTATTTCTCAAATTATTCTGAAAATCGTTTTATTGTTCAAAATAATAATTATTACAACATGACCAGTGCCTACAGATCACAAATTCATTAAATATATACGTTGGCAACATCTACTATCAATTCACTTTTGACACTTAAATTTTGGTATTGCCACGTTTTGAATAACTTTCTACCATAGAAGTTTTAAAATAAATCGATTATTTGTGTGAATGAAGAAATTTCATGCATTTGGTCGAGGCGTCACATCATTTAAGAATATAATTTTATATCATTTATTTTTAAATCTAAAATATACCAATACCCATATGATTTTTCCGTCCAGCCTCTCAGCTATGAAATGCAATGTTTAAGTGTACGCTAGCCGACAAGTGAAATTAAAGTTTATGTCTGAAGTTAATAATGTAATTGCTTTCTCATCTTTACAGACGAGTAGTATAAAATGAAGTCGCTTACGCTGTTTGTTCGCTTAGATCTTTTAATTACTCAACTGATTTTAATGCATTTTTCAGCAATAGATCGTGGGATTTAACAGGAAGGTTTGTATGTGTAATACATGCATATCCTAGTAGAGGAAATACGAGAATTTCGAGGACTTAGTGATATTGCAGCTGTCGACTAACACACCCTTGAATGTTTGTGCTCATATATATTTTACACATGACTCTCAAATGCTATCAGTATTTTAAACCCCTACCCTCTTCAAATTAAAAAAAAAAAAAACACTATTTTCAATTATACAAACAAGAGTATTGTGAAATACATTTCACCATAAAAAGAAATTATGACTGTTTACAAAAAAAAAATTAATAAATAAATACTTCGGACATTTATTTTAACACACAACGCCATTTAGTCCCAAGCTAAGCAGAGTTTGTGTTATGGGTACTAGACAACTGATATAAATACATATATACTTTTTTTGTAAATACATACATATTATACATAGAAAACACCCAAACTCCGAAACAAATATTTGCAGATCATACAAAAATTTGGTCCGACCCGGGAATCGAACCCGAGACCTCAACCACAGCAGTCGCATACACTACCACTGCGCCACCGAGGCAGTCAATTGTTTCAAATGGACCGATATTTACTTATGTATTATTATTGTATTATAAAATGTCACAGTGTATTTTTAAACAAATAAAAATAATACACATTGCTTTAATTTAATTTGAATGAAAAGATAATGTTCAATGAAAAAAACTAACTCCCTTATACATGGGCCTGCCAAAGCGACTCTACTCTGCCTGATGGAAAGCATAAGCAGAATCCAAGAGTGGTGGTCATCATACTCATTACTCGTGCAGACAATGCAACAATGCAGCATGGTGACCCACACTATCGCGACTTATTGAGATGCTTTTTCATCATATTCTTAAAACAAACTTTTAGATACTGTATTCTAAACACCTCATTTAAATGAAACCAACGAAATCCGTTCATTAATGACGATCATAATATAAAAACCAATTGAATTGCAAACTTTCTTATTAAATAGTAGTTTAAAAATACACCGTGCCATCTTCATAGTTTATTATATATAGTAACCACCAATATGGACTGTGTAGCCGCTGAATCCGCGCATAAAACGCAATCACCTGAAGCGACGTCGTGCTCTTAACACTATGTGATGCACACAGTTGAGACCTGAAACAAAAATTAAAAATTTTAAGGAAAAAAAGCCAACTTCAAGAACTGGACCAAGTTTAAATGGGACCACACCGGAAGCACCGGCTGTCAAACAAAAAAGAATCATCAAAATCGGTTCACCCAATCGAAAGTTCTGAGGTAACAAACATACAAATAATTACAAGTTTTAACAAAAAAAAACCGACTTCAATCTGAATCAAATTTAAATGGGACCATTCGGGAAGCACTAGCTTTCAAATAAAAAAATAATCATCAAAATCGGTTCACCCAGTCCAAAGTTATGAGGTAACAAACATAAAAAAAAAAAAAATACAGTCGAATTGAGAACTTCCTCCTTTTTTTTAAGTCGGTTAATTAGTTAAGGTGATACTCACGTTACGTGTTACGCCTGTTGAGTCGGGCTGCGATCCTATAGGCCACGAAGGGCCAGATGAAGAGAAGTGCTAGCGTCGGTGGACTCAGCTCCTGCCACGGCCACCGCCAGCCCTGGGACACTTGCTGTTAACAAATCAACACATCAATAATAACTTATTTAATACTCTTTCAGAAAAATGGGCGGCGGTAATCGCTTACCATCAAGCGATACGTCTGCCCGTTTGCCTGTCTATTCCATAAAAAAAAAAAACAGATCGGGTAATACAATGCAAAGGGAAGCTTTGGGGGAGGCCTATGTCATATCTATCAACTTGCATATATACTTGCACTTGCAACTTGGTTAAGAGGGAGTTAGGTCACCAGATAACACCAGAATATAACAAATCCCTCTTTTTACACAACAACATAAAAATACTATGGGTGTCGTAACAGGCGACTAAGAAAGCAAACTAGGACAGGACAGCAGCACTGCAAAGACAAGGAAAATTGAAAACAAACTTTATACAGGTACAGTACAGTAATACAGGTAGTAGAGCCACGCTGATTCAGCAAGGTAGGGCCGGCTCGACCGGGCGGTATTACCCTCGCACAGGAAATCAACGTAAAATGACAACGTGCTGTCGTGTTTCGTCGGTGAGTGAGAGACCGGATGCCCAAATAGTCTAGTCAACAAGTTCCATACTTGTTGACTAGACCAAAAGATGCAGAAGCATCACTAGGCCGCCATGGTGTGGGTCGCCATGCTGCATTGTCTGCATTCGCAGTGAGTATGGTGACCACCACTCATGGATTCTGCTTATGCTTTCCATCAGGCAGAGTAGAGTCATTTGGCGTCAGGCCATGCAGCAGTGAACTGTTAATGTACCAGTCTGGAGTCTCGCGATGACCCCCTCCCACTATGATCCCTGGTCCTTTAAGCGAGGCGTGAAGAAGCATCTCACTAGGCAGCCATAGTGTGGATCACCATGCTGGGTTATCCACGATACCATTGAAGATGGTGACCACCACTCTTAGATTTTACTCATGCTTTCCATCAGGCAGAGTAGAAACACTTTGGCAGATTTTATATAAGAAAAAACGGTAAACTCACATCAAGTATCCGACGGTCTCCTTCCACGGCCTTCCTGAGCGCTGCAACGTCAGCTTCGAGTCTAGCTAGAGTACCCGGCAACTGTTCTAGCACCTTCAGATCTGAAATGAGGTAATAATATCTTCTTTACAATTGATCTAGCTTTTACATGCGGTTTGGTTCATTAACACATTGTTTATCAAGCAGGGGGGGGGGGGGGTCGGTTTTCATATCCCAGCGAAGTGTTTCTACACTATTGATATTTTTTACACCTCTTATATTTAAAAATAATAACATTACTGCTAAAGGGACATAGTCTTTTTTATTGTCTTGAAACACACCCAAACCTTCAAGCAAGAGGTCGTGGGTTCGATTCCCACACAGAACTAATTATTGTTATGTTCTGTGTCAGGGTGTAATTTATTTATAATATGTATAGTTTAAGAAATATGTAATTATGTACGTACGGTCTGGTTACCATAGCTCTGAGAGCTGTGAAACATCTTACTGACGAGAACGATCACGAATCTACATCGGGCCTAATTTGGTATAGATGGTCGTCGGTGAGATGTATCAATTTATTTGTTTAATAACAAGAAAGTGAAAACGTCGATTGCGCGATGCAGACTCAGTTGTCAAATATAGTTCGGCTCGTTCTCACTAGATGGCGTTGTACAATTATTCGCTTATTATAACTTACGTGTAAGTTGTGACGTGATTTGATGCGCGTGTCCGTTGCTGAGGCGGGGTGCTGTCGTCCTCTGCGCTTGCTGGACTTGCTGAAGAGGTATCGGGGCTGGTATGGGAACTTCAGGATCACTCTGTAAATCGATACATTTTTTCTTTTAGAAGAATTCTGTTTTGGTAGGGTAATTAAGCCGGTTTTCCTGAGAGGTCTACCGTATGTGGCTGGCTTTACAGTTTGTTATATATTATTATATGTTAGTGTATAGGAAATACAAAACACCCTGTATGTCAGATCAGCAATTACAGAAATTACATACTTCTAAATCCTGATGCTTATGATTCAATATTAAGCTGGAGACAGTTTGGCTGAACGCGCTTATCTCGAGAACTGCTAGTTCTGATTGAAAAAATGTAAAGAATTTAAAGGACCTAAGACAACAGTACATCCATACTGATATTAAAAAATCGATAATAACTCTGTCTGTCTGTTATGCCTTCAAGGCTCAACAATTGCATCGATGTCAATAAAAGATACTTTGATTATCGAGGAAGATCATAGGATACTCTTACCGCGATAAATGACATACACGCGGGCGGAGTGTCATGTACATAAATACTAAATAAATAAAACTAACATTTAATGCCTATATTTTATAAAATTTTAAGAGGAGCAGGAATTTTGGAATCCCCTGGTCCTGTCCCGTGGGATCTGGTTCAGATAGGATACACACCACATTCAAACCCTACAATTGTTTATTTATATAAAAAAAATTAAAAAGACAACGCCCGCATTAGGAATTAAAATTCTATGTCCTATGACTTTATTTAAAAAACATACATGAAACGGACACAAAGAACACCCAGACTCAGAACAACAATTTGTGAATCACACAAAGTGTTGTTCCATGTAGGATTTGAACCCACAACACTTGGCGCAGTAGAAATCGATGTTACGACCGCTTGAACCAATAGACCAACCGTGCAGTCAAAATTGTACATACAGTTACACAAAAACCATCACCAGTTTAGTTACCTACCGACGCTCACACTTATAATTAGATATTAGTTAAGACCCCATACGTACAATACTAACATCGACCGTATCTATGTACTCGTCCTCGGAGTCGTGTCGCTGTCGTGGCGGGGGGGTCGGCCCGCGGACGGGAGACGAAGCACCGCTCACTGAACGAGAGCCTGGAAACAAACAATTTTCATTAAATTTTTGCCAATGTATTAAATTACTACATTTCATTTTATTCCAAAGTATGATACCTACATTTTATTTATTCATTACTAGCTGAATCCCGCGGTGTTACCCGCGGTTATTGTCGTCCGCGGGTAACGCCGCGAGACGAAGCTAAAAAGTAAGCTAAAAAGTAGCCTAAGTTACTCCTCAGATCAACAGCTATCTGCCAGTGAAAGTCCCGTCAAAATCGGTCCAGTCGTTCCAAAGATTACCCGGAACAAACAGACAGACAGACAGACCGACAGACAGACAAAAATTGTAAAAAATGCTATTTTGGTACATGTATCGTGTATACATACATAGGTATGCATTAATTAAAAAGCGGTTATTTTAATATTACAAACAGACACTCCAATTTTATTTATTTGTATAGATTTATTTTATTTATATATGGCCCTGCAAAAATGACTCTACTCTGCCTGATGGAAAGCATAAGCAGAATCCAAGAGTGGTCATCATACTCATTGCGAATGCAGATAATGCAACAATGCAGCATGGTGACCCAAACTATGGCGGCTTATTGAGATGCTTCTGCATCATTGGGCCTCCGGTCTTGCACTCACCAACTACTAAAATGACAGCTGTCATTTTAGGTTGGTGTTCTGTGCGAGGATAGTACTCGAGCCGGCCTGTTTGGGCTGAAATCAGCGTGGCTCTACTACCACTATTTTATAAACTACTAACACTATTAAACAAACCATAAGCTAAGGTGTTAGCTTACCTATGGGTGAATTATGTGCAGAACGAACCCTCGCCAACACGTCCCCGGCAACCAGTTCAAGGTCAGTATTGGGAAATCCTTGATCGTCATCATCTACGGATAGGAATGAGGCCACATCTGAGCTGTATGACATCGTTTCTACTATCTGAAAGAATAAGAAATTGTATAAAGTGGAATCTCTAGCTAGGCATTTTTTTTATTAAAAAGACAACTCTCGCATTAGGAATTTACATTATACATCCTGTGTCGCGCGGGACCTTACGGACACAAAGAACACTCAGACTCAGAACAACAATTTGTGGAACACAAGTTGTTGTTCCATGTGGAATTTAAAGCCACAACACGTAGTCAAAATTGTACATGTATATGTGTAGTGTGTGCACTATTATGTAGATATCTGAAACATTTATTCAATGGCAACTAAACACGACGGCCTTACCGCACGTGGTGAGTTTGAGACAAGATGGCGTTGTGTATTAGATGTCCGAATAGTATATTCCATTACGAGTGCGGAAAGCCTGTCATTGCAAAGAGTTCCGACAAATGTCTACCCGAGCCGAGGCGCAGCCGAAGGTGAGGGTTGACAGTCGGAACAAGTTGCAATGACGGTTCCGCACGTGTACTGAACAACTATTTTTAATACAGTTGCGAAAAAATTAAGCAATTTAATATAATAATAAAAACACAATAAACTCAACTAACTAATCATTTTGGAAAATGGCTCCAAGGCTCCAACCGTAAAAGAATATAAGCAGAGATTTTTTTTTGTTTTCTTCACCCATTCTGGGTAGGGCATAGGAAACTTGCCCATACTGCCAAGTCTTCAGTAGAATTTTTTTATTGATATGAAATGAAAATGAAATTTAATGAGATGAAATGAAATGAAACCTAACCTAACTTATTGAATCAAATCATTAAATCTGATATTGAAACAAATTAGTAGCTTCTTTTTAGAAATATTTGCATGAATCATAAAAACTTCTATGGATTTTTCAGTAAAAACTTCGTGGTTGGTTTTTTCTTGTTAATAGACATTATTTAGACAGTTGGGAAAGAGAACGCACTAGTTCGGAAAAGGTAAAGAACAAGCTCGAGTGTGTAATAGCCCACATCCCGAACGCTATACGTCCCTGCAATACGCCACTTTTTGAGCACCACTTTATTCTAATTATGACATGGTTAATGAAGGCACGTATGATTTGCGTAAAACACTTAGATTAATATAATTATGGTAATTGGTCTTAAGGAAACTTAGTATAATCGAGCTGGAGGCTATAAAATAAAGGAAATAGTTTTCTTTATTTGCTACAAACACAATCGTGTGTGAGTTTATGTGAAATATTTAATGCACCAGACCGGTTATTTATATAAGTAGCATATAAATAAATGTAATCTATACAAATAAATAAAATTGAAGTGTCTGTTCCTAATTTCAAATTAACAGCTTTTCACTAAATGCATATATTATGAAAGTAGGTACCTAATATACGGTGCTTCCACAAAAAATCAATTTTTAAATTTTTTGTCTGTCTATCTGTTTGTTCCCGGCTAATCTCTGGAACAGCTGGACCGATTTTGACGGGACTTTCAGTGGAAGGCAGCTGATGATATAAGGAGTAACTTAGGCTCCATTTCTTGACTGGTATCGCCCCGGGCGATACTCGCGGCTTCGGTACAACAACAACCGCGAATAACATCGCGGGGCTCAGCTAGTTTGATAATACGAGTGTATGTTGTATTCCCAATTTAGTCAGCCTCCGACTTAGAAACTGGAGGATTTGGAGACCCGGTGACCTCACTGACTAGTATACTCCATTCGTATAGATACGGTCACTTTGCTCGCGCCGCCGTCGCACGTGTGGCTTTTTGTCAAAGGGAAACGAAATCAAAAAGCCCGCCTGCCGCGTACACCCACAAGTAAGTATGATTTGCCAGATTACGCCGTTGTATGAATAAATATAATAGGTCTTTACCTATGAAATTGCCGTTTTGTATGCAATAAGTGAAAGTACTTATTTTTTCAAACTTTTTTATTTCTGTTATTTTAACCCCAGCTCTTGCAGCTGCTTCACGACAACGCGCGACCCCATACTGCGCAACAGACAGTCTCCAAGCTGCAAGAGCTGGGGTTGGAAGCTCTCCCTCATCCGCCATACTCACCAGACCTTGCACCTACCGACTATTACTTTTTCCAAAATTTAGACAACTTTTTAGTGGGTAAAAAATTCAATTCCCGAGAGGCAGTACAAAATGTCTTTGAAGAGTTTGTTGCCTCCCGTCCAGCTGGTTTTTACAAGAAGGGCATCAATAAACTGCCAATGCGTTGGCAAAGATGCGTCGATTGCATGGGTGATTACTTCGAATAACAGAAATAAAAAAGTTTGAAAAAATAAGTACTTTCACTTATTGCATACAAAACGGCAATTTCATAGGTAAAGACCTAATAATTATGTATTCGTAATTAACAACAATAACCACAATATTGTGCGGGTGTACCGACACTATCTAAACGAATGGACTTGTGGAGGCACGGGTTCTATGTCCCTCCAACACAAATGGAGGATGGAGGATCCTACGACCAGGCGAGGTGATCATGCCTGGCGGGCCAACTGGCCTTCGGTTGATGTTGGGATTTTTCTGTATATGTTAATCGGCGCGAGAACTTTCATTGCGTGATTCAAGATTGGTGTTTTTTTTATATTGTATCTTATATTCTCATATTGTACGTTGCTCCGTAGTTCAGTCTAACTTCGGTAGATGGCACTGTAGTGTGCTTCTGTTTGCGTTGTATGTGGAAGTTGCCACAGAATAGAAAAGCAACGTAAATTGTCTATGTATCTGACACGTTTTTCTGCTTTTGTGTATTGGCCTTTAATTCATAAAATAAATATAGATCCCGGGGGCTTGTCGAAATATCTGAACCCACTGACAAAATCTGCAATATTTCAAGCGAAGAGACGGGTAAAATCTAGTGCCAATATTTATAAATATTGTGAAGTACTGCGCAACTGCGAAGTAGTGTTTGTAGGGCGCCCTGATAACTTTGGAATGAGAATCCAAAGTAAACGTTATCGGAAAACATCAGCTTTAGGCTGAGGCCGCACTACGGTTTTTTTCCGCTAGCGGTTAAACCGTAAAACCGCAAAAACGCCCGAAGCTACACTACTATTAATAACCGCGAACAGTGTTGCCAACAGATAAACTAGCTCTCCACTAGATTCAACTTCTAAAACCACCAGAAAACCACTAACCAATATATAATACAATGGTCTGGAATTTTATAATCAAAGCAGCATTTGCCTTCCGATCGTCAAACCTTCAAGAAAAGAGCGTACTCCTTTTTAAAAGGCAGGCAACGCACTTGTGATGCCTCTGGTGTTGCGAGTGTCCATGGGCGGAGGTAATCGCTTACCATCAGGCGATACGTCTGCTCTTTTGCCCCTAATCCATAAAAAAAACACAGCGTACTCTCAATATAGCAGATAAAAGATTTAACCTCATTCTATTTCTCTGCTTGTTTTTTAATATATTCATACTGCTAAATAGTCTCTCAACATTTTTTGTATATTTAACCTAAAAGTAACCAAGAGATGAAAAATGACCTGAAACATTACAAATACGGTTTTTCCCGCTAGCCATTCTGTAGGAGGTCGCGGTTTTAAAATCAGTCGCGGTAAAAAACTGCCAGTGCGGTCGCTTCCATTAGTTTCCTTTAGTTACAAAATCAGGCGATTAAAAACCGCGGCGGTTTTGCCGTAGTGCGGCGTAGCACTTATATCGGAGTAATTCCGTCAACACAATTGCAATTTGTACATTTTAGATATTATTTAACGTTTTCAAAAGTAAATTAAAGAAATATTAAACCTAAGAATGAATTCAACATTAAGCAACAATAAATAAAGCTAACAAAATATGTTAAATATAATTAAATTGAAGCAAAAGTAAGTAGTCAAAACATATTATTGTTAGAGTTTGATGACAACAAACCTTTTCAATACACAATGTTGACACACTTATGAATACAAACTTGAAAACTGACCAAAGAAAATTTTCAAGCAAATAAATTACCTTATGTAATTCCTCGACGTATGCTTGCATCGCTTCATCCTTCGTCATGTTGCCCAATTTGTTCCATGACTCCCATTTTGCTCTGAAAATATAAAGAATATTACCACTTATTCGTAGACGACTTTAAGGCCAGTATTTTAAAAGGCGTCTCAGTCGTCAGAATCTAGTTTTAAAACTGATTCTAGGAAGAGATTTTATTATTAAGAGACATCTTGAATCAAAATTCACTGCTCCTTAAGTTTAGATAAATAAAAAAATAAATAAATATTCCGGACATCTAACACACAACGCCATCTAATCCCAAGCTAAGCAAGTAAATCTTTAGAAAAGCTAAATTTAATACGATTGTGGAGGTTCGGGTGTCATGACCCTCCAACACAAAGGGAGGATCCTCCGAACAGGCGAAGTGATCATGCCTGGCGGGCCACTGCCCAACGGTTGATGTTGGGATTTTTCTATATATGTTAATCGGCGCGAGAACTCTTATTGCGGGATTCAGGATTAATGGTTTCTTCGTTTAAATTGAGGTTCGACGTATCTTCGGTAGATGGCGTTGTAGTTTGATTCTGTTTGCGTTGTATGTGGAAGTCGCCACACGATGTTTATGTCATAATCTTCTTTCAGGAATAGATTTTGACAGATGTTATCTCTGTAAGACAAGCTCAAGCTAGTCTCAAGCGGTAATTTCTAAGGGCTTTATGGGAAATCAACGTGTTTTATGATTATGTTTCTGAATAACAACGAAATATTTACGTTACCTTACTTTATTTAGGAAAGAATAACTTATCGCCCACATTTCAATTCACTTTAATTAACATTGATTTACAATTTACTTAAAATACACATTTAGCTATTTGTTTATAGTAAAATCTCCCGCAACCTTTAGTTTTTATATGACAAAAATATAAACATTATTATAAATACTAGTGGTCGTCCAAAGGTCGAAATTTGTTTTTTTTTTAATTTTTTATTTAGAACATTTTAGGGTTTCTTTTGTCTAACTAAAGGCTCCCACACACAACTGCGATGCGATGTGATGCAGCGTCGCACGATGCGAATCAGACCGGAATTTCTTGTGGTGCATTCGTGCGTGCTTGCAAATATTTGCAATCCGTTGCGAATATTAGTAGTTAATGTGTGGGAGCCCTAAGACTATTACACCTCTTTAATCAAAGATTTCATCATGGCTAATTTTGACATTCAGTATGACACTATATACAAAAAGAAACATCTTTTTAGCTCAGACCAATAAAAAAGTCAAGACAAACCATATTATGACGAAACAGCACAATGAAGACGATCGCTCGTTAGTCGGCCTTGAGTGAGCGAGAGCGCTAGACGAAAAGCTGTGCACAAAATAAACGTAATTATGCCTTCATGTGTTATCAGGAATTGCAAACACAATTCCAGTTTAATAAAAAAATCGGATGGAATAACTTTTCATAAGTAAGTAATGCATTTCCTGTTTAATTCAATGTAAACACCAAAATAATTTCGAGTAATAATTTGTAATATTTCTTGACGCCATTGTGGCAGTGTTGCAAGTTAAGAACATATTTTTTCCCATGAGATGGGGTGATTTAAGAAACTTTTAGCTCGAACGAATTATTATAACATAACATCAAGCCTGAATTCCCCGAAGGATTAGACAGAGGTATTTAGTACACCCACGTTTCGCCAGTGATGAATTATTGTTGTGTTTCGAATTATTATGTTATACAATTTTATTACATACGTTATAACAATTATTATTGTGTAATCGATTTAAAAAAAAGTTAAGTACTATATTATAATTATTGAAATAAACGCTTTAGACTTTGACTAGTACTAGTAGGTATCAAACCTACATATTTAATATAATATTTTTTATTTTCTGTATCTCTATTTTTCTTTCATTTATACCCACTTATCAAAAATTTACCTACTTAGAAACTTGATAGTATAATAATTATACCGAACATAATTATTATACCGACTACCATAATATTACATGCTTAAGTAGATACAGTACATCCCAATACATTATTTAACTATAAATTCCTTATATCTATTCAATTAATGTTATTTTTCATACGCGGTGAGCATTTCCAATTTGTACAATTTACAGTTTAATATACATCCGTACTAAAGCATACCAGTTTTTTTTTCTAGTAATTAGGTACAGTACAGTATTAATATCGTTTACAAAAATATAATTATTGTATAGGTACTCATAGTCACATCACACGGGAGTTTGTGCACTACACTTGCAACATTATGCCGGCCTCGCATACCGTATCGAGACGAAGCCAATGCTAGCAATGTGGGCGTGATTACGCACACGTAGAAAAATCTGTGTTACACTTTTTTCAACGCAATTGTTCACGACGGCTCCGTCTTGACTTTTTTATTGGTCTGAGCTTTTTAGTATGACTTTGACATATATTATATTTGTGTATATGGATATTTGTGTATGTGTGTGTCACACGCATGATAGTGTGGGGAATGTTATATTTATTAATTTAATGTATTTTTAATCATATCATAAACTCAAGCATTGGTTCTGTTTTAATTACAAGTTTAACAAACACCGCTGCTTAAAGTAAAATATCGTTTATGAATAAGGGGAAAAGTTATCAGTTCAAATAAATAAACCAACGAAACAACTCTATCAAAACCTGTGGATGTAACTAACATAATTACAACGATGCCTGTCTGTAATTTAAATAAAAGCACTAATCACAACAATAATATATGAGCTAATGTTTGTGAGTTTGTGTTTTTGCATGTTATTTTCCTTACACTGAATGTGCAGCGGTATAGGCAAGACAACAGGCAGTCGAAGTCGAAGTTGCTTTCGAATTTATAATAGTATTGAACAAACTTAAATTTTATCACCCCGACAACGCACGTTCAACGCTTTAGAATCGATTGCAAAAGCTTAACAAAAATGAAAAGAAAAAAAAATACGCGGCAATCGTCTGTCTTCTTTTGATTCGCCCCTTCTATACACAGTCTAAACGTAAAAAATAACACTTTCTAATTTATATCTACTTATTTAACTACAAAACCATGTCTGCCAAATTGTTAAATGTTGTTGATATCGCTGTTTATACACTTTCGATTTTATATTGCACATCAAAAATTTTACCTCTTAGGGTCTTAGGGTTCTGTTGGTTGTTATTTTCACGTTGATTACAAGAATGTATATCTGACCCCCCCCCCTAGTCAAGTTGTGTTCTACAAATGTAAACGTGAATAGAAAACAAATGAAAGGGGATGACGCTCCTCAACGCCAAGTCACGTGGTCAAAACAAAATATTTGCCAACAATACAAGAGAATAGAGGTAGTCCATTGAAATGTTATACGTTACGTTAGATTACGTTTTTTTAGGGTACCGTACCAAAGGCAAAAAACGGAACCCTTATATATTCGTCATGTCTGTTTGTCTGTCTGTCCATCCGTATGACACAGCTACTTTTTTCCGATACTATAAGAACTATACTGCTAAAACTTGGTAAGTAGATGTATTCTGTGAACCGCATTAAGATTTTCACACAAAAAAAAGGAACAATAAATTTTTTCCCCATACATAGATTTTTTTTTTCATCAAATCCTTAAGTGTCTATGGATAGATCTTCGAAAATGAAAATGATATTCTAATATCATTTTTTTCGAAACTGAATAGTTTGCGCGGGAGATATTTCCAAAGTGGTAAAATGTGTCTCCCCCCCCCCCCCCCGTAACTTCTAAAAAATGAGAATGATAAAACTAAAAAAATATATTATGTACATTACCATGCAAACTTCCATCGAAAATTGGTTTGAAGGAGATCTAGTAAGTAGTTTTTTTAATACGTCATAAATCGTAAACCGCAAAAAAAAACACTATTATTAATTCCCAAAAAGAGGGGTGTTATAAGTTTGAGTAAGTCGTGTCTGTCTGTCTGTGGCACCGTAGCTCGCGAACGGATGAAGCGATTTCAATTTAGTTTTTTTTATATGAAAGGTGAGTTACGTGCGAGTGTTCTTAGTGTGCAATTACAGTGTCCCAGGGCGGGCAGCGGCAGCGGGCGGCGGGTCGAGCGGAAAACGCACATTCTATTGGATGAACACAGTTGCAGCGGGCCATTGAGCGGTCCCGACGTAGCTACCTACCTAACAATAGTTCCACAATGAGGGCTAGAGCAGCACGAAGTGACTTTACTGATAACTTTCATAATTATAACAATGAAAATAATTAATAAAAGTGAATTACTATAAGAATCTCCACTTATTATTTTTATTTCTTCCCATAGTTTTTTAATTACTAGTCGATTCGAATGATTTGAATCACTAGAATTCCACAAAGGTGGCCGAGCCAATACGGCACTTATTAAATCTTCAGTCGGTAACGGCATGTCAAGAACAAATCGAGCGGGAAACGGAAACTGACTTGCGTCTTCCGCCCCACACGCGACAACCGCTTGTCCCGCTGAGATTCCCGCTCACCCGCCCCGCCCGCACTTGGTGCGCCTTAGTCAAAAACTATGTGTTTGTGTTACCCGCGAGCGGAATCCGCTGCCCGCCCCGCTGCCACTGTAATTGCCCACTTAGACATGTTTCATGAAAATCGGTTGAGACGTTTAAAAGTTATGGGGGTGAAACTGGGGATGAATAACCGAATGTCTGCAAAAATATCATTGAGTGGGACTCAAATGAAAGCGCATAACCATTGCTGTGTCGTGGTATCGTGTTTTTTACTTTTTAAAGGGAACTCAGGTTATTATGTCGGGTTTTTTTTTATATTTTGAGAATTTATAGTTATGAAAACATCGATCAAAGTTACAACGGACTACAAGAACTTTTATATTATGTTACTTTCTGCTTCGGAACCCTGCATGGGCGAGTCCACTTGGCCGCTTTTTTTTTGGGCTTAGCGTGCATTTCTCAAAGGACGCAATTTAATAAATTGAAATAAATTATAGTGAAAATCATTCCTTACAATCCGATATATTTTTTTAACCCCCGACGCAAAAATAGGGGTGTTATAAGTTTGACGTGTCTCTCTGTCTGTGGCACCGTAGCTCGCGGACGGATGAAGCGATTTCAATTTAGTTTTTTTTTGTATGAAAGGAGTATAATGAGTTACGTGCGAGTGTTCTTAGACATGTTTCATGAAAATCGGTTTAGTAGTTTAAAAGTTATGGGGGTGAAAGTGGGGTAGGATAACAGAATGTCTGCAAAAATATCATTGGCGTATGATTACTCGATAAGCTTGAGTAGGGGTTTTTTGAAATGCAAGAAGTTATTAATAAAATGACCAGAAAAAAGTTATACTGATCAATAGGAATTTTATTTCAAAAATTTTCATAAAAATTCGCTTATAACGTTAGTATTTTTGGTTCTACGACTAAAAGTTGTTAGAAAAAGTTGTAGATAATTCTCTTGGCAACAAAAAAAATTATTTTTTTTTTGACGTGACAACGTCTTATAATTCGATGTAGCCGGCACGCACGAAAAAACATGACTCATGCGGCGTTACCTCGCTATGCGGGGTGAGGTGTTCCATTTAAGGCTTGAAGTGCTAGCGAGAGATAGCTTGCGCCGCATCTATCTTTCGCTTGCACTTCAAGCCTTAAATGGAAACGAGAGGAAATGGAACATTTCATCAATGTTTCGTTATGACGACGTTGTCACGTTAAACTATCGTCCGTAAACAGACAACCATTTTTTTTGTCAGACCCATACTTTGGCAGATAAATCGTAAAAACAATTTGCACCCCTTTTTCTAAGATGGCGGCCGGGGGACAAGGGTTGCAACGCCACGAACTTGAATTTAACTTAACACTCCTCTCCAACTCCTCTCCTCGCAACTCCATATGTAACTTTTCAATGGACTAAGGCGAAACACTTGCATCTTGTCTCAGGAGGCGTGTTTCTTGATTACATATCTGTGTGGTGACGGATAAGGAATGCGAAGTGTCACCACGCCTATTAGGAGGAACTACAAGCTTTGCTTACTTTCGGACTAGATGGCGTTGTGTGTAAGATGTCCGGAATATTATTATTATAGGATAAAGTTACCTGTTCACGACATCCCAGAAGCCAGGTTTGGGTTTGTCGCACGGTCCCTCTGTAGCCTGCTTGAAATAGCTGTAGAAACGCAGCATCAGCTCATTGCTCGGTTGATATGATCCTGGAAAGTTAAGATAAAAACCATTAAAATATTGTTTGATTTAGAAAATCTATGTAAGTTATACATTCGCAGTTTTGCATTATAATCGGATATTGGTAAAAGAGAATACAAAAAAAAAACATTTAATAACCCTTTTTCTGGCGCAGTCAGGTAAAACCGCACTTAAATAGTGAACTGAAAGAACGGAGACACGATCATGTATGTACATATAGACATTATGTGGTTCTAAAAAATTTCTATACTCAAAAGTAACAGCAAATACACAAAATAATCAACACAATATTTAAAATAATCTTCTCAGGACAATTTCAAATAAAAAACATATAAAAAATAAACGTATTTTTTTTATTATAAAAACAAAAAAGCACAAAAAAAAATCGTAAACAAATTTAAAAAATACGTAAAACCTTATTGTGGACATTAGCAACCAAAAATTATAATGACAAGTACCTCTTTAGGTTCTTTTAACCTCCTTTTGGTCGATTTAGAAGAAAAACCACTATTTCTTAAATGTGTGTGAGACTTGCTCTAGTATCTTCTACATCTCGAGAACCACAGCAATCCTCAGTACTTTCTAGTGACAAAAGACAAAAGAAAATCTTCTCCAATAAATGAGCAGGGTTTTGAGATCTATTCAACGCTCGTATTTCTTCGTGGTCCAGAAAATCGAAGTCTTAAATTTCGGTGACCTGTGTTCGACGCTGGTATTGCTTCGAGCACCGAAAGCAAAGCACTAGACATCTCAAGCTCAGCGTAAGAGATGTCCAGAATATTCTTCACCATCTCCTTATCGATGATACGCTCTTAGTATTTTGCTTATATATAGGTATGAGCTTTCAAGTTTCTTTGACTGGATTGAAGTACAGCCCCCTTGGTTAATGCAAGTGTTACGCGTCGATTCTTTTTATTACAAGCTTTTTATTAACTTGCAATGTATGTATGTATGCTTCTATGTTCAGGTGGAATCTTACAACTCAATTTTGAAGCAGATATTTTCAACCGATTTTGCTAAAATTTTGCAAGCATATGTATACAGCGTGACAATACAATATTATAATGACATGGAGCTGATATGATGCTGGAGCTGGAAGGTGGACATAGGAACTCTGTAAAGAAACGTCGCAACATCATCGAGTTTGGACTCGTTCGATTCGTCTCCAGGCATTCCAGTAAAAGCTTGTTTTTAAAAAGCTTTTTAATTCAATTTATTCAGGTTTCTTTTTCAGTGTAGCATTAAGTCATGCGCTAGACTCAATGCGTACTACTAAATTCACTATGGAGCGTTTTACCGCCATTTAGACGCCAGCAAAGCGAAACGCAAACAAAAAATAAAGTAGCACAGCTCGCAACTTACTCTACTAAGTAATCTTTGGTGTACAACAAGATGAAAAAAAACCGGCCTAGTGCGTGTCAATCATCGCATAGAATAGGGTTCCGTAGTCACCTATAATGGCACGTGGATTTAGAAGGTGTTAATATTTATTACTATGAATAACGGTCTAACCATTATTGTCCGTGACGTACCGCGATTCAGAATAATGCATAACGCCATCTGCCGAGTGTCCTTGTAATTTTTTTGAGTCACTTATTTTATTAATCCTCTTTAGGGGATTTAAATTGAAATAAAATCGTGTCCAATAGACAGTTGAATTTTCGAAAAGAAACTACATCATGATTTTTTGCAGATATTTCGAGCCAGTCCTTTAGCATAGAGGGGGAGAGGCCTTTTCATTTTTATTTTAGCAATTTGTCGACTTTTCATCTTTTTAACACTAACCGTTTGGAATGTAAGACAAGGACCGACAGACATGACGAAACTATAAGGCTTCGGAGACGTGAACTAGGGAACCCTAAAAAAGAAACACTTTAGTGAACCCCAACTTCATTTTTAACCGACTTCCAAAAAGGAGGAGGTTCTATGTTCACCGATTACTCCGTCAGTTGTGGACCGATTTTGAATTTTTTTTTTGTATTCGAAAGGGTATGCTTCCGAGGTGGTCCCATTGCCAGCATATCAGGATCTGATGATGGGATCCCAGGGAAATCGAGGTAAACCCTCATTTTTTATAGGCACATACTATGTTTTTCGTATATTTTCTAAAGTTGCACCGGTATTTGCGTCTGGTAGTCATCATTTTATGATGATGAGCTGATGATGTAAGGTACAACTCCTTAACGGTTAAGAGTTGGAGGATAAATCTTTAAATAACATATGTACATATGTTACCTTTAGTCGTATTCTTTCAAATTATTTAGGTAAGCTGATGATGGAAGGTGGAAGGTACAACTCCTCAACGGTTAGGAGTTGGAGGATAATTCTTTCAATTTCATACGTATCTAAAGACCTTCAGTCGTATACTTTCAAATTATTTAGGTGAGCTGATGATAGAAGGTTAAACTCTTCAACAGTTAGGGATTAGAGGATGATTTTAATATTACACGTACGTATAGACCTTAATTTGTATTCTTGATGATGAAATTTGATGAAATAGTTCAACTTACCTACGATTGTTTGCACTAAAAACTGAAAAATAAAAACTTTTTATAAAAAAAAAAACCGACTTCCAAAAAACATCCAACGAAAACTCTCTGCCAAAAAAACACTTAAAAGCGTAAAATAAACTGGTTCTTCATAAATTGCCTATACCTAATTCTTTATTCATTTAAATAGTAGTGTTATAATGTGTGCTAGGTACCTAAAATCTGTTTGAAGTCGGTGCTAAGCCGACTAAAAAGGCTAAAGGTCTAAGCGATAGTCACTTGGCACCGACTTCAAACAGATTTTAGGTACCTAGCACACATTATAACACTACTATTTAAATGAATAAAGAATTAGGTATAGGCAATTTATGAAGAACCAGTTTATTTTACGCTTTTAAGTGTTTTTTTGGCAGAGAGTTTTCGTTGGATGTTTTTTGGAAGTCGGTTTTTTTTTTTCGTTAAGCAAATCGCCATCATAAACTACTAACTATTACTATTATAAAGCTCGCTAGGTCTTTCTACATGCATACAATCTTCAATATCGTCAACAGCCTTTGGGCTCCCACACATAACTGCGATGCTTTGCGGCGTGAAGTTCTTGCCGGGAATTCGTGCGAGCTCGCAGATATCCGCGATTCGTTGCGAATTCGCAGTTATGTGTGGGAGCCCTTTAACAGTCCGTGTTCGTCCTAACACTCCACGTCGCGTAGTACCGAAATGAAATCATTTATTCTGCAGATAACAGTTATTTAATAGAGTGTGCATTCGCTCGTATGACGTAAATCGGCCTTAACTGGACTAGCCCTGAGAACAACGGACGAAACAAACTCAGGAATCATCGTCTCTTTGAAAGTCCAAAACCGAGGTAAATATTTAATCTATTGAATTACAGTATATTCTGTTAAATAAATCTAATTAGGCAAGTATATCACTGTAGGCAAAGGAAACTATTAACAGATAAACTAGGATTAATCAACGCACAAGGCCGTACTCTAAAATATTCTGTTGCATTTACTTTTAAATACCAAAGAAAAACGTTTTGCCCTGGTTCCATTTTAACGTATACGTGATATTTAGTGTTTGATGAAGGCGGTTTCGAATAATGATATCTAGAATTGAGTATTTATATTGAACTAATATCTACCAGCGGTTTCTCCCACACTCACAAACACACACAAGATGATTCGTGAAGTGCCTACAAGCTAGTTAAGGGACATTAACTTACTCGTTGATGTCCCTTTCCGTAGAGTACCGTTAGTACCATAGAGAAGGAACGTGTGCTACATCATTTTTCCCTAATTTAATCCCCCCTCCCCATCCCTCTTTATTAATTTAAAAATAATAATTTGGCACATATTTATCTGCAACAAGACAGAAACATCGTGGGAGAACCACGCTTCGGCATGAATGGGCCGGCTCGACCGGAGTGATACCACGGCCTCACAGACCGTGTTTCACCGAGTGAGTGAGGATACCGGAGGCCCAATTCCTTCCCTCCCCATACCCCGCCTCCACTCCCCCCCACATCCCCCAAAGGCCGGCAACGCACTTGTGACGCCTCTGGTGTTGCAGGTGTCCATGGGCGGCGGTAACCGCTTACCATCAGGCGATACGATAGGTCTGCTCGTTTGCCCGCCTATTCAATAAAAATTTAAAAAAAAAACATCATACCCTTGTCTTAACAAACACCAAAACTGTTTGTCTGATTTTTTTTTGTGGATGAGCATGCCATATTGACTCTACTCTGCCTGACGGAAAGCATGAGCAGAATCGAAGAGTAGTGGTCACCAAACTCGCGGCGAACGCTAACAATGCAGCATGGTGACCCACACTATGCCGGCCTATTGAGATGCTTCTGCATCATTGGGCCTGCGGTCTCGCACTCACCAACGAAACACGACAGCACAAGTGCTGTCATTTTAGATGACTCTACTATCTTAGTGGATATAATACAGTTTAAGTATTAAAAACCCTTGTGACTTAAGTAAATTTTATCGCTGTACTTTAGAATGTATCACATTGATACTATCAAATGCTAATATAAATATTTAATAAACACAACCAGTGATAATTAAAATCAAACCGTATAATTGAAACATAGGTTACAAAATACTATGTTGTTTAAAATTCTTTGTGTGAACAAAAGATGAACTTTTAACCCTGACAGTCGCCTACGCATGGACAATATTAAACAGTCATCGTTTATACAATACATATACATATTGTACATACATGTATATATCATATACATTCGATAGTGTATAAGCTACTTGTATATAGTTGATGGTATAAATTTATGATCAATTTTGTTACCTTTACATATTATAAAATGAAGTCGCTTCCGCTGTTTGTTCGCTTAGATCTTTTAAACTACTCAACGGATTTCAAATGCAGTTTTGAGTAATAGATAGAGCAATTCAAAAGGAAGGTTTATATGTGTAATACATGCATATTATTATAGAGGAAATCCGAGAATTTCAAAGACTTCCGTGTGAATCCGGGCCGGGCCGAGAATGTGATAGTCGGTCATGAACAACCCATTATATTATAAATTTCATATTGTCCTTCATCTATTGTTTACGTTTCATGCAGATCGAATTTCTAACTCTTCCTTCTTAACTTAAACTGGTATAGTTCTTTGTTTGTAGCCAAAACTACTCCCATCATTATTTCACGAATACTGGTGCGTTGGAATGTGAAAAGACGCACTGAAGATGAAGACCATGCAATTTAGATCGCACTAACCTGTCGGAACAATAAAAGAGACAGAGGCCCGCTCGTCAATGACTGGGTGATCAAATATGAGACCTTAAACAGGCCCAGTTACCAGAACCGACAACCGAAGACAGAAAGATTTGATGCAGTCTAGTAAGGAGATCCGACCCCACTTCGGCTCAGCGAACGAAGAAGAAGGAGGTGAGATGGAATGTGAAGTTGCAATTCTTAAAACACTCGCTATCCAAGATGCAGATGCATGCTAATTCTAATTCCCTCTTGAAGTTCGGCAATCCCCATAGCTCCAATAGCAATAAGTAACTTAGTTTAATGTACAGTGAAATACTGGTGATTCCCCATTATTTCCACCTTATAAGCAAATAGGCAAACGCTTGCCTAGTCTACGTTTGCTTAATCATCTAACATGATTAGTTATGATTACTTATGTTTGTACAATATGCTAGTGTTAAATGTTCAATAACACGTAGAAATATACACATTTATATACGCTTTGGCAAACAGTCTCGGGGACTTTTAGTGAGCAAATATTTGAAAGCTTTGACCCGCAAGGTAATTTCCATAAAAGGTTAACATTAACATTTATATGTATGAGTTATTAGTTTGTGCTTGCATTTAGATTCTCCGTATTTTGTTCGTACGAGGTCGTTATACAAAGATACTGCGTTAGGTTGGTGATGACGAGGTCGTGAACTCGTGAGTTAGTCAGTGACTAAGAATGGAGAACAGTTCACCAAGCAACCACTAAGAAAGGATTTTTGTAATCACTTCTAAGAGAGTAAATAACTGATGAACATTTCTATGGCAGTTCGTCATTTTCCAAGTTAGAAACACGAAATTATTACGAAATCGATTCGACAAATAGTCGGTCTCTTGGTGCGATAAAAGTGTGGTCTAGTAAGAGGCTCAGTAATTATATATTTCACACTACTTTTATAACTAAAATTTCTTTCCTATTATTCGTTTTTTATATTTGACCTCCAGAACACAAAACTACCGTTATCTAAATTGAACCGAGTTCTATTTTCAGACGCCAGAGCGGTTGTAAGAGAAAGTTCGTGAAACTATGGTTTTTGGACTTTACTTTTGGCGAACAGTCTATATACAGATTTTCTTTACATACATTTTTCTACATTTAAATGAATAAATTATATAGGTCTATATATTATGCACATTAATACGTATTAAAAAAAACATTATGCGTGACATTGACAATATTTGACGATTTATTTGAACTTTAGAATATTTGTAGATATCAATTAACTTACCTACATTAATCTAATCTACCTTTAAATTTATATTATGATTATCGGAAACGGCTCCAACGATTCTCTTAAAATTTAGTATGCAGGGGGTTTCGGGGGCGATAAATCGATCTACCTAGGATTTATTTTTAGAAAATTTACCAAAAAAATACCGAACAAAAGGTATGTGGCGACTTCCACATACAACGCAAACAGAAGCAAACTACAGTGCCATCTACCAAAGTTGCACTGAACTACGGAGTAACGTACAATACGAAGAAACAACCAATCCTTAATCGCGCAAGAGAAGTTCTCGCGCCAATTAACATATATACAACATCAACCGTTGGGCAGTTGGCCCGCCAGGCATGATCACCTCGCCTGGTCGGAGGATCCTCCCCTTGTGTTTGAGTGACATAACACCCGTACCCCCACAGTGGTAACACCGACGTGATTGGAACCAGCCTTCGAAGCAGCATCAGCACGCCACCATCATGTTCACTCCCACAGCAAGTCTCACAGTCAGCCAGCAACCTCGGCCTCAACAGGGATACACCACACGCAGGAAGCGACCGCTCCAGCCTGGTTTACCCCTACGGCCTCATCAGCGTCTAGGAACAGCACACTGCAACTACGGTCCATGTAAGCAGAGCATCTCTCTCCCGTCTATGCAGCAGCCAACCACTACGCAGCAACCGCCCCGACTCACTGGGGACCTCACCGCAGCACCGCGCACTGCACGCCATCCTGACTCACTGGGATCAGCGGACTTCAGCCCCGACTCACTGGGACTAGCGGCATTCAGTTCCGACTCACTGGAACTTGCGGCACTCAGTTCCGACTCACTGGAACTACTCACTCCTGGCACTGGCAAGCTCCACCACAGAGCACAGACAGCTGACTCAACAATGTATCGACCTCCGGTCTTGGAGGGGAGTGATGTGGCGACCAGGGTGTTAAAGCTTTGAATATTTTTACTCCAGTACAAAATTCACATTGCAGAAAAGTTCAACAAACTTGCGTAAGGCGGCGCCACAGTCGAGTGCCGTTCAGAAATGTTGGTGAGACTCAAAACACATTTGGAAATGTGTAAAGTAATTAGATATTTTTTTGGAAAATTAACATGCTTTTGTGACATGTTGTATTTATAAATTACATTTTTACCAAGACTTTATTATTTTCAGCTTGTTATGTCCATTATGTTTTAAAGGCAAAGTTACTGTTTCAAAATGTACGATACTACATACGTGTTACATACGAGACCACAAAGGCCTATTGTTAGATCACGCACTCGTCCAATATGCCAACGCTGCAGTCTCCATGACACAAGGTGCCGACGCAGGAATTACGAGAACACACCACAAAGACCTGTTATGAGATCAACGGTGCCACGAAGGCGATGACAGCATTACGAACATGGACAACAAAGGCCTTCTATAAGATCAACACCGCGTCACTGGCACGAGGCGCCGACGCAGCAATATTATAGTATATATATTTAAGATTTGTCATTCTACGCACACTTACTTTTAAGCCAACATCGCGTTAGCAACTTAGACTAATTAGTTATAGTTTAAATGTAATTTTTATAATCTTTTATTAAATTAACTTCAAGTTCTATTTCGTTTCTCTAAAACTCCTTCGGCTGTGGCAAATACGTAATTGGCGCAGTCGGTAGGATACTCGCGGGTCGTTTCGCGAGCTATAAAGATCTCTAATATCGAAATCCGCGTTCGCGAGCAGTCCGAGCGGCCTTCAAGCCACTGTACGAGTATCCAGAATCTACGAGAGCTGCAGCCACTGGGAAGAGTATCCGAACATTGATACGCGGCGAAACGGAATGAAAGGGTGAGTGCACAGAATCGTTCTTGTGTTGCTATTCCTTTACCTTGAAGTTTTTATTTCCCAAAATTTTCCACCCATAGTAACTCCCGTATTAGAGAGTCTGCATCGAGCCAGATTCGTCGACGAGTATAACTAGATAGTGGTAGGAATTTGGATTTAAAAGATTATAATTATAGTTTAGAATTACTTAAATCAATAATTTTTTCTTCAAAATTTTCCACCCTAGTAACTCCCGTATTAGAGAGTCTGCATCGAGCCAGACTCGTCGGCGAGTACAACTAGATAATGGTAGGAATTTGAATTTAGAAGACTATAGTTTAGAATTAAATCAATTACCTAGAATTAAGATAATGATGGAGCGCAACCCGGACATAATTTTTAAGGCTTTACGCCCTGTACCGGAGTTCGACGGGAACCCACATATACTTACCCGATTTATTAAGTTATGTGACCAAATAGTATATACCTACCTCAGTACGGAACCCTGTGATCAGTTATCGAACCTTTGCTTGATAAATGGAATTTTAAATAAAATCACAGGCCCCGCCGCTAGTATTATAAATTCAAATGGCATATCTGATAATTGGCTAGACGTTCGGAATGCATTAATCAATAATTTTGCAGACCAAAGGGATGAAACTGCCCTTTATAATGACCTCTCTTTAGCCAACCAGGGACAAAGATCACCACAGGAATTTTATGACCACTGTCAGACACTATTTAGTACAATTATGACATATATTAGCCTTCACGAGACAATATCCACTACTATTGAAGCCAAGCGCACTTTATACAGAAAACTAACCATGCAAGCGTTTGTAAGGGGTTTACAGGAACCTCTAGGTTCACGCATTAGGTGTATGAGACCTGACACGATTGAGAAAGCTTTAGAATATGTTCAGGAGGAAATGAATATATTGTATTTGCAGCAGCGCAATGACATAGCTAGTAAATTACAGCCGACCCCTAAGGTCACCCACTCTACTCCTGTACATACCCCGAAACTTTCAAATAACTATAGCCATAGCCCAACCGCATCATATTGGCCTTCACACGTAGCAAATAGGCCGCCACCTCAGCCGATGCAACCTTTTAGGTTTGCACAAGGGTTCAGGATGAATCCTATGCAGCATCAGCCCTCACCACAGGTACGTATGCCCACACACACACAACACATGTTTAGTGCTAGGCCTCCAAATTATAATCTTCGAAGTAATACGTTTAGGATGCTACCTAGAACTCAACCCAGTCAGCCACCTGGCCCCGGACCGATGAGTGGTATAGAACACTTTAATCCCAGGCCGATGCCACCTCCAGGAGGAATCCGCAGACATGACTGGCGTACCCAGGGCAATCCACCACCTAATAATTACTTTAAATCTCGTGAGATAAACTTTAATGAGTGTTACGATGATAGCTATTATTACGACCACAACTATGACCCTGACTATGACTACTTTTCACAAACCAATGATGAGACCTATGACTATACCCCCTATGATGACTATGACACGACTCAAACACAGTATCAAGGCCATGATCTTCCTTTAGAGTACTCTTATAACAATTCAAACGATAACCTTAAGAGTGCCAATTCAAATTTTCGGACGGATCAGAAATTAGAAAAGCCAGGATAGAAATAAACTTACAAACACAGAGACAGTTACCATTTATTCAGATATCAAATCCTCCTTTAAAATTACTTATCGATACCGGTGCTAATCAATCATTCTTAAGCCCGGAAGCCGTTCAAAACTATTACCCTGATATTCCTTTAAATTACGATCCATTTGAAGTAACTAATGTACATGCTACTACGAGAAACAACTACTCTATAACACTACCGTGCTTTAACGAATTTAATGACCCGGATAATATACGTTTCTTTGTCTATAAGTTCCACGATTATTTCAATGGTCTTATAGGACTTGACTTAATGACCAAATGGGAAGCTAAAATAGACCTTAAAGACAAGACCTTGACTACACGACATACAGTAAACCCTATTAAAATATACAACTCCCAAAATGTGAATTTATACGAGGATATTATCCCTGCAAAGAGTTATAAGGTAGCTACGTTACCGATAAGTGCCCCGGATGGCGATGTAATTATTCCAGAACAATTAATTTGTAACTGCACTATAGCTGAATGTGTAACTACTGTAAAAGATAACCATGCTCTTTTAGAAATTTTTAACCCTACCGATAACGATGTTGTATTTGCACTTGAATACTCAATTAAAGCAGACGCCTTATCTAGAATTGAAATTCATAACCAGGAAACCAGTTCGACCATTGCAAATCCCACCAAGAAGACTCCCACTATAGATAATTCAGCTACTAGTACAGCCCACACAAATCAGGAAAATCTAATTTTGGAAGTACCTAATCAAGACGAACCAATAACATATCTTGTACCCTACGCCATAATAGCTTACAACAGCTGTATTCATGGTTTTACAAAATGCAGACCCTATGACATATTAAAAGGCCATTTTGACCCCAGGGACCCTATTGACATTGACATAAACGAAAAATTACTCCAACAATATGTAGTGACTCATAGAGCACAGATGAAGACTGTCCATGACATAAACAAGACTTCGTTAGCCAATAGAACTGCTCTTATAGAATCCCGTAATAAGTCTAGACAACCTGAAATTGACTATAAGCCAGAACAACAAGTTTTTATAAAAAAAAAAAAGAAAAAAAAAATGCTTTCTGAAAGACCTGAAACGAAAACCCAAGAGTAACCAATTGTTACAGGTTACTACTACTGACCTTGATGCTGGAACCACTTCTAATACGACCTTAAGAGATAAGACTTGACAATTTAGATTTATTACCATTTAGGCTAGGATAAGCTAGAGTAACGACACATTATTATACATTTTTACAATACATCGTACGTACGTACGTAAGTACTATCTAATTCTACACTTAGATTCGAAGTACAGGACTATAAGAATAGACTCACTAACGAAACCTACTTATTATACGAAATACATTTAGAACACCTAGTAAAAAAACCAATATCCTTAATCATCTATACACCTTAGAGCCTGGCAGGACAAAAAGAGGTCTACTTGATGGATTAGTCTATAATTAAAAGCATTACCGGCAATCTGGATTATCAGGATGCTTTTAAATACACTCAAGCTTTAGTTACCTTGAAAACAAAAAAAAAAACTGTAGAGTTTAATTATCGCGCTAATTTAAACAAACTTATAGCTAGTTTAACTTATCGAAAACGAAAGTAATATTAATTATATCCTTCAGTTAATCTTAAATGAAAATGCTTACAGAGCCAATAACATTATTAATTATGGAAAATATAACTTGTTAGAATCAAAAATATTCTAGCCTTTACTAAAACCTGGACAAAATAAACTTAGATCTTAGTTAGTTAGTACTTAGGAATACTATGATATTATAAGGTCAGGATCGTATTTTGTAGTTTAACAGATAAATTATAGTTTTCAAACTCCCCGTAGTCTTTCCAAATATCTATGATTTCTGTAAACTATCCCTCGCACCACATAAATTTTACCAATTCCTTATTCCTTCCCATCCTTATATAGCAACTGATAGTAATGAATTTGTGTACATAGAGGCAGAATGCCCGAAGTATAGTAAGCACATATGTCTGTGAGAAAAACGTAGCCCAGCAGATCCGGACAGAACCTGATTGCACTCAAGTACTGCAGAACTCACCATCATTAACGACAACAACGAAATAAAAAGTCAACCTTTGAAGTAAACCTTTAAGATCTTCACAGCATCCAGAATAAAGTATCCCAGGAAACACCGATAGAAAACGACAACGTCCAGTCAACAAACCTGTACCATACGACCATTCCATTCTATGTATTGGTATCAGTTACAACTGCAAGTATCACCTACGCAGTAGGCCGTAACTACAAGATCTAGCACCTAAAACTAAATAGTTCAAAAGAGAACCGAACACTCCAGATACACACTATGGAAGATCCAGCCAACACTAAACCAGAAGAATTTTCAGCAACATTTTCCATTAACATGACAAAATAGTTGCTGAACTGAGGGTGGAGGTGTTACATACGAGACCACAAAGGCCTATTGTTAGATCACGCACTCGTCCAATATGCCAACGCTGCAGTCTCCATGACACAAGGTGCCGACGCAGGAATTACGAGAACACACCACAAAGACCTGTTATGAGATCAACGGTGCCACGAAGGCGATGACAGCATTACGAACATGGACAACAAAGGCCTTCTATAAGATCAACACCGCGTCACTGGCACGAGGCGCCGACGCAGCAATATTATAGTATATATATTTAAGATTTGTCATTCTACGCACACTTACTTTTAAGCCAACATCGCGTTAGCAACTTAGACTAATTAGTTATAGTTTAAATGTAATTTTTATAATCCTTTATTAAATTAACTTCAAGTTCTATTTCGTTTCTCTAAAACTCCTTCGGCTGTGGCAAATACGTAATTTACGTCATACGTTCATAATTTTTGAACACACCCCGTCATCCATGTTGTTTGTTTTGGTTCTAGTTTTGTATTGTTTTTTTTGTATTTTCGTGGTTTTTTTTTAGATATAGCTCGTGCCGGGACACCGATTATTCCTGTTAGAAATACTTTGACCCTGGCATTATATTTGGACACCGATCTCTGCAAAATCGCTGACCCGGCTTTTTTATTTTGGACCCTATCTCTCGTTTTACGGATTTGACGATGCCTTCTGATAAAAATATTGTGCACCAGGCTGTGACAATACCCGTAAGTAATTTTATTGTTAACAAATATCAGAGCTTAAGTGTGCCATCATAAACGAATAACCTATAAAATGAACCTATGAAATTTAGTCCCCTGTGTCTGTCTCTAAAGTAATTACAGAGCACTATACATACTCCTTGAAAGTAATACACTCGCTATTAATTTATCAAAAATAATTTTGTTTTGTTTCAAACAGTAGAAGTACATATAAATATTGATTTTAAATTGGTACTACATAACACAAGTAATTATATATATGTACAAGTATGTATATTAAGTTTGAAAGAATAAAAGAATACTGAAAGCATCCATGAGTACTTATGCTCCTACTTAAATATTAAAAGTATATTTGGTAGTTTTTTAAATACTTTAAAATCTTTTTGTCTGTGAAATTTAATAGACGTAGCACTACTTTATCTGATCTCATAAAGAAGGATTATACAAACCAAATACTATACACATATACATACATATTAATTTCTATTTCAGATCTAATAAGTAAAAAATCAACGAAGGTTTTCTTAAATAAGAAAATTGTTGATTTACAAAAAGAAATTAATAATGTAAATGCCGTTAAAGAAAAAATTCTACAAGATTGAAAAAAACATTGAAGTTGGCAGAAAACAAAACTTTTTTATAAATAAAAATTTGTAGCTTATTAGCGAAATAAATCTATTTAATTTATTGTGTATTTAATGTTTTTTGCTGAAGTTTTTGAGATATTAGAGAAACTGACGCTTTACTTGCAATCTGCTGAATCAGGTCCTATCCACCCTGGACTTTACCTGTCATATTCATTCCCTACCAACTTAAAACCTATAAAACCTAAAGTTCCTTATCCAACTCTACTACTATAGTAATGAAAATTGGAACTATGCAAGATTTTTAATGCTGTGGTTAGTTAGCACTGTTTCCTGGATCCAAATAATATATCATATCAGGAACAGTACCTAACTAATTGCAGAATTAATAATCTTGCCCTATAGAAATACAAGCATTGTATATAACGTACAAGCCGGTTTTTTTTTTACTGAAGGTGTAGTTCCCCCTCAAAAAACTAGATGTCGCTACACAATGAAAATGACTGACAACTCTATTCCTATATATATAATGTACTCTGTGGTGGCGACTTCCACATACAACGCAAACAGAAGGACACTACAGCGCCATCTACCAAAGTTACACTGAACTACGGAGTAACATACAATATGAAGAAACTACCAATCCTAAATCGCGCAAGAGAAGTTCTCGCGCCAATAAACATATATATACAACATCCCGACATTAACCGCCGGGCAGTTGGCCCGCCAGGCATGATCACCTCGCCTGGTCGGAGGATCCTCCCTTTGTGTTGGAGGGACGTGACACCTCGTACCCCCACAGGTACTAAGATTCTATACCAGTAAATACATATACTCATACATATCGTTAAGATTCTACGGTAGATCTGAGAACTATAGACGTATCAGGAATATATATTTAACATCCCTGTATAACTGATTTATTAACTGTTTCTATTTTGTGTCATCACATCATATCGTCTTATTGCTTTGACCTATGAGTTAATAGTAGCCACAAAAGATTACTTTCTACACGTATTGATAAATTACGCCATTTACTTTGAAGATAATATGTTACATAACCCGATCGATATTTCTTTATAATAACTTAATACCTCTACTAAACTGTACAGTATTTTGTTCGTTGTAGTAGCTCCTTTATTGATATATACAAACATACATAAATAAAGACCTACTAACTTGAAAACACTTTGGGAATTAAAATTAATGGCTAATAGACGAGGCCGTGAATACTTTTTTTATACTCATAATGTTCAGTCTCTATAGATAATGACATATTAAACGATTACAGATTTAATCCATAAATTGTTGATTGCAAGGATATTTCAAACTAAGCTCCAGAGTCTGGATTCTCTATCGTTTCTATTACAAATAGTCCAAGGAATTGTTCCAATTTATATACCGCAATTTTCCTCCTTTTTTAAATTTAAAGCGACATAATTTCTATGCAGCTAGCAATGTGCTACCATAACTGTTGTCATCTCTGGATAAACTGTCTTCTGCAGTATTTCAGGACTAATAAAACCTTCACACTTGCAGGAAAAGAGTGTTCTACCATCTTAAAGGTACCTTTTAGATACATTTACTATCAGAAGGCCTTTAATTTTATTGACGGGGTGGAAAATTTGAGGAGCCAGGAATATGTCGTAATTAAACTAAAAACCACACTGGTGGTCTGTGTGAGTTTATTTCACATCGATTCGACGTCGAATGCTACGTTCTGATTGGTGAAGAGCTCAGTGCTGGCCAATCGCAAATCTGAACGCGGTCACCGATGATGATCGAGTTGCTGTGAAATAAACTCACACTAGGCCCTCTGACGACCGGTTTGCCCCCTATGTTATTCAAAAACAAATGTATTAACTATTGTCAATCATTGGCCCACAGCACTAATGACGGCCCGACTCTGATAGTGACAAATGTATAAATAAAATGGCTGTCCTCCACAACCCGATTATTATATAGATCGATGGTCTAAATATGATGTCCGTCAGCGATAAGAACCCTCGTAGAGCATTATGTGTTTTCCAATTACTAGAATATTCTGTTACATTAAACTTAATGACTTGTTTAATGATAGATGTTATATAATTTTCTAAACTATTATCATTTTAATGACGGGTATTTTCCATTGTTATATCAAAAAGGGAGTTAGGGAAGGGTGGCAGGTGGACGAATGGGTATTATCAGAGGACGAAGGAATGAGACATAGTCGGAGAATAATCTTTTTGTACAGCGACCACCAGTGGATGTGATCATGCCTGACAGACTGAGGCCCAACGAGTGATGTTGAGAATTTATTATAGACTAATTGGCGTGAAAATTATTATTGGGCGATCCAGGTTTGGTAGCTAAGCTACTCCGTAGTTCAACGTATTCGTCACAGAGTGACAATTTTTTTATAATCACACAATATTCCTGAAACCCCTTTTTAATTTTAAAATCCCAAATTCCTGGGTATTTCAAGCTATTCAAGTAGTAGTAGTAGTGTGAAGCAGTAAGTGAAAGATAAAATGGGGCTTTAGAGACCTTGACGCCCCAACGGTTTAGACTCAGCGAATCAGTCAGCCAATCAGGGCACAAGAACTTTGGTATTAAAATATATTTTTTATACACATGTAACTGATTTGACTACACGGTTGGCCTAGTGGTTTAAGCGGTCGCCACGCCGCTTTCTACTGCGCCAAGTGTTGTGGGTTCAAATCCCACATTGGATAACACTTTGCATGATCCACAAATTTTTGTTCTGGTGTTCTTTGTGTCCGTTTCATGTATGTTTGTAAAGTCTCCCGCGACACAGGATGTACTTTTCTAATGCGGGAGTTTAAAAAAAACTATTTTACTTATATTATAAGTTGAAAAAATATTATCATAATCATATGATAATCATATATGAGGTGTGTGCTTGAGGTCTCGGGTTCGATTCCCGGGTCGTACCAAATGTTTGTATGCTCTGCAAATATTTGTTTCGGAGTTTGTGTGTTTTCTATGTATTATAATATGTATTATTTACAAAAAAAAGTAAATATGTATTTATATCAGTTGTCTAGTATCCATAACACAAGCTCTGCTTAGCTTGGGACTAGATGGCGTTGTGTGTTAGATGTCCGAAATATTTATATTTATATCAATTTGATCTAGTTGTCTAGTATCCATAACACAAGCTCTGCTTAGCTTGGGACTAGATGGCGTTGTGTGTTAGATGTCCGAAATATTTATATTTATATCAATTTGATCTATGAGTTTTAAAATATATATTGGTGTGTGACAAGCAGGTACGGAATAACGGTCCAATGTAGCCTGTCAGCCTTGACTCACCACCGTTCGACATGAACCTTGCCTTATTGATAATGTGCAATTAACATTCACTTGTGCATGCTTTGTGTTTTATTCACTTCACTTAAATAGGTATACCATATGTGGAAAAAGTTTCAATAACTATAACCCGACTACGACCCGAAACTTTTGACCATTTTTTTCAAAATCCATATTTCATGAGCAAAATCCAAGAGTTAGTGGTCACCGTACTCATTGCGAATGTAGACAATGCAACAATTACATATAGTGAAAAATAAATAATCCTACTAATATTATAAACGCGAAAGTTGTAAGTATGGATGGATGGATGGATTGATGAATGTTTGTTACTCTTTCACGCAAAAACTAAAAACTACTGGACGGATTTGGATGAAACTTTACAGTAATAAATAAATAATAAATAAAATAAAGTAGTCAAGTATTCCGGAAGCAAAAAGAAATAAATCTGTCTTTTTAACACGCTTTTATTACCTTGACCTGTAGGTATGTATATGCATATGTATGTAACGGAATCTTTTAACTTCATTTTCACCTACTTCTAGTAGTCTGATTAACTTGAAAATGTGCACGGGCCGATGACAATACATTTTTTTTTAGAAGTAAAAAAAAAAAAAGAAATGTTTTAAATAGCTAAACAAACACGCTTTTATAAATATACCAAACTAAAAGTAGAAAATATACAATAACTTGAAAAAAAAAAACTAAATAAAATTATAATTAAAAAAAAAGTTAAAAAGAACTGTGTCAACTGTGTGATTAACAAATTGTATATTGTTCTGAGTCCGGGTGTTGGTACGCGAAGACGTAACAAAATGAAATAAATTATTATTTAAAAAAACCAAGAAAACATTTTTTTTAAACTATTATTTATTTCATTTTGTTACCTCTTCGCGTTGACAAGAAGGAGAATGCCTTTGACATTAAAAAAAACTATTCCCACCGTAAGAATATATCCTGTGACGCCGGGCACTTTACAAACACACGTGAAACCAACACCCAGACTCAGAATAATATACAATTTGTTAATCACACAGTTGACACAGTGTGTTGTCCAGGATTGAAACCCAAGCAAAGTATGTATAGCAAAAAGCTGCCCGCTTAAATCACTGCACGTTTTTTTTTGAAAGACTGGCAAAGTGAGTTGAGCCCAGAGAGAGAGTCCAGAGTTCCACCATACTCACTGCGAATGCAGACAGCGGTTACAGTACAACAATATAGTCTATTCGTTTAGAAAGTGTCGCTTTGATCGTGCCGCCGCCACCACCCGTCGGGTTCTTGTCAAAGCGAAGCCGACACGAATTCAAAGGAGCCGCGTGCGGCCTGCGAGTATCTAAACGAATAGACTATAGCTAGCCATACACGTACAGATCTGCCCGGCAGACGTGCCTGGCGGACAGATCCGTGCATGTATGGCTAGCTTATAACTGCGGGTAAAACCGCGGGGTTCAGCTAGTTTCGTTCATACGACCTTCATTCTCTCTTGTGTTAATAAGTTTATGTATTAGTCAACTCACTTTAAGTTAAATTTTATTTACTGTCTCAGAAAGAAAGTCACAATAACAAAGTCTTTGTACTCTTCGTCTTAAGATAAAAACGATAGTTTTTATCTTAAGACGGTATTAAAGCATACAGGTACTGGAACATAATCTACTTAATTATGATAAGAATATTTGTTATTCCACTTATTAAGGTGATATTTAAATATGACTTGTAAAACATAATTAACTAGTTGTTGCCCGCGGCTCCGCCCGCGTGTATATCGGTTATCGCGGGAAATAGTAGCCTATGTGTTATTCTGATGTATAAACTATATTACTGTAAAGTTTCATCCAAATCCGTTCAGTAGATTTTGCGTGAAAGATTACCAAACATCTATCCATACATACCAACTTTCGCGTTTATAATATTAGTAAGATTCGTTTTGTATTAACTGACATAAATATTACTTTTTTAAAAGAGTAACCTATTTTTTTAAAAGAGTAAGTATTCGTGCCATCCATATTAAGAATACGAAGTGTCACCACGTTTTCCCATGTCGAAGCGACAGAAAGAGGCTACAATGGGAGTATCTAAGCTACACAGGACATCACTGCATAGAGAAGGGCAACATGAATTAAACCCAATATTATTCCGTCTGGCCAGCGTGGTATATTGGCCGTAGCAAAAACTTATTTTTTAACCCCCGACGCAAAAAGAGGGGTGTTATAAGTTTAACATGTCCGTCTGTGGTACCGTAGCTCGCAAACGGATGAAGCGATTTCAATTAAGTTTTTTTTTTCTATGAAAGGTGAGTTACGTGCGAGTGTTCTTAGACATGTTTCATGAAAATCGGTTGAGTCGTTTAAAAGTTATGGGGGTGAAAGTGGGGAAGAAAAACAGAATGTCTCTCTCTTACTCGATTAAGTGCTCGAGTAGGGGTTTTTTTTAATTTTGAATTTAATATTATTAAGTAGAAGGCTGTTAAAGTCTATCGATTGAAATGTTATACAATTTTTTCCACTTTATACAAAAAACAGGTTTATTACGTAACTGTTATCTTATTGCTAGTGACTGTGTTACAAGTCCAAAACTTTTCCACTCTCAAATACAAAACTCTTAGTCATCGATGTTTACAAATTGAATCTTTATTTTGTTAAGTTGTTATCGACGTGACAAACATATGATTGTGTGACGTCATTTTGTTTCTGGGTGTAATTTATTTACACATTTTTTAAACCTGTATAAAATGGTAAATGTATAAAAAAAGGTAGTAGAGCCACGCTGATTTCAGCACTGTTGGGCCGGCTCGACCGGGGCGGTACTACCCTCGCACAGAAAATCAACGTAAAATGACAGCATTCGTGCTGTCGTGTTTCGTTGGTGAGTGCGAGACCGGAGGCCCAATTAGTCTAGTCAACAAGTTCCATACTTGTTGACTAGACTAAAAGATGCAGCAGCATCACTAGGCCGCCATAGTGTGGGTCACCATGCTGCATTGTTGCATTCGCAATGAGTATGGTGGCCACCACTCGTGGATTCTGCTTATGCTTTCCATCAGGCAGAGTAGAGTCATTTTGGCGGGCCAAACATAAAAAAAAAAAAAAAAAAAAAATATCTTGGTTAACAGTATACAACTAAAAGAAGTTTTTAATAAACCTGAAGGAACATCGCGACCTCGCCATCGCGAACCTCTGTTCACCTACCTTATAATATTTCTACACCACCCGAAGGTTTACTGGAAGAGAATACCCTTAGCATTAAATTCGCCGATATACAAATTTAGTTAGTAATTTAATTTTGCATTTGATAGCCCTATACCCGCTTTAAAGATTTATCTATTGGTCGTATCAACTTTGTTCCTAATTTCTCCGCATCAAAGCGTGGCAAAAAAAAAACTATAGAATTAGAATCAAGCTTGTGCAACATCAGATTCAGCAATAGTCGTGATTACATGACGGTCAACGGCCTAGAGACTAAATAGCTGCCTGGAGCAATATATAAAATGGTGAAGAAATGTGTGATGAGATTTGTTGATATTATCTACCGTAGAAATAAATAACTCAAGGTTTTTGAAGTTAAACTGAGTTGAGGCAATCAGCAGTTGGCCTTTCTTTTAATAAACAATGCAATATTTTTACATTACTAATAAACCTACTGCAACATGCGTTTTGAAATAAATTCATCAGTTTTAGAAAAACTAAGAAGCCATTAGAAAATAATAAAATATGTAGATGTAAAAATTAACATAAATAAAAAGACTTCTGACTGAATCTAGTCATACACGTTATATCGGTATCCGACAGATTTGCCGGTGCCGGTGAACTTTACAGGTAAACCAGAGCGTGTATGTTGCACAATCGAGCAGATATGTCTTCCAATCAGCTCAAGATTACCTGACGGGTGTAACTATGCAGGTAAACCAGTCAGGGTCTACCTAGCTTAATATGCCTACATTAGTATGACTCGTAATAAACTGTCACTTTTTCTTATATTTCTACCCTAAGAGACTGACTTCTTCAAGTTGAATGGTAAGTAGGGCCAAAAATTTCCAAATCCGTACATAACCAACGTAATTTTAAAGTAACAAACACGAAGCGATCAACAAACAGATTAATTTGTCAGTACTTTAAAATCGATTGCAAGACAAAACGACACTGGAATTATTTCACAACATACACTTATAATTCCAGTCAGTTATCAGTCGTCCATAGGTCAGACTGATGTCCTCATATTTACAATTGGCGATCGATTGATAAACACTGCCTCGCGTTCTACCCGAGTTGCATTTATGTGAACTATTTACAACAACGAATGGGACTTCATTTAAAACTATGTAATTCTTGTAACAGTGTATTTAAGGCCATGTTCGGATGATGAGCGCTTAACGCTCGTTTTGCTAACGCGCGTTTACAACTACGTGTAATTTCATTCTAGGAGTACACATGCTAACGCGCGTTTCTTGGCCTTTTAAAGGGAAGGGGGAATGACGGGAATAGCTCCCGGACAGACAGGGCGATGGGAGAACGTTAGGGCTTAAACCCCAGCCAGACAGGGGGAAGAGAGAACGCCGGGGCTTAAACCTCAGCCAGAAGGGAGCAGGGGTACAGCTCCCGCCAGACTGAAGGGGTAGGGCAACGTCGGTAACAGGGGCTTTATAATAGAGTAATTTGCTACCCCCTGGCTACAGAATCCTAAATAAAAAATTTAATAGTATCAATATTTGATAAATAATTTTCCAAAACGTTTCATAACTTAACGGAGACGAGACAACAAACATTTGAGAATCTCCTTCTTTTTTGAAGTCGGTTACATAGATGTAAAACAGTTAGTACAAGAAGCTTGTTTAGTGGTTAGTTCTAGATGAACAGCCGCAGTTTACATTATACACAATACAGTTTACATTATACACCCATTCAATCGGTTTGTACGACTGCACTGTTATTCCGGCTAAATCATATAGGTATAACAAGTAAAGACCAGCAACGTACTTGTGACGCCTCTGGTGTTGCAGGTGTCCATGACCATCAGGCGATACGTCTGCTCCTTTGCCCGCCTATTCCATAAAAAAAAGTAAAACTATAAGCAGAGTACGTGAAAACTTTTGATGAAATGTATGTCTCACACGGGTTATTATTACGATCTATTGACACCTCATTCATTAAAATCAATTCAAGAGTTCAGGAGCTATGGTGGAACATACAAAGACTGACTAAACTTCCATTCGATTTGCCGGAGTCGGGTAAAAATCGTCTAGGGTGATTGTAGGACGCAAATGACCAGACGAGCCATCTAAAGTTAATTGACTCCACTCTCCTTAGAGGTGAAGAAAGAGTTTGAGTTTCTGGTAACATCAAATACTCGGTAAAAAACCAGAAAAAAATGCTTAAAATCGTTTTTATGGCCTAATGTCAAAAACGTAAATTGTCTTTTTTTGTCAAGTGTTTCTACTCTGCATCAGGCAGAGTAGAAACACTTGAGAGCAGGAAAGCATGAGCAGAATCCAATACTCATTGTCAATGTAGAAAATGCAACATGCAGCATGGTGACACACACTATGGCGGCTTATTGCGATGCCTCTGCATCATTGGGCCTCCGGCCGTTCGATGAAATACCTATGTAAAATTTATCTTTTACAATATTATTGTGGATAATATGTATGTATGAAATATTCATAGATTATAAATCTATATACATAATTATATCTATACTAATATTATAAAGCTGAAGAGTTTGTTTGTTTGAAAGCGCTAATCTCAGGAACCGCTGATCCGATTTGAAAAGTTATTTCAGTGTTGGATAGTACATTTATCGAGGAAGGCTATAGGCTATATATCATCACGCTAAGACCAATAGGAGCGGAGCACCAATGAAGAATGTTTCAAAAACGGGGGAAAATTGTTACGCTACGGGCAATAGTAGACGCAAAGGAGGTTGCGTGGGTAAGCTAGTTATTTATATAATACTAGCTGATCCGGCAAACGTTGTTTTGCCGTAAAAAAAATGGGGTATTAAAAATAGATGTTGGTCGATTCTCAAACCTACCCGACATGCACACTAAATTTCATAAAAATCGGTCCAGCCGTTTCAGAGGAGTATGGTAACTAACATTGTGACACGAGAATTTTATATATAAGATTAAATAACATTAAATATTTAAATTATGTATTACAAAGTATTAATATTAACACAAACAAAATTGATGTCATAATTACAATACAAATTAGGGTCCACTACACGTATTAACACAGCGAAAACATTTAAATATCACGCAAAGATAAAATAGACGCCAAGACAAACAATTCCAAGATAAAAATGTATAAAAAGCGGCCAAGTGCGAGTCGGACTCGCCCATGAAGTAGTCCGTAGCAGCAAGTAACATAATATAAAAGTTCTTGTAGTTCCTTGTAACTTTGATCGATATTTTTCGGTTTACGATTTATGACTAAAAAAAACTACTTACTAGATTTCGTTTCAACCAATTTTCGGTGGAAGTTTGCATGGTAATGTACATCATATATTTTTTTTAGTTTTATCATTGCCTTATTTTAAAAGTTTCAGGGGGGGGGACACACATTTTACCACTTTGGAAGTGTCTCTCGCACAAACTATTCAGTTTAGAAAAAAAATGATATTAGAAACCTCAATATCATTTTTGAAGACCTATCCATATATCATCATCATCATCAGCCTATCGCAGTCCACTGCTGGACATAGGCCTCTCCAACTGCGCGCCACTTGGTTCGATCCTCGGCTTCTCGCATCCAGCTCGTGCCAGCCGTCTTGCGCAGATCATCACTTCACCTGGCCTGTGGACGTCCTACACTACGTTTACCGAGACTCGGTCTCCACTCAAGAACCCGTTTACCCCAACGGTAATCAGTTCTGCGGCTAATATGGCCAGCCCACTGCCACTTCAGCTTGCTAATCCTTTGGGCTATGTCGATGACCTTGGTTCTCTGCCGGATTACCTCATTCCTGATGCAATCCCTCAGAGAAACGCCGAGCATAGCCCTCTCCATAGCACGCTGAGCGACTTTGAACTTGTGGACCAGCCGTGCCGTAAGTGTCCACGTTTCGGCTCCGTATGTCATGACGGGTAGGACGCACTGATTGAAGACTTTCGTCTTAAGGCACTGTGGGATCGACGATGAAAAGACCCGACAAAGTTTCCCAAACGCTGCCCAACCCAGCTGAATTCTCCTGTTCACCTCATCCTCAAAGTTGTTTCTACCTAACTGCAAAGTCTGCCCGAGGTACACATAATTTTGAACAACTTCGAGAACGGCACCGTGTACTGCGATCGGTTCCGGTAGTACATGTTCATTGAACATGAACTTGGTTTTGTCCAAGTTCATCCGTAGGCCGATGCGCACAGAAGAGTCAGCCAGGTCGTTCAGCATCTGTTGTAGGTCCTGCAGCGTCTCTGCCATAATGACGATGTCGTCCGCAAATCGTAAGTGAGAGATGTATTCGCCATTGATATTTATGCCACGTCCTTTCCAGTGTAGCGTCTTGAACAGATCCTCCATTGCATTTGTGAACAATTTCGGGGAAATAACATCCCCTTGTCTCACTCCTCGATGCAATGGTATGGGCCTTGTTTGCTGATTCTGTACTTGGACGGACATGGTGGCGGCTTCGTAGAGACATCTCAGCACTTGGATGTATCGCCAATCCACTTGGCAACGCTGCAGGGACTCCAGAACAGACCAGATCTCGATCGAGTCAAAGGCCTTCTCATAGTCCACGAATGCTAGACACAGGGGCTGATTATACTCCTCTGTCTTCTGTATAATTTGCCGCACTGTGTGGATGTGGTCTATGGTGCCATATCCGCTCCGAAATCCAGCTTGCTCTGGTGGTTGAAATTCGTAGAGTCTTCGCGCAAGACGGTTCGTGATGACTCTTGAGAACAGCTTGTAGACGTGGCTTAAAAGCGAAATGGGTCGATAGTTCTTCAACCTGGTCTTGTCACCTTTCTTGAAGAACAAGATGACCACACTTCTGCTCCACGCCTCTGGAGTTTACCCTTCGAACAGGACAGCGTTAAAAAGCTTTTGGAGCTCCCTCAGTACGTGCTTACCTCCAGCCTTTAACAGTTCTGTTGTAATGCCGTCCTCTCCAGGGGCTTTTCCATTTTTTTTAATTTTTTTTTTGTCACAGCCATCCATCCATATATACCCCACAGGTATTTTTGAGTTTCAGTTCTAAGTATGGGGACCCCCAAAATGTATTGTTTTTTTTAATATTTTTGTGTAAAAGTCTTAATGCAGTTCACAGAATAGGTATATCTACTTACCAAGTTTCAACATTATAGTTCATATAGTTTCGGAAAAAAATGGCTGTGACATACGGACGGACGGACGGACGGACGGACAGACAGACAGACAGACGGACAGACAGACATGACGAATCTATTAGGGTTCCGTTTTTTGACTTTGGCATGGAACCCTAAAAATGGCGGTCACCACCGGCAGGCGCGACTAAGAAATGGGTTTGTGGCTTATGCCTGGGCAAATTGGGCATATTGAATAAGCGCCCAATAAATGCCCGTATATGCAGAATAAATGTCTTTTAACTGGGCAAAAACTTTTATTCATCTTTCTTTAATAGTTGTTTAATATAAACCTCGTAACTAAGGAGAGGTCTATGTCCACCAGTGTACTGTTAAATGTTGTTATGATGATCAAATATAAATATTTGTGCGAGTGGGAGTTATTGAGATCAGATGATACGCAATGCAAAACGCCGTTATATTCTTGGTAACCTTTCCTGTTCCTCAACTTCCGATACCTGGAAATTCCTTGGAAGTCTGGGTATTGGCAAACAGTCACCTACTCACCAACCGAATATGGTTTGGCTGGATGACATTAACCGCAATTTCTCCACGTGCACCTATTTGGATACCCAAATCAAGCAACTTACCATCAACTACCACATCTAAATTCTCCTAATATTACCTCCTTCCAATTTGTCCCAGTTGCGCAGGACGAGATCAAAAAGACAATCTTCCCTATCAAATCTAACGCTATTGGCTTTGATCAGATCAGCAGACACATGATCGTAAACATACTTGATCAACTTCTACCTGCCATCACCCATATCATAAACTATTCCTTATATTCCAGAACTTTCCCCTCGCTTTGACGTAAAGCTCACATCATTCCTTTACCTAAAACCACAAACCCTAATCTTCCTAATCACTTTCGATCTATATCTACCCTTCCATTCCTCTCCAAAATTCTTGAAGCCTGTGTGCAAAAGCAACTTTCTGGTTTTGTATTCAAAAATGACTTATTAAGCCCATTTCAATCTGGTTTTAGGCCTGACTATAGCACTACCACTGCTCTCCTCAAAGTAAATGGTGATATCAGGGTGGCTTTGGAAGATACCAAAGTGACAGTTCTAGTTGACTTCTCAAATGCCTTTAACAGCGTTTTTTTTTTTTTAAGTACTACCCCTAGCGAGTGAATATAGCCAGGGTCTATGGCAACTACTCCTATCTCTTTCCATTTACAGTTTTTCAGTCCTGCCCTTAGGGGGCTTTCTTTAACAGCGTTAGTTGTGACATCCTCTTATCCATTCTTTCCTATCTTATGATCTCGCCTGAGGCACTGGAGTGGTTCTCATAATATCTTCGGGGACGCCAGCAATCCGTGCGAGTTGATGATCTCTCCTCGAGTTGGCGAGATGTCGACACTGGTGCTCCTCAAGGCGGTATACTCTCTCCACTGCTTTTCGCTATGTTTATTAATCTCTTAACCCCTGAACTTCGTAGTGCGCATCATCTTACTTTGGCAGGCTGTCAAATAAAAAAAGGTCCATGCCAATGTCGTCGCAAATAATATCTTAATGACAAATATCATGGTCAACAGTTCATTAATTTTTCCGTTCGTAACGTTTAGACGTCGGTAGCAAAAATTTCGCGGCCTTTTTATAATCGATTTATAAAGAAATAAGACCTTTGCTCAAATGGCATAAGCGTAACTCAAAACATCTGAGCGTTTAAAAATTATACTACTTTTACGTTTCACTTTTTAATTTGTGAAAATACGCCATTTATAATAAAGACAAATTTTAGAACATATTAAAGTCATTATGTGGCCCTTGGTGTTGTAATGACACTTGTCATAAGGGTTATTTGTGACATGAGTCCACGCTCGTCTCAGGTCGCAAATAACCCCAATAAAAAGTCTCCGGATCTTCTGTAGATTAGTTCTATATTCTTTCTTCTACTTTTAACTCTTCTCCCGTTGGTTCGGTTTGACGTGAGTAATTACAGTATCATTATCAAAGCCAGTATCTATAAAAATCGAAATAAATAGGAATTTCGCTCAAATAACGTAAACGCAACTCAAAACACCTAAGCGAACTTATTCTATTTCTACGCTTCCATTATCCATTAACTGGAGAACATATACATATAACATCTATAGGAAAAAGGTTAGATCATGTTATAGTTATCATGTGGCATTTAGTGTTGTAGTGATACTCGTCATAAGGGTTATTTGTGATATGAGTCCACGCTCGTCTCAGGTCGCAAATAACCCCTACGAAAAGTCTCCGGGTCTTCTGTAGATTGGTCCTATTTGCTTTCTTCTACTCTTTGCTCTTCTCTTGTTCATATCGTTTTGTCATGAGTAGCAGTACCTCCAAGGGCTGTTTCAAATTGAAAGAAATATAACTTTGCACAAAGAACATAAGCGCAATTTAAAACATCTAAGCGATCTTGTTCTATTTCTAAGATTCAATTATCCATTATCTGGTGAACATAAAACTATAGGACACAGATTATCCGCTGCAAACGGCCCGAGACCGGTGACACCCAGGTGCGGCCGGGAGGTGTCGTCTAAGGCGGATCGGGGTTCCGATTCTTAGCATTCACCGCGTAAAAACAGGACACAGATTATAGTATATAGGATGTGTTCTAGTTATCATTTGATGAAGTAATGACACTCGTCATTAGTGTTATTTGCGATATGAGTCCACGCTCGTCTCATGTGCATATAACCCCAAGGAAAAGTCTCCAAATCTTCTATAGATTGGTCCTATTTGCTCTTTTCTACTCTTAGATCTTCTTCCATTCGGATATTATTTTGACGTGAGTCGCAGTAATGCCCATGCCTGTGTTAATTCGAAAGAAAAAGCCTTCGCTCAAATAACGTTAGTACAACTCAAAACAACTAAACGTTTAAAATTTACTATACCTACTTTTACGTTTAAATTTTCCATTAACTGGTAAACAACATAATTATAACATTAATAAGACAAACTTTGAATCATATTATAGTTATGTATGGTATGGCATATGGTGTAGTAACGAACCTCGTAGGGTTATTTGCGATATGAGTCCACCCTCGTCTCCATGTCGCAAATAACCGTGCGTTGTCGCAAATAACGTGTGAAACAGCGCTTGCGCTGTGTTTCACCGAGTGAGTGAGGATGACGGAGGCCCATATCCCAACCCCTTTCCCATCCCCCGAAGGCCGGCAACTCACTTGTAACGCCTCTGGTGTTGCGGGTGTCCATGGGCGGCGGTAATCGCTTACTATCAGGCGATACGTCTGTTCGTTTGCCCACTATCTAAACTATAAAAAAAAACGAAGAGGATATTCCGAACATGCGAGGTGTCCAGGCCTGGCGGGCCACTGCCCAACGGTTGATGTTGGCATGTTTGCGATTGCGCATTGCGCGATTCAGGATTGGTAGTTTCTTCGTTTCCTTCGTCACTCCGTAGTTTGACGTATATTCGGTAGATGGCGCTGTAGTGTGTTTCTGTTTTGCGTTATATGTGGAAGTCGCCTCATAGACATTGACCTAATTATTGTCCTGTAAAGGCAAGTATCAATCGAATGACCTCTTAAGTAATACATTTATACACAACAGCAATTCGTATGAACTTTAAACAGGTATAATGATGAAGAAAGCCTTGAAATCATTGTCACACCTGTAAATAGGTATGTCAGTTTTCTTAAAATTAATAAGATAATAAATAGCAGCTCGGAGTTAGGAAGTTGGGGTCTGAACCCCTGTGCCTTGTGAGAACACGGAAAGCTGTCGAATCTGCGCCTAATCTCTCCCCGGTCGTGTCGGATAACCGTGCCGTCAGATTTTGAGAGTGAGGATCCAGAGAGTGCACCTTTGTTTGCGCACACACTTATGCACTATAATATCTCCTGCATAGTTGGCTAGTCTCTGTTGAGACTGGCCGTCGTGGCCGCAATCGGCTAGGAGAAGATCATAGTTAAAAGTATGCATATTTTTTTAATAAACCTACCTCTGACTGAATATTAGTGAATATAGATCATGAATGTGTATGTGTGTTAAAAATAATTGTATCTGAAAATCAGATAATATAAGGTACACATTTGAAATCTATACTTAATATTATAAAGCTGAAGAGTTTGTTTGTTTGAACGCACTAATCTCAGGAATCGCTGGTCCGATTTGAAAAATTCTTTCAGTGTTAGATAGCCCATTTATCGAAGAAGGCTATAGGCTATATATCATCACGCTAAGACCAATAGGAGGGGAGCAACAATGAAGAATGTTAAAAAAATGGGGGAAAATTATTACGCTAAGACCAATAGAGGCGGAGCACCAACGAAGAATGTTTCAAAAACGGGGGAAAATTGTCACGCTACGGGCAATAGGAGACGCAAACGAGGTTGCGTGGGACAGCTAGTAATCTATAAAATGACACATAAACTCATTCGTCTTTCCGTGCATCAGAGTCATCATTAATACATATATAAAGTCAACCAGCATTTTTAACAACAACAACAACAAATCGCCTGAATACTTTTGCATTTTTGAAAATCAATAAAAAAAAGCGGCCAAGTGCAAGTCGGACTCGATGAAGGGTTCCCCCCGCAGCTTCAAGTAACATAATATAATTTTTATTTTATTTTTATATTTGTGTTGATTGAATGAAAGGTAAATTGCAATTTACGATTTATGACCTATTAAAAAAAACTACTTACTAGATTTCGTCCAAACCAAATTTCGATGGAAGTTTGCATGGTAATATGTACATCATTAATATTTTTTTTAGTTTTATCATTATCTTATTTTAGAAGTTACAGGGACACACATTTTACCACTTTGGAAGTGTCTCTCGCGCAATTGGCTATTCAGTTTAGAAAAAATGGTATTAGAAACCTCAATATCAGTTTTGAAGACCTATCCATAGATACCCCACAGGTATAGGTCTCAAAAAAAATTTTTGAGTTTTAGTTCTAAGTATGGGGACCCCCAAATTTTATTGTTTTTTTTTCTATTTTGTGTGAAAATCTCAATGTGGTTAACAGTATACATCTACTTACTAAGTTTCCACATTATAGGTCTTACAGTTTCGGAAAAAAGTGGCTGTGACATACGGACGGACAGACAGACGGACAGACAGACAGACATGACGAATCTATAAGGGTTCCGTTTTTTGCCTTTGGCTCGGCACCCTAAAAAGAAGTAATAAGATTTAGACACACTCACACGGAGATAGAATACATTGAACGCCACAATTTATGAAACGATTTGGAAAATTTCTTGTTTAATGCTTTCACAATAAGAGTTGGCTCGGACCGAGTGCACTCGGATGTCTACTCCGACGGTACTCGTATTATGTAAACACCTAATCCGAGCGCACTCGGACGCCGGCATCTAATCCGAGTAGTCAAGAAAATAGAGCAGAGTCTGAGTGACTCAGCTCTATTTTTCGAGCTCACTCGGATCATTTTTATGAAAACAAAATGGAGACAACTAAAAAAAAGTGGAGTGACTACTAGTATAGTGGTGGGTGCTACTTTTTCTAATAAATACTCAAATTGTGCGTTGTTTAATCTCTAATGATTTTTAAACGTGTTTTGATCTTCCTCTTTTACTTCACGAAGAAAATTATTTGATGCCCTGTTGGTCACGTCTTAAAATCCATTTTCGTGTCCAATTATTTTCTCTCTTTGTTTTTTTTTCCTTTCTTGATTTTGAACTTCCGCTATTAACATATTATCTGCTACAACTTTTATACCTCGCAGCAGATCAGTCGATGACATCTTGATTATCAAGGAGACAAATGACCACAATACGAGTGCACTACTATCGTGTGTAAACCACTATCCGAGTACACTCGTATGAAGCCGACTCGTACGAGTGTACTCGGTCCGAGCAAACTCTTATTGTGAAAACGCGGCTTAATGTAGAGTGGAGATTTAATGAAGAAAATATACCATCCCTTTAGGTCGGGGGATTAAATTAAAAGCCTATAGTTTTCTTCATGTACATAAGAATGCCAAAGTGACTACTCTGCCTGATGGAAAGCAAGAGCAGATACTGCTGACACACACTGGGCCGGTCTCCGGTTGGTCCGAAATGCTGTCATTTAATTGGTCTTTTGTGAGAGGGGTAATACGACCCCGGTCGAGGTAGCCCGTACGTGCTGAAATCACGGTGGCTCTACTACCTTTAAAAGTTTCTTACAATAAACAAGGTATACCTAAACATAGTTAAAAACTTAAAAGGGTACTTGAAAAATAGATTATTTCCTCTGATTGTCTATGCGTTAAGTCATCTTGAAAAGACGGCTCATAATTCACAACTGCTGCAGTGTCGAAACATTTGTTTATCGTCTAAAAACAAATAACATTGAAAACCATTTTCGTAAAATGTTTATCGTGACCAACTAACTGGTTACAATAATAAAAAAAACCGTGGCTTTGTGGTTTTATGGTAAACTTACAACAAACCCACAGATTAGAACTAATATAGTGGTTAACCAGAGTTTTACAAGAAACAAGTCTCAGATTGAGCGTAAAGTGGAAAGTTTTATTTTAAGAAGTAGCAAATAAGCATAGTATTCACTTATTATTAAATGAATGCTTTAAATTAATTAGTTATCCATATATATAAAAGAGTAATGTGACATGACATACCCAGAGATCAACGCACAGCCCAAACCGCTGAAGCTAGAATCCTGAAATTTTGCATGTAGGTCCTTTATATAACGTAAGTGAGCATTAAGAAAGGAATTTTTGAAATTTCACCCCTAAGGGGGTAAATCAATGAAAGTCTGCGTGAGCAAAGCCGCGTGTAAAAGCTAGTATAGAATATACTTATATAGATAGGCAATAAGACATCTAAAAGAGTCTTCAATTATCCACTGTTGGACATAAGCCTTCTATAGAAGGAAAGTTTTTAGTCTACTGTACAACGCTGGCCAGACGGGTTGGTATAGTGTAGAATTTGCGTCAAGATTTTCTTATCTTTGCAGTACTGGTGTCTTGCTTGCTTGCTTGCCTAATATGCTCTTACACTCACGGCATGAATAAGAGTAGTGACACTCTGTACTCAATCTACCATACAGTAGCCTATAACAGTTTCTACGTGGACGACATTTCAACTTTAATTTAAAGGCTTATACGCATTGTGTGCCCCAAAACCAGTTCGACTAGAATACAGCAAATTCAACTAGCTGTAGTCACTTTCAATTTCAACAATTATAAAAAAACAGATGTTCGGTATGTAGGTGAATTAGATTCTTTTTAACTCTCAAGCATCTTGTATTACTTTTTGTGTTTGTTTCTTCGAAAGTTCTTGACTCTACCATTTATCTTATACTAATTTTTGCCCGCGGCTCCACCCGCGTATATGTTATCGCGGCAAATAGTAGCCTATGTGTTATTCTGATGTATAAGCTATTTTACTGTCAAGTTTCATCCAAATCCGTTCAGTAGTTTTCGCGTGAAAGAGTAACAAACATCCATCCATCCATACTTACAAACTTTCGCGCTTATAATATTAGTATGGATATAAAATTCTCGTGTCGCGGTGTTTGTTACCAAGCTCCTCCGAAACGACTGGACCGATTTTTTACATATTTACATATCTGTCTCAGCTTCCCACAGGCAGTGTACAGTCGCGTACAAAAAAAATGATTATTCCCGTTACTTTTAATTTTTCTTGTACACAAACCTTGTCCCAACAATAACGAACACAAAATAATTTATTTAATTTAGTGCAGCCGATCGAAAGCTATACGCGTACATACATTTCGGCGATTCATTTTTATATAATTATGTACTAGATGACCCGGCGAACTTCGTACCGCCATATTTACATATCTGTCTCAGCTTCCCGTCGCAGACAAAAAAAACAAAAAATACGTGTGGCACTCGGGGACTGCCGCGGTAAAGCTATTGCATAATATTTTTTATCAACTCATGCAATTTTAATTACTTTATTATTAATAGAGGGCGTTAGTGTACCTCGTATTTGCAAAACAGCTTTAACAGATGGCGCTTTATTTATTTGTTTATTTTATTTTGCCAGTTTCTACTTTAATATTGTTAAAAAAGTATTTAAATAATAGAGGGCGTTAGTGCACCTCGTAGTTGCGAAACAGCTTTTACAGATGGCGCTGACCGGTTTTTATTTATGCAGTTTTTTTTTTCTTTGAACATCTTGTATACTCACGGGGCGCACATACGGTGAGTGTGGCATAATAAAGATATGATAGATACCTATACACCTATATACTTTCTCAAACCCAGACTGTTTTGTCTGTCTGTCTCTATCAGATGTCGGAGCAGCTCGTCAACGACAGATTCGTTGATTCGTCGTTCGGAGCGGCTCGTGTTGATTCGTGCGAGCTTCCGGTGTTAGACGTTTTCGTTACGTTACGGAATTTCTGCACAAAGACCCCAAAGCCCGCGATAAAAGCTATGCAATAGCTTAAAAACTTTTCCCGTTATCTTTTAAATTTTCTTGTACACAAATCTTGTCCTAACAATAACAAACATATAAAAAAAGAATTATTTAATTTGGTGCAGCCGATCGGAAGTTATGCGCGTACATACATTTCGGCAATTCATTTTTGTATACGAGTATATAGATTTATGTTGTGCGCTTATAACTTAACAAACTGAATGTCAACGACCTCGAATGTTGCTGTCATTGTCAGATTTGCATTTATGTGAAAGGCGCCACATTTGGCGTAATCTTAAACTTAGTGAAATCTAGTAATGACTAAGTAATTGGATAGATACATATATAGATATACCTGTTATTTTTTATAGCATATAATGTAACACACATTAATTCTTGTTACATTGTATAGTATACTAAATATTATGTATTTTTTTAAAAACTTGGCCAAATAAATGCGGTTTTTTTATACTGGCATTACTTACTGTAATCATTGTAGGGGATTTGGACCGTAACCCACCACGCTCGTCCAGTGCGAGTTGGTGGGTTGCCAGAGCCTCGTTTGTTATCCAACAGAATGGACTGCGAGCAGGTGAGGTAGGCTTGGTTCCTGAGAGGACTTAGTTAGGACACCCTTACACTGCGTTCCAAAACTAAAGTTGCAGATATGGGCAAGAAGACTGCCAGATTAAAATGGAACTGGGCCGGACACGTATGTCGGATGAATCCAGACCGGTGGGCCAAGGTCGTCGTCGAACGCTGGGTGCCTCAGGGTGGACGCCGACGACGAGGCAGACCACGTAAAAGATGGCGCGACGATCTTGACGTCTATCGCAGAGACTGGCCGGAACTGGCCTTGGATGGAGGGAAGTGGCTTGCAGTGCCGTGGGACACAAGAGGTTCATTAAAAAAAAGTTGTGTGGTGTCGTGGGACACTAGATAGGTAAGTAAGTATAAGTAAGTAAGTATAGTATAAGTACAGTATCAAAAATACAGATGGCGCTATACTAAATTTTTGGTTCACGCTCTTTAAAAACCACAAAATTGTCTTAACACCTTTACTTTATTTAAAATTATTTATAAAAATATATAAAATTTATATGCGAGGTATAAAGAAAATAACTAGGTATTCAGGTATACATTTTCGTTAGCTACATGGAAAACCGACAGCAGTATGTAGACTATAATGGGTACGAATCAGAACCGTATTACATTAGGTCTGGCGTAAGCCAAGGTAGTAACTTAGGACCTCTCCAATTTATTATTATGGTAAACAAGTTACCGGAGGTTGTGAGGCATGGCTCCTGTTTACTATATGCAGATGACCTTAAGTTGTTACTAGAAGTCAGGGATGAGTCAGACTGTGAACGTTTGCAGAATGACATAAAACGAGTGGTGGATTGGAGCCATGAGAATAAACTATATTTAAACGCGTCTAAATGCTCAGTGATGACTTTTTCTCGCGCACGAACATCTATACAGTACGAGTACAAAGTAGGAGACACGCCCATGCAACGGGTTTCGCAGGTGAGGGATTTAGGGGTACATTTCACTCCGGATCTAAGGTTTCGCGAACATATAGTGAATATATGTAAGAAAGCCTACAGAAGCCTCGGTTTTGTGCTAAGACAGTCTCATGGTTTCACCAACATAACAACTCTGAAGGTATTGTATTACGCATTAGTTCGTACCCACCTGGAACATAGTGCGGTCATTTGGGCTCCGTATGAAGCAAAATATTGTGACTTGTTAGAACGGGTTCAGAATAAGTTTACAAGACACTTATATTTAAAACTGTACGGAGTATACCCGTTCTTCCCATTGATGTACCCAACTTTGTTTGTGCTGGGTATGGTTGGATATTACAAACTTAGAGTGCGACGTGAATACACGCTTGCTGTGTATGTAATAAAACTACTACGTGGTCTAGAACATAATCCTGGGGTACTGGGCCACCTGAACCTGTGCGTGCCTGACCGCTACGTGTGGAGGCGCCGACGCCCGCCTCTATTGGCTGTGCCAGTAGCCAGGACTAACTTACTTGAGAAAGCACCCCTTACGCGAATTATCCATCTAATTAAAGAAGTTCACAAAGATTTGGATATTTTTTCGTGTCGAGTGTACTCGCAAAATGTCTTGTAAATTTAATTTGTTACAAGACATAAAAGTTGCAAAAAAAAAAAAATTGCAATATTTTGTTTGATATTTTTAATTTTAAGATTGATTGTTATTTTTTTTTAGTTTATATTTCGTTACTGTATATGTTTCTTTGTTCACTTGTAAAGTTATAATAATAATAATAATAAAGCCATTTTATTCCCAAAATAAGATTACAAAACAAAAGAAACAATATATATATAATCCCTATTCTACTTTCCATGCATAATTTTAACAATAAGAATTCTTAATAATAATAAGCTATTTAAAATTAATTATCCTTCAGTTCTATTATTTACATAAACATGTGTTAAAATCGTTAAAACTGTTATGAAATAATTGACATTTTATAAAAGTATTTTATATGTGTTCATTTATTTTAATATTTATTATCTAAATTTACCTGTACATTATTATGAGAATATAATTAAATATTTGATTGTTTTCTAGTAAACTAATCAAATTCTATATGATTAAATAATCCAATTATACATCATTTAGCTAGCCGTTTAAAAAAGTTCCTAAATTTATTAATATGAATACTAATTAATTACTTCAAAATCGACTTCGAATAAAATATGATTAAATTACAATATTAATTAATTAATTACATGTACATCACTAGTTTTATTTATTTTGGGTACCCAAATTTGAGTAAAGGCCTCCTCCATGTATCCTTTTCAAAAATATTACTTTGTTTTTGCCTTGTCTCAGATAGGCCATATACCAATTTATCTTTTCATAGCATGTATCATTTCTACTTGTCTTGTTTCACAAGCTATAGACCTAATATTATGAGTACAAATATATATTAAGACATGGAGGGTTGCAGTCTTTATCCCCCGCGGTGACCAGCCGTATTGGGAGATGAAGAGGGGTTATGTTTGATTGCTATTTACTTGCATGTTCTTGTTTTTCAGAGGAAAAACGTTCATTGTTGAGAACAAATTTCGGTTTGTGTACAATATAGTTTTTCATTTTAGTTCTCTTACTTTTCTTTACAAGTTGTTTTATTCTGTCTTTAGGTTTTTGGCTATAGTTTTCTTGTGATTCAGGTGACTCAGACATAGTTCTTTTGCCTTTTTGTGGCAAGTGTTCATTATTATTCGGCAGAACAATCAGCTTATCATATTTAATAAAAGCTCTTTTGCCTGATTCAATTTCTTTTTTCAGTTGAATTTGTAATTCTTTACGTTTGTTCAGGACGTCTTTGGGATAGTCTTGTTTTATGTAGTAAGGTGAATTTTTCAAAGAGCTAAGACTTCATTCAACTTTTATTTTAAGGCCCATTGTCGTAAACGTAATTATTACAGGTCTTACATTTTCACCTTTTTTTTCCCAGTCTTCTTATAGCTTCAATTCTGTTTTCATAATCTAAGTGAAAGTACTTCTGTATTATGTCTAATACTTTTCTTTCTAATTCGTGATACGAGTTTTCATTTTCTTCTACCCCGAAAATAACCAAATTTTTACGTCTAATGTATCTTTGGAAATGATTGATAAATGAAGAATGTTCCTCTAATTTCTTTTTTAAATTTTCATTCTTAATTTCAAGGTTCTTAAATTTTTCATTAATATTGTTGTTAATTGTAGTTTTTATTTCTTCTTTCATTTCTAGCAAGTCTTGTTTTTGTTGTTTCATTTCTTTCTGAATTTTTCTAACATGATTATTATTTCTTCCATTGTAATACTTTGTTTACAAAATATTTTGTAATTTTATAAATATCTGTAGGTAACAAACAATAACAATTTATTTAGGAGGGTATTCAAATATTGCAATCTTTTATTATTTGGTATCACACAGTTTTTTGACCTTCCTCACTGTTTATGTTTATTTAATTTAATTCTTATTACACTATGAAGTTGTAGTTGAAAGTTAAAACATCAATCAATCACCACTATAGTTAATTCGTAGGTATTGAATTGAATTGCCACAGTGCAGGTGAACGATATTTTAATTTCGTTGATTTCTCTTAGATAACTAAATTTTCACTGAATCCTTGATGTATTTCTTGTAACACTTAGTTAATTAACACACTTATTTGCACTTTTGACTTTTTTTAGTTGGAAATGTTATTTTTATTTCAATTTATACACGGACTCGATGTTAACAGTGGCACTGTGGCGCCCTCCCACTTGTAAAGTAATAGACATAATATTGGAAATGTAAGTTAGCCTCTCTATCGCATTAGGGCAACCTGTAATGATAGTGAAGGTGATGTTGTAATAAATAAATAAATAAAAATAAAATAAAATTTTATTATGTTTTTTTTATATATTTGGCCCTGTCAAAATGACTCTACTCTGCCTAATGGAAAGCATAAGCAGAATCCAAGAGTGGTGATCACCATACTGCGCATGCAGCATATGACCCACACCATGGTGGGCTAGTGATGTTTCTGCATCTTTGTGCCCGATCGCCGATGCCCGAGCACGATCGCTGTCATTTTACGTTGATTTTCTGTGCGAGGGTAGTACCGCCCCGGTCGAGCCGGCCCATTCGTGCTGAAATCAGCGTGACTCTACTGTACTGCGTAGTTTGCTCACTTAGTCGGCTCTTACGACACCCACGGGATGAGTAGGGGTGGTGACGCTTCATATTCTTAATCCATCACCACACGGACACAGGCCTCTCTCATTGCACAAAGTAATATTTATTCTAAACTGACCCGCCGAACTTCGTACCGCCATATTTAAATATCTGTCTCAGCTTCCCACAGGCAGTGTACAGTAGCGGACGAAAAAAAATTCCTTTCCCGTTATCTATAAGGAACACATAAAAAAATAATTATTTAATTTGGTGCAGCCGATTGGAAGTTATGCTCATACATACATTTCGGCGATTCATTTATATCTATATATATTATTATTATATCTATATATATAAAAGCGAAATACCACTCACTTATTAATCACGAAATCTCAGAAAATATAACACCTGGAAACTTGAAATTTGGCAGGTAGGTTCCTTAGACAACTTTTTATATTAAACACCACGTTACGCAAACACAAGGAATTATCTTACGACTCTACCTTCGCGAGTTCAAAGCGTAGATCTGACAAAGTCTGTCCTATTTTGAAACGCCGAACAGCAGTAGCTGGTCGACATTATTATCATATCAGCTCAAAATTGTACAATAAGATTAACTTGAGATTGAATATTTTCCCTCTTGTTCTACATAGATGTAAACAAATAATAATCGATTGGCTCCATTCTCGGGGATATGAAGAGTCCGAAGACCTTGTGAATAATTAATCTGATTACACAGTAATATAAATATCTGAAACTCACACCTACACTTAACTCACTCACACACACATACACGCACGAATACATAACACACACATACACACACACATTTTTCTTTAAACTAATTTCTTACTATATAATTGTAATTTATTCAAGAATGTTATTTCATACTGTTTTTTTCCGTGTTACAAGCGGAATGTTTTTGTTATTATTTTTGTTTTTAGTTCTGTTACTTTTGGATTTTGTGTGTATTTCGGGAGAGGGCGTTGATACCTGTGACACAGTTTTATTACTTATGCAGGTATCATCGGTCACAATTTTTTATGTAAATTTGTTATTAATTCCAAATAAAGAATTATTATTATTATAGGGTGTAGACATCCGCTAAGAACGGATTTTACGAAACTCCACCACTAAGGGGGTAAAACGGGGGTTGGAATTTTGTATGAAAGTCCTATGTTTTTGAAGTAAGGGACTTGAAATTTAAAATGTAAGCTCTATAGATGGTGTGAAGGTGTAATAATAATGTATCTTTAGAAATCCACCCCATTCGGAAGTTAAAACGGGGGATGGTAGTTTGTATGAAAGTCCAATGTTAATGAAGTTAAAATAATTATGGCAGAAGGATTTCAAATGGTATTTAAGTTGTAGAATTATCATATAGGTATGTATACTAGCTGAGCCCCGTGGTGTTACCCAAGGTACAACAACCGGGGGCAACGCTGCGGTGCAAAGCTAGTATATAATATATATAGATAGATAGATAGAAGATATGTTCGGAGTAGTTAATTTCATCCATGTAACAGATATGTGAGTCGTTTTTAATCACATCTAAGACTTTAAGAGCAGACGAGTCATGTAAGAGCAAATGATCGTACTTAAAACTCAATTAGCTATTTGTTAGGCAGTGTGTGGGACTGAAGGGCGTTGCCAGCCCTTGGCCTAGGTAGGGGCAAGTTGTCGGAGGAGATCTCTCGCTACCGGCCGTCATCCACTCCATGGCCGGTAGCAGCCGTGGTTCTAGGGGGGGGGAGTCACAGGCGACATGAGAAAATCGTACACATGTAATTTTTTCCAACTGCTACTAGAACCTGTTTTTTTCTCTGGTTTCCGTAATTGTTCAATCGAGATAAGAAACCAAAGGATAGGAATTGTTTAACAGCTATAAATTAAAACTGTAATATAATATGGATAGCAAAGCTTTGCCCTCCAAGGCTGTCGTGGCCTGCTCTGCCATAAAGACTCAGATGACACTAGGTACTAGTCTGGATCGGAGTTTACAGGAAGAGTGCTAGCTAGATAGACACGCTCTGTCCAAAGGTCCAGGACAGTCCCCCGATCCCTCCCACGCAAACAGACCGGCAATTCTGGTCTGACGAGTGTGAGGTATCGGAGGGAGAGCTGGATCGAGCCGTATGGCGGCTGGCTTCCCGCAACACCGCTCCTGGACTTGATGCTGTTTTCCAGGTCGGGCGCTGGTGATCACTCTGTCGGTGCTGGGAGACAAACTAAGGCAGATTTTCACTGAGTATTTCGGCCTCGGTATCTTCCCCCTTGGCTAGAAAGAAGCAAGATTGGTGCTCCTCGAAAAGTAAAGAAAGGCTGCAGATTCTATCTCTACGTTACAACCTGCCTGAACGAGTCGGGGATACCTGTCGCGAGTGGGCCCTCATCTATCGGACTGCCAATTTGGATTCGGATACCCCGGTACACCCCCCCGGTGGTGTTGACAGTTATCCTTAACTTTAACGTTAACGCATCCTTCCCTGGCGCGCGATTAGGGTGACCCTTGAACATCACGCGTGCCGTCATAGAGGCCTATCTGCGCGGCAGGGCAGTGAAGTTTGTCGATCGGAACGGAGTGGCAAATCGAAGGGAGGTGTGTTGTGGGGTTCCCCAGGGCTCTGTATTGGGGCCATTGTTATGGAACCTCGCATACGATGCGGGCCTTTGTACTAGTCTGCCCTCTGGCCTCAGTATCGCCTGCTATGTAGACGATACCGCAATACTGGCTAGAGGGTCACGCTTCGGGGAGGTGCTTCTGCTCGCCGAGCAAGGGTTGGCTTGTGTCGTGGTTTGTGCCAGCCAACGCGCTGTCGGAGCCGTTTTGACGAGCTTCGAAGCTTGGATAGAGAAAACTGACTGTGTCACCTACCGATTCAATCACCGGGCACGGTTGCTTCGGTGAATATCTGAACAGAATCGGACGTGAGGTTACGGCACAATGCCACCACTGCGGACAGATGGGACGAAACCTCTCACCAGCATTGATCGCGGCAATGCTGGCGAGTAGTGAGGTATGGGAGGCCCAGTGGAGTCTGTAGAGACGTTATGCTCCAGAAGGAGTTCGCAGAGCGGGATCGGGAAAGAACCAATCCCGCTCAAAACGGGCGAATAAGGGGGCGCGGTAGAAGCCGCTAGCTTCCCAATCGTCGGTTAAGAGTCATTGTGGCCCCATCCAGGGGAGGAGACCGGTGTCATCTCGGTGCGGCCGGGGGATGTCGTCTAACTGAGTAGAGCTGTGAGAGGCTCAACAGCGACCTGCCCCGGGGGTTAATCTGGTTACCCCGGGATGTACCTCACGCGTGAGGTACGGCAGGGGGTACTCCAGAAGCCGCTGATGCGTTTCTGGAGCTCCTCTTGACTGCCGTGTTAGGCCGCCGCGGGGTTTAGTGGGTAGACTGATTTGTCGGGAGTCCCACACACGCCCTTCGTGTCTCTCCTCCTCCCCCCACGGATCTAGCTCGTCTAAGTGTTCATCCAGAGATTGTCCCAGATGTCCCCATCGATTTAACAATAAAAAAAGATATCCATTTGTTTTTAATGTGTGCAATAAAATTGTGTATTGTGCAATAAAGTTTGTGATTATTAGTGAGCCCCCCCAAAATTTCTAGATGAAACTGCGCCTGCACGTTGTCCTACAAATTGCTTAGTACATTATCCAGGTCCTATGATCAAAAGTTGAGAATACCAATAGAAAAACGATTTGAGACAATAATTCTTGTCGGACTAGCGATATATACCTGTTTTCGTGTAGGACATTATTTCATTTGGACAGAGAACACTTTAATCTATTATTTAATATTTTTAACCGACTTCCAAAAGGAGGAGGTTCTCAATTTCATCCGTATTTTTTTTTTTTTATGATGTACATCGATTACTCCGTCAATTGTTGACCGAAAATTCTTTTTGTATTCGAAAGGGTATGCTCCCCATGTGGTCCCATGGCCACCATACCAGGATGTGATGATGGGATCCTAAGGAAATCGAAGGAAACCCTCAAATTTACGTGAGCGCCTGCAATGAAGTTACGAGCAATTGTCTGCATGCCTTCATATTCTGTAGACATCACTAAATTTTAAATGAAATGATGATGAGAGACTTGAGAAAGACTAAAAAGCGAAAAATAAAATAAAAACTTCGTTTAAAAAAACCGACTTCAAAAACTAAAAATGTAATAGTAGGTACTGCACTCGCCGCGCGTGACCTTGAGCGGGATAGCTGCTCTTCGTGTTGAACAAAACAACCGAAGCGTCGTTGACGTTCGTCTCGAAATATAGCGAGTGTGGTGCCTACTATTCCATTGGCTTGGCACTGACTTCAAACCTATGAATAGGTAGCACATACAAATTAAGTTATTTTATACTTTTTAGTTTTTGAAGTCGGTTTTTTTAAACGAAGTTTTTGTCCTACGGTTAGTAATAAAAAATTGGTCTTGTGGTATTAACAATTTCTGAGCGTAGATCTGTTAGGATGATCTTATTTCGAATATCGATAGATTGATAGCTGACATTATTTTTTCACGCTCAATGTTTCTTTAAATTCAAATATGCATCAAAATCAAATCTCTAGGGGGGGGCAGCTGCCCCTACCTGCCCCCCCTTGGCGACGCTCTCTGGTAAATAGTTGGCAAAATGTGGACGTTTAAAATATCTCTGTCTACCCTTAAACAACACAAAAAATTTGTATAGTAGTAATTTGTTAAATACTATTTATATTTAAGTAATTTATGTTAGGTGGAATCAAGCTAAAATTCAAAATTTAAAAAACCCCCTAACCAAGCGCTTAATCGAGTAATCATACGCCAATGATATTTTTGCAGACATTCGGTTATTCTTCCCCACTTTCACCCCCATAACTTTTAAACGACTCAACCGATTTTCATGAAACATGTCTAAGGACACTCGCACGTAACTCACCTTTCATACAAAAAAAAACTAAATTGAAATCGCTTCATCCGTTCGCGAGCTACGGTGCCACAGACAGACACGTCAAACTTATTAGATCCCTCTTTTTTTGCGTCGGGGGTTAAAAAGAGGCTCTAAGTCTAAACTCACATTGGCGCAGAGTTAAAGCGGCACGCGGCGCGGCGTCACGTAACATTTTTTTTCAACCACATCGCGTGGCGACGCGTTACGCGACGATGCTCGTATTAGCGCGTCTCGGTACTGTGTACCGATACTACATAATTATGGCGGTACGTCAGGTGTGTTCGGGGTCTGACGAATTAATGGGAGCGAGAAACGCACGGCGACGTGTGGCAACGGGCGAAGCCGCTAAGCGTCGATGCGCGCGCCGATCCGCGGTTCCATATTTGCACAACACAACTTTGCACCTTAATGTTGGGTAAGTAATAGAGATGAATATCCTATAAGTGAAAAAAAGCAGACTGACTGCTTTCCCCCACCCTCACTGGCCAGACGTAATATATAGTTTGTTTAAAGTTTTCCTCCCCTTTTTGCAGCGCAGTGGTCATGCGTAGTTTGCATGATGTATGCATTTATTGATCAATTGCTTAATTGAACTCGCCTGCAGGTAGGCCGTGGTAGTACCCCCCTGCACCCGACGAGACGGACGATATCGGAGACCGGGAGATGTGCGGGGGACGAGGACGCGTAGGTTTTTAGGCATACCTATATACTCCTCACCCCTTTCCATCGCAGGTATGATTCAGGGAGGGTTTAAATAAACGGATCCCCTATACAACTTCGCCAGTGTCTCTGAAAAGTAAATTTTCCCGAGCGCTGCAATTTTTTTTTTTTTTGATGCTCGGCTTCTATCGATCTTTACGTGATGTATTATAGCCTTTAATCTTTCTCGTTAAGTGGGCTATCTAACCCTAAAAGGATTGTTAAAATTTGTCTAGCCATTGATGCGTGATGCCGTGACTAAGGGTCGCCGCACACGTGCCACCGGCCACAACCACAAAACGCCGCCACCGGCATATTTCCTTCCTTCGTCTTTATGATACTGCGCGCAAGGGTTACAAAAAGTAGCAGCCACCGACCGCAAGTGTCGACCACCGGCCACAAGTGGCCGTCGCGTGCTTCATCTAGCTTTGTAGCCGTCTCTAGCTTCTCGTGGCGGCGATTGTGGCTGTCGCGTGTGGCCCGTGTGCGGCGACACTAAGTTAGGGATTCATCTATTTATATACATAATAATATATATTAGCTGATCCCACTCAACTTCTTCTGCACCCCTTTTAATCATGTTCAGTTCCTATTAGTCTAAACGTGATGTTAACTATCCTATCTTAGACCTGCCAGCAAAACACATTAAAAAAAAGCTGCTAAGTGCGAGTCGGACTCGCCCATGAAGGGTTGCGTAGCAGCAAGTTACATTTTTTTTCAGTTGTATAGTTTCGGAGTTCATCGTGAGCAAACAACGTGACACTATGTACTTGTATCAAGAATTATTTATCTTATATATAAAATTCTCGTGTCACAATGTTAGTTACCATACTCCTCTGAAACAGCTGGACCGATTTTTATGAAATTTGGTGTGCATATCGGGTAGGTCTGAGAATCGACCAACATCTATTTTTTATACCCCTTTTTATGGCAAAACAACGTTTGCCGGATCAGCTAGTAGACATATAATAGACTATCTGACCCACGCAAATACGGCAGCACCTCTTTTCAATCATGCTCAGCTACTATTGGTCTATGCGTGATGTTAAATATCCTATCTTAAGCACGCCAGCAAAACACACATTTAAAAAAAAACATGAAAATCGGTTAGATTGTTTTAAAGTTCATAATGAGCAAGAACGTGACACGAGAATCTTTACACATAAAAAAATTACGTCGCTTCCGCTGTCTGTTCGCAGAACTTCTAAAATACTCAACAGACTTTGCAGTTTTCAGCAGTAAATAGAGTGATTCAATAGGAAGGTTCACATGTATAATACATGCATATTGTAGTAGAGAAATCCGAGAATTTGAAAGACTTCCGTGCGACCAGTCACAACGGGGCGCTAGTAGATATAGTGGCAGACAACCGATGTTAATTTATATTCAAAATCCATGAGAATCAAGTAATGTAGTAGATACAATTTGCAAACATTATTTGTAAAGTAGCAATTCACTATTGATGATGCAATTGGGTTTATGCACATACATAAATCGCAAATACACAACCGCATGACGCGATGAAAATCATAAACATTTATTGCACTGAGCTAAATGCATCCTCGAAATTCATACGTGAATGAAACCGCATTTAATATTATCATGAGCCTCTTACAGTTCACCGATGGACATACGGCTCTCTCATTGCACGCCACTATCTATGATTGCTTCACGGCTTCACGCTTCAGGGTAGACCCTGGGCTTACGTCGGGGTTACAGGGTTTTTCTTTCTAGGGTGTACCTGGTTCCCCGGGTACCCGAGAAGGCTTGCGGTGGTATCCGAAAGGATTTCCGCATGGGAAAAAAAAGGGTAGACCCTGGGCTAAGGTCGGTGATACAGCTTCATTTATATTTCTATACAAAAAAAATAATCCGTTTTTCCTTTGTCACGGCATCAAGCTTGAAAGGCTCGACCATTTTTTTAAATTTATTGTCTAATAAAATGTCTGATGGAAAGCATGAGTAGAATCCAAGAGGGGTGGATCACCTTCCTTATTCTGAACGTGGACAATGCAACACAGTGACCTACATAACAGCTATCTATCTGTTTGTTTTTTTAAATAAAGGCTTACTCTTTTTCTATTATAGAGAAAGTCAATAGGCTACATAACAGTAACTCCAATCCTGGACAAAATCTCGCTTGCAGACGAGACGGACGAAAGCGGGACTGGTAGAGGTGCGGGCGACGGGACCCTAACCCGAACCTATCTAACTCCTCCCAATGAACCTCCCTCCTCATCCCTTTATATCGCAGACTCAATCGAGAGGTTTATTTATTTATATTTACAGGTATCGATGTTAAGTAGTTTTCCACACCACAGGGTGAAATATGGTTATTATTCGCCTGCAGCTTGGGTTGCGCCCCTGCACCTAGACGAAACAGGTCAGAACGGCGACCGGGAACGGTGCGGGTTGCGGGGACGGGTAGCATGACAGGTATACCTATCTCCTCACACCTTTACATCGCAAGCGCTTTACATATATTCACAGATACCGATGTTATGTACTTTTTCACAGATTGAAATACATATTTATTATGCTGCGCCTCTGCAGCACCGATGTTGCACCAAGTACGTGAAGTTACCGAAGACCAGATTCTGAAAGGGGGGACTCATAAAGCGGCTACGTATTTCTGATTCTTGAATTTCAGGTTTTCCATAAGATGATCTGTCTGATCTGTGATAGAAGATAATATAAAATGGAGAGAGAAAGCGTGAAATAAGGTGAATGGTGCCCTGCACTCCTGTGTTGCGAACAAAAACGTGTCTAATTACGCGCGTTTAGCTGTGAACAATGGTGTGCTGGTCCCATATGCCATGCCCAATATTAGCCTTGTATAATTGTATATCGTTGCGAATATTGGGCATGGCATAAGACGAAAATAGAATTAATGCTGCAGAGATGCGTTTCCTTAGAAATATGTGGGGTGTGAATGTTAGTGACAGAGTTAGGCATGTAGTGATAAAAAAACATTACGAATTGAAAGAAACGAGTGTTCGATGGTTTAGCTACTTACGAGAGGATGGATAGAACACTCACTAAAGGAATTTATAGAGCGAAAGTGTGTGGAATTGTCGGTAGAGGCCTAATGTGATGTTTTGAAGAAAGGCCATGTAAAAAGCACCAGGAACCGATGAGCACGCATTCAGCTATTGGTGAATGTGGACGAAACCAAAAAGGTGTATCAGAACTGTAGTAAGTCTGTCTACCTCTCTGGGAAATAGGCGTGAATTTTGTTTTTAAGAAGACAACTCCAGCTTTAGGAATAAATATTCTGTGTCGCAAGGGACTTTACAAACATATGTGAAACGGACACCAAGAACACCTAGACTCAATACAACAATTTGTGGGTCACACAAAGTGTTGTCACGTGTGGGATTTGAACCGCTTAAATCACTAGGTCAACCGTGCAGTATTACCTACTTTGTGTAATGTAACGTTAAATGTTTTCTTTAGAACAAAATATACTCTTTTAAGGTAAATGTGTTTTTAATCTCTAGTCGAAACTGGCGACAGGTTATTGACAATAGCTGCTAAACCGCATTACGTTACCTTCCTCTTGAATCACTCTATCCACTGCTGAAAACTGCATTGAAATCCGTTGAGTAGGTGAAAAGGTCTAAGCGAACAGACAGTGGGACCGACTTCATTTTATACTATGTAAAGATTTATTGAGGTAGATTTACTGATTATGGGCTCCCACAGATAACTGCGATGCGATGCGGCGTGAAGTTCTTGCAGTGCATTCGTGCGAGCTCGCAGATGTCTGCAATGCAATGCGAATTCGCAGTTATGTTTATTACTTAACTAGCTTTTACACGCGGCTTCGCTCACGCAGACTTTCGTCCCTTGATTTACCCTCTTAGGTGTGGAATTTCAAAAATTCCTTTCTTAGTGCTCACTTACGTTATATAAAGAACCTACATGCAAAATTTCAGGATTCTAGATTCAGCGGTTTGGGCTGTCCGTTGATCTCTGGGTATGTCAGTCAGTCAGTCACCTTACTCTTTTATATATTAAAATACAATTATGTGTTGATTCTAAGATTATGATACTTTCGTTTTTGAGATTATTTTATTTTTCCTAAATCGACAAGCATTTCTTGTTCCAGTTTCTTCTTCCTTCTTCTTCGGCCTAGCGTTTTACGTGCTTAGTGCTGAGGTCCGCTTTCCTACATAATCTTCATTTCTTGTTTCAGTTTGTTGTAAAATATTTAAATATTGAAATAAATATCATAAGAACCAAGAGTCGTCTGGTATCTAATCAGGAACAATATAATTTCCCAAGGATGGTTCATGATGGTTTTGATTAAGTAAGCTGACAAAACAATGCCTTAATCAGTCGATTTTTTACAGATATTGCGATACTTGCTTTAATCTTTTGAGTTCATTATTTTTATATTTATACATTTGAGTTTTTTGTTTTTATAATAATAGTCATGAAATAAGAGTGATGTTACCTATCCTATCTACATGAAATCGATTAAATAGTTTCGGAGTTAATCAGTTCATCGTGAGCATCGTCGATTAAATATTAAATTGTCACCTTTGATCCTATATTACTCAAATATTTCCTCGGTTTATGATAATAATTTTGTTGCTATAAGATTCTTTTGGCATCCAATGAAAATAGTTTTTGAGATTCAGCGATAATGAAGCGCAATTCTTTGTCATTTTCAAAATTTAGGATCCAACTGAAATAAACATCAATATTATGAAAATGGTATCAAAAACTGGGATCCAACGGAAATAAATCCCAAAAACATACCTAAGTTTATTTATTTTTTTGTGTTTCAAAGTACATACTTAAAAATATTGTTATTATTCGGGTGTAGTGTGTGATTGGCGGTACTACGCCTTTGCAGCAGACGAGACGGGCGAGAACGGGGATTGAGAGAGGTGCGGGCATCGAGGGCCCTCGCTGGAACCTACCTACCTCCTTCCACTGAACCTACCTAATCACCCCTTTACATCACAGACGAGCAGAGCCGGATTAATGCAGAGGCCTGTAGTAAGTTTTAAAGGAGCTCTTTGACTGTTTTAGGAAGTCTAGTATACGAAATTAGATAACAAACTTTAATTTGGATCATTTTTTTTATATAAGTAATAAGTACTAGCTGATCCAGCAAACGTTGTTTTGCCATAAAAAAATGGGGTATAAAAATAGATGTAAGTCGGTTCTCAGACCTACCCGGTATGCACACCAAATTACTACACACACCTAATTAATTAGTATGGTAACTAACATTGTGACACGAGAATGTTATATATATAAGATGAGCCATCCAAAGTGACTCTACTCTGCCTGGCGAAAGACATGAGCAGAATTCAAGAGTAGCAGTAATCATACTCATTGTGAATGCAGACAATGCAACATGGGGACCCACTCTATGGCGTCTTACATCGCAGACGAGGATGCAATTAAGATAGTTCACCTATTCATATAGGTACAGAGAATCGATGTCGATTAGTTTTTAACCGACTTCCAAAAAGGAGGAGGTTCTATGTTCCACTGTATGTAATTTTTTTCTTTTTTTTTTTTTTTTTGTGTATGATCACCGATTACTCCGTCAGTTGTGGACCGATTTTGAAATATTTTTTTGTGTTCGAAAGGGTATGCTTCCGAGGTGGTCCCATTGCCAGCATATCAGGATCTGATGATGGGATCCCAGGGAAATCGAGGGAAACCCTCATTTTTTATAGGCACATACTATGTTTTTCATATATTTTCTGAAGTTACACCGGTATTTGCGTATGGTAGTCATCATTTTATGATGATGAGCTGATGATGTAAGGAACAACTCCTTAACGGTTAGGAGTTAGAGGATAAATCTTTCAATATCATATGTATATATGTTACCTTTAGTCGTATTCTTTCAAATTATTTAGGTAAGGTGATGATGGAAGGTGGAAGGTACAACTCCTTAACGGTTAGGAGTTAGAGGATAATTCTTTCAATTTCATACGTATCTAAAGACCTTCAGTCGTATACTTTCAAGTTATTTAGGTGAGCTGATGATAGAAGGTTAAACTCTTCAACAGTTAGGGATTAGAGGATGATTTTAATATTACATGTACGTATAGATCTTAATTTGTATTCTTGATGATGAAGTTTGATGAAATAGTTCAACTTACTACTTACCTACGATTGTTTGCACTAAAAACTGAAAAATAAAAACTTTTTATAAAAAAAAAAACCGACTTCCAAAAAACATCCAACGAAAACTCTCTGCCAAAAAAACACTTAAAAGCGTAAAATAAACTGGTTCTTCATAAATTACCCATACCTAATTCTTTATTAATTTAAATAGTAGTATTATAATGTGTGCTAGGTACCTAAAATCTGTTTGAAGTCGGTGCTAAGCCAAAAAGAATACAAACGAACAACTACAAAAGTCTAAGCGATAGTCACTTGGCACCGACTTCAAACAGATTCTAGGTACCTAGCACACATTATAATACTACTATTTAAATGAATAAAGAATTAGGTATAGGCAATTTATGAAGAACCAGTTTATTTTACGCTTTTAAGTGTTTTTTTGGCAGAGAGTTTTCGTTGGATGTTTTTTTGAAGTCGGTTTTTTTTTTGCATCGAATTGTCCGCCGCTCTTGGAATCTGCTCATGCGTTTCGTCAGGCAGAGTAGTCATTTGGCAGCTTCTGCCATAAAAAAGAACCCACAAGATTCAGTGCAGTAGATACCGTCGAGGTGACCGGTGAAGCCACAACACCATACGTGCAGTCAATATGCATTTATATACCTATAATATCAATAAGGTCGAAGGTCTTGACAGTTAAATTATATTTCGGACATCTGAAACAACGCCATCTAGCTTCAAACTACTTTTTATTTTGTAAATACATACATGGAAAACGCACAAACTCCGAATCAAATATTTGCAGATCACAGCAATATTTGGTCCGACCCGGGAATCGTACGCGACCACTGCGCCAACGAGGCAGTCAAACCGTGGCAGTATTGCTGTCCATTCTCACGGTTTACACAATGGAAACTTTTATACAAATTATCGTCAAGCTGAATAGTCTTGCGGTTCATCATATAAATCCATCGCATTTTGTTAACCGACTTAAAAAAAGGAGGAGGTTTCAATTCGACTGGTTTTTTTTTTGTTTGTTACCTCAGAACTTTCGACTGGGTGAACCGATTTTGATGATTCTATTTTTATTTGAAAGCTGGTGCTTCATTTGGTCCAGTTCTTGAAGTCGGTTATTTTTGTGTTAAAATTCCATAAAATAAAACTGCAAAAAAGTACTGGATGATTAGGTACACTGTCTTGCTGAAGCAACGGCTGCCACAAGTAATTTGGGGTAACAAAAACAATAGCTTTATGAAATCTATGCTATTCATTTGCTTTTTTAAAAAAAAAATTAGCAGCAAATATGCTGCAAAGGAATATAATACCTAGATTATTGCAACAGAGATTATAACAGTTAATCAAACTTTCCACCACGTCCATCGCAATAATCTACGTGATTTGGACAAGACATGTAACTCTTTAATTGGTGTCGTCGCGACTTATGACGTCATTAAACAGCTAAATAAGTACAGCGGCAAAAACGAAAGTGCTTATGTAAAAACTTTTACCATCTGATAGTAGATTTACTGTTTTAATGTGAATGGAAACGACGTTTGAAAGCCCCATTGTGCATCAAATGAAATTGAAATTTGGAGGATTTCCGTAAGTCATTTAAACATCATGAACCCCGTGCCTCGGAGAGCACGTAAAGCTGTCGGTCCTGCGCCTGATCTCTCCCCGGTTGTGTCGAATAACCGTCCCATCTGATTCTGAAAGTGAAGGAACAGAGAGTGCAACTGTGTTTGAGCACACACTTGTACCCTAAAATATCTCCTGCGTACTTGGCTGGTCTCCATTGAGACTGGCTAGGAGAACATCAATATCATCATTATTAACAGTCTTAAATAGTCCCTTGGCTGGTCATAGGTATTTCCTTGCCACCACCCTGGCTAGACGGGTTTGTATATGCCGGTAGCGTAATGTTATACCGCAGAAAAAAAATTTGCTTCCAATAAAAAAGATTATAGAGAGCTAAACTTAAAAGATAGACATATGCTGTCGCGAACTTTTACTTACATCTTTTCAAGAGGAACAATTATTCCATACATTATTATCGCGAATCTTTAACCATTTACGCATCGCACGCAATGGAAGTTGTAAAAAGAAATAATTTTCCCCCGTTTTCGCTCTCTTCCTCTACTTCCTTCTGTGTAGTTCTCCTACGACTAGGGTTAAAATCATTACGATGAAAGGTGTAAATACAAGATTGACTCTTACTTTTAACCTTGAAATAGAACAGCTGCACCGGAATGATACCACGGTCTTTTAAGACACCATCCATGGCCCTTACTTTATTTTCTCTTCTTCTTATGTTCCGTATTAAAATAATTACAATCTCAAGAAGAGTTTCTAGTGGCCGGCTATATGAAAAACCAGACAAAACCTTTTGCAATGTCACACATTGAACTGACTCTGCATAAATTCGGAAACGCGACAGAAAAATGATGTTAATTATTAGGCGACGCGTAATTTTTTTTTCCACGTTTTTGTAAGATTTATCATTGATGCTTAGCTCCCAGGTAACGTGACGTTATATAGCCTATAGCGTTCCTCGATAGTTGGTTATTTAACTCTAAGAACTTTTCAATTCAAACCAGTAGTTTCCAAGATTAACCAAATTAACAAACTTTTCAGCTTTATATTTATTAGGATAGAGTACCTGGATGACCGAGACTTGCTCGGTATTTTTTGTTTTGGTAAATTTTCTAAAAATGAATCCTAGCTAGGTAGATCGATTTATCGCTTCCGAAACCTCTGCATACTAAATTTCATGAAACTCGTTGGAGCCGTTTCCGAGATTCAGATTATATATATCGCAGCCAACTGGTAAAAATAGCTGGTTAATCAAACAGCTAGCCCTTTGACTGAACAACGACATTCAATCACACTTCTAGCTTCTTAATTGAATATTTGAGGCGCTCAAAACGTTCAACATTACAGCTGATTCAAAAGCCGCCTTCTGAAGAACGCTAGGGTGTCCATGACTAACACGGAATGCAGGACTTCAATGTCTTATTATTGGATATCCATAGCATGGATTCATAGCAATGTATTACTCCGAGTTGCCACAATCCGACTTGAGTGGGTTAAGTTAGATGGCTAGCCATCGTGGTTATTTTTTTTAAAACCACCCAGAAATAGGAGCTCCGCGTAGCGGGTCTCCGTCGACTCATAATTGAAGCCAGTTTTTATATATATATTTTTTTTTTCAAATCACATGCTAAACTAATGGTAACCCTAGTTAATTTGCCATTTAACCAGTTGGCTAAGCGTCGTCAAGCTGTAGTGTTGAACGTTGCAGTCAACAAGTCGGCTAAGCGACGTACAGCCGTGTGATTAAATGGCGTTGTTCAATCAAAGGGCTAGCTGTTTGATTGAATGGCTATTTTAACCAGTTGGCTGCGACATATATTTAAGAATTACTCGTTTAAATATATTAGGTAGATATATATATACATATATAAACCAGCGAAGTTCAAAGTATGTCCGCATGCAGTTACGTATACCCAATAATTGCTTAGTGCATCCATTAGCCAGCACTAATGATGACATGACGGCAATAAAATATTACGAAAACTGCTATAAGAAACCAATGTAATAGTTTATTGTTCCTACTTAAACATTAGCCATACTTAACTTCCCTTTTCTGGAAAATAATGGAATCCATTATTAACTGTTAATTCCTGCGGTACCTAGAATGTTACTTAGTGACCAGCAGTACAGTTTCCGTAAGGGTCGATTATCTGGTGATCTTCTGGTATACCTGACACATCGCTGGGCACAGGCGATTGAGACTAGGGGGATGCCTTGGCAGTTGGTTTGGACATTACGAAGGCCTTAGATCGGGGTTGGCACAAAGCGCTTCTTTCGAAGCTCGCTCCCTTTGGGCTTCCCGAGAAATTATGCGAATGGGACACTAGCTTTTTAGCAGATAGAAGTATAAAGGTCGTAGTCGACGATAAGTGCTCGGACTCCATATCTGTGAATGCTGGTGTCCCCCAAGGCTGTGTGCTATCGCCTACTTTCTTCCTCCTCCATATTAATAACATGTAGGAAATTAGCGGCCTTCATTGTCATGCGGAGGACAGCACGGGCGATGCTCTCTACACCGGCCGCGCTAATATTTCTCGGTAAAACGTCATTGAGAGCCGAAACAAACTTGTGTCTGAAATATCGCCCTACTCCTTTTTAAAAGGCCGGCAACGCACTTGTGTGCACCACTGGTGTTGCGGGTGTCCATCAGGCGATCCGTCTGCTCGTTTGCCCCCTATACCATAAAAAAATAAAACTTTGTGTGTCTGTCTATTAAGCTTTCAAGGCTAAACCGCTGCACAGTTTTAATGAAATGAGGGCATGGAGATACTTTAATTCTTGAGAAAGGACTCATTGCCGCGATAACCGACATACACGCGGTCGGACGGGCGGAGCCGCGATAAAATCTAGTAATATATGATTTTCTGAAGTTACCCACGTTAATTAGCGAGTTCAAAAACAGAATAAATAAAGATCATAATAATAATAAAGATAAAGATCTGGAAAACATGTGTGTGTACAACAATACGTAAGTAGTTAGAAGTTTAAAGGTCTAAAAAACTGGCCTAGTGTGTGTGTGTGTCCAAGTCAAATACCTACCCAGCCATAGTTATAAATGCGAAAGTAACTCTGTCTTTCTGTCAAGCTTTCACGGCCAAACCGCTGCACCGATTTCAATGAAATTTGTCACGGAGATACCTTGATTCTTGAAGAAGAACATAGGATACTCTTTAGTGCGATAACCGACAAACAAGCGGGCGGAACCGCGGGCAAAAACTAGTTTTAAATAAGTAAAAAATTGTTTTCCAAAGAAAGTATTATCTGAAACATTTTAATTTTATTTCATTATGATTATTACTATTGGATCTCAGATAAAATTTTCAGTCAATTCGCTGCATGTGATGTTAGGAAGAGCATAGTGTCAATAACTTCGAATGCTGTAGGGAGCGACTGTATCAGTCGTAATATGATTCTTCCCATCCTAAATGAAATTCTACCAGTGATCACCCATATCCTTAATTATTCCATATCCGTCAATACCTTTCCATCTGCATGGAAACTGGCTCAAGTTATTCCCCTCCCCAAGAAAAGTAATCCTACCGCCCTCACAGATTACCGTCCCATTTCCATCCTCCCGTTTCTCTCCAAAGTCCTCGAGCGTCTCACTCACAGACAGCTAAGCTCATTCCTTTCAAGAAATTGTCTCCTTAATCATCTCCAGTCAGGTTTCCGCCCAGGCCATAGCACAACCACGGCTCTAGTCCACATTACGGATGATATCAGGTCGGGCATGGAGGAGGGAAAGCTAACGGTATTTGCCTTGCTAGACTTCAGCAACGCCTTCAATACTGTAGATTTCGATGTCTTGTTGGGTATACTGCGCTCTCTTAACATATCTCCATCGGCTATTGACTGGTTTCGAAGTTACCTGTATGGTCGCCAGCAGCGTGCTTGTATAGAAAATGTTTACTCCTCTTGGTGCACTACAACTGCGGGCGTACCTCAGGGCGGCGTGTTATCACCTTTACTTTTCTCAGTTTTTATTAACTCAATCACAAATCAATTATTTTCTTCCTACCATCTTTATGCAGATGATTTACAAATTTACTTACAAGGTACTCCAGACGAATTAACAGAAGTAGTTAATACAATTAACAGAGATTTGATGAAAATATGTAACTGGAGTAAGGAGTATGGGCTGAGTGTGAATCCGACCAAAACACAGGTCATTATAGTGGGTAGCCCCCGGCTACACTGTAGATTAAACTTCCAGCAGATACCAGACATTGTTTGCAGCGGCTTGATTGTTCCCTTCAGTGAGAAAGTAAAAAACTTAGGGATTCTTATGGATAGGTACCTATCCTGGGGTCCCCAGATTGGAGAGGTTAGCCGCAAACTATTTGCGGCAGCGGGGTCTCTGCGAAGGTTACGAAACTTTCTTCCCACAAACACTAAAATTGCGCTCGCACAATCTCTTCTTCTTCCCATCCTTGACTATGGTGATGTCAGCTATCTAGATCTCACCGAAGACCAACTAAATAAACTTGAGCGACTCCAAAACCTTTGCATTAGATTCATATTTGGATTACGCAAATATGACCATATCTCAGAGTTTCGTTCTAAACTCAAGTGGCTCCCAATACGCTTTCGCCGGAATGCTCATATTCTTTCTCTTTTATACAGTATTCTGTTTCTCCCTCACACCCCCTCTTACCTTAAAGAACGCTTTCAGTTCTTACACAACACTCATTGTAGGGACCTGAGATCATCAAAGAATTTGAAACTTAAAATGCCTAAACATTCTACCCGGTTTACAGACAAATCCTTTACTGTGCAAGCAGTAAGACTCTGGAACAATTTGCCTGAAACAATCCGTCACGCTAAAACCTTGCCCGTTTTCAAAAAGCTAGTGAAGGATTATTATCTGTCATTATAATTTATTGTTATTTATTTTAGTCTGTGTATGTATGTATCTGTATGTATGTATGTGTATGTATGTATGAGTATGTTTATATGTGTAATATGAGTAGATGTATGTATATATATATGAATGTATGTTGAATATTTTTGAATTTAGTGATTGTTTTTATTATTCACATACTAAATTTAAGATTTGTGCACCCCACTACTGTTACCCCTATTAATGTCAATTACCATAATTTCCGTACTAAGGTTGTCTGTAAGAGATCGCCATGAGCGATAAGACCGCCAATTGTCACATTTGTAAATTGTATCTCTTTTTTTTCTATCTGTTATAATGTGTGTACAATAAAGATAAATAAATAAATAAAATAAATAAATAAAATAAAAAAAGGTAGATAACGCACCGCCTTGTTCTTGTTGAAGCAGAAAAAAGGCGCATAGTACCACGACGAAAAGTTAGTGCGTATCGTGTGTGTTTACCCAAGTAAACACTTTGATATGCACTAACTTTTCGTCAGTATTGTACAAGTATCGACAACTTAATTAGAAACAGCCTAATTAATGTTATAACTGGGAGGTCAATTATTAATAACTAGCTTTTACACGCGGCTTCGCTCACGCTGTCTTTCATCCCCTGATTTATCCCCTTAGGGGTGGAATTTTAAAAATTCATTTCTTAGTGCTCACTTACGTTATATAAAGAACCTACATGCAAAATTTCAGGATTCTAGCTTCAGCGGTTTGGGCTGTGCATTGATCTCTGGCTATGTCAGTCAGTCAGTCACCTTACTCTTTTATATATATAGATAGATAAAATAAAATATATACCACTTATTTTTAATAGAAAAGACATGTCAGTCTTCATTCAAACATGTAAAGAAAAATTGATACCTATCATTAAAAATACAACAACAATACTTAATGATGGACTTGAATAAATTAATTTCATTATAATCTGAAGTTTTAATAATAAATTAAGACAATATCTAATATTCATAACCGGATTATAATTTTCCCAAGAATAAGTAAATACATTTGTATTCATTCAATGGTAAAAAGAAAAAATCAAAAAAACTAAGTAATTATTTACTCAACAAACCAAAATCTAAATAGAAATATTATGCTGTCATTTTCAACAGCATTTAATAGTCCACTGCGTGACATAGGCCTCTCCTTAGAGAGGAGGCTTTGGCCTACTATACTACCCTGGCCAGACGGGTTGGTATAGGGGTTTGTTTCGAGTTCTACTTCTATTCGCAGTGACGTTGTCCTGTGTAGTCCCTTAGTCGATTCTTACCACATTCATGGGATAAATAAGGGTGGTAACCAGCATTGCCAGATGTCCTAATTTTGGTGGGACGTCCTGATTTTTTATATCAAAATTGGAATATTTTGTCTCGCTTTTTTGGCTAACTGGCTGGTTGCCGAAAGTGAACTTAGTTACCTGAAAAAACTCACAACGCTGGTAGTAACACTGTCTAGTAACTTAATCCATCACCACACAGAGTTATAAAGGTTAAGCTTTTAATAATTATAAATAGATATTATTTGCAGCAGATGATCAAAATTGATTCAGTTCTGCCATTGGCAAACTAACAAGGGGGAATTAATGGCAGCTTCCCTATTTAGCACATAATTAGCTTTTTTAGTAATTTATCTGCATTTAAGTAGGTATAGTAGGTAATTTTAATCAATTTATTATTAGCTATTCCCCCAGCACCCACAATTACTTAATTGTTTTATTTAGTATTTCCTTTGGTACACATTTTTCTAATAGATATTGTTTATAAATATTTATCAAAAATAAAATCGTACATTATGTTACAAAATTAAATACTTATATAACTTTGAGAAACACCTAAGTAATATTTTGGTGAAATCCAAATCATATATTAACATTTGTTTAACCATAATCAAACATTTAGCCATATTTGCAACAAAATAAAACGAATTTTAGACAAGGGCTTTCAGAGCAATATTTAAAAAAGTAAAAAAACATACAAAACACTGAGACAGAGTCACAGCCTTAAAAAGTACAGACTGACTTTTTGTTAAACAAATCGGTAATAACACTGGTCGAAAAATAAAAATAAAGACATATTTACTCACCGCTCTTCGGCAAACTCCTGATAACGTTGACTGCAGCGTTGAACTTTTCTTCCAGAGACATGTTTTAGAACTTTTTTAACACAAAACACTTAATATTTTATCACGCACTTTGGACTTGTCTGAATAAAATAACACCAAATCACTGCACAAACAGCGACATGTTTTAATCAATAATCACTATCGATTAAACATGAAACAGCTATCAACGTTTGTGACGGATCAACGGTATAAATAATTATATTTATAACCAGACAGGACAATAACAAACTTAAACCGCGCAGTAAACTAAGAATATCACATAATATTAAAATGAATACAATATTGAACTCAGCCCGAACGAGTCTTATATTACATGCAATGACATGTAATGAAATGATGATTAAATGTCATTGTTGTAGTGCTGCTGCTGACGTGTTGTTGAAGAGACTTTCGATATCGACAAAGTAAAAAAATATCAATCAAATTGAAAACCTCCTTTTGGAAGTCTGTTAAAAAGTAGCTGTATGATTTCTTTCTACTGATAAAAAGGAAGTGTCCATTTTTTGTATGAACGTTGGTTCTTTATTCCGAGTGAAATTCATTATAGTTCAAATAACACTGATAGCTATCACCTAAAATAAGGAATAAAAAAACTAGTGAAATAAAGAACTCTACACACGTATACCTAAACATAGGTAATGCTAAACCCTGCATTTAATAAAAAAATAAAGTTATTTTTTATATTTCCTATAAACATTTTTATTGTAATGATGGGATGAAAAAGAGGAAATGTCAATATCAAATATGCTACTTATTCACTAGGTAAATCACTAGTAGGTTACGCTTTATACCTCAGCGTGAAGTGTTTTTCTTTACATTTTTACAAATCTCAGAATGCTTTACAGTAAAGTACTCAAAGTACATTTTTATCTAAAAATATTTGGTTTATAGTTAACAGAATATTTTAGGAACATAAAGCATTTTCGGAAAACATTGTCATAACGATATTTCCTAGTATTTTATTTCTTTAAATAAATTTATAAATGTTACAAGATGTGCACTTGCTGGTAAATGAAATTTAAACTGGTTGAACTAGTAGCCGATTCTAATCTAGGGAATAAAAAAGGCTAGGAAGAAAGAATTTTTTTTATTATTGCGTAGATAAGTCTTCTAATTAAGTCAGAGTATTTATCAAACCGCTCATATTTTCATTATACCTTAATTATAGCTTAATTTTTATCCCAAACAAATAAGTAATTGTCATTGGTATACTTTCTTAATTCTTATATACACGCCTTAACACGCCTAATGTATTAAAAAAATTTGTTCGAAATTCACATAAGGGGATGTCAGGTTAATATACTCTTATGGATTTAAGAACATGAGCTATGATAACGGCTAGGAAGCTAGGGAACAAAGGGGATTCTATTACTTAGACTCTGCTCTCCGTCCGTCTGTCACCAGACTGTATCCCAATAACCGTGATAGTTAAACATTTGAACTTTCACAGATGATGTATTTCTATTGCCGCTATAACAACAAGTACTAAAAAGATTAAATATTAAGTAAATAATATAAAGTAATTGAAGTATTTAATAATATAAAGTAAATATTTAAAGGGTCCCCCATAACACAAACGTGTTTTTTTGGCGTTTTTATAGATAATATAAATAGAAACCTTCGTGCACTAGTTCGACTCACACTTGGCCGGTTTTTTAATTTATTTAAAAACAATGATACAATATTTAGTCATGCACAGGACTAGTTATTGCGGAGAACCTCGGGGTGACCTATGTCCAGCAGTGGACGTCTTTCGGCTGAAATGTTTTGAGTTACTGCACAATTCACATTGCAGGCTCTTGGGATTTTCGGAGAATCTGAAACTAAAAATGCCTAGGCATGCCACATAGTTCGCTGACAAGTCGTTCTCGGTGCAAGCAGTTAGACAATGGAAAAATTAACCTGAGCCCTGAGGCAAATAGACAAGCTAAATAAATAAATAAATATTTCGGACACAGAACGCCATCTAGTCCCAAACTAAGCAGAGCTTGTACAACTGATATAAATATATATATACTTTTTTTTGTAAATACCTACATAATATACAAAGAAAACACTCAAACTCCGAAACAAACATTTGCAGATCATACAAACATTTGATCCGACTCGGGAATCTATGCAAGTTTTGGAGAAGCAAATCACAGATTAGATTTGTCATATGTATTGGTGTGTTTACTGAAGATGCATGTATTATGTTTTAAGCTCTTGTATAGCTATTATCGCAGGCTTTGAGCGCGGCGACCGAATCAAGAAATCCCGTAACGTAACGAAAATAAAACCTGACACCCGAAGCTCGCACGTATCCAGACGAGCTACTCCGAACAACGAATCTGTCTGTCTCTTTCACGCACTCTAGTGACGATGTTGGTACTAATTTAATATTTAAGTATTTTTCATTTACAATATTATACATACTGGACTGCCTCGTTGGTCTAGTGGTTGGCGTGTGCGACTGCTGATCATGAGGTCTCGGGTTCGATTCCCGGGTCGGACCAAATGTTTGTATGATCTACAAATATTTGTTTCGGAGTTTGGGTGTTTTCTATGTATAATATGTATGTATTTACAAAAAAAAAGTATGTAACATGTATTTATATCAGTTGTCTAGTACCCATAACACAAGCTCTGCTTAGCTTGGGACTAGATGGCGTTGTGTGTTAGATGTCCGAAATATTTATTATTATTATTTATTATTATTATATGCAATAGCCTTACCGTGGCAGTCCCCGAGTGCCACACGTATTTTTTTATATTATTAATTTTAGCTCTTTTAAAACTTAGGTACACCTCATACTATTCGAAATAAAAATTTACAATATCCGTGCTGCAAAGGTTGTCTGTGCAAGATTTTCAACTTTTGTGGTGTGCAATAAAGTTGTATAAATAAAATGATGATGATAAATGAGGCAAATATTCTTCTATTTATTAAGTATGCCACAAAAGTGTCTAAAATAAAAATATTCAAAGGTCTCGATTTATGTCTTTGACACACAGAACACTGCTTTGACAACACTAAGTGAAAATTGTAATATTTCTAAACATTGCCATACCACAAAATTAGAATAATTTGAAGAACTTTTATTCGGAAACATTCAGCACTATATGAAAACCTTAGAGCCACAGACGTATAAAGAGAAGCAGACTAAACATAATTATACGCACACATTAACCATGTAAAAATATATCGTTGTCACTTTCACTCTAACCTAATATTGTATATATCTTTATCCCTTTTTTTCTTATATGGCTACAATAACTCACACATAGACACATCGGAGGTCGTGCCGTCTTGCGGCACGTAGCTTGTCAAAATAAGCTACACAACGGCATGCTGACGTTTGTGCTGTGGTGTTTTTTATTTTATTTTGTTACTACAAGCTGCTTAAAGAACTAAAATATAATGGTGAAGTGTTGTGCCCCGAAGTGTGCGAACGCATCTTACAAAAAAATCTCCAGAAATAACCTTCCACCGGTATGTAAATATCATTTTATTATTGCTTGCCTATTTTTTGTATTTAACATACTAAGCAATGCCTTTTTTCCCTTGACATTAAAAGATACGTTAGGTTCTTTAGAAAAAAAGCTGTTGTGACTAGATTACTAAGTGAAATACATAAAATTTTATTGAAAATGTTTCTTGAAGACGTAGTTTGACATTTTAAGTACTAGGGCAATTAACAGGGTCGAACTCAGAACTTATTTTTAGGTGTATTGATATTTTGATATTGATTGTGTAGCGTTGTCGGTGAAGCAGAAAAAAACGTATGTTAATACTCAATAAACCTCTTTTTACAGATTCCCCAACAATGAAGACTTAAAAAACCTTTGGATTAAAAATCTTACTAAAAAGGACTGGCAACCTAAATCGAGCAATGCGATATGTTCAGCACATTTTGAATCGCATTTATTATCCAGAAGAGGCCACCGCACAATTGTGAAATTATATATAGATATAAGGTGTAATCATTTTGCTAAAACCAATCAAACATCGGAACGAAATTATTTCAAACGAATTGTAATTTTTAAAAATAAATAAACACATCTAAAAGTTTTTGGTTTTTATTTTCTGTTTATCACTTACATAACCCAAAAGAAGAACATACAGCTAAACAGAGCTCCAGTTTAACTGTAACCACTTTCAATCAGGTGGGCCGTGTGCTTGTCTGCCATCTGCCTCGTTGGTCTCGCGGTTGGCGTGTGCGACTGCCGATCATGAGGTCTTGGGTTCGATTCCCGGGTCGGACCAAATGTTTGTATGATCTACAAATATTTGTTTCGGAGTTTGTGTGTTTTCTATGTATAATATGTATGTATTTACAAAAAAAAAAGTATATATGTATTTGTATCAGTTGTCTAGTACCCATAACACAAGCTCTGCTTAGCTTGGGGCTAGATGGCTTTGTGTGTTAGATGTCCAAAATATTTATTTATTTATCTAAGTAGCAAAGAAAAAGTCCTAACAGATGACCAAATTTGGTACGTACCGATCCACCGAAATTGGTATGCTCCGAAACATATTTGTTCGCTTGCGGAGCACTAGCAGTCCCCGGACATTATTATTATTATCGGACATATTAATGGGCGTCTTTCGGCATGCAGCATAGGCTCATACACGTGTATTTCGAGTTACAAAATATTAATTTAAAGTGCAATCTTTCATTGCTGAATTCGGCACTGTGTTTTGTGTCTGTGTGAGTAATGTTTGTATGTAGTGTAATTGACACGCATTTGCATGGATTGTGTTTAGTCTGCTTCTCTTTATACGTCTGTGCTTAGAGCATATATAAAGAGAGGGGCAGTTGAACGGGCGGAAAGTGTGATTAAGCAAGCTTTTGATTGGTTGGTGTATTTCACGCCAAATCAGTAATGCAAATTGGTATGTGCGGCCAATGCGTCCACCAATCAGAAGCTTGCGTGAGAGAAACAGACACCAACCAAACTCAGTCTCTCTCTCTCTACTCCGATCCGCCGGTTCAGCTGCCCTTCTAGGTATATATGCTCTAAGAAATTACTTGAAAATAATTACCCTCAGGAACAGAACAAAAGTTTTTTTTTTAAATTTACCAAGCATTATACAAGAAAACTTATTCGTATGTATATTAAATTTTTATAGAATCATTATACAAGAGAGCTTAGTCTTAAATTATATTTTGATATTAAAATTGTAATCTTAATATATTATTGTTATTTTAAATATTACTGTTTTCATCAGCATTCAGTAAAAGGCAATAAGTTTGTATTACAGTAAAAAGCATGTAGTCTATTGTTTGTGGTTCAAATTCTTATTAGTTCTGTGTGCGATCGGCGATATTTTTTATCTGTGACTAAATTTTGATCTTTTCGCTCTTGTCAAAATAAAAGCGAGTCTCCGTTGATTCGTAAATTGCGAAAATTCATCTAAAGGTAATTAATCCCAAAAAGATATTGAAATCATTGCGTTAAAGTGAAAATTAAATATATTTTAGTGATTTGCAATAGGGTCTAAATATACATTCGTTAATATTTTAATGTTTCAAATCGGTGAATTAGCCAAACTCGCGCTTATCATAATGTTTCTACAAGTGTATTATTAATTTATCATATTAGTGATATTACGGGTATTTATTAGTCGACAAACGTACAGTGCTATTTATTAAGTGTATTTACCCTTGAAAATATATACAAGTGTTGATAATTCAGTGTAGTATTCGTATATGGTCATTCTTCTTGTTGTCCATACCATTTCTGGTCAATTGTCGTGTATCCTTTGTTTCTTTTTTATGTCAAAAGCTTGTGAGTTAGATATTGGTGGATGCAGTTTAGTTTACCATACGTATTTTGGTTTATATATGCAGTTACACATTGGAGGCACTTCTCTGAACTATATTTTACGTACTATCGTATCACCGGTAACATGTACCTGTGTATAGAAAAAACTGAAATTTCCGATTAGAAAAATATTGTAATACATAAAATACTTAATTACAAAGAGGTAACATGATATCTTACATAATTAATATTCAGTTTGATCTCCTAGCTGTAAAAGGCTAAGCATGTTATTGAATTGTGTTATTCATCAATATTTAAGCTTTAGATTAGGACTGCTATCATAGCATTATAAAAAAACTAAAATGATCCAGAAGCATCTCAATAGGCAGACATAGTGTGGGTCACCATGCTGCATTGTCTGCATTCACAATGAGTATGGTGACCACTACTCTTGAATTCGGCTCAAGATTTCCAATATTTATTTGAAAAATGTCCAAATTTTATTTATTGTCAGTCTTTTCTAATATATAAATTAAAAAAAAACTAGTTCATAGAATACAACTATGGCAGAGTTAGTATTTCCAACTTACACAAGTGCTGTTAAAAGTTTTGTTCGTTCCCAAAGTTCATATAGAATTCATTTTGAACATTGTAGAGTAGCATTATAACCTATAACCTTGAACTGCAGAATTAAACATGAGTCAAGAAGTTGAGTATGTTTAGAAATCTTTCCATAATAACCTTAGGTTTTACTCTTTACCAGATATTTACCTGACCTGACTCACAATTACCACTCCAGAAGGATCAAAGATGCCGGAACTCACTGAGCTTGACAAGGCCACCGCCTCCATGACCGAGAAGCGCAAGGAAGAAACTGCTTCATCTGACAGTGATTCTGATGACACTATCCCTGAACTGGAAGATGCTGGTATGTATTTTTCAGTTACAATATGTTAGGCTTTCTACACATTAGAGAGTTTCTGTGCCGATGCATGCATGACTCTCTGTTCCGGCGGTATGGTCAGCGGGTAATGGGCAAGGTGTGTAAGAGGCCTTACAGGTATCTTGACTATGTGGATAGCGTTGTGGTCGATAAACAATAAAAGATAGTAACTAGCATGTCACATAATTAGCTAGTTATTATAAAGGCACTTCCCATTCAACATATTTTTTTTTTTTTTTTTTATGTGTGGAAATCCCATCGGACCGTCACCCCACCGGTTTACGGCGGGGCGGTGTGTCGGACTCGAACCGACCAAAACCACACTGTGCCACTCTGCGCCTGTGAAGGGAGGAATCCGGGAACTGCAGTTATTAACACATCCCCTCCCAGCGCTTGACCGCACTGAAGCGGGCACCGTCTGCTGTCAAAGTCTCAATTTAGGCGACGTACGGCACACGCGTACGTCGCCCCCTCGCGGGTGGCCATTCAACATATCTAGATTAACCAACGCAACTCTCAAAGGACAGACTGGCACATTTCCAGTTTTCCTTCTTTTTGCAGTGCTGTTGTCCTGTTTATTTTGTGAGTCTTTACAACATCTACAGGATGCATAGAGATAGTTACACTCAGTGAATCCAACCAAGTGGCATGCAATTGGAGAGGCCCATGTCCAGCAGGTGGAATTATGATGATGCCATTGGGTATTTTTAACCTTTCGCCATACCACACAACAATGATACCAATGAAACCTTTATCATTATCATTCTCTTTTTGATGTCTACTTAATATTTTCTTAATAGTTTTGCTTTTTATTTACCAGGGGCACCAGGTGCAGGTGGCATTGCCAACCCCATTGCCGGCATCGACATTGTCTCAAAGGCTAAACAGTCGCGAGGAGAGAAAAAGGCGCGCAAGATTATGAGTAAACTGGGCCTGAAGCCTGTAAGTTGATATGGCATTCATCTTTCATGAGAATTAATGTACACAAAAAATAAAATTGTCTATTTGTACATTGATACCGACCGATTTTAATGGCATTTTCACTGGCGGAATGCTGATGTAATAGGTAGTAACTTAGGCTACTTTTTTGACTAGCTTTGCCCAGCGGCGTTACCTGCGGTTGTTGTTGTTGTAAAAATACAACAATAACTGCAGGTAACACCGCGGGGCTCAGCTAGTCTCACATAATTGAAATGATTGTAAATTTCCAGCTGTACTCATTATCGCTTTCATTGTACTGTAAAGGCATTGAAAGACTTTAAAGACATAGTGTTTCAAGCCATCCAACAATGATAAATTATGGTAATATTAAAACAACATACATTACAAAATAGGAATTAAAAACAAGGTTATTGATGTGATAAAATAAAATTAAACAAACCCACAAATATTTGGAAAACATAGCCAATATAACCATTCTTTCATAGTCAGGTCATGAGTACTCATTGTGGTTTATTGATATCAATAGAATCTAAACCATATCCTGGCTGTAATTCTGTTTTACTTGCGGTTAAATTGTTGAGTATATAAATATACTATATAATGATAAACAATATAATGTTTTAATTTGTTAGGCTAAAAGTTAAACAGCTTAATGTCTATATGTTGCAGAACTTTTGAGTTCTTGAAAAGTACACAAACCAACTTAACATTTTGATATGTATAGATATATTAGCTTTTGCCCGGGGCTCCGCCTTCATGTATGTCGGTTATCACTGTAATTAGTAGCCCGTGTCCTTCCTCAAGAATCGCAAGTATCCATGCCAAATTTAATCGAAATCGGTGCAGTGGTATTGTCGTAAAATAGGTACGCTTAGTATTTACATTCTTCATTTGCTGACACTAATGATGATCAAATATTTCACATAGTGTGTTGATTCACCATGAAATCTACCTTGGCTGTGTCTGAAGTGTCAATGAATGAAGTCTCCAGCACCATTTATATGACAGGCTTTTAGAGTGTGTTATATTATTTTTAGAAATTCATTTTTTTTTCGGTATTTATTCTGGTAAACTTTGTAAATATGAGTCCTTGCTAGATAGTTTTATCGCCTCCGGAATAACCTGCAAACTAAAAAAACTACTGAACGGATTTGGATGAAACTTTGCAGTAAGCTTATACATCAGAATAACACATAGACTACTATTTGCCGCGATAACCGACATACACGCGGGCGGAGCCGCAGGCAACATCTGGTATACTATATACCAGTAAACAGTCATTTTGTGAATATTAATTGATTATAATCAGAACTATTTTGTGGACTTCAGTATTTGGCAAACCGTTTTAGTTGCTTAACTGAAGTGTATACTTGTGTTTTACATAAAAACATTTATTCCCAGGTTCAAGGCGTAAACAGAGTCACGATACGCAAGTCAAAGAACATTCTTTTCGTGATCAATTCGCCCGATGTATACAAGAACCCGCATTCGGACACCTACATTGTGTTTGGTGAGGCTAAGATTGAGGACCTGTCACAGCAAGCAACAATGGCCGCGGCTGAGCGTTTCAAGGCGCCTGAGAGCGCTGCAGCTGGTACTGACGCTAGTGCTGCTGGCACGGTAAGCATTCAAGCAATTTTTTCATTGTAATTCTCAAGAATATGGAGTAGATATCCTATCCTATATCCGAAAGAAAACCTAAAACAAACTCAATACTAAATAGTCTGTCCAATGTGGTATAGACAGTAGGTCAAAACTTCCTTTCTAAGAAGAGAACTATGCTAGCAGTAAACCATTTAGGGCTGTTGGGCATGATGATGACTAAAAAAATAAACTTGATTAGACTTGGGGCAAACGCAGGGAAATGCTGGTGATGATTTGCAATTAAGGCCAAGGCTTATGCCGGCGGGTTAAGCCGCGACGGTATGCCATCGCTAAAGGCGGCAGAGTTATGAATAATCTGGCAGCTTGTTTGCACGGCACAGCAACCCGCCGGTATGGTGTGTAGGAGGCCTAACACGTAGCTGTAATGTAATTGTTTCTTCGTCGATGACACTGATGATGATCACACTTACATGTTTTGATTTACTGTGAAATCTTCCTTGGCTGTGTCTGAAGTGTCAAAAACCAAAACAAATTAAATTTTATATCAAAGGGCGTCCATTACTTATGTGAGCCGTTTAGGGAAGGGTCGAGCCGAATCTCAGCTAATCTTACTTTGGGTCTTGGCGATTATCACGTGTACAGTGAATGCATCCTTAGTTAAAATCAACTTTAGAAGATACTGTAAAACTCAAATTCATTTTTACTTCTTTTTTTCTGTAGACTGTTGCACCTATAGCTGAAGAAGAAGACGAAGATGGAGTAGATGAGACTGGAGTAGACGATAAGGATGTGGAAATTGTGATGTCACAAGCCAATGTGTCACGGGCGAGAGCTGTCCGTGCTCTAAGGAACAATCAGTCGGACATCGTCAACGCTATAATGGTATGTATTTACAAAAGTATAAGGTTTAAATTTGCTTGAAATATTCAACACCTGTAAAACCTATATAGACTGAACTGATGATGAAATAGTTTGAATGGACTCTCGAATTTTCTCTGAACTCTTTGAATGAACTCGCCACTTCCTACTGCTCTCAAGTGTTGTGGGTTCAGTATCCACATGAGACTTGTGTTGTCCACAAATAGGTTAGTGTGGGGTATTCTTTGAGTCCATATATGTAATTTTGTAAAGTCCTACACAATAATATAATCCTATTGTGTGAGTAGTCTATTAAAAATGCTGTAAATTTGCTTTTTTATATTTTTTTACTAATGGTTTTTGTTTATTTTTTTGCAGGAGTTGACGATGTAAATGAAAACCTCATAGTCAAAAAGTATGCTAACTGTTCTAGCTTTAAGTCTCTGTTAACATGATTCACGAGCGAGATAGCTACATGTTTGTACTTCTCGCTCTCTCTCACAATACCGAATGGAATCCAAAGTGTGGTCGCAAGACAAATGATTTATAAGGATATGGGAATGTATATAGGCTATTTACGTCAATACAATAAAATTATGGTAATACAACTCGTTGTTTTATTTCTTACTGATCTATTGTTCGAGAAACCTCTGTGCAACAGTTTGAAATCTATTTATCTGTTGATTCTCCGAGAGATTAAACGAAATTAAGAAAATTAATAACAAAATATGTAGTTTGAGTATAATTTTATTTTCTAAATTACCACCACTCATTCTGTTGACACAACATCAATACAAGATCTCGAAAAGTTGTGGGAAGGGAAATAATGAAAAGAATACATTGCGAGTTATTGTAAGTTAAAATAATTATATGGTTGTATAACTACTTAACCCAAATACTCGTATTTTTAGCTAGGGATCCTGAAGGATCCTTGCCACAAGAGACCAATTATACCTAACGGGGGTGGCTAAGTAATACATATGCTTTTGGTAGGAAAATTGGGATTGTTTCGTGGTGAGTGCGAGACTGGAGGCCCAACGATGTAGAAATATCACAAGGCCGCGATGGTGTGGGGGGTTATCATGCTGCATTGTCTGCATTTGAATGAGTATGGTGACCACCACTCTTGGATTCTGCTTTTGCTTTCCATCAGGCACGAGTAGTCAATTTCGCAGGCCCATACATGAAATATATATAGGTATACGAGCAGGCGCGGTTCCAGGGGGGGGGGTCACAGGGGACGTGCCCCCCCCCAAAATCTGCTACTAGAACCTGATTTTCTTGTTCTTATCAGTTTCCATAATTGTTCAATCGAGATAAGAATTCAAAGGATAGGAACTCTTTGAGAGAGTTATCTCTGGCCGTATCAGCGAGCACCTGTCGCGAGTGGGCCCTGATCTATCGGACTACCAATTTGGATTACAACGGGGACGCTCGACAATGGACGCTAATATATAGATGTGTTCGCTCCCTATCGGGGTCGGCAGTCCGATCGGGGTGGTGGTGTTGGTAGTTAGCCTTGATATCGTTAATGCTTTCGGCACCCTTCAATGGGGCGCGATTAGGGAGGCCCTTGAATATCACGAGGTGCCGACTTACCTGCGTGCAGTCATAGAGGTCTATCAGCGCGACAGGACAGTGAAGTTTGTCGATCGGAACGGAGTGGAAAATTGAAGGGAGGTGTGTTGTGGGGTTCCCTAGGGCTCTGTATTGGGCCCATTGTTATGGAACCTCGTATACGATGCGGGCCTTCGCACTAGTCTGACTTCGGGCAGGAACCACCCTGCTCATACCTCCGGGTGGATGACACCGAAGTCCAAGTGGGTCAGTACATGAAGTACCTCATCATGGACAATCGGTAGAACACCAAACTAAACTCAATCTCTCTCTACTCCGATCACGCTTTTCGCGCGTTCAGTTACCTCTCTAGATATATATGCTCTAAGGTGGAATATTATGCCTAGAGCTTATCTGTCAATTTCGATGTAAAAATAAAAATAACCTGCCTGAAATATCCACCCTGTCGGGGCTGTCACTCAGTGTCAATCTGTCATTTGGTTTTTGTTTCCAGTTTCATGAAGAATTTGGAAATTAATCTAATTTCATCTTGAGTTTGTGCAGTGATATCATTGTGAAATATGGCTCTGTTCCCCGGAGCGGTAGCCTTTGACGAGTATGGACGTCCATTTATCATCCTAAGAGACCAGGATAAACAAAAGAGGCTTACCGGTACCGATGCTTTGAAGGTAATTTTAAAACTCCTCTCTTCTTTCGATTCCCATATCTACATAAATTCAATAGTTTAGAGTCTTGAGATGCTCTCCAATTAGATTTAATTAGATAATTTCCAAATAAATTATAACCTAGTCATTTCAAAAGTAATTTCAAATTTCGATGATTTTCACTATAAATGAGCATTTTATCAATAAAAGTTATATCAAAATTTAAATTTAGCATGATCTAAATGATTTAGAAGTTCTTATATACTCTTATAATACATAGTTTTAGAATTACAAGCACTTGAAAAATCAGGTGCTATGAATCACATGATCGTTACCGAAGCAAGCTGTACCTTTTTTTATTATAATACTTCTCGAACTTACTTTTCAATATTCTGAGGTTGATCTTCGGACTATTTTAGTAGTAATTAAACGTATTTCAGTCAATAATTACTTATTATTTGAATGTATAAATATTGCTAATAATTACGACAATTTCCTTTGTACTAACACAAATGTTGAAGGCAATATGTGTATTTATGCACGCTCCTTAAAAATAAAATTTCTAATAATGTTAAAGACAAAGACATTAAATAATATGAAGAACATTCGTAAAAATAACCATTCAAGAAAACCAGTTAGATTTATAAATGTAGATATTTAAACAAGATGCTGATGATGAATTCAAATATGTGTGTGTGATTGATTCACCATGAAATTACCTTGACTGTCTGAAGTGTCTTAAAAAAAAAATCTTAGATTTACACCTTCCCATGGTTATATTCAACAACTTTAGACAAACAAAACACACAAAAGCACAAATCCCATTGATCCATAGACTATATGTTAAACTCTTTGATAAATATATTCTAAGACAAGGAAGAAAATAAAATTCATGAATAATTAATTCACTGTACACAGATGGTTATTAAAATAAAAAATTATGCATCATACAGTCGCACATTCAAGCGGCACGCCAAATCGCCAGTATCCTCCGCACATCTCTTGGACCTCGTGGCCTGGACAAGCTTATGGTATCTCCTGATGGTGATGTGACCGTAACCAATGATGGCGCCACCATTCTGAAGCTTATGGATGTAGAACATCAGATTGGCAAACTTCTAGTACAGCTGGCACAGAGTCAAGATGATGAGATCGGAGATGGCACTACTGGAGTAGTGGTGTTGGCTGGTGAGTGTATTTGGTCTCTTATTTTTTTTTGAAAGACATCTTCAATAGAAATATTCCTGTGTCACAGGGAACCTAAAAAACATAAATGAAAAGGTCACAAAGAAAACTCAGATTCAGTACAACAATTTGTGGGTCACACAAAATGTTGTCCTATGTCCTCATGTTAGATGAATAGTAGGAGCTATAGGATACTAACAACTGTCTGTTATGCATTGAAATAAGACTCATTTCATAAGCACAAAAGCTGTTTTGACAGGCTTCTAGAAATTTCTGTAAATCAGCAAAGCTACTTGCTTTTTAACTGACTTAAAAAAAAGGAGGAGGTTCTAAATTTGACTGTTTGTTACTTCATAACTTTCGACTGGGTGAACCGATTTTGACGATTCTTTTTTTATTTGAAAGCTGGTGCTTCCCATGTTGGGACCACATTACAATTTGGTACAGTTCTGTCATGTCATCCATGAGAAAACCATATAAGTCTTCAATTTGCATTAAGTATGTGTGCGACAAATTGACGAATAACTCAATATCTCGCTAACCGATTTCGATGATTCTTTTTTTATTTGAAAACTGGTGCTTCCCATTTAAATTTGGTCCAAATTGAAGTCGGTTATTTTTTTTTGTTTAAATTTGTGATTATTGTGTAAAGTAGCATACAATAAAAAAATCTAATTAGGTTTGTATTTGAACTTTATATACAAGACACTAATGATGATGAAATTTTATGTGTGTGTGTTATTGATTTACCCTGAAATCAACCTTTACTGTCTGAAGTGTCTTAAAAATTATCTTTGATTAAAACTTTCCCATGACTAAGTATATAATCCACATACTCCAGAAGTATGCATATACAGTAGGGCCTCGATAATCCGAACACTCAAAATTATCGCCCTTGTTCGGTTTAATGAGGTGTTCGGATTATTTGTCAGCATCCTCATTTTGTATTTGGTTTATTGTCAAAGGCTCCTGACAATCAACATTATCAGTGCTTGATAAAAAATATTTGATCTCTTCTTCTGAAAGACCTTTGTTGGAAAAAAATGTTTAATGGAAGGTCATCTTCAGGGTCAAAGTCAGCCTGATCTTGGCCAGAAGTTTCCTCTGGCTTGAGTTACAACCGCCACAGAGCCTTTCAAGATTTTTTGATCAAATTTGGGGCACTTGTTGTCAACATTGAGCGATATTCTATGAAACAGTGTAGTTCGGATTATAGAGGCATTCGGATTACTGGGGGTTCGGATTGTCGAGGCCCTACTGTATACTTTATGTGACCAATTTGAGCCTAAAAGCAAGACTATCCCGCAGAAAGTGAAATGTATGGTCACATTATGGATACTCTCCTATAATGTAAATCCATGTTTATTCAGATATAGATTCATTTTTATTAACTTCAAATGGGTCCCATTTTTTTATAAGTAAGCAAAAAGTAAATACAAATTTGGTGTCTAGGTGCCCTCCTCGAGCAGGCCTCCAATCTTCTTGACAAGGGAATACACCCCATCCGCATCGCTGACGGCTTCGAACTAGCCGCAGCAACGGCGCTGGCTCATCTCGAAGGCGTCAGTGAAGCTTTCCCAGTGAACAAGGATACCAGGGAGCACCTGATCAAGGTTGCAATGACCACACTCGGTAGCAAGGTTGTTGTGAAGTGTCACCGGTTGATGGCGGAGATTGCTGTTGATGTAAGTATTTAACTAACTATTATTCTAAATGTGATTAAAATTACGTGGTTCTAAATATTATTGACTGCCTCGGTGGCGCAGAGGTAGGTATGTGACTGCTGTGCTGAGGTTCAATTCCCAAATCGGAACAAATCTCTGTACGATCTGTAAATATTTTTCGAAATTTAGATGTTTTCGAAAGCTCTGCTTATTTTGAGGCCAGATGGCGTGTAGCCTTTAAAAGACCGTGAAGGCTAAGATTATGGACCAATAACAACAACGACAGTTTGTAAGTATGGATGGATGGATGGATATTTGTTACTTTTACACGCAAAAACTACTGAACGGATTTGAATGAAACTTTACAGTAATATAGCTTATACATCAGAATAACATAATTATATACTATTTGCCGCGATAAGGGGCCGTTCAAGTATTACGTAAACACTATAGGGGGGTGGGGGGGTCTTGGCTTTGCTTATTTTTGATGACATGGGGGGCGGTGGGGTCTAGGTGGTGATTACGTCAGCAGTATTTATTTACTTTTTTACACATATCGCAACCTACACATTGTTCATGTTTAAAACGAAACACATTTTTGGGGATTCCCACAAATGATGCATACTCGCTTAGAATCGAATAGGGGAATTACCGCGCGCTATTCATATAACTATTTTTTCCGTTAATCTATTGTTTCGTTAAGACTGACAATTTGACGCACGCAAAAAGTTATCAAAGCAAATTATTATTTGTCTGTAACACAAACATTAATTTGCTTTTCTTACACTACGTTGATTGCCTTTCACCAAAGTTGAATTGTTTCATACAAAGATGTCGTTTCAAATAGACAAATACAAGTTTAATCCGTGGGAGAGCCACGCTTCCGCATGAATGGACCGGTGTGAAATAGCGCTTGCGCTGTGTTTTACCGAGTGAGTGAGGATACCGGAGGCCCATACCCCAACCCCTCCCCACATCTCTTTCCCCATCCCCCAAAGTTCGGAAACGCACTTGTGACGCTTCTGGTGTTCCGGGTGTCTATGGACGGCGGTATCGCTTACCATCAGGTGATACGTCTGCTCGTTTGCCGCCTATACCATAAAAAAAAGTTATACCAAAAAACTATAGCAAGTTTAAAAAAATGTCATACAACTATGATAGTACAAAATGTGCAGAAATCAATTAGCCTTTTTTTGTGCGGAAATCCCCTCTGATACCAAGAACTAGTGGCTATGTTGGACTCGAACCGACTTAAAACCGCACACCGTCTCGGGTACTAGAAGCCGGGGAACAAGATGCACTCTCGTTAGGAAATCCCTGGAACCCCGACGTATATCGGACCATCTACGGTTTGTAGACGGCCGCCTCCTGTGTAGGAACCTTGATGCATCTTTTCTATTTAGAAAAGGGCGCGAGCACTGTGTAGAACTCGCGCCACCACCCCGGCCTACTTCTGCTAGGGTGACTGGTGTCGTCACCTGTCACTCCAGGCTTGCACTTATGGAGGACGGAGTTCGTTTTGCGATCTCTGCCGCCCGAGTCGCCTGCGGCGGTACCAGGCCCGTTCCCGGGTCTGGCGGAAAGGAAGAGATTTAAACCTCTCCCGGTCCCGCTCCGCCATCTTCTTCGCAAGCATAACTTGCTCGCAGAAAGAGACGACAGAATTCCACGCGCTCTCGCTCCGCCACATGGCTGCGGCCATGTGGCGGAGCCATCAAGCGTATAATGAAAGCGAGCGAGAGAAGCCCCACTCCGATGGCCGCCACGGGATCCCGCCTCGGCTCGCCCCACGCCGGACATTCTGCCAGCGTGTGGAGTGCCGTGTCCACGGTCTAGCCATCGCAGTGGTGGCACTCAGAGGTTGGCTCCTTGCGGATCAAACACAGGTGCTCTCCAAGGCATCATATCCCAGTGATCACCTGTGTCAGCCGGTATGAGAGGCTCCCGTGATTCCTCTTGAGACAATCCTCCATAACGGGTCTTACCGCTGCAATAACGGCGTGCCCAAGAAATTAGTTAACAATAAGTAAAAAAAAAAATCGACTTCCAAAAAACATCCAACGAAAACTCTGCCAAAAAAACACTTAAAAGCGTAAAATAAACTGGTTCTTCATAAATTGCCTATACCTAATTCTTTATTCATTTAAATAGTACTATTATAATGTGTGCTAGGTACCTAGAATCTGTTTGAAGTCGGTGCTAAGTGACTATCGCTTAGACTTTTGTAATTGTTCGTTTGTATTCTTTTTGGCTTAGCACCAACTTCAAACAGATTTTAGGTACCTAGCACACATTATAATAGTACTATTTAAATGAATAAAGAATTAGGTATAGGCAATTTATGAAGAACCAGTTTATTTTACGCTTTTAAGTGTTTTTTTAGGCAGAGTTTTCGTTGAATGTTTTTTGGAAGTCGGGTTTTTTTTTTATAAAAAGTTTTTATTTTTCAGTTTTTAGTGCAAACAATCGTAGGTAAGTAGTAAGTTGAACTATTTCATCAAATTTCATCCTCAAGAATACAAATTAAGGTCTATACGTACGTGTAATATTAAAATCATCCTCTAATCCCTAACTGTTGAAGAGTTTAACCTTCTATCATCAGCTCACCTAAATAACTTGAAAGTATACGACTGAAGGTCTTTAGATACGTATGAAATTGAAAGAATTATCCTCCAACTCCTACCTGTTGAGGAGTTGTAACTTCCACCTTCCATCATCAGCTTACCTAAATCATTTGAAAGAATACGACTAAAGGTAACATTATGTACATATGATATTTAAAGATTTATCCTCCAACCAACAAACCGTTAAGGATTTGTACCTTACATCATCAGCTCATCATCATAAAATGATGACTACCAGACGCAAATACCGGTGTAACTTCAGAAAATAAACGAAAAACATAGTATGTGCCTATAAAAAATGAGGGTTTCCCTCGATTTCCCTGATCATCAGATCCTGATAGGCTGGCAATGGGACCACCTCGGAAGCATACCCTTTCGACTACAAAAAAAATATTATAAATCGGTCCACAACTGACGGAGTAATCGGTGAACGTACATAAAAAAAAAAAAAACATACAGTGGAACATAGAACCTCCTCCTTTTTGGAAGTCGGTTAAAAATACTGTTCATATTCCTAAAATACTGTTGAATATTCTTTTCAGACCTAAATATACTTTATTTCTTGTAAAAAAAGTTGGCAACCCTTAGTACCTACTCATAATACAATCTCTGCTTAGTTTGGGACTAGATGGCGTTGTGCTAGATGTCCAAAATATTTAGTTATTTAGTAATGTTTACGTAAGCATTGGAGGGGGGTAAGAGCTTTGCTTACTTTTGCTGACAAGGGGGGTGGGGGGGGGGTAAATAATAGTAATAAATCTGCTTACGTAATACTTGAACGGCCCCTAACCGATAGTACCTCTATAATTTATTTACTAAATATAATTGAATGCATTCGACGCCTAAATAAGTTTATTAACTAATCAAGGTTTTTCGTAAATAACCCAAAAATTTCAGCAAAAAATTAACTTTGAACAAGAAAAGTATGTAAAAACTTTTTTTACTGTTTCTTAAATTATCAGCATATTTATGAAATCATCTTTAAAAACATGCTGACAATAGATTTGTAAATTAAATTAATTTACATAAATAGTTCGTAGATAAGGGATAAGAACAAATTCAAAAACACACTGCACGTTTGGCCTAGTGGTTTAACGGTCACCACGCCGTTTCCTACTTCGCCAAGTGTCGTGGGTTCAAATCCCACGTAGGACAACACTTTGTGTGATCCACAAATTGTTGTTCTGAGTCTGGGTGTTCTTTGTGTCCGTTTCATGTATGTTTGTAAAGTCCCCCGCGATACAGGATTTATTCCTAGTGCGGGAGTTGTTTTTTAAAAAAAAAAAACTGCCTCCAGAACGCCACTGCTGGACACTTCTATTTAGAAAGGAGGTTAAAGTTTTTTGTTCCAACAGGCTGTCTTGTCAGTGGCTGACTTAGAGAAGCGCGACGTGAACTTCGAGCTCATCAAGGTAGAAGGCAAGGTGGGAGGTCGGATGGAGGACTCTATGCTGGTCAAAGGCGTCGTCATCGACAAAACCATGAGCCACCCACAAATGCCAAAGACTTTGAAGGTATGTTACTATTTTACGAAGTATTTGCGTTTGTATATCTCCTGTGCATTATCTATCGGCAAGCATTTATATAATACTTCCAAATTCAATATTGTTATTTCATAATGTTACATGTTAGGAAATGATGGATCTGAGAAATAAACCTTCTGACTTGTAAAAGAGATTTCACTTGGAATAATCGTCCTTAATTGTCGCCGAGGTCACTAGGTTAATCACTGATATCACTCCAATATTTATCGCACTGTAGCTCAAACTGACTGCTCTGCTGTCAATGAAGCGCCTTTTTAGATTTGCGCCACAGCAACTAGAAACTTCTAGTCAGTTTCGTGACAACGTAACACCGGAAAGAACGTCTCGAACATGACGTTTCCGCGAAATATAAACAAGCCAAACTCAGGACAACCAATCCATATTCGATTTTATGTGTATTGCTGTAAGGTTCATTATTCTGTGCCTCAAGAAATCAACGAGAAGTTTCCGATATTGAGACGCCTCGAGCGTCGTTCTAGAAATAGCTTTCTTCGTAACATTAAATTAAATTACCATCTATCAAGTTTAATTAATTTAATTTTATTGGTGTTTTTTTTTTTATTGAAATGTACATCAACATACATGTAGTCATCACAACCAGAAGTTGTATCAAATTATTAAAAATAATAGATACTACTGAATCTGTTTGTGTTAATCTATAACCTTATAATAAGAACTCAGAAAATAAAGATTTGGGATTTGGGACACAGGATTTATTCCTAGTGCGGGAGTTGTCTTTAAAAAAAAAAAAACATGGTACATATACCAAATATCATTCCTCCTTAGATTACTATAGTCGTTTTACGTTAAAAATTGTGACGTATTTGATCAGGCGCCGCCTCCCGACCAAACAGATTCCAAGAATTATGAGTATAGTGGCTCTTGGGTTCTACTCATGAAATGAAAGTGTCTAATTGATTCTTCTTGTACAGGATGTAAAACTCGCCATCCTCACCTGCCCGTTCGAGCCCCCCAAGCCTAAGACCAAGCATAAGCTCCAAGTTGGCTCTGTAGATGAGTACAAGGAACTCAGACAGTATGAGCACGAAAAGTTCTTGGAAATGGTGCAACGTGTTAAGGTAAGGATAACATTTATTTAAAACTAGCTGATTCACGCAACTTCGTTTATATCTCAAATAGACTAGATAATCCCTATTTTTACCCGACTGGAAAAGAAGGAGGGTTATGTTTTTCGAGTGTATGTATGTATTTATTGTATTTCTTTGGCACTTTCATGTGAGTGGTGTCAATAGATTCGTCTTAGTCGTTAGATTGACACTGGGTACATCATACATACGCATTCGCGTTTTTTATTTTTTTTAAAACTAATTTCTTGTTGCAGCAGTTTTGATTACTGCTCGGTTCTGATTGGTTCTATAACCTTCTTATTTAAATTGGTTATGCAAAACAAAAAAATAATAATCGAGGCTTTCAACCAAGTTGACAAACTTTTCAGCTTTATAATATTTAGTATAGATAACCATTTAATTCGTTAATCTATCTCTAGGATGCTGGAGCAACCCTGGCTATCTGCCAGTTCGGCTTCGACGACGAAGCGAACCATCTCCTCTTATCCCAGGGCCTGCCCGCCGTACGTTGGGTGGGAGGACCTGAGATGGAACTTATCGCTATTGCTACTGGAGGCAGAATCGTACCAAGATTTGAGGAGTTGACTCCGGACAAGCTTGGTTCTTGTGGACTTGTTAGAGAACTTAGTAAGTGCTTAATAACATATTTGTTTGAAGAATAAAACATTTTTTCAAACCCCATGTTAGATGTTGAGTAGTAAAAAAAAAACACAGGGATGAATCTGGAATTAATCACCCGCATTTAGCAGATTGTATTTAAGTTTTACCTATGTAAACAATATCAGAGGTTCTCTCAAACTGGGCATATCTTACATACTACTATTTTAACATACTCTTAGTATTTTTTATGGAATAGGCGGCAAACGAGCAGACGTATCGCCTGATGGTAAGCGATTACCGCCGCCCATGGACACTCGCAACACCAGAGGCGTTTCTGTGAGGCCGTGGAAACACTCCGGCCGAGCCAAACCCATTCAAGCCGAAACATACCTCTCCCACAAGTATAAAATGAAATCGCTTCTGCTATCTGTTCGCTTAGATCTTTCAAAAGTACTCGACAGGTTTTAATGCAGTTTTCAGCAATAGATAGTGATTCAAGAGGAAGGTTTATGTGTTGTAATATATGTGCATAATATAGTAGAAGACATCTGAGAATTTCAAAGACTTCCATGCCAAGCTGGGCCACGTCGCTAGTTTCTTAATACAAGATAGTAAACTTATTAGCAAAGGTGGTGGTTTTTTTTTCTTTTTTTTTTTTTTTGATTATTTAACTTGGCAATCTGTGTTAACACAATAAGCCATTCGGATGAGGCATCTATCTATGTCTTGGTATCAGAGGGAATTCCTATTCATCAAAGGTGCCTGTGAATTGAAAATGATATTTATAAACAAGAATGATTTCTCTCCCAGCATTCGGCACATCAAAGGAAGAGATGCTGGTCATCGAAGAGTGCTCAAACAGCCGGGCTGTGACAGTTCTGATGAGGGGAGGAAACCGCATGATCGTGGAGGAGGCCAAGCGTTCCGTTCACGATGCGCTGTGTATCGTGAGGAGTCTTGTACAGGTAATAACATCACACAGTTGCTTTAAAGATAATGCTTTATTTCTTACTGGAAAATTAGCAAGAAATTTTATTTAGTATGTTATCAGTATAATTATTAGAGATGTGCCGACTAGTCGACGACTAGTCGGTAAAGCCGACTATTCGGCAACAATCGTAGTCGACGATTAGTCGGCGAATAGTCGGCAAAAAGCGCCGACTATTCGGCTTATTACTTTGTATGTATTTTGTATATTGTATTTCTCAATAATATATTTGTCAATTTTTATTTTATAATCATTTTTAGACATTTTGAAATGTAAAACAAAGCAATCTTTCTTTTGGGAACCAGTTTCTAAAATTACTTGCTGATAACAAACAACATATCTGACATTTATTAAACAAAATGTTTGCTTGTAGTGTTTGCACTTTTTTTCCTTTCCACCACGAGAAATAATCATTGACATTGATTACACATAACAGCATTAGGGTCCAATGCGACGGCGTGGCCTCTGATTTTCTAGAGGTAAACGCTGGCGTAGCTCAGGGCTCCGTCCTGTCGCCCACACTGTTTCTTCTTTAGTCCACAATGTTAGCCCATGGCAACATGATAATTGTTAGGCAGACAACAGCACAGTCCATGGGCGATATTTTGGACAACTTGCAGTCAAGCTGGCAGACGTTGAGGAAAAACGTTGTAAAGACGTTGAGAGATGTGGCCGCTACAAACGGCCCGAGACCGGTGACACCCTGGTGCGGCCGGGGGTTGTCTTCTAAGGAGGGTCGGTGTTCCGACTTTTACTGTGTAGAACGGTAGGAGGCGCAACAGCGACCCGCCCCGGGGGTGACTATGGTTACCCCGGGTTGTACCTCAGTCATGAGATATGGCAGGAGGGTTTCCAGAAACCGCTGATGCGTTCTTGGAGTTCCTCCCGACTGCCGAGGTAAGCCGCCGCGGGGTTTAGTGGGTAGACCATCGAGTCCCACACACGTCCTTCGTGTCCCCCCCCCCTTGGAGGGTATGTTGCACAATGCATTCCCGCGTAAAAAAAAAAGAAGGTTCGCTCGTGTGTGGAGTACTGTTCTCATCTTTGCGATGGTGTCGCACAGTATCTGTTTACCGGTTACAGCGGCGAGCAATCCGCATTGGCGACAGTCCCTAAGCCACCGAGTCCCTTGAGCTGAGCCTCTGCAGTTGCGAAGAGATATAGCCCCCATGGCAGTCCTCTATTGCCTTTATCATGGTGAGTGCTCTGAAGAGCTCTTCCAACTGGTCCTCTCCTCTTCCTTCCTCTATAGGACAACACGTGCCGGCCTCGGAAGTCACCGCTTCAGAGTGGTAGACATACGTTCTCGCACTCATCCCTTCGGTTCTTCCTTCCTGTGCTGAGCGGTCAAAACTTGGAACTCACTACCAGCACACGTGTTTCCTTCCCACTACTATCCCGGGTCCATTCAGCGGGTCGTTCTCACCAGGTCACGCTGTCCTGTGTGTCTACACACTTCTGCATTGTCCGTATTACCTACTACCTACATTGAGGATTGTGACCAGCACTTTTAGATTCTGCTCATGATTTCCATCAGGCAGGGCAGAGCCATTTTGGCAGCAAACACATAAAAAAAATCGAGAGCATTACTAAGGCGGCCTCGCGGAAACTTCACGTACTGAATTGCGCCCGAGCATCTGTCTTCTTTATAAGACCCAGGTTCGCTCGTTCGTGGAGGACTGTTCTCATCTTTTTGATGGATCCACACAGAATTTGCTTGACGCTCTTGATCGGTTGCAGCGGCCAGCAGTCCGCATTATCAACAGTCCCGATGCCACCGAGTCCCTTGAACCTTTGCACTTGCGGAGAGATATCGCCTCTGTGACAGTCCTCTAGCGTGTTTACCATGGACAGTATTCTAAAGAGCTCTTCCAACTAATCCCATATTCTCCCATCTTCTACAGGACAACACGTACTGGCATTAGAAGCCACCGCTTCAGAGTCGTAGAAATACGCTTTGGAACTAAACGGTTCCGTTCTGCCTTCCTGTGCCGAGCAGTTTTTAACTGTTTGGTACTACCAGCGCACGTGTTTCCCTTCCACTATGATCCCGGGTCCTGTAGGCGGCGTGAGAAAATGCATCTCACTAGGCCGCCATAGTATAGGACGCTATACTGCATTGTCTGCGTTCGCAGTGAGTATGGTGTTGGAGTGTTGGATTCTACTCAAGCTTTCATCAAGCTTAGCAGAATCACTTTGGCGGCAGGCTTTCAAATAAAAAAAACAAAAAACATCGTCCACTTGTTTAAAAAACATCGGCACAAGTGATTTTCTTTTTCATTTAACTCTTCACTTCAATCAACAATAATAATAATATCTTTACACAAAAATATTTTTTACACTAAAACACATCTCCGACTACGACCCCTACAGAAGCAAAAATGAAGAAAGGTTCGCAGGCGGCGTTTGCGACTGGGGCGCGAATCAGCTGTAAACGACGAGTTACGGAAATGTCCGTAACTACGATCGGTTTGGCCGATTAGTCGGCCGACTAGTCGGCCTTTTTAGGGCCGACTAATCGGCTAGTCGGCTAGTCGGCAAAAGTAATGATCGGCCCATCTCTAATAATTATGTGTGTTTGTTCATATGCGTTGCCCTCTGTGTCCCAAATGGGGCTTAGTGTGCACTGTTAATTATTTGTTAAAATTGTTATTATGTTTCAGTTTGTAGTGACTGCCTATTTATTTACAACTAGCTGACCCACGCAACGTCGTTTACGTCTCCTATTGCCCGTAGCTTATAAATTTCCCCCTTTTTTTAAACATTCTTTATTGGTGCTCCGCTCCTATTGATCTGTGATACCTTTTAGCCTTCCTATATAAATGGGTTATCTAACACTGTAAGGCCGGGCGCACGCCGAAAAGGTCTTCGACGAGACTGTCCGCGACAAGACGGTTTTCGACTGCTGTCTTGTGCTGACGCACACCGCATGAGACCGAATAAACGGTCGAAGAAGGGGAAGGGACGATTTGATTATGAATATTACGCCTTTAAAGAGTGTTTGTTTACTTTTTTATACTTATGCTTCCTGCATTACAATTCCACAACGCACGTCCCACCTAACACAACGCTGTTTACGGCAACCGCGTCGAGTCCACACTAAGAATTTTTCAAATAGAACGAAGTTCCTGAGATTAGTGCGTTCAAGCAAACAAACTCTTCATCTTTATATATTAGTTTTAAGTTTATTTATACGAAATGAAATTAATTTTAATAACTGATCTATACTAATATATAAAGCTGAGATATCAGGAAATACTGGTCCGATTTGAAAAATTATTTTAGTGTTGGTAGTACATTTATCGAGGAAGGCTATAGGCCATATATCATCACGCTAAGACCAATAGGAGCGGAGCACCAATGAAGAATGTTACAAAAGCGGTGGAGATCTTTAACGCTAGGGGCAATAGGAGACGTAAACGACGTTACGTGGGTCAGCTAGTCTATATATATAAAAGCGAAATACCACTTACTTATTAATCAATCACGAAATCTCAGACACTATAGCACCTACAAACTTGAAATTTGGCAGGTAGATTTCTTATGGGGTGTAGACATCCGTTAAGAACGGATTTTACTAAACTCCACCTCAAAGGGTGTAAATCAGGGGATGAAAGTCTGCGTGAGCGAAGCTGCGTGCAAAAGCTAGTTAATTAATAAAAAGAAAATAATAACGATATTTTCATACAAGCGTTAAAAATTCCTCTGCAATATCGCCAACTGTGAAAATGTATGAAAGGTGAATTTCTTGTATGACAGTATGTGTATTAAACGCCTTATATAATCTTACAGGTGGAAATAGAACTTTTTTTTTTTTTTAAAACAACTCTCGCATTAGGAATAAACATCCTGTGTCGCGGGGACTTTACAGACATACATGAAACGGACACAGTTAACACGCAAAGTCAGAACAACAATTTGTGGATCACACAAAGTGTTGTCCCGTGTAGGATTTGAACCCACAACACTTGGCGAATTGGCAAGGGCGTGGCGACCGCCTAAACCACTAGGCTAATGGATGTATGTGTGTCGTGTGTGGTGTGGCAGGACTCCCGCGTGGTGTACGGCGGCGGCGCGGCCGAGGTGGCGTGCTCGCTGGCCGTGGCGCGCGGCGCGGACAAGCTGGCGTCGCTGGACCAGTACGCCTACCGCGCCTTCGCTGACGCGCTCGAAGCCATCCCGCTCGCACTCGCCGAGAACAGGTACGCATACCTCACATACCACTCATACCACACATACAGCGCAAACAGCGACGGTGTGACGTCACGACACGGACTACACCACAGTACCAATCCTGAATCGCGCAGTGAAAACTTCTCGCGACAGTTAACATATATACAACTTCCCAACATCAACCGTTAGGGCAGTTGGCCCACCAGGCATGATCACCCCGCCTGGCAGGAGGATCCTCCCTTTGCATTGGAGGGACATGACACACCCGTTCCCTCCACACTACCCTGCGGTGTTAGACGCGGTATTAATTACAACAATATTTTTAAACTAGAAGATACAAGTGTCGACCTGGTTTGCTTTCACCGGGCTATTTTCGCACATCAAAGTGACCCAGTTCAACGACTGCAGTGCTGCCGACTCGGATTCGATTCCCGGTCAAATATTTATTATTATTATATATAGAGAGGCAGCCAGTCGAAACGACTGATTTATACCTGCATCTTGATAAGTTACAATCGGTTAAGGCCCGTATTCACTTTGTATAGTGCATAGTGCGGGTGATCGGTGGAAAGTACGTGTGGACCGCGAATTCGCCATCCACGCATATTTTCTACCAATCATTGATCACCTCACTTCACACCTGCACCTTAAATTGGTTTAAATTTGGCAGAAATAACTACTTCAACTTCATTTCAATTTAATATGATTTTCAAATATTTGTTCCGAAGTTTGGGTGTTTTCTATGTATCGGGCTGTTTTCGCACTTAGTCTCTTAACTGGGCCATAGTTCATGGGTTTTGTCATCTTGTTACACCAACTATCCTAGATCCTCCCAGAAACTTAGCAGCCTTTTAAGGTCGCTACATGTTTCCGAAGGAGATATTGATTAGAGGAAGTGGCAACCTTATCGCTCCAAAGATTTTTCTTGCAGGCAACCACATTGTGTAAAGATTTTTATTCAAAGATAAATTGTTCCACTATCCAAACTGAGACCAACAACTCGCCCTGATTTCACACGGGTTCTTTACGGGAAATATAATATAGTCTATGTTACTCTGATAATTTGCGGCTTAATTTTTTTGTATGTCTCCAAAAAATATCGTTATATATTAATAAAATGCGACATTCTACTTCCTACCCTCCAGCAATAACAGATGGCGCTGAATTCCATCATTTATAAAACTGAACTGGATCTTGTGATCTTGAATTGCTCAATAAAAATTCTCTTCAAGACCTCTTATTATTTTCTAGTTTTTATGTGTTTTATTAACTATGCCTATTTATTTTTTAATAGTGGTCTGTCCCCAATCGACACACTTTCCGAAGTCAAGGCGCGCCAGGTGGCTGAAAACAACTCCAATCTTGGAATCGACTGCATGGGCAAAGGTAATTATTTAATGCAGCAATATTACAGAGCAACTATTAGTATTTAGGGTTTTTTTAATGGAATAGAGGGCAAACGAGTACACGTATCATCTGATGGTAAGCGATTACCGCCGCCCATGGACACCCGCATCACCAGAGGCGTCACAAGTGCGTTGCCGGCCTTTGGGGGATGGGGAGGGGGAGATAGGGTGTTGGGGTATGGGCCTCCGGTATCCTCACTCACTCGGTGAAACACAGCGCAAGCGCTATTTCACCTACAATAGGGTAGTTGATACTTTGGTCAAATCAGTTGCTTTTTATGATCTGTCAAAACGAAAACTGTATGAAAATTGTACTAAAAACCACATTGTGACGTTACTGATTTAGACTTTTCAACTGGGCAATATATTTCAACATCTATTTGATTAAAATTTGTAATAGAAATGAAAAGCTGTAATAATTATATTTTCCGAGATGTTTTGTAACATTCGTTTTAATAAATGAGTCATCGGTATTTATTTACGATTCAGTCAGCTACCCTATTCTGATACAAAGTTATCGTTTTGACAGATTCAGAAAAGTACATAACTACATAATTTGACTAAAGTGTCATCTACCCTATTGTACGACCAAACTGACTGTCGGTCGCTTCCTTTCTCGAATTCGTATTACGTCGCGACATTTCGTAACAATACATGAATGCAGTTATTGTATCCTACTAATATTATAAACGCGAAAGTTTGTAAGTATGGATGTGTGTTACCTTTCACGCAAAAACTACTGAACGGATTTAAATGAAACTTTACTACAGTAATATAGCTTATACATTAGAATAACACATAGGCTACTATTTGCCGCGATAACCGACATATACGCGGGCGGAGCCGCGGGCAACAACTAGTATTGTATATAAATAATTCTTAATTCTCACAATCTCTTCCCCAGGCTCAAATGACATGAAAGCGATGAATGTGATCGAGTCTCTCCACTCGAAGAAGCAGCAAATATCCCTGGCCACACAACTCGTCAAGATGATTCTCAAGATAGACGACGTTCGCTCTCCGGCCGACTCTATTGAATAAAGTATTATTTAATAATATTGTAATAACTTCTATTATTGTACGCTAATATGTATTTTAATAATAAAACGCCTGAATATGTGGTTGTTTTGTCAAATGATATTTTGTTTATTGGGACACTGAAAACTGGACCAAATATGGGTCTATATTAAGTAACTCAAGAAACTCAGTCATACTGTTTTATTTATAAACGATAATTAATTAGCAATGGCTCTGTGTTATTTTCAACTTTAGGTCTATAATTTTAAAGTTGAAAATAACAAAGAACCGTTGTTTAAAGTTAAACAATGTTTGTGAATAAGGCTGTTAGAGTTATGAGTTAAATTGATTCAAAATAGATCTACCATTAACTTAATAATTGATGTCTATCAAAGAAGAAACATACATTTATGTTTTATGGAATTAGTGTCAAGTCCGTCTCAGTTCAATGTCTTACTCAAAATATCCTTTCTCAGAATGTTGAATATTGTAAAAACCGACAGACAGGGTCACAATCCTCATACTATTACTATTTCGAAAAAGGGAACATAGAGAATAGACATTTTGCGCTGAGACGGATAAGTCATCATAACCAATAATACGAAGAGAGGCCGGCCCATGTTCAATACTGAACTTGCAAGGTCGGTTAGAAGCTGTCTGTAGTCACAGTCAAATCTTACTAAATGCATATATATGAATACAACTATACATGGTACATATAGGTACCATATTATAATTTTTTACAATTTTTATCTGTCTGTTTGTTACGACTGATCTCTGGAACGGCTAGACCGATTTTGACGGGACTTTCACTGGCAGAAGGCTACTTTTTTAAACTAGCTTTGATGAAGACACCGCAGGGCTCAGCTAGTATACAATAACTTTGTACAAAACCCACGTAATAATATTGGATAAGCTAATGCCACGGCCGACTGCCTGACCCTTTAAAACACAGCCGTGATATTACAACGCGTTTGTGTAAATATAGGTACGGTTGGTCTTCCATACAAGTTTCTCTATGACTAGTTGGATTATTTGGTTCAATGTGTTTTATTCTCTTAAATATTTATGATGAGTTTCTAAACTCATCGTTGGTGAAACAGTCGATGACTTCAAACCTAATTCAAACAGTGAGGTAAGTCCATAAACCAAAAAAAAGAACTTCAAATGTCACAATTTAATCGCCCACAGGTTGTCAGGACCATAGATTTATTAATTTTATCTATGGTAAATATGTTCAAACCATGGAATATAACAGATGTCAGAAGTAACAATTATTTTAATTGTATGTTATGTTATTGCATTTTAAGGTAGCGCGAGCTATTTTTGTATGGATGCCTTATTGCACTAATAAAATAATAATCTAATTTACAACTGGTGTTTTATTATTACCGTGTGAGAGTGCTGATCATGAGGTCTCGGGTTCGATTCCCGGGTCGGACCAAATGTTTGTATGATCTACAAATATTTGTTTCGAAGTTTGGGTGTTTTCTATGTATAATATGTATGTATTAATACAAAAAAAAAGTATATATGTATTTGTATCAGTTGTCTAGTACCCATAACACAAGCTCTGCTTAGCTTGGGACTAGATGGCGTTGTGTGTTAGATGTCCGGAATATTTATTTATTATAGACAAGCCTAAGGGCGATAGCCCACGGCGACTTTTTGTGGTGATACGCGTTTACGAAACGCGCGACAGCACCGCTACTAACGCACTTTAGTCGCATTTGCAACGCGCTACATCAGCGATGCCAACGCATTACAGCAACGCGACTATATCGATGTAAAAGCGTGACCGTGTCGGACGGGGGAAAAATGGAATGAGGGTGGCGCGTGAGTGGATAATCGAGTTTGCAGCGCAACAGTATCGCGACTGAATCGTGGTTATGTGGGCGAGGGCACGCTAGCGACAGTATTGATGCAAACTCCCCCTGAAACGTTTCTACACTATTAATGTTTTTTACATCTATTTTTTTAAATAGTCATTTTACTATCTTGAAACCCCTCCTCAAAACCAGAACCCGGCTACGCCCGTGCATCAGATACGCATCATTGGCTACTTGCTACTTATAAATCTGAAATAGCAAAGGTACCCATAACATACTGCTGTGACCACTAGTGAATACAAAGACTTTTGAAAAAACCAAAATGAACTCTTTATTTCACATGAAATTATTTTTGTTTCCAAGATTCAGGTTTAGCGTGGTCATAGATACAAAGAAGCGTAAGAAATACTCCTGCAAAACACAACAACACAGTAGTTAAATAAAGGCCTCGATCGAGAAAGCCTCTCTTTAAAAAGATAGGGCGGCCATCTTCTACTTGGAAATCCGCTTGTAGTTTCTTGAAGTTGGCCAATCTTCGGGTAGACGTGGTGTCACGCAATGGAGGCGTTGTTTTTATTCCCCGCTGTATTATCTTCACTACGTTCGCTAAATACATATTAAAATTTCAAAATGAAATTAGTACCTAGAAGTATTATTTAGTTGTAGATTCAGTAAATCTGTTTTATTTTTCAATATGTCAGTCAGTGACGTTTTAGAATTAAGTAGCAAAAAGTTTACAAAACTTTAAATATAGACTATTTTTTTGCATTACATTTAGAACCTGCGCAACATTAATAAAAAAAAACGAATCTCCTTTCTAAGCATCCCCTGTCGCATTTAGTATGGACACTACCTCAATTCAAATAAAAAATGTAGAAACGAACGGCCTTGTTCTTGTTGAAGCAAAAAAAACTCAGCTACTTCAAGGCAAACACACGCGTTAACGCACACACATGCAAGAAACTACGCTACTTTTCGTCAGTATACCTCTTAAATCGGAACTTGTACGATACTTACGAAAAGTAGCGTCCGACCCGGGAATCGAACCCGAGAATAGCAGTCGCATACTCTGTTAATGCAGCCTTAAATGGGTTACATAAAATTTAGCTTTTATTTTTCGACCACCGGGAACCCCGCAGGGCGAAGCTACTCTAAAAAAAAGCGGCCAAGTGCGAGTCGGACTCGCCCATGAAGGGTTCCGCAGCAGCAAGTAAATTTTTTTTTTATATTTGTTTTGATTGAATCAAAGGTAAATTGCAGTTTACGATTTATGACGTATTAAAAAAAAACTACTTACTAGATTTCGTTCTAACCAATTTTAAGTGGAAGTTGCATGGTAATGTACATCATATATTTTTTTTAGATTTATCATGCTCTTATTTTAGAAGTTACAGGGGGGGACACACATTTTACCACTTTGGAAGTGTCCCTCGCGCAATCTATTCAGTTTAGAAAAAAATGATATTAGAAACCTCAATATCATTTTTGAAGACCTATCCATAGATAATCCACACGCATGGGTTTGATGAAAAAAAAAATTTGAGTTTCAGTTCTATGTATGGGGACCCCCAAAATTTATTGTTTTTTTCTTATTTTTGTGTGGAAATCTTAATGCGGTTCACAGAATACATCTACTTACCAAGTTTCAACATTATAGGTCTTTTAGTTTCGGAAAAAAGTGGCTGTGACATACGGACGGACAGACGGACAGACATGACGAATCTATAAGGGTTCCTTCCTTTGGCACGGAACCCTAAAAAGTAGCCTAAGTTACTCCTTATATCAGCTACCTATCAGTGAAACTCCCGTCAAAATAGGTCCAGCCGTGCCAGAGATTAGCCGGAACAAACAGACAGACAAAAATTAAAAAAAAGTTATTTTGGTAAATGTACCGTGTATGCATTTATATGCATACACGGTACATTTATAATATACCGTATACGTAATATAGTAAAAAGCGTTAATTTTTCATATTACAAACGACACTCCAAATGTATTTATTTGTATAGATTTTTCACAGAATAATTGCAAATGCAATTGAAACTCAAGACTCAGTGTACCTAATGTACGAACTTGCATAAAGAAATATATGTTATTGGCAAAACTAATGGCAGTTATACAAAATTCCATGCAAAACCAAGCAAATATGTAAAAGTTGGCCTGCAGAGGCGTCATAATATTTTGGACTTTTTTTTATAACGTAGTCAGTTGTGCAAGATTACAGATAACATACAGAATCCGGTCTTAGAATTAATTTTCTCGAAATAAAACCACTAGATAGCAAAATAATCAATTTTTTATAGAAATTATTAGTTAATATAATTAAAAAATATCCTTAATTTATCAGTCATACAGTCAATTGTCCACACTGCTGTCAAAATATTAAACTTTTTACGAGCGAGAAACCCTACTCCGAAGACTTTCTCGCTCGTTTTCGCCGCTAAATATCAAATCTTTCGAAAGCAAGCGACTTTCCTTCCTCTTCATATTCTTCTTTAGTTATACAGAAAGAATAAAAGTCCGGATCTCTAAACATTTTTTTCCCGCCCCCCCAAGCATATGTGATCGGATTTTCCGGTAGCATGACATTCACGTCATAATGGTCTAAAGATAACGACCTTACTTCATTGTATACTCGATCACGGAAGCCTGGAAATAAAGCATTGCCACCAACCAAAACAATATTTTCCAATAAACTTTGCATGTCTTCTTTCGGACAAGCATTAATTGAGTGCATGATGGCTTCTCCAATACCCATTTGTGGGATTCCAACATCTGACGGGCGGAACAACAGCTCTGGGATAGAAAACCTTTCATTGTTCAGCCGGAGTGTTTGTTGTTCTAATTCTTCATCTGATTCGACAATGCCACGAAGGAAACCTCGACGGATAGATGTGTAGTCGGGCAGGACATAGTCTTTAACTATGGTGTTTTCAGCACCTGTAAATTTTAAGACTTTCAATGTTTATGCTTGTGTTATATTTATTTACTTTTGAACTTTAAAAAAAAACTGGTGGTCTGTAAAGTCAGTTTACGGACGATAATTTTACGTGATAACGTCAAAAGAAAACATTGACGAAAAATATGCGTCACAAGCCGAACGCTTAGCCGATCGTGTCTCTCTACCGTTTGTTGCACGCTCGGCTCAGGCGGAACGTGACAATGAGTCATGCTTTCTCGTGCGTGCAGCCAGCTTTCATCGATTTATAAAACGTTATAACGTCAAAAAGAGCAAATAAAATTTAGAAACACGGGAGTTCTTTAGTCACTATAATCTACGGTAATGGAGTTTGAAAAATATTAAAAATGAAAAGACAAAACAATAAAAAAAAGTGTGTATAGCTCCGACGCACGACTGGAAAACTCCATGTCGCCACACCACCTGCAGTCATCCGGCCGCGGGATGCGTGGGGCCAGAAAACTATCCCTAATTTTAAGGATTATAGTGCTGTTTGTTTTAAATGTTTGCTAGACGACATAACCAATGACAAAGCACTGCATCGTAAGATCTCACTTTAACTAATGCTAGGTTTTACTGTTCATAAAATTTTCATTCTGCAGGTTAACTATGAAAATCTGCTGCCACCGACTGCACTTTTGGCCTAGTGGTTTAACGGTCACCACTCTGTTTCCTATTTAGCCAAGTGTCGTGGGTTCAAATCCCACATGGGACAACACTTTGTGTGATCCACAAATTGTTCTTCTGAGTCTGGGTGTTCTTTGTGTCCGTTTCATGTATGTTTCTAAAGTCCCCTGCGACACAGGATTTATTCCTAGTGCGGAAGTTGTCTTAAAAAAAAAAGTTTCTTATGGAGTTAATACGAAAAACACATGAGTTGAAATCCTGAATATCTGGCACAAATAACGGCCAAATCCATTAATTGCTCAATTTATGTCTTCTAGCTTTGTTTTAGATTTGTTCCCAAGAATGCAGTAAGGTCAGTAAAGGCTGTTTCCAGAAATAACGGGCAGGGATTTTTATCCTACATACTGCGTTTTAGACCTAAACCTAGATGGTAAGAAACTTTTTTCATGTACATTGCAAATAAGCAATAAAAAAATGACAGCCTCTAACTTACTGCCCTCACAATTACCACAGCAGTATGGTTTTGTTTAAAAACATTGTTACTGAAAGAAGGATTATTTCCGCCATATGTACATGGTTTTTAAGTTGATGAGCTTCTGAATGTAAACTATTTTAACTGGTGTACAATAAAGTTTATTCTATTTCCAATGCTTAGAAAGGTAATTTTTAAAGCTTATATTATTTTTTTGGTAAAGATACTTATTTCTCAAGATATAGGTATTATTATTAAGAAATAATGACATAATACTAGGTGGTCTGAGATGTTTTCGACCTCTCAGACCACCACCACCTAGTTTATAAATTAAATAAATAACCAAAGAATAACAAAGTAGGATTGGAATTTTATTGTTATTAAACCTCTTTGCTCTGTAATTATAAACTCACCTCTCTTCTTAGCTATCTCCATATCTCCCAAAAAGTCCTGAGACACAAAACAAGAGTCTTCCTTGACTTGATTTATAACATAAGTCTCGTCCATTACATTAAGTTGTCTGTAAGACAGAATCTCTTTCAAGTGGTTGGTCAGTACTTTACCACCTACGTCTATCCTTCGAATCCCTTCTTTGAACTTCTTACCCTTTAAATATGGAACAATGTTGGTAAAGCTATAACCCGTATCAACCACAAGGGTACTGGGATTGTTATAAGTAGTCCGGTGGTTATATTCTGCCAAATCTGTAGCATTTATACGTAATAATGTTTGACATTCGTATTCTTCGAAGAAAATTTCAGTCATGGCTTCTTGTATTGAAGCAAAGTTGAATAGCGGTTCGGTGATTATCAGTGGTGATTCGTTGAAGTTCACAGGGCAGCATTCTTTACTAAACATATAGTCCCAGATAGTTTTTTGCGTATCCCAGTTAATTAAGAAGCCTTTCTGAAACGGGAGAATGTAATATAGTCCTGATGCATCTCGGCAGTCGTCAATTTGTGCTCCTATGAATGGTCTTCTTCTTTCCGATTTTGCTTTCATGATACAGTTGGGAATTATCCTTGGTTCCATGTTACAGAAACCCACTTTGGCCGTGTAGCCCCCATTGTCGAGAATATAACACGATGTTTCGGTCATTTTGTTGTTTTACATTTAAGGTTACCGGTTGTTTACAGCGTATATTTAAATTTCTATTGTTACAATTATAACGCAGTAACCTTCATTTTCAATGACTATGATTAAAGGATTTCAATAAAAAAGGAATATTTCTATCACAAAGAAATTATTGATACCGAAACGCATCTGACTATAACAACTTTTTGACCAGCATAACAATTAGGGATGGCGATCTGAGATCGATTAATCGGAGAATCGATTTTTCAGGCCCCAAAGATCGATATTTTAAATCGATTTACAGTACTGTGTCGATTCAGTGGATCGATATTTTACCCTTGAAAATCGCCATTCGATTTTTTTTTGTTTTGACAAACCATTTTATTAACAATTAGTTAAAGGTATCGGTAATAATACGGTGTTACTGATTAAAGGCTTGAGTAGTCAAAAATTTGCGAATTGGCGGTATGCCTAGTTTCCTTTGTCTCTCTTTGTTCCTTGTGAGCGCCTTTTTTCAGTTGCCGCTTGCCGCCAATATCGCAAGTGTTAAGCGGAACCGCTCGGGTCCCAGTGGACTTGACAGATTATTGTTTTTAAAAAGTTAGGATATGGAGCATTGAGAACTTTAACCTTTTCATGTACTATATAATTTTTTAACCGATTTCAAAAAAGGAGGAGGTTATCAATTACTGTTTTTTTTTTACGTTTGTTACTTCATAACATTCGACTGGGAGAACCGATTTTTATGATTCTTTTTTTATTTGAAAGCTGGTGCTTCAAATGCCCCATTTCAATTTGTCCCCTTCTTAAAGTGGTTTTTTTTATGTTAAAATTTGTGATTATGAAAATAAAAGTCTTCTTTCATATCTGAATTGACTTTCATAAATAAATAAATTAAATTGAAGTGTCTGTTTGCAATTTCAATTAAACCTGGACTAAAAAACCGATTTTACTGATAAGAGATCATTTACAATGCTATCTTTCTTGTTATTTTATAAAATGGTTTCTTAATTACATAATAAATGAAAACTTGAAAAAAATCGATTTATTGAAAATCGATCTTTTAAACCTTGATTTTTTTGTTTATCGATTTTTTAGGTTTCGATTCAGATCGATTCAAAAAACGATATTTTTTGGAAAGAATCGCCATCCCTAATAACAATCAGAGCTTTTTTTTTTTTTTAAACTAGATATTATAGCTCTGGATTCCAGCCCTTTTAAAGCCCGTCGTTGATATTTCCTTGGAACTTAGATCATATATATATCGTAGTATGATATGATGGGAGTAGAGAAGAGAGACTGAGTTTAGTTAGAGTCTGTCTCTCTCACGCTTTCCGTCCGTTCAGATGCCTATGTATGCTCTAAATAAATAATAAATAAATAAATATTTTCGGACATCTAACACACAACGCGATCTAGTCCCAAGCTAAGCAGAGCTTGTGTTATGGGTACTAGACAACTAATATAAATACATATATACTTTTTTTTTTTTTTGTAAATACATACATATTATACATAGAAAACACCCAAACTCCGAAACAAATATTTGTAGACCGAGACCTCATGATCACCAGTCGCACACGCCAACCGCGAGACCAACGAGGCAACTAAGGCTTGGAAACAGTTTGATGGAGAGTTTAGCTTTCAAGTTTACAAGTTTTTTTCTACAACATTCACAGTTCACTTCACACGCGTTACTCAGAATTAAGATGAGTCAGTTCGGGTGAGTGCGACGTGGCAATGGCCAAACTTTAGTCTGTGGCGACAGAGCGCCTGCGCTGGCGCCGTCCTGTTGCGCCATGCGTACGTCCACTAGCTGCGCTAGCAAACAAATTGTGAACGGAATCTCAGCGCGCGCACGTATTTACCTAGGCGCTAATCGTTCTCTCTCACTCAATCGTATCATTCTCTCTCTCACGCGTCCTCGAAGTTGTTTCTACCTAACTGCAAAGTCTGTCCGCGGTACACATATTTTGTAACAACTTCGAGAATGGCACCCTGTACCATACCCGACTGGTTCCGGTAGTACATGTTCATTGAACATGACCTTGGTTTTGTCCAAGTTCATCCGTAGGCCGATGCGCAGAGAAGAGTCAGCCACGTCGTTCAGCATCTGTTTTAGGTCCTGCAGCGTCTTTGCCATAATTACTATGTCGTCCGCAAATCGCAAACTAGTGAGAGATGTATTCGCCATTGATATTTATGCCACGTCCTTTCCAGTGCAGCGTCTTGAACAAATCCTCCTGAAATAAGAGAGCAAAACCTAGGGAAGTTAGGTTTTATTCAACATAAAATTAAACGTATATGTAAGACAGACATTGAATTAAAGCAATGTCAAGTTTTGACACAATGATATAAATCACGTTATAAACTGCCTGCGATGCATGCAGCACTGAAGGAGGTTGAATATCATATCATTCTCCCACACTGTAATCTTCAAGGTAGCGGGGTAAGCGTCGAGCTCTCTCGGATCTACGGGGAAAATCCTCTAATGGAGGTGGCGGCCGTGACGGGTGTCGACGAGATAAAGGAGAGGAGGTTGTAGGATCTCCACGAGGTGATGCGTCTCTCAGTGACTGTGGACGTGAAATCGGAGGGTCATCACAAGGCGGAGTATCCGGTGGAGTCGTATAGTTCGACGAGGAATCATTAAGGCCTGAAAACGGCTCGTCTTCTAGCACTGATTCTTGGCCAGGAAGATCCAGTATCTCTCCTTCTCCTTGTCCAATTGAGGCGAGATGTCGATTGGATGCTGTGGTCTCCCTACCATCTTTGAGTTTAACAAATGAATAATCAGGGTTGGCTTGCAATATTTCCACTTCCTCTACGAGCGGCTGGTACTTATTCTTCCGATCGAATCGTTTCATCAAAACGTGGCCTGATTCAGTTAGCCAAGAGGGTATCGTATTGCCGTTTGGAGATCGGCGTGTGTGTAAGAACATTCTTTCATGAGGAGTACAGTTAGTCGCAGTGCATAGCAATGATCGAATGGAATGTAGAGCTACCGGTAAATATTGTTCCCATGTTTCAATAGGCGCTTCGTGAGACTCACAGGCCAGTTGTAGAGCTTTCCAGACTGTCGAGCTTAGCTTTTCTACTTGACCATTTCCTTGGGGATTGTACGCGGTAGTCCTGCTAGTTGCGATGTGTTTTTTCTACAACATTCACAGTTCACTTCACACGCGTTACTCAGAATTAAGATGAGTCAGTTCGGGTGAGTGGGACGTGGCAATGGCCAAACTTTAGTCTGTGGCGACAGAGCGCCTGCGCTGGCGCCGTCCTGTTGCGCCAAGAGTTGAGAAACTCTTTTACTTCTGCAGATAGAAACTGAGTTCCTCTATACGAATGGACGTATGCGGGCATTCCAAACATCATGAAAAGATTATTGAGGTTCTTGATCACCGTTTTGGCACTCATGTCACTGCATGGGAATGCGAAAGGGAACCGAGAATATTCATCTATTACTGTAAGTATGTATCGGTTGTTAGTGTTCGAGGGTACTGGTCCCTTAAAGCAGTGGTGGATTTACGACTAGGCTGAGTAGGCTGGAGCCTAGGGCGGCAGAATTGGCCCAAAATTTTTTTTTCTTACAGAAATAAAAATTGCTTAACGTGTGATAAAAAATACGGATAAAAGAAGTCTTGAAAATTTAACAATACATAAGAACCAAACAGTGTGCCTATAGTTTAATCTCAACTTAAAATAATCGCGGCTACTGAATCATAACCTTCTCCTTTTTGAAGTCAGTTAAAAAGTACTAAACACTTCGTTACACATATCTTCGTGAATATGGATTTTTAAAATATTGCAATAGGTGTAGATTAAAAGTAGTACCGTAAAATGTTCCTACTTTGCTCCTATAGGGTTAATTATGCTCCAATTGTCTTAAATGTTTTATCGCTTAATATATCCAAATCGGTGCAACATTTTATTTAATTGTGAACGCACCCGAAACATTTTGCTTATGAGTGGCAGCACTGAACTGGCAAATTTTTCATCCGCCATTTTATTCTTATGTCAGGTGCAGCTGTAGTGCAAGACGTTAAAAGTTTATTTCTTTTTTATCCCAAAAAGCCACTTCCATCTTGAAATCTGCATAGCGCAATCAGATAATTATGTTCTAATGTTATTATGTATATAATCAGGTAAAGGAATACGTAAATATTTCATTGAATTGCTGAGTTGGTCATAATCCAACCTCACTTTTTGGCGTGCTCATATTTTCTTTGCTACAATGGGGGTAATTTTGCGCCTGGAGCAAAGTAAACCCAAACATAAGCCGTTCAAAAGTAAACATTGTTTATTTATTATAAGTGGTTATTAATACACTTTTTATTAAGGAAAAAAAGTTATTTATTTTCAGAAAAGATGCCAAGAAATTATAAAAAACGTTTAGGGTCGAGAAATTATAAAAATTACACCTTCGAAACTCTAAGACAATGTTTGGCTTCGATAGAAAATAAAGAATTAACGCAAAGAAAAGCGAGTGAAGAGTATGGCATACCACGTAGAACCATTATTAATCAGCTAAGACTCCTACGATCTAAAATGCCATCTCGACCTCCAGGCGCTCCAACAACATTTTCAAGTGAAGAAGAAGCCTTGTTTGTCGACTGCCATTTTAAGGCTGAGCGAGTACGGCTTTCCTCTGATTTTTGTAAAAATACTAAACATTTGTAACCAAAGTTACTGGTTAAGATAGCAGTGCCTATTATAATTTAAGAATATAAAAAAAAACAATAATACGAAGTGATTTTGTAACTAAATTTAAGAATATAACATTATTTCTTTAAAAAATCATTTTATTTTAATTTTCACCCATTTTTCGACCATTGATACTATCTAAAAGGTAAAGCGTAAATATCACTGGAGCATAGTCTGAATATTGAAAGCATAACTTTGCTCAAACAGCTTCTACAATGAAGATTTCTTGTGAAATATACCCAGGAGCAAAATTACCCATGACCATGGATAACTTTGCTCCTTATTCATAGTTTAATATATATTATGAAATACTTAGTTACGTTGATTTAACTTTAAAAATATGTTAGATAACATGTTATTCTTTATATTAATGCATACGAGTTTATTTCATTATTAATAGTTTAAATAATATTCATAATTCCCTTTTTTTGGAGCAAATATTGGAGTAAAGTAGGAACATTCTACGGTACTTTTAAATTTTTACTATTGTACACTTCCCAAAAGTATCACGAAATAAAACACCACACTCAGATCAGAGACACAAATTTATTCATATTGAATCCTTATATATACATGTTGGCATATCTTAATTGCGCGATTCAAAAAAAGTGATAAACGCCATCTATCGAAAAGTGGTAAACTAAGGTTTACAATTTATCTTATAAATAAGTTAAATAACATACTTAGACATCCTGCCCACCATGGACAGCCATGTCCATTAAACTACTAAAACATATAGGTGCCCGTTAATACACTAGGTTCACCAGAATAACAAAGTATGAACACTTGGACTAAAAACATTGTAAATTAACTTGAAACTAAACATATATATAGGTTAGCATGCAACAAAAAACAGTATAACGCAGGAAAACATATAAGAAGATCGAATAACTCAATAAAGTTATGACTAAATAATAATTATAGAAAATCGTTCGTACATACTATGTGGTTACAGGCAAAATTATTATTTTAGAAACAGGTCTTTTGATTTCGTTATTATTACATTTAATCGAAACCACACGAGTAACTTTGTCCAAACCTGGGTGCTTTTTAGTGACTCGTCCATAGAGCCACCGAGCCGGTGGAAGACCATCCTCTTTTATGAGAACAACATCCCCGACATTAGGTTCAGGGGTACGGTCAGTCCACTTATACCTATGTTGCATTTGAGTAAGATATTCTACAGACCATCTGCGCCAAAAGTCTTGCACCACCCTCTGAGTGAGATGCCACCGTTTAAGACTACTTATATTTGATGTTTCATAGTTGAAGTCAGGAACAGTCACCAGCGGTTCACCTACAAGAAAATGCCCTGGTGTCAATGGACACCCTTCTTCCGGATTATTGGGTAGCTGTGAGATGGGTCTGGAATTTAGGCATGCCTCAATTTGACTCAGCACAGTTATCATTTCTTCAAATGTTAACGTACTGTTGCCTATCACTCTCTTTAAGTGGTGTTTGGTGGATTTAATACCTGCCTCCCATAACCCTCCAAAATTTGGAGCGTGGGGTGGTATGAAATGCCAATTGGTCCCATTGGTGCTAAGGAAGTCCGCTATCTCGGGAGCGATCGTTGATTTTTCGGCATTAAACAAGATCTTTAATTCCTTCGCGCTGCCCACAAACGTTGTTCCATTGTCACTCCACAAATCGAGCACTCTACCACGTCTAGCCACAAACCGTTTAAAAGCAGCTAAAAAGCTTTGGGCGGTCATGTCGCTAACGACTTCAAGATGGATGGCCCGAGTGGCCATACAAACAAAAAGGCAGATGTACCCCTTGGTAGAATGATGACCGCGCCCTTTGGTTGTACGTATATTTATTGGCCCTGCATAGTCTACACCACTACTCTGGAAAGGTCTCCCAGCGGTCACTCTAGATTTAGGTAATTCACCCATCAATTGCTGACTTGGTTTCGCAGAATACCGAATGCAATTTATACACCTGTGCACATATTGCCTCACGAGCGTCCTTGCATTTATAATCCAGTACTTGGAGCGTAAGTAATTGAGCATTAATAGCGGTCCTCCATGAAAGGTTCTCTCGTGAGCTTCTGCAATTAACAGGTTTGTAAAGTGAGATTTGTAGGGAATTAGAATGGGATGCTTCATGTCGTCATTAATAGGAGCCTGTTGTAAGCGACCACCTACTCTTAAAACTCCCTGTTCATCAAGAAATGGATTCAACGAGGTGAGTTTGCTAACCTTGCCTACCCTTCCCTTAGATTTTAATGAATTAATGTCTTCACTGAAGCACTGATACTGGCAGAGTTTCACACAAGTGAGTATAGCCTCGTTTAGTTCCTTCGTAGTAAGCCAGGTAGTTACTGGTTTATCATTTCCTGATTTCCCTTTTCTAATTACTCTTCTACAATATGCTATTACTCTTACTAATCTGTTAAATTTTGAAAATCTAGTTAATATACTGTCATCTATTTCTTCTATTTTAGTTGCATGACACTTTATTTTCCTTTCTTCCAAACTTGTCTCCTTCATCTTTCCTCTAGTATAATTTATATTTTCTATTTGTAGCCACACAGGACCGTTCTTCCAAATTTGTAGGCTATCACACTCTGAAGGCTTTGTTCCACGGGAAGCGCAATCTGCGGGGTTCTCCTTGGACGCGACGTATGACCATTGACTTCGATCTATAATATTAAGTATTTCGGACACTCGGTTGGCCACAAATACCTTCCAACGACTAGGATGACCTGATAGCCAAGCCAAGACTATTTCCGAATCTGTCCAAGCATGTAAATGCTGCTTATCAACCTTCAGAATTGTAGCTGTTTCTTGAAGCAGTTTGGCCAGCAAAACCCCTCCACAAAGTTCCAATCGGGGTATTGACACTTGTTTTATAGGCGCAATTTTTGTCTTCGAAGTTACTAAACTTACATGCACCTTTCCGTCCGCAGTTACTATCCGTGAATAAACGACAGCAGAGTAGGCCACGTTAGAGGCATCCGAAAAGCCATGCAGTTCTAAAACCTGATTATCGCTACACAAACCAATCCAACGAGGTATTCGAAACTTAGTGAGCTTACACAGATCACTTCTGTATGCAATCCAGTCCTTAAGTAAGGTTGAAGGCAGTTCTTCGTCCCATTCAATTCCTGCTAGCCACAGTCTTTGGATAAAAATCTTAGCAGTAGTAATAGCAGGAGCGATCCATCCTAAAGGATCAAATAAACGTGCTATGTCCGATATGACTTTTCGTTTGGTTATAGGCGGCTCCAACTCAGGAAGTTGAACAGTGTACTCAAATTCATCGGTTTCCTTATTCCACATTAGACCTAATATTTTTGAAACTGTATCAACCTTTATTTCTAAATTACATTCTGATTCTAATTGTGTATCCTTAATTGATTCTAATAATTGCTTACTATTACTTGACCACTTCTGAAGTTGGAATCCGCCTCGGTTTAGCATTTCGGTTAATTGTTTGTACATTTCTATACCTTCTGACACCGATGTACACCCTGACATGAGATCATCCATGTAGAAATCGGTTAGTACCGTGTCTCTTACTAACGGAAAATCTGCTCCTTCATCTTTGGCTACCTGTTGTAATGCTCGAACTGCCAAGTAAGGAGCTGAAGATGTGCCGAATGTCAAACGTAAATGCCGAAGATGTTGCATCGGTAAATCTGGATTTTCTCGCCAAACAATCCGAAGATAATCGACATCATCATCCGACACCTTAACCTGCCGATACATTTTAATGATGTCTGCCACTAGACAGATGGGATGACAACGCCAACGCATGATGACGTGTCGCAGGTCGGGTTGCAACTGCGGGCCTACCATTAAATCACTGTTTAAGGAGTCACCGTTAGAACCAACACAAGAAGCGTCGAACACAATACGCAATTTAGTGGTGCTTTTATCGTTACGCACTACTGGGTGATGAGGAAGATACACCGCACCGTTCTTGCTGACATCCTGCACTACCTCCATATGGTTAAGAGTCAGATATTCATTTATAACAGATGAATACTGCTTCTTCAAATCAGGATTTTTTATTAAACGCCTTTCAAGCATGAAGAACCGTTTCAAAGCTATATCCCTTGAACCACCATACTTACAACCAGGATCTAAAGACCTAAATGGTAATTTTACCACATATCGCCCAGCGTCATCTCGTTTAGTTGTAGCTGAAAAAAGGGTTTCACATTGAGTTTCCTCTGGGCTCAACAGCTTGTTTTCTAAACTGCAGGTGGGCTCCGACTCTAATTCCCAAAACCTTTTGAGGAGATCACTTTCCTCCTGTTGTGTGGAATACAGGCTTATGCAAGTGTGACAAGTCTCGCTATGGTTGAATTTACCTATATGACCAGACAAGATCCAACCAAGTTTGGTATTTTGAGCTACTGCATAACCGGGTGGACCTTTGACTAAACCTTCCAATATGATCTGGCCATATATTTCGGCACCTAAAAGTAGATCTATCTTGTTTGGGGTAGCAAATGACGGATCAGCTAATTCCATAGACGAGATGGTCGTTAAAACTTGTGTCCTTATCTTCTCCTGGGGTAGAGTTGTTAACTTTTTCAAAACATAGGCTTTGACAGTCACAACAAAGCTGGGGTCAATACGCGATTGAACCTGAATAACAACCATTGATGTAGAAGATAAGGATTGACATTGATCACCACCAATGCCCGTAATTTTACCTCTGATAGGTATCCTTTCAAGACCTAACAGCTGAACCATGGACTCCGTGACGAACGAAGCCTGAGATCCTTGATCTAACAAGGATCTTAGTACAATAACGGTTCCGTTTCTAGACTGTGCCTTCACCAACGCAGTGGCCAATAGCACTTGACCTTGACTATTTGAGAAACAACTTACTATATCGGTGGACTCTCTCTGAGGTGGGTTGATTAATAGGGCTGTAGTAACATCTTTCTCAATAGCAGTAACAGCCGTATTCTCTTCATTAACTGGTTTCGCGACACTTCTAGAATGTAACAAAGTATGATGCTTTTTCTTACATAAACGACACCTAGTTGACTGGCGACATAAATATACGGAGTGACCGACACCCAAGCAATTAAAGCACAGACCATTTGTTTGAACAAAATTATGTCGTGTATCAAAGTCTTGTTGACAGAATTTCTTACAGTTTGCTATCTTATGATTTTCTTGACAATAAGAACAAGACATTGATGTAGACACTGAGTGTGTCCTTAATACCCTACGCTGCAATACTACATTACGTTGAACTTTACCATCATCTAGGAATTCTAAAGCTCTAAATCTTTGTTCAGTAAATTCTTGAAATTGTTTAAATGTAGGTAACTGATTAGAGGCATCACTAATTTTCAATTCCCACTGTTTGCGAGACTCATTATCTAACTTTAAACTTAATATATATATTAGTATCATGTCCCAACCAACCACACTAATTCCTAAGTTAGTTAATGCATTCAAACATTCATTAGATGTGTCCAATAAATCTTTCAACGCATGAGCAGATTCATTTACAATATTTCTTTGGCTCATAAATCGTTTTAATATACAATTTGCTAAATATTTTGTGTTATTATATCTGCCTTCTAATTGTGACCAGCAAGTTAAGTAATTATTACTAGTAATAGGAATGTGACGTAAAAGACTTTCAGCTTCACCAGACAAATGTGTTTTTAAATAATGGAGTTTTTGTACATCATCCAATTTGCTATTGTTATGTATCAAGGATACAAACAAATCTCTAAAACTTATCCACTCCGAATAGTTACCAGAGAATATTTGTAAAGTAATTTTCGGTAATTTAAGATTACATGATGTATCTGAAGCCTTAGCACTACTCTGCAAAGTTGACATTTGTTGTTTTAATTTGGTTGACATTTCCTTCAGTTCTAATTTATAATCGAAATAAACTTCTTCAGTAGTCGGATATAGATTTGTAGAATAATACTTAGATGCGAAATAGGCGGTTTCTTCTACCTCTTGCAGGATCTTGTAATGTGCGTCGTTAAATAATTTCCACTGTTTTTCTAAACTTTCCAATCTAACTTCAATGTAATTTTGTGTTATTCTCTCTTTAGGAGATTTTTTAAAGTTAGATCGTGCACGGGTAATAGCCGAACTTGTATCCAATTGAACTCTTTCGAATGATTGCATCTTGTACAAACTGATGTTCACTCCAAATCACAAAGTTTATTGCACTAAGTCGCTGTAGATACAAATTCTTGAAATTTTACAAGTCTTTTTTCGTTAAAATTCTAACCAAAATCGGGCATAGGTTCCCCGTGTCTTCACTTTTTAAGAAATTATTCTAAGTCCATGCACTAACTATAACTTTCTAAGTCCAAACTAACACTTAACATTTACTTTAACTGTCAATCTTCATAAAATTTCACTTGTATAAATATTTAAAAGTACTCACAGTTTATCTTCAATCACTTCATATACACTATCCACTCACGTAATATGTAGCTCACCGTAGGGCAAGGGAGGTCGACCGTCCCTTCACACTGCAAACACTGCTTACTCCAACTGTGACACCGCGGATGCGCAGTACAGTCCAATGTACGCGCGCTGATGCTTGTGCGGCTCCACTCTTCACGTTTGCTTCGCTGCTGCAAAACTAACTCCACGGGGACAATGTATGCCAGTCCTTGATCGGCTCAGAAGGACCAAATGTACACTTCCCAAAAGTATCACGAAATAAAACACCACACTCAGATCAGAGACACAAATTTATTCATATTGAATCCTTATATATACATGTTGGCATATCTTAATTGCGCGATTCAAAAAAAGTGATAAACGCCATCTATCGAAAAGTGGTAAACTAAGGTTTACAATTTATCTTATAAATAAGTTAAATAACATACTTAGACAACTATCTTATAATCACCACTCAGGGTGGCATGAGGCCTTGGAATGAGTGCCTCCACTATCCGGTTTGCCAACGGCTAATTGTGTCTGAATGGAAATCTTCCTTTCGAGCCCTCTTCGCCGCCCCCTTTCGCGAGATGACATCTTAGCAGAAGGGTCTGATGACTGCAAGGAGGAACAAACGCTGTTATTTATAAGCTGGGAAAATTAAAAGTCCTCACTACAATCACTGTAAGAGTAAATGCAATGGGTGGTTCTGGGGCAACGCACGGTGCCTCCGTAGATACGTTGCGGTAACCGCGTATGGCGCTAACCGCTGATACCGCTCTCTGAGATATACGCGACCTTCTCTGTACGGTCAGAGCTACAGTCAAGACGAGTGTACCAGCGACCAGTTTTGGAGCAAGCCATCGGAAACCCTCATCAAAGAGCCATCTTTCGTTAAGGATTAGTTAGGCACCGATACTTAGTATGGGCCCGAACCGGTACGAGGATCAAAATTAAGTCACCAGGGAGTGAGCAGCGACGGGGCCCATGAAATAAGAGGAACTCTGTGTAATACTTATGGGTGTCCCTGTCACCCATGTTCGCAACTAACTAAACCACTAACTAAAGTGTCATTGGCGTAAAGATTACACCCAGCCCAGCCAGTTTAGCGCAAGCAGGAGGGTTTCTCGAGGTCTGCACTGCACGACATGATTTATTCTGCCTCTGATGCTTCTGGTTCAGACATGTCCCCCACGCTGATTCTTCTGCATATCAATGACATGTTAGCTTTTGGCAACAAAGGTTGCTATGCAGCAATAGCACAGTCCATGGAAGATAATTGGACACCCTACAACCAAGCTGGCAGATGTTGAGGAAAAACGCGGGGCGCTTGTCGCTGAGCTCGACCGGGTTTTGAACCGCATTTTACAATGGGGTGATGAGAATCTGGTCGAGTTCAACGCTATGAAAACACAGGGGTGCGCGTTCTCTACCAAAACGTCTTCGTTTCTTCCCCTCCACACTTTTTAGTGCACTCAACTGCTACTACGGGATAAGCTTGGTGTCCTGGGCATGAATATTTGCCGTGCGTGGAGTACTGTTCTCATCTTTGTGATGGATCCGCGCAGTATTTGCTTGATGCCTTCGATTGATTGCAGCGGCGAGCAGTACGCATTATCAACAGTTCCGACGCCACCGAGTCCCTTGAGCCTCTGCAGTTGCGGCGAAATGTCGCCTCTATGGCAGTCCTCTGCCGCCTTTAGAATGGAGAGTGCTCTAAAGAGCTCTTTCAATTTTTTTTCTATGGAATAGGGGGGCAAACGAGCAGACGTATCACCTGATGGTAAGGGATAACCGCCGCCCATGGATACCCGCAACACCAGGGGCGTCACAAATGGAGGTCACTTTGAGGATGGGGAGGGGGATAGGGGAAGAGGTTGAGATATGGGCCTCCGGTATCCTCACTCACTCATTGAAACACAGCGCAAGCGCTGTTCTACACCGATTTTCTGCGAGGCCGTGGTATCACTCCGGCCAAGCCGGCCCATTCATACCGAAGCGTGTCCCTCCCACGGTATCCCACCTTCTCCCTTCCTCTACAGAACAACACGTGCTGGCCTTGGAAGTTACCGCCTTAGAGTCATAGAAATACGCTCTCGAACCAAACGGTTTGGTTCCTCCTTCCTGTGCCGAGCATTTAAAAACTGGAACTCACTTCTAGCGCGTGTGTTTCCTTCCCACTATGATCCCGAGTCCTTTAAGCGGGGCGAGAAAAAGCATCTCTGCGTGCATTGTCTGCTTTCGCAGTGAGAACGGTGGCCCCCACTGTTGGATTCTGCGTACCATCAGGCTGAGCAGAGTATTAAAAAAAATCATTTCCTCCTAGCGACGAGTGCAGTGCGAGAGAGGAAAGGGTACCGTACTGCCTCCTTGTCCAGTCGACGATGACCGACTGCATTTCCATGGTGGAAAAGCCACTACGTGGTGCCTTCAGCCTGAACGATCAGCGCGTCATCGTGGCTTGACTAACGCACGTAATCACTCGTGGTCATTTGACTCAACACTGCGACCCTCACAGCAATGGCAGTCGATGCGGGTCGAGAGATGCTCTCAAACAAAATATGTGAGAGAGAGTAAGATATGGCGATTCGCAAATTTCCCCAGCTGGGTGATGGTTTAGCATCCGATAAGTCAAGGGACGGCTGAAAGGATACACTAGTACATATTATGGCGGTAAGACCCGACACGGCACCCTCTTGTACCAGCTAAACATACTTTGGAGATCACGTCCGACTGTGACAGCGGGTATAACAGAACAGTGTGAAAGAGAGAGCGGAGTGGGATTGAATGAGGTTTAGAACTATCTTAGTCCACCAGGCCCGGGAATGGTCCAGGTTCTGCACTCAGTTCAGGCGCTGGATATCGCTAAACGACCTCGAAGTCTAAAAGCGCAGGCCTGGGGGTAGCAGCAGAAACAGGTTAGGGTGACAGAGACAGGACCGGACAGGTCACCACACACATACTGTTGTGGGAAAAGGCTGTCAACCACTTCCTGCAAGAAGCTGGACATGAGAGGCTCAGAAAGAGGGAGGAGTGGGATGCGCAGAGACGGAGCTAAGGGGATATCGAAAGGGGATATGAAAAGATCAGGGAAATATAAAATTTTAGGTTAGTAGGGGCGGCAAAAATTTAATAGCCTACTGGCGGCAAATCTGTAAATCCGCCACTGCCTTAAAGTCAATGCTAAGACGTTCGAAGGCTGTCGTAGCCTTTATAAGCTTAGGCAAAAGCTCATCATTTTTATAGTATCTCGGCTTAATTTTAGCACATTTCTGACATTCACGAGTCATGGATTTTACGTCGTCAAGAGAGTAGGGCAAGTTTTTAGATTTTATCCAGTGGAACATCCGTGTAACCCCTGGATGGCAAAGAGCTGTATGTAGCGATTTTAGTCTAGCGGCTCCCGTAGCAGTCGTTGTGGCGCAGGAGCATACGCGTGATAAAGCATCCGCCGCTTGGTTGTCTTTTCCGGGGCGGTACACTATGTCGAACTTGTACGGTGCTAATTCCAGTCTGCATCTTTGTATTTTTTCGTTTTTGATCTTGCTTGAATGCTTGGTGTCGAACATAAATGTGACGGATTTTTGGTCAGTGATGACTGTGAATGGCTTTCCTATTAGAAAATGGCGCCACTTTTTCAAGGATTCAAAGATGGCGTACGCTTCTTTTTCGACAGCAGAATGATTCAGTTCGCTGGAATTCAAAGATCTTGAGAAAAAAGCCACGGGCCTAGAATTTTGGCATAAGGTTGCGGCAATCGAATGTTCAGAAGCGTCAGTCTCTACGACTAAAGGCACGTTTTCATCGATAGCATGAACAGATGACTTTGCGATAGTAGCTTTTAGATTTTCGAAACACGATATAGCTGCTTCGTTTAATGGAAATCTGTCAACATGAGCTAGTGCATGGATTCTTTCAGAAAAGTTAGGTATCCATTTCGCATAATGAGCAAACATACCTAGTACCCGTCTGAGCGATGCAGTATCATTTGGGGGTGGCATCTTCAGCAGGGGTTCTGTCAGCGTCAGGCTTGATAACATGATCCGGCCCTATTGTGTAACCCAACAAGTTTTAATAAACTTGTTTGATTGAATTTGCTTTTCGATTCATTAAGGGTCAAGTTGTACTTGTCGGCAGCTCTTAGAAAATTCTCAAGATTGTCATCATGTTCACTCTTCGTTTTACCACAAACAGTTATGTCATCAAGATAGGCGAATGTTCCTTTCAGGTTTTCTGTGCGTATGAGCCAGTCAACCGTACGCTGGAAGCTGGCCACGCCATTTGTTACGCCGAACGGGATGCGACGAAACTGGTATAGGTTCCCAGCCGCTTCAAAAGCTGTGTAAGTCTTTTCATGAGGAAGTATAGGAACCTGATGGTATGCACTCTGTAGATCTATCGCACTAAAGACAGAGTATTGCGATACTTTGGAGACCGTTTCTTCAATATTTGGGAGAGGATAGGCGTCGAGTTGGGTGTTATTGATCGTCTGGGAGTAATCAATAACAAGGCGTTTCTTGTGAGTCTCGCTTTTCGTGACTAGTACCTGCGCCCTCCAAGGAGATTGACTTTCTTCGATAGTTCCTTCTTCGAGCAGCTTCTTAACTTCATTTTGAATAAAAATCTGTTCTTCGGCACTGTGTCTGCGTGACTTTATCGCGATTGGTTTACAGTCCGTAGAGAGATTTGAAAATAATGGGACGGCAGGAACGGAGGCTTCAGCAACACTGCATACCTTAAATACCTCTTATGTCCTCCGAAAGCGAATTCCAGACTCGAGTGGTTACGTAGGACATCATGGCCAACTATTATGTCAGCACAGAGATTTTTGACTGTCAGCAAGGTAGTGTTGGCATAAGAGTGATTACCTATTTTAATGTTCTGGCGGGTAAGACTTTTTACTTGAGAGGTATGTGATAGAGAAGCCATGGAAACACTCTGTGTGCAAGGCTCTCTCTTGAGGTTACACAAGTTAGCGAAATCTTCATTAATAAAACTGACAGAACTCCCAGTATCAATGAGAGCTTCAGCACGGACGCCTTTGACGAACGCAGTGACGATGGCTTTGCGCAGTGAAGTAGGCGTAGCAGCAATTATGCAGGCCGTGCAGTGATCGCAGCCTTCAGATACATTAGAAAACGCACTAGTGTTATTGGAACGACAAACCTTCGCATAATGGCCTTCTTGTCACAGGATTTGCAAAAGGCCTCACGGGCTGGGCATTTCTTCCTTGGGTGTAATGAACCGCCGCAGAAAAAACACTTGCGTCCTAAATGTCCTGGTGAGCCAGAGGAAGAGTTACTGGCAGCCGCCGCGTTGATTCTTTCGGCATCCACAGGGGTGTGTGTCGATTCAGATTTAGATGTGCCGTGTACTGTGCTGATAGTTGGGTGTTGATTAGAGTAAGCTTGAGAGTATAATCTCTGCCATTTCCATCGAAATAGCAGTGTAAACGCAGTGTCTAATGTCAACGTCAAACTTTCCAACAGTCTCGATCGGATCTTGGATGATGTCAAGTCAGTTATGAAAGCTCCTCGTATTGTATCATTTTCATTGGTTTCGGCATCTACGTCAGTAAAACTACAGTCCTTTGTCAGCTGTTTCAGAGTAAGCGTCCACCGTCTCGTCTGCTTGTTGACGTCTAGTAGTAAGCATGTGACGGGCGTGGATGATATTAGACTCTTTGATAAAGATTTTGTCGAGAGCCCTTATAGAATCTACGTAGGTCTTGTAATCACTTACGTAGGCGTACACTCGTGGTGAAATGTGATTAATAAGCAACTGCAGTTTGATTTTGTCGTCGATGTCTAGGGGTGGTGCATCCTTGGATTTAGTTGTAGCGGGAGCAGTTTGTTGAGCTGACAAAAAGTTTTGGAAAGTTTGTTTCCAATGGCACCACTCCTTTGCCGTAGACCTTACCGTGGGATCCCCGTCGAACCTCTCGGGTCTTAGATACTTCTCCATTATGTTGAATAAATTGAAATAAGAGAGCAAAACCTAGGGAAGTTAGGTTTTATTCAACATAAAATTAAACGTATATGTAAGACAGACATTGAATTAAAGCAATGTCAAGTTTTGACACAATGGTCTAAATCACGTTTTAAACTGCCTCCGATGCATGCAGCACTGAAGGAGGTTGAAAATCATATCACCTCCATTGCATTTGTGAACAATTTCGCGGAAATAACATCCCCTTGTCTCACTCCTCGATGCAATGGCATGGGCCTTGCTTGCTGATTCTGTGCTTGGACGGACATGGCCGGTAGCGCCTTCGTAGAGACATCTCAGCACTTGGATGTATTGCTAATCCATTGGGCAACGCTGCAGGGACTCCAGAACAGACCAGATCTCGATCGAGTCAAAGGCCTTCAAAGGATAACAATTAACATTCATGGTTCTATTATACAAAAAATTAAAAATCCATTTCATCAACTGACCTACGTATGAAATCTGTCTGGTCACGCCAAATATGTAATAAAAACTTCGATGAATTAGTGGACTGTGTATAATGGTACTACTACTGAAAAGGGGGCAATCACAGGAAGGATTTAAAGGAGATACACACGTACCTTATCAGCTATGCAGCGGTTCCTTTCCTTAGCAACGGGCCCGCCACTGACTTGATCCGGGGTACCTCCAGGTGTAATCGCAACGCGCTGTTCCTTCTGCAGTAATTTCGCGGCGTGGCGTGACTCATAAAATAATTACAAAGGCGCAGTGCCGTAGATTTTGCGATATTAAGCGGATTATTAGTTTAATTACAACGCGGAATTAGTACATTCACGTGTGGCGGTTGGTAGAATCATGTAAATTTGAATAATTTACATAAACAGCACAGAGTTGTAAGCTCGCACGGCAAGGTTGTACTTGTTTTTTTTTTATGTAATAAAAAGGGGCAAACGAGCAGACGTATCGCCTGATGGTAAACGATTACCGCCGCTCATGGACACCCGCAACACCAGAGGCGTCACAAGTGCGTTGCCGGCCTTTTGGGGATGGGGTTGGGGTATAATATGGGCCTCCGGTATCCTCACTTACTCGGTGAAACATAGCGCAGGCGCTGTTTCACACCGGTTTTCTGTGAGGCCGAAGCGTGGCTCTCCCACGGTAAGTGTTTATTGTAAACTTCAATATTTTACATAAACAACGCGGAGTCGTAAGCTCGCGCGCAGCGGTTCCACTTGGTACTTGTGCAAATTGTAATAATTTACACATACGGCCTGGAGATGTTTAAGCTCTCCAGCGCGATGGGATTGTATATACTTATTGTGTAACTAGAAATCTTCTACTCTCTCTCTCTCTCCTCCTATCAAAATCAAAACCCTCCTTTATCTTTGCCGTAGTCGGGTAATAACTGTCTGTTACACCTTCACGGCTTACCGCTGTACCTTTGATTCTTGAGGAAGGACATAGGCTACTATTTACAGCGATAACCGACATACAAACGGTTGGAGCTGTGGTGGTTAAATTAATATTCTTTACTGATGTGAAACATCTATAGGCGGCTAGACGCGGGTAAACCGGGTTTTCGGCATGGCGAGAATTACCGTGGCGACGCTCGCCGCTTCGCCTTACCGAAGTCACTGATGAAAATAATTGAGTTGTCGCGATTTCAATATTTTTTTTGAAAAAAAGTGAAAAATAAGGCACATTTTTTATTATTATTATACATATAACTTAAAACAATTTCGATGTTTCACATCTGCCAGGCATCCCGTGACGGCACACTATTTAACCGACTTCAAAAAAGGAGGAGGTTCTCAATTCGACTATTTTTTATTTTTATGTTTGTTACCTCAGAACTTTCGACTGGATGAACCGATTTTGATGATTCTTTTTTATTTGAAAGCTGATGCTGCTTCCCATGTGGTCCCATTTCAATTTGGTCTAGTTCTGAAATGTCATCCATGAGAAACCCATATAAGTCTTCAATTTGCATTAAGTATGTGTGCGACAAATTGACGAATAACTCAATATCACGCCGTAATTTATACTCTCGATTGTCGGCACTTGATGGAACTTGTTATAATACATTTTTGAATTAAATCACTTGTACCTGACCGGTTTCGCCTTATGGCATCATCAAAGGTAACCTTTGATGATGCCATAAGGCGAAACCGGTCAGGTGTAAACAAAAATAAAATAGTGGAATAAGTACAAGTGATTTAATTCAAAAATGTACAATATCACGCCAACCAATTTCGATGATTCTTTTTTATTTGAAAGCTGGTACTTCCCGTGTGGGCCCATTTTAATTTGGTCGTTCTTGAAGTCGTTTTTTTTTAAATTTTGTCTTATTAAAGAATGTGAATGGGTATAAAATATAAAATAAAACTAAGCAGGTTTTAACGCTAAAACAGAATGTTTATTTTAAATCATAAATTATGATACAGTGTTGCTAGCTTAAACTTATTTTTTTGCCACATTTTGCAGATTACCTGTAACAGAAATTAATTGATTGTTATTGACATCTAGATATATGTAAACTTAAATTGTAAAAGGTTTATGTCTGTCTATGCATATAATACAAGGAAAAAATTTAAAAAACCCCTACAAAAGCACTTAATCGAGTAATGAAACGCCAAAAATGCCTCACATCATTTTGGAAAAGAACTGATACTCTTACATTGCTGGACCGATATTAACCAAACATAGCTGAGAAACTGGCTTTCAAATGAAAAAAAAACCGCATCGAAATCGATCCATACGTTTGACAGCTACGATGCCACAGACCGTAGACAGAGAATAGAAGTATAGACTAGCTACTAAATTAATAATAATTACTAGAGTGAGTAGGATTGAACGACAAATGTGTAAGAGGAAGCAAGACGGAGTATGAATTTTTTGTCTTGGCTTGCGTATAGGGTTTTTTGTTGTTTGCCACCATTGTCGTTGATGGCAAACAAGCCTATGGTGTCAAGGAAAAATTGTTAATTAAAATGAATAACGCTTATTCCGTGTCACTTGTAACCTAAAAGGTGTTTTAAAAAGTAGTATTTAGTGTGCAGTGATGGTGAATTGCTGTGTAATTGGCTGTAAAGCCGTAATGAACGAAATGAACCAAACATAGGTAACCTTTCATCGGTAAGTAGAATTTCGTTTTTTTTTATAGCTTTTAAACAGTAATTATATGAAACCATTAAGTACTATGCTAAGGTATATTTCATGGTATTTTTATGCACCAGACAATTAAAATTAAGTTATAAAAATCCAGTCTTTTCCGGTATTAACCGACCAAAGTGAGTGTGTGATACGTGAGCTAATCTGTATAACAACATCGTGTCATCTCTGAATAGTCGGATTATACGCCATTATATACCAGAATCACTGTTTTTAACACCCTGTTTTTTTTTTAGTTTTCCAAATGAACCATATCTAAGAAATAAATGGACTAAATGTACGGGCTGCATAGACTGGCATCCAAGTCGCCACTCCAGTGTTTGTTCAAGACATTTTGAAACTAATTGTTTTCTTCAGATTTTTTTTTATCGATCTTTTTTTAATTTTATCGATAAAAAAATCATGATGAAAAATATATACCAGAATAATTATTTTCTTTATACCTTGAATAGAACTTGCAATAAATTTTTTTTATGATATGGAATATATCTATCTGGTGTCCCATGACACCACACGACTTTTTTATTTTATTATAACTATTATAGAATCTTACATTGTCTTTTATTATTTCTCCTATTACATCTGTAACAACATTTTATTGATTTTCTACTCTTCTGTCAAACTTAGATAACTTACCTCCCGATTATGTCGAAACGAGAACTCAAATAATAGCGCAAGGTAAACTGCAGAGTTTATCCCAAAAACGGGGTAAAATTTAAAGTGTGGCAATTTCAAAAGTATAGATCTAGATAGGTTGAACTATCGCTATTTCACACGGTATACGTTAGTGACTTGTCTATACCTCTATTCTCTGTCTACGCCACAGACAGACATCGACGTCAAACTTATAAGGCTGAGGCCGCACTACGGTTTTTTCCAGCCAGCGGTTAAACCGCCAAACCGCTAAACCGCCCGAAGCGCACACACTACGGTAAAACCGCGAACAGTGTTGCCAACAGATAATCTAGCTCTCCTTTAGATTGAACTTTTAAAACCACCAGAAAACCAAATCGAAATGAAATGACAGATCTGAGATAATTACTGAGCTTATAATAAAGCAACTTCAACAGCATGATCTTTTAACTAAATATGTTGCATTTTCTGGAGATAATTGTAATACGAACTTCGGTGGAATAGAGCGCCATGGAACCAACTATGTTTTATAATTCCATAAGTTAAAACAAAATCTAAATTCAAAAATAGTTGATGTGGGATGCTCTGCGCACATTATCATTAACGCACTGCACCACGCATGTGATTGATTGCCAGTAGATGTTGATTCAACAACATAAAAAAAAAATTTTTTTGCCACTTAAACAAGCCGACCCCAAATAAAATTGGGAATAATAAAGGCTACAGTCTAAAAAGTTCTTAAATAACTCTCTGACACAGCCGAGGTTGAGTATAAACCTCAGAGTTAATAGTATGTATAAACAGCTTCTCTATCATTCAAAGACGCGTTGGCGAAATCTGTTTCCAGCTATCGAGTGAGTCCTGAATGTGGATCATGTCAAAAGCTTAAAAAAGCTCCCTGATCTGATTTTTTTTAAATCGGAGGCATACCTGTTTTTCATGCATTCAATTATGTACATCATTTACTCAAAAATAAAATCATTAGAAAAAAAATATAATTCAGTCTCTAAAACCAGAAGGATACCTACTTGCAACCATTTCAAAAAGCTTGGATGATCGAAATAGAGAAAGTTTCTTGCCATTGAATGTTCAGAGTACATATTCTAAATAAAGAAGATGAAAACACAAAAAAAACTTAATATGACTGCTGATGAAAACTTTAAGCAGATAATTTTTTATTTGTTACTAGCTGTGCCCGCTAATTCGTACACGTGACATTTGGTTTTTCAAGTTATTTTAATTTTTTTACAGTTTAAACCTTTCCTGGACTACGACAAACATTTCAAAACCAAAAACAGCTAATTCAGCCCAGCTGTTCTCGAGTTTTAGCGAGACAAACGAACAGCAATTGATTTTTATATTATACTAAAAAACTTAGAGCTTGAATACTGGAATGATATCTTATGAGTTTCAACTTAAAGATATTTTTGTCAAATTAGTCTGGTTTAAAAAAGAAGGTTGTGAAAAATATACTACTGTTCGAAAAGCATTTTCACAACTGTGAGATTTTACTTTTCTATCACTGATTTCGATGAAAAATAACTAAATTTAATTAAACTGAATACCTATGAAAATAAATAAAAGAACTATTTCGACTAATTGAACGATGTATTCTTTTTATTTCGACTAAATAAAATAAAAAAATATAAAAGTGTTCGGATTATGACCGCAAATATCCGGGGATTTTACGCTTGCGGTCCTGGTTTCTAAATTTTTGAGATGGCCCTATCTCTAGTTCAATGCTGATTATATAGAATTTATTTAAGAATTTCTTAAAAGTTTTATGAAAATCCTAAAACTTTAGAATACGACATTACAGATTTATGGCGGCATAATACGAGTATAGGGCCCTCAGTTCAAATCAAAATCAAATCAAATCACCAAGAGATCAAGTAACCACGAGATGAAAAATCACCTGAAACATTACAAAAGTAACCTTCTGGCAACACTGGACAGAACCGCCCGCGGTTGTCGCGGTTTTAAAATCAGTCGCGGTAAAAAACCGCCAGTGTGGCCGCTTCCATACATTTCCTTTTGTCACAAAATCAGGCTGTAAAAAACCGCGGCGGTTTAGCCGCAATGCGGCCTCGGCCTAACACCTCTCTTTTAGCGTCGGGGGGTTAAAAATAGTAAGTCATTGTGTGTGAAGAAAAACTATTGAAGTGGGTCTTTATTAAAGTGACAGAACTTAAATAACAGTAATTAGAATTTTCTTTTAGTATCTGCATGCTAATCTCAGCAGTGGCTTAATCGATTTGCATGTTGTTTTCGTTAATATATTGTGGTAAACTTCACTTAACATTTAGGGTTTGTTTTATTTCAATCGGTAGACAAATTTGATTCGACTGCACATATGGAGTTTGCCAAGTGTTCAAATTCTACATGGGACAACACTTTGTGTAACCCACAAATTGTTGTTTTGAGTCTGGGTGTTTTTTGTGTTCGTTACATGTTTGTTTGTAAAGTCCCCTCCCCAAATCTTGTATCGCAACAAGATTTATTCCTGTGCGGGAATTGACTTTAAAAAAAATTAATTATATCAGTTTTAAAATCACCAGGATATCCAACATAATTAGTATGTAGGTGGTCAGAGGAACAGGCAAAAACTACTCTACAGAATAAATTTTAGCTGAATAGGCAACCAGTTCCATATATTGGAACAAACAATATAATATCTATTATGAGTCGATCTTTTGTACAGCTGGATGGCTGTAATCATGTTTAGTGAAAAGACGTTCAAGAACATTTTTACTTAAACATATACCTTTCTTTCTCTATATTTTGTGGCATGTATGAACCAAATCATATACCAACCTATCAAGCCAGAGCATAGACCAAAAACGTTCTTTCTAAGCTAACGTTTATATCAAGCATAGGATTATTATATTATAGTCTATTGATTAAGAACACGCGTAATATGTATATATATAGGATATATAAAATAGGAATTTTGCCTCATCATGTAGTAAGTATAGTAATTATGTATGCAGTAAAGTATTTATTATTCTACTAGCTGAGCCCCGCGGTATTACCCGCGGTACAACAACAACCGCGGTTAACGCCACGGGAGAAAGTAAAAAAAAAACTATGTAAAAAGTATCCAAACCTGTATAGGTATAGATACTTTTTACATAGTTTTTGTACAATTTATTAGTGTTGTTTGATGTGTAGTAGTGTAGACATCAAAAATAGCTATTAAATAGTACGGTCTAGCATATAATATTTAAATTGATACTTGATTAAGCTAAGGCCTAATGGGACTGGCATACCCTAATAGGGTAAAAGTCCCTTAAAAATAAATAATGAGAAAAAAAAGTATCATATGTCCGTCTCCTGGTTCTAAGCTACCTCCCCACCAATTTTCAGCCAACTCAGTTCAGTCGTTCTTGAGTTATAAATAGTGTAACTAACAGGACTTTGTTTTATATTCATAGATAAGAGGGTTATACTCCTACTAATATGGGCCTTCTTATGCTCCTTAAAAATACTACAAAATAATCTGAGTACAAACCTATCTTGAAGTTATAAATGCAAAATGATGAATATGATGCTTGTTTCTAAGAGATAGATGTAAAATACAATTTGTATTGGATATTAAGCCGAGTCTCCACCGAACAAAAGTTGGTAACTTTTGTGTTGTCAACATGTGTTGGTAACAAAAGTTTATGTAATTTCCTAGTGTTGGCAACAAAAATTGTCAACAAATGTTTGAACCATGTTTCTGTTTTGGCAGCAAACATCAAAGGAATAAGCTTAGATAGATTAAGTTGAGATGCGTAGTTGGAATGTTTTTCAAAATTGTTGGCGACTCGGTGTAGACACAATGGAAACAAAAGTTGGCGATTTTCTGAAGAGTTGCGAACAGTTGGAAACATTGAAATTGCCAACAATTTCAGTGGAGACACGCCTTTAGAGATCAGGTATTTATCACTAACATGTTGGATGATAAATTATTTACTTCTTAAGCAGCTGGTGGCGGGTGATGAGGTAAGGTGCAGCTAAACCGGAGCCAAAATACAAGATGAAGTAGGCAGTCAGCTTGTAACGGTTGTGTAAGCCGAATGGCAGATTCTGTAAATGAAACACATCATTGTTAAATACATATTTATTGAACATAAAACTCAATTTCTACTATTTATTAGTATTAGTGGTCACTTATTGGTCAAATTTCGCACTCTTTATTTAAATAAACTTTAACTGTAATAAATTTCATACTGCTCCGTTCACATGATTTTCGTAGGACTACAAAGTTATTGCTAAACGTACTATTATAATATTTAGATTTTTACTTTACAGCAAAAAAAAAAATATAGGTATTTAAAATTTTTAAAATAATAATAAAAAAGACATTGAACATGAAACTCCATGGTATATACAATATTTTTATACAACTCATGAATTTAGGTATTAGAGTCTAACCTAAATTTTAAAAAGAGTTGTAATAATTAAGATGGGTATTTAAATCACCTGAAACGATTCTATTATGTAATCAAGAATGCAATTTTCGATTTAAGAACGAGTTCGATTGATTTACAGGTACAATTAATGTTAAGAAAAACAATAGACTAGATTATGTAATGACAAGAATTTTGAACATAGAACTTACTTCGCCAGGGACACCGCCGTGAGAGTGGCTCCTTACAGCATTAACCATTACATTCCTGCCGAGCTTGTTAGAAATACGAGCCAAAGGAGTAAGCATTTTGCTACTTTCAGATATTTGGGAACACGAGAAACTGAAAATTCAATACACCACAAAATAGACGTACTTGAGAAAACTACTACTCCGATTTCGTTTTCTTTTTGTATTATGGTAGTTTTCCATCTACTGAATGCATCCATAAAAAGAAACGACATTTTAAATCTTTAAACATTTTATTTGAGATTTTATCTACATAATCAAGTTATAAACATTTTTTACATTATAATAATGTTCATCAGTACCTGAAAAAATAAAATCAAAATTTAAAAAAACTGTCAAGACAACGACTATATAAATAAAAATTAAACAAAAATCTTTGTAGTAGGTACATACCTATACGTGATAGAAATTTTTTTTGGAGGGCTCTCTATAGTCGAAACTGAAGCCAAAACTGTAATTTTTTCATTTTTATCTGTCTGTCCGTCTGTCTGTCTGTATCTTGGCCGCGCATTATGCCGAAACTACTGAACGGATTCAAATTAAACTTGGCATGATTTGTGTTCATACTTCGAGGTAGGACATAAGATACTTTTTATTAAGAACTTCAGCACGGTTTCCTGGAGAGAGGGGATGAAAGTCTCGAGAGAGAGAAAAATTACTTAGTTGTAATTCAATAACACATAGTCCGATTTCATTCATTCTTTTTTTGCTAGAAAGAAAAAAAAAAAGATAACGGGAAAAGTCTTTTTTTTGTCCGCGACTGTACACTGCCTGTGGGAAGCTGAGACAGATATGTAAATATGGCGGTACGAAGTTCGCCTGGTCAGCTAGTGATAATTAATAATATAGCTGATCAATACTACTTTTTAACCGACTTCAAAAAAGGAGGAGGTTCTCAATTCGACCGTGTATATATATATATATTTTATGTGTGTTCGCGGATAACTTCGTTGTTTAAGAAATGATTTTGATGATTCTTTTTTAATGGAAAGGAGATATCCCAACGGTGGTACCATGATAAGGTGTATAAGGACACTAAGATTTGATGATGGCATCCAAGAGAAATCGATCAATTTGGTCGTTTTTGAAGTCAGTTTTTATTCTGTTAAAATTTTACTTGTTTGCTTTCAACAAATTTCCTACATGTTATGAATTTCTACACAATAGTAAAAGAACTGTTTTGTTTCGACATTAGCCTCTTAAGGCACACAAAAAAAAAAACATAACGCAGATGTATTTATTTTCATCTTACACAAAACACTGTTAGTCGACAACCAAAAACTTAACAGATGCTGATCACTACATAGTATAAAACAAAGTCGCTTTCTCTGTCCCTTTATCCCTATGTATGCTTAAATCTTTAAAACTACACAACGGATTTTGATGCGGTTTTTTTAATAGATAGAGTGATTCAAGAGGAAGGTTTTTATGTATAATAAATGCAATGCATAATATAGTATGGAAACACTGTTAATTTTCGAGGTATCTAATGTGATGTAGCAAATAAACACATTTTTTGCGCTTACATTGCAAACACTGGTTTCACCCTACGAGATAGATTAAAATAATGTACTACAGTATTGTTCACCTTAAAAAGATCTACAAAAAAGTCCGTGAGATAGATAGACATATACCATGTCTATCTATCTCTTAGGGATAACCCACAACGACCATTTTTTATTCCTTTCTTTTTACGAGAAATAATGGCTTATTTACGAAGCGATTTTAAGCAATACAGAATGAATCCTTCCTTATACATTTAAGTAAATTAAATACATTGTGCATTTATTATAGATCAAAATGGCCCTTTACAGTATCTAATTTAAATGAATATATTCGAAGATATTACAGATATAAAACGCACGAATCGTGTCGTCGGCGGGGGCATCTGAAATCCACCCGTGCGAAGCCGGGGCGGGTCGCTAGAAAAATATAAATGGACTCAATCGTGGTAGTTAGGGTATAGAGCTCCACACTCACGACTGGGTTAGATAAGGAAGCACTACTGGCAGTAGTGAATAATGAAGTAAGAGATACTCTGTAACTTCAGTAAGTTGGACTGCGACGTCTGCGACCAACCGCATGAAAGTTCTTTTGCAATTGTCTAAACAAAATTAAGTATAGTAAATTACTATACTAGTATGTACTAATAATAATAAATTAATAAATATTATGGACATCAACATACATAACGCAATCTAGTCCCAAGCTAAGCGGAGCTTGTGTTATGGGTACTAGACAACTGATATAAGTAGTAAATACAAATATACTTTTTTTTGTAAATACATACATTTTATACATAGAAAACATCCAAACTCTGAAAAAACAAATATTTGCAGATCATACAAACTACTATACTATACAAGCTAGGTTACCTCTCCGCAACGCTCCATAAAGAACTTCGTTCCAATAATCATAAAAAATTGCTATAGCAGAACAGTTCTTGACTTATAAATGCTGTAACTAACACGACCTTGTTTAATAAATATAGATGCATATTAAAATGAATAAATGTAAATATAAACCTACATCACATGCAAGCACAGTTACGTAAAGGTAATTACAATACTACCTACCTATTGAGTTTACATTTTTCTGTTACAACACAATGAATCATAAAGATCTTATGTTCCATAGAATTTCGATCATAATTAGGTGTTTCATATAACACCCGTATCGGCCTTTCAAAAATAAAAATTACGAAGTATGGTAATTTGAATCAATACATGTTGGGGTATGGGCCTCCGTTATCCTCACTCAGTCGGTGAAACAGAGCGCAAATAGCGTAAGTCCGAGTAGTGGTAGGCGAGTAAGAGTAGCCTATTCCTTAAAGAATCAAAGTATCTCCATATTCATTGACATCGGTGCTGCCGGCTGCCGTTTAGCCGGGATCGTGTACCAGACAGACATTTACAGAGACGGACAGAAATACTCTCGAATTTAAAATATAAGAATGGATTGAAGTTCTCACCAAAACTTATTTCTTCTTCATTTGGAACACGAGAAGCACGAAGGGTGCTGCCAAACCCGAACCCACATACCAAAACAGGTTGAATGTCAATCGCGCTTTGTTGTGAATGTCAAACGGAAGATTCTGAAATATTATAACATACTTTTTGTTATTTTTCATATTTCTTTACACATTTTTTTAAATGTTATAAAAATAAATCAATAATTTGTTTGTTTTTGTTGGGTATGCATTTTATTGGTAACTAACTGACCCACGCAACCTCGTTTGCGTCTCCTATTGCCCGTAGCGTAACAATTTTCCCCCGTTTTTTGAAACATTCTTCATTGGTGCTCCGCTCCTATTGGTCTTAGCGTGATGATATATAGCCTATAGTCTTCTTCGATAATTATCCAACACTGAAAGAATTTTTCAAATCGGACCAGTGGTTCAAACAAACAAACAAACAAACTCTTCAGATTTATAATATTATTATAGATTAGTATTAGGACGTGAAGGCTTTTGAAATTTAGCGTTATGCAAAATTCGTAGAATCTAGTTTATTAAAGAAAAAGGTAGTAAACATAATTATATAAAATTTTAATTAAACCAGTTTGCCATAAAATTCGTAAGTATATAACTTACGAATTTTATTTGCACTCGCTCAGCCCCGCGGTGTTATCAGCGGTTGTTAATGTAGGTATCTTTACGTCGCAGGGCAAAGCTGGTCTAAAAAAGTAGCTTAAGTTACTCCTTATGTCATCAGGTACCTGCCAATGAAAGCCCCATTAAAATTGGTAGAGCCATTCCAGAGATTAGCCCAACAAACAAGCAAAAATTGTTTTTTTTTATTTAAGTACCGCATATCCTTTCAAAAGCATTGAGTGAAATCTGTTAATTTTTTTATTTTCAAACAGACACTTCAATTAGACTTAATAGTATAGATTCCAAGAAGCGAAGTGGCGTTACTTTTTCTTTATTGAGTCATTCGTATAAACAGTAAGGAATTTTACTTGCAAATCATCTACGCAGCCAATGTAAATATTTACAATCCTTTGCAAACTGGGAAACGTTCGTCTTGCCATATACAACCGATAATGTAGGTAGTTAATAGATGCTTATTGACAACTTTACTCAGTTTTTTCCTTGAATTAAAAAAGGACTTCGTCTTTGAGCAACTACATCGTCGCATAAGGACTGCAAAATATTACTACGTAACATGAATAAATATGTTTTAACACTACATCATTATTTGTGTACTGAATCAGCTAGTTTAATTAACTTCTTATGTCGTTTCAATAGATAACTGGATAACTAGTGGGATGACCGAGTTTTGGTCGGTGTTTTTTTTTGGTTAATTTTCCAAAAACGGATCCTAGTTAGATCGATTTATCGACCCGAAACCCTCTGCATACTAAATTTCATGAAAATTGTTGGAGCCGTTTCAAAAAATGATGCTCTTCAAGGCACGTTCTGAACTCATACCAACCTTACACAGATGATAAAATGGAAACGGTTATACGGTTGCCTCTAAGAGATTCCCACCGGGCGACAAGGTCGCTAATTGTACTTCCCTATCTATCTATCTATACTAATATTATAAAGCTGCAGAGTTTGTTTGTTTGAACGCGCTAATCTCAGGAACTACTCGTCCGATTTGAAAAATTATTTTAATGTTAGATAACCCATTTATCGAGAAAGGCTATAGCCTATATATGATCACGCTAAAAGCAATAGGAGCGGAGACCAATGAAGAATGTTACAAAAACGGGGGTAAATTATTACGCTACGGGCAATAGTAGACGTAAACGAGGATACGTGGGTCAACTAGTAATATATATATAATTATAGTTTAAGTTTTCCTGTTTATGTTAACCTTGTTACTAATCTGGTACAATAAAGAGACTTGTTATTATTATAATAGTAACTAGAGATCATCATCATCGCCTGCCTTTGACAGTCCACTGCTGGTCATAGGCCTCTGCCTATGACCAGCAGTGGACTGTCTCCTTAGAATTAAGTTTTGGCCTATAAAGCCACGCTGGCCAGACGGTTTGGTATAGGTTTTGTTTTAAGATTTCATTCTCTATGCAGTTCTGTTGAATTGCGTAGCTTGCTCCCTCAGTTGCATCTTACGACAACCACGGAATTAATAGGGGTGATGACACCACACGAGCAATAGCAGGCATGCTCAAATAACCGTAATTAATTTGATAAATCTAAATATATAGTAACTTACAAAAAGTTTTATACAAGAGGTCCCCTAATTTTTTCACTAAATAACGAAGTATGTTCCAGAACTGGTCTAAGATCTATCAACACGCATCTGGCTTATTTCATTGAACATCCCTAAATGTCCGCGGCCCCTTGGTTACGTAACAAAAAAAAACATCAGCTCACCTCTCCGGGAATTCCGCCATGTGAACCGTTCCTCACGAAATTCTTCATGTAATTCCTGCCTGCATAATTAGAAATTCTCGCCAGAGGGCCCAACATTTTTATTTTACTCTTTAAAAACTGTTACAGAAATGGCCAGGTACAAGGTAGATAAGATAAAGATATCGACGATTGGCTGGAGCCGATATTGTCCGAGCGACAAACTGATAACGGACGGACGAAGTGTTAAACTATACAGTTGGATATAGTTCGTCAATTTAATAATGGCCATAAATGTGTACAATTTTCGTACGTATGAAAACCGTTTTGAGACGGTCGGATAATAATTTACGAGAAGTGAAAGAAAGATTTTTGTATGTTTAAAAATAAGAAGTCGGTTAAAAATTGATGTTTTGTTTCACATTAAGAAAATAAAAAGTTTAGTAAAGATTTTTGTCAGGCAAATTTGGACATTTAGTTCATACTTTCTCGCAACAGCAAATTATCGTGTGTACAGAATTGGGCTTAAATTAAAAATATTTTTTTTAAGAATGGTTGAAATCTAATTGTATTTACATACAATTTTATTTTTCTTCTCGACATATAAACGTATGTTATCGTGACATATAAAAGTATTAAATAGAGATTTTAGTGCTCTACTAATAAAAAAATCAGAATGATTTATGATTTATGTGTTGAAGCATGTTTGTTGTTGTACCTGTTGTACCTTACAAAAATTTTACACCACCTCTAGGTTGACTGGAAGAGAATGCCTTGGGCATTAAGTTCTAAAGTGTATAAAGTTCATAATAGATAAATACATTATTAAAGCCCAAAATTTTAATACAGCAACTTTGATTTTGCTGAAAAGGAGTAGTAGTTTTTTTATGGAATGTCATGGCAACTTTAAAATGATGTTACCTGCGATGGCATTTGATGGCAATGGCAACATTTAATCTGCCATTTTAAAAAAAAAGAAACAGTCGGCCACGCTTGCTACAGAAATCATTTCACTTTTTGGGGGCCTATTTTTCCCCCTTTACGTTTAGTTCCAATATTGCTGTAATTATTTCAGTACCAGAGTAAATCTTTTAATCGTAAGTCAAAATTTGAAATGGCCGACTTGGACGATTTCTTCGCGAAAAAAGATCGCAAAAAGTCAAAGGCAGTGAAAAAGTTTGCTACCACAGATGAGTTAGCCAAAAAATTGGAAGACACAAAACAGAAGTCAGATGTAAGGCCGAAGAAGGAGCGGCCTGTGCAAGAGGGTGAGGAAGGCGGACGAGCTGGGGTGAGTAATCACAAACTGTAGTATTTTTTGTAGTTTTGTTGGCGAGACATTTTTTTGCCACCCGACGGTTCGTGGTCATTTTCGATCATTAGTGAAGCCCTGTTTATTTCTACGGTGACTAACATCGACTTCTCACGAATATGTAGCGTGACCTGCTTTCATCTAAACATCGGACGAAGATTTTTTTTTATTGTTTCTGACGATAATTTCACCTATTTTTGCTGATATTATTCTAATTGCGAACTATGCAGCGTGCATTCGGTATTTTATAGATTTGTTGTTTATGCCTTAACGCCTTAACTAACCATTATTTGTTTCAAAAAGTTTGTTTACTCACCATAGAAGTGCTATTATTACTTACAAACTCAATACATGACAAATTTTCCTAGAGAATTTAAATAAAGAAGACTGCCTCGTTGGTGTCGCGGTTGGCGTGTTAGACTGCTGATCATAAGGTCTCTGGTTCGATTCCCGGGGTTGATCCAAATGTTTGTATGATGTACAAATATTTGTTTCTTTCTTACTATGTATAATATGTATGTATTTACAAAAAAAAAGTATATATGTATTTGTATCAGTTGTCTAGTACCCATAACACAAGCTCTGCTTGGGACTAGATGGCGTTGTGTTAGATGTCCGAAATACTATTATTAAAAAAAAAAAATTTTGCTCACGGTTCTGCGAGCATGTATGTCGGTGATCACGGTAAATAGTAGCTTATATGTTAATCTGATGTATGGGTTATTTGATTGTAAAGTTTCATCTAAATCCATTCAGTAGTTTTTGCATGAATGAATAACAAACATCCATACATCTGCACAAACTTTCATGTTTATAATTAACTAGCTTTCGCCCGCGGCTTCGCTTTTATTAAAAAGTTTCCTATGTTACTTCTAATACCTCCAAGAATATGTGTACAAACTTTAATGATGATTGGTTAAGTAGTTTTCATGTGAAAGCGTAAAAAACAAACTTACATTCCTGTTTATACTAAGTAGGAAGTAGTGTATAGTACTAGGAAGTGCAATGATGCTATTTACTCTTGAAAGGAATGAACTTGATAGTAAATTCTTTAGTTTTGCTATGATAATAACATTCATTTACTTATATAAACACAAAACTCTTTGTTTTTAATTGATATCTCGTGGTATTTTAAACCTGGTTTTGATTTTCGTATTGAGTTATTTGTTGTATATGCCTTGTTTAGTTTTCAATATTAAATGAAATGTAAATATCATCTTAAAAAATAAATATAAATATAATATCACATCTGAATTAATAAAAAAATGTAGTCTATAACAAATTCATCTCACCATTCCCTCCGTAAATGTAGTTTAATTAATAATACTGCCTCGTTGGTCTCGTGGTTGGCGTGTGCGACTGCTGATCATGAGGTCTCGAGTTCGATTCCCGGTCGGACCTAATGTTTGTATGATCTACAAATATTTGTTTCGGAGTTTGGGTGTTTTCTATGTATAATATGTATGTATTTACAAAAAAAAAATATATGTATCAGTTGTCTAGTACCCATAACACAAGCTCTGCTTAGCCTGGGACTAGATGGCGTTGTGTGTTAGATGTCGAAAATATTTATTTATTTATTATTAATATTAATAATTATTTATTTTATCATCGAAGACTTAACACACACAGGCTTCTCGTCAAACATTTAAGAGAGTTTTACAGTATAACGATAACATTGTAAAATGTGAATTAAGTTTACATAAAGAAATAAAAAAATGATTAAAAAAATATTACCCTTCCAACCATAATGTAACGATTCTAAATACCCCTTCATAAGATGTATCGATGCTATGGTGGAACATGCCAAGAATATTACAGTTACTTTATTTTTATGGACTAGGGGGGCAAACAAGCAGACATATCACCTGCTGATAAGCAATTACCGCCGCCCATGGACACTCGCATTACCAGAGGCGTCACAAGTGCGTTGCCGGCCTTTGGGGGATGGTGGGAGGAGTTGGGGGATGGTGGGAGGAGTTGGGGTATGGGCCTCCGGTATCCTCACTCACTCGGTGAAACACAGCGCAAGTGCTATTTCACACTGGTTTTCTGTGAGGCCGTGGTATCACTCCGGTCGAGCCGGCCCATTCATGCCGAAGCGTGGCTCTCCCACTCGTTACTTTTGGCTTCTGCTAGGTACGTAACTAATGAGTGTAGTGATTCTGCGAATGGGAAAATTATTCCTTTTGAGAGCTTTGCTTGGCTTGGAGCTAAACGGCTAATACGTTTCACAAAAACAATATAATGAAAGATATGTTTGTGGCGGCCTCCACATACAGCGCAACAACAACATCACATACTACAGCTCCATCTACCGTAGATACGTCGAACTACGGAGTAACGAAGGAAACTAAGAAACTACCAATCCTGAATCGCGCAGTGAAAGTTCGCGCGCGCTAATTAAGATACATACAACATCCCAACTTCAACCGTTGGGCAGTTGGCCCGCCAGGCATGATCACCTCGCCTGGTCGGAGGATCCTCCTTTTGTGTTGGAGGGACATCACACCCGTTCCCCCACAATGTTCCCCTTTAAAAAATAAAGAAAAAAGGAGGCAGGAGATGCAGACGAGATTGCAGGGGTCAGCTAGTTAAACTAAAATGATATAAAATAGTACTCGCCAATCATTACTCTATTTAATGACATGTGTTTTGTTATGACTTGAGGATAATTGTCACAAGTATGTACTAAGAATCATAAGTATGTATTATTTATTTGTTTCATTATTCTCCATTATTGATAAGGCTTTATTTATGTTTAGTAAATAATTCTGTTTCAACCCACTCTCTCGGCCAGTGTGGGGACGTATGGCCTTAACCCTGTTTCTTACACACAACAAGATACAAGATTCCAGGAAATAACTTAGATAGAACACAACTGAGACACATACCTAGACTCCAGTATCATACTTGTGTTAATGATGTTGTGTCATTTGGATAATGGCTAAACTAATTTAAAAACAAATGAATCTAATTAATATCTCATAATTGAGTTAATTAGTTTAAAGACATGAAGTAAGGATTCCACATTCCTGGTTTATTTAAATTCTATACCTGTGGATTTAAGTAGCCATACTGGTAGTACAACAGGTTCTATGAGATGGACCATGGTTGTTACTTGTACTAGTAGGACTACGCAATAGGACCAAGTACAAAGAATAATTTATTTTAACTGGACTACGACAAGCCAAAAGAAAGGGTAATAATTTTGGCAGTCTTATGATATAGAAATGCATAAACTTGAAATTTTAAAGACTACTAGCTTTTGCCCGCCTCTCCGCCCATATCGCCCGCTCTAAAGAGTAGCCTACATCTTTCCTGAAGAATCAAAATATCTCCATGCCAAGTTTCAATGAAATCGGCACACCCCGTAAAAGCGTAACAGAGAGACAGAGAGATTATAAACGTGAAAGTTTCTAAGTATGGATGGATGTTTGTTACTCTTTCACGCAAAAACTACTGAACGGATTTGGATGAAACTTTACAGTAATATAACTTACTAGCTGTTGCCCGCGGCTTCGCCCGCGTGTATGTCGGTTATCGCTGCAAATAGTAGCTTATGTGTTATTCTGATGTATAAGCTATATTACTGTAAAGTTTTATCCAAATCCGTTCAGTAGTTTTTGCGTGAAAAAGTAACAAACATCCATCCATCCATACTAACAAACTTTCGCGTTATTAATATAGGTAGGATTTTTATCGATATAAAATCATGATACAAAATGTATTGGTACCTGAATAGTTTTTTTTATTTTCTTTACCTCGCATAGAACTTTTATATATTTTTATAAATCAGTTTAAATAAAATAAAGGGGTTAAGACAATTTTATGTAAACTAAAAATTTAGTTTAGCGCCATCTGTAATGATTTATTTATTTCGTGAACGAAAAATGTAGTATAGCGCGCCATCTGTATTTTTGATATGGAACTCATTCCTATCTGATGTCCCACGACACCACCCGATTTTTTTTACAAATAATACACACACGTTTTACTATTAAAAACTTATTTAAGTATTTATATATGTACATAAAATATAAAGTGTTTATATGAGCTTATTTCGACATTTGACATGGCCAAGGCCATCGACCGGGTCTGGCACCGCTCGCTTCTCTCCAAGCTCTCGGCATTCGGTCCGCCTCCTAGACCCTGTCACTGGATTGACGCTTTTCTTCATCAGCGCCGCATTATGGGCCTTTGCGACGGCACGGCCTCTGATGTTCTGGATGTAAACGCTGGCGTACCTCAGGGTTCAGTCCTGTCGCCCACACTATTGATTCTGCATATCAATGACATGTTAGCTCTTGGCAACATACATTGCTATGCAGACGATAGCACAGTTCATGGGCGATATTTTTGACACCGTTCAGCCAAGCTGGCAGACGTTGAGGAAAATCGACAGAAGCTTGTCGCTGAGCTCGACCGGGTTTTGAACCGCATTTTACAATGGGGTGATAAGAATCTGGTCGAGTTCAACGCTACGAAAACACAGTTGTGCGCATTCTCTACCAAAAAGTCTCCATTCCTTTCCCTCCCCACTTTTCAGAGCACTCAACTGCCACTACGGGGTAAGCTCGGTGTCCTTGGCATGGATATTTGCCGGGACCTCGAGTACTGTTCTCATCTTTGTGATGGATCCGCGCAGTATTTGCTTGATGCTTTCGATCGGTTGCAATGGCGAACAGTCCGCTTTACCAACAGTCCCGAAGCCACCGAGTTCCTTGAACCTCTGCAGCTGCGTAGAGATATCGCCTCTATAGCAGTCCACTACCATCTGTATCATTGGAAGTATTCTGAGGAGCTCTTCCAACTGGTCCCCCTTCTCCCTTCCTCTGCAGAATAACATGTTCACTCTCAAACCAAACGGTTTGGTTCATCCTTCCTGTGCCGAGCAGCTAAAAACTGGAACTCACTACCAGCGCACGTGTTTCTCTCCCACTATGATCCCGGGGCCTTTAAGTGGGGCGTGAAAAAGCATCTCACTAAGCCGTCATAGTGTGGGACGCAATACTGCATTGTCTGCTTTCCCAGTGAGTATGGTTGCCACCACTGTTGGATTCTGCTTGAGTTTTCCATCAGGCTGACCATAGTCACTTTGGCAGCTTCAAATAAAAAAAGTACAATTTTAATAGCTACGTTTTTTCTTTTGCCATATTTTGCCAAAATATGGAGATTTTGTGGATTTGATATACGTGAGTATGCTGCCCATGAGAAAAAAAAAACTGTATCTTTAAGCATCTGTCCTTGGGTTTTGATAATATTGTTATTGGAAATGCTGTTTTCAGCGGAAAATGCATTAAATTAAAATGTCAAATAAGTTGGAATTATTGGAATACGGGGAATTAAAACATTATCTTCTTTTGCCATTCCATGCGTCATGATTGTAGCTTTTACAATGTTGTACCCCAGTTGTGTAATATTTAGCCATGTACTATTACATTGCTTTGGCGCTCAAGATACCTCATTTAATAGTACTGGAACATTAACTTGCAGCCTCAACTTATGGGTAGGCACTCCTGATATTTCTAAAGACTTTAAGTATTCGACAACATCTCCCTCCACGCCTGACATGATCCGTTCGTTTAATTGATAACTGTCTCATTAGTCAGCTGATCAGGATCGATATTATTTACATTTTTATTCATATCTAACCAACAGCTAGCTTATAATGACGATACTTCTGTAGAGAATTTTGAAGTTAAGAACCGCTGTTAATTAATTATATTAATTTGGCTTATTTATTTCTATTAATATAAGGAACATACAAATCAGATTGACGAATATATATTTAATATCTTAATATTTAATTTTTATATATATAATATCATTGCTATCATTGTTAAGTCTTCATTGAAAAAGTGAAATATTTTTTATGATTGTGACAGCCTTGTTTATTCGTTGTCAAGACGCCCGACGTAGGTAACGCGCAGGCGTGTGGCGAGTGAACTCCCAGAACAACCTTTCATCCCCCTTTTAAACCCCTTACAACCCCTTTTTCGCATTAAAAAGTAGCCTATGTCCTTTCTCAGGCTCTAGACTATCTGTGTACTAAATTTCATTCAAATCGGTGTAGCGGTTTGGCCGTGAAAGCAAGACAGACAGACAGACAGAGTTACTTTCGCATTTATAATAATCAAATTTTTCAAATTAGATCCAGTAGTTTCTGAGATTAGCGCGTTCAAACAAACAAACAAACTCTTCAGCTTTATATATTAGTATAGCTGACCCACGCAAAGTCGTTTGCGTCTCCTATTGCCCGTAGCGTGATAATTTTCCCCCGTTTTTGAAACATTCTTCATTGGTGCTCCGCTCCTATTGGTCTTAGCGTGATGATATATAACCTATAGCCTTCCTCGATAAATGGGCTATCTAACATTAAAAGAATTTTTCAAATTGGACCCGTAGTTCCTGAGATTAGCGCGATTAGCTGACCCACGCAACGTCGTTTGCGTCTCCTATTGTCCGTAGCGTACCTAATAGTTTCCCCCCGTTTTTAAAACATTCTTCATTGGTACTCCGCTCCTATTGGTCATAGCGTGATGATATAGATAAACTCGCTAAACTTCCTCGATAAACGGGCTATCTAACACTGAAAGAACTTTTTCAAATTGGACCAGTAAGTAGTTCCTGAGATTAGCGCGTTCAAACAAACAAAAACTCTTCAGCTTTATATATTAGTATAGATGACCCACGCAACGTCGTTTGCGTCTCTTATTGCCCGTAGCGTAATAATTTCCCCCCGTTTTTGAAACATTCTTCATTGGTACTCCGCTCCTATTGGTCATAGCGTGATGATATAGATAAACTCGATAAACTTCCTCGATAAACGGGCTATCTAACACTGAAAGAACTTTTTCAAATTGGGCCAGTAGTTCCTGAGATTAGCGCGTTCAAACAAACAAAAACTCTTCAGCTTTATATATTAGTATAGATGTATTTATTATACTCTTCTAAGATCTAATACTCATAATCAACAACACATTTATTTGGATAAAGACTAATATTAGGTATTATGTTGATAAAAACTCTTTGGCAAATAACTTAATAATAGGTACCAACTCTTAGCATCTTATACTCGTGATAACTTCTAAACGAAATGTCCGAATGGGATGAAACAAAAAGTAATTTACTTCTACATAAATACCCTTGATAAAATAATGTTTTATTTAGATAAGGATTAATATTACGATAAACATTTAACGTAGTTTCTTCCTTCAGACGATTTAATAATTTTTTTGAACACAAAATCGATTATTGTGACTAAACCATGATAGTTAGATATATGCTCTCGCGGACTTTTTTGTAGATCTTAATGGGACCTACAAACCCGTAATACATTATTTTGTTCTATTGTCAATACCTTTTGCAGCGCACGCAAAAATAGGTTTTCTATTTCACACCTTGGGTTACAAAATAGCAATTTTCTTACGGATCTCTATTTTTTATGAAAATAAAATATAGCCTATAGCCTTCCTCGATAGATGGACTATCCAACACTGAAAGAATTTTTCAAATCGGACCAGTAGATCCTGAGATTAGCGCGTTCAAACAAACAAACAAACTCTGCAGCTTTATAATATTAGTATAGATATATCAGAATAACTCATAAGCTACTATTTGCCGCGATAACCGACATATACGCGGGCGGAGCCGCGGGCAACAACTAGTTTATAATATTAGTATAGATTAACGTTAAACCTATACAATGAGGAAAAGTCATCATACTGAGGTATCAGTATTGTTTTCTTGACGTAGTATCATAAAGTAACTTGTGTAGCCTTATACATAATCAACACTACTGGCTTTCTGGCTGTCTGTTTGGTCCAGTTAATTCTGTATCGGCGTGACCGATTTTGACGAGACTTTCACTGGCAGATAGCTGATGATATAAGGAGTAACTTGGGCTTTTTTTAGACTAACTTCGCCCCGCGGCGTTTCCTGCAGTTGTTGTTATACCTTTACAACTACAACCGTGGTTAACACCGCGGAGCTCAGTTCGACTTCGAATCTCTGTGCTGTTGATAAATTTAATATTAAAAGTAATGTATTCACACATTAATCTTACATTATTCTCAATGTGACCTATTTTCCTTGCAAAAGTCAAAGATATTTGAAAGACACTTCGAAACACATTTACAGATAGTTGCTATCGAAAATGTGTGTTGTTTGAAGTTGTGTGTTTACATTGTAACTAGAAGAAACGGGCAAATCAATCCCATTTAGTTAGGGTGTGTAACCCACAAAAGTACGTAAGTATTTTTCTGACGTCACAAGCTTAGTATGGGAATTACAACCTTGCAACCAACAACTCACGAACTAATATTATTAGTAACTATCTAATCGTATTCGTGACCCTTATAGTTGGCCAATTTGGTCAGATGTTATATATTTGTAGGCTTTAAAACATAACTATAATTTCTCAAAGTTTAAAAAAAAACCCCGACATAATAATCTGAGTTCCCTTTAAAAAGTAAAAAACACGTTATGCGCTTTCATTTGAGACCCCACTCGATGATATTTTTGCAGACATTCGGTTACTCTTCCCCACTTTCACCTCCATAATTTTTAAACGGCTCAACCGATTTTCATGAAACATGTATAAGAACACTCCCACGTAACTCACCTTTCATACAAAAAAAACTAAATTGAAATCGCTTCATCCTACGGAGCTACGGTGCCACAGACAGACAGACAGACACGTGAAACTTATAACACCGCTCTTTTTGGTCGGGGGTTAAAAACAAAACCAAAAGGGTTTTGTTTGTCAAATTACTAGAGACTGCTATCTTTAGAAATAAATCTCTAGAGACAAACAAACATAAGTGGACCCGTACACATATCTGCTAAAACCCCTTAATATTTACATAGTTTGTGCGCCCTACTTTATACTGCCCTAATTATTATCACATACTATAATATCTGTACAAAGGTTGTCTGTAAGAGATCGCCATGAGCGATAAGACCGCCAATTGCCACGTTTGTATATTGTAACTCAGTGTTTTTCTTTTTATTTATGTACTAGCTGACCCACGCAACCTCGTTTACGTCTACTATTTATTGCCCGTAGCGTAATAATCTCCCCTCGTTTTATAACATTCTTCATTGGTGCTCCGCTCCTATTGGTCTTAGCGTGATGATATATACAATACATATAGCCTTCTTCGATAAATGTTTTATCTAACACACACACCTAAAAGAATTTTTCAAATCCGACCAGTAGTTCCTGAGATTAGCGCGTTCAAACAAACAAACTCTTTAGCTTTATATATTAGTATAGATTTTGCAAGGTAGTAGAGCCACGCTGATTTTAGCTCGAACGGGCGGGACCGGGGCGGTACTACCCTCGCACAGAAAATCAACGTAAAATGATAGCGTTCGTACTGTCGTGTTTCGTTAGTGAGTGCGAGACCGGAGGCCCAAGGATGCAGAAGCATCACTAGGCCGCCATGGTGTGTGGGTCGCCATGCTGCATTGTCTGCATTCGCAATGAGTATGGTGACCACCACTCTTGGATTCTACTTATGCTTTCCATCAGGCAGAGTAGAGACATTTTGGCAGGGCCATAAAAAGTATGTACAAATAAGATAAAATCAAAATAAATAGTGGAAATGTTAAACTAATTGTGGTTTCCTTTATTTCCAGGAGGAGGAAGAATGGAAGGAGTACGAGGAGCCAGTCAAGGACTATACAGGATTGAAGATCCAGGTGCTGCAGGGCGGGAATGGAGCGCCCGAGTCCGGACGGGACTCGGCGTCCGAAGACGCTGGAGGCCCCGGCGAAGGTGGCAAAGTCAAGGGACCATGGAATAAGCCTGTATGTCATATTAATTTATTTTTATCAACCCCCGACGCAAAAATAGGGGTGTTATAAGTTTGACGTCGATGTCTGTCTGTGTGTGTCTCTGTGGCATCGTAGCTATCAAACGGATGGACCGATTTCGATACGGTTTTATCATTTGAAAGCCAGTTTCCTTGCGGTGGTTCCTAGTTATGTTGGGTTAATATCGGTCCAGCAGTGTAAAAGTATCAGCCCTTTCCAAAATGATTTAAGGCATTTTTGGCGTATGATTACTCGATTAAGTGCTTGCGTTTTTAAATTTTTTATTTTAACTTGTATGTGTATATATACATTTGTATGTCGATTATCCATTTTAAAAAGTAGAAATAATAAAGAGAAGAGAGATAATAAGAGAATGGTTCCATTCCCCTTATCACTCGTCCGACTACTGTCATTCTAACCAATGCTTATAATATCAGTCAGTATTTCTCAGCTTATTCATATTTTCAGTAGTCGTCCTAGTGTACTTAACTTTAAGTTATTTTAATTTTGATATACCTACCCAGTGCCACTCTAATAATTAAAAGACCGTCGACGTCGGCCTAGTGGTTTAAGCGGTCGCCACGCCTCTTTCTACTGCGCCTAGTTGTTGTGGGTTCAAATCCTACATGATCCACAAATTATTGTTCTGAGTCTGGGTGTTCTTTTCAAAATATCTTCAGTTGTATTTCATAGGTTACGTTATATATATAGAGTGACTTTTGTGTGAGATGTGTATAGCTAATTATTATGTATAAAATTGTTATTGCAGCAACCGGCCGATGTGGAGGCTACGCCCCCGCCGCCCGTAGAGGAAAAGCCTCGGGAAGTGAAACCCTCAACGTACGTGCCACCTTCCTCCCGTCAGCGACCCGTCGAGAACCCGCGTCGGAGTCAGGTAGGCGTCACACTATGTTTAGACAACGACTTGAGATTCACTTCTCTAAAAGTACTTCCTCCTTTTCCTCACACGTCTTCTGACTCCACGGATGATAGTGGTTTAAGTGAACACCTCACTCTACTGCATTAAGTGTTGTCGGTTCAACCCTACATGGGAAAACACTTTTTGTGATCCACTAATTGTTGTTCTGAGTCTGGGTGCTCTTTGTATCAGTTTTATTCTATGTTAATAAATCAACTGCCTCGGTGGTGCAGGGGTAGCGTATGCGACTGTTGTGCTTGAGGTTTCGAGTTCCATACCCGGGTCGGACTAAATGTTTGTATGATCTGTAAATATTTGTTTCGGAGTTGGGTATTTTCTAATTATAATAATTATGTATGTATTTACAAAAAAAAGTTTATATGTATTTATATCAGTTGTCTAGTATCCATAATGCAAGCTCTGGTCAGTTTGGGACTAGATGTTGCGTGTTAGATGTCTGAATAATCTAAGATACTAACAAAAAAAAACGATTTTTAGAACTGAACCAAATTGAAATGAATACGGGAAGCTTTCAAATAAAAAAAAAATAATCATCACAATCACCAAGTCGAAAGTTCTGAGGTAACAAACACAAAAAAGTAAATACAGTCAAATTGAGAACCTCCTCCATTGAAAGCTCGGTCATCCAGATACTTATATTTATATGATGTGATATAAAATACTAGCTGACCCTTGTAGTCTCGTTTAGGTCTCCTATTGCTCGTAGCGTATAATTTTCCCCCGTTTTTGTAACATTGTTCTTTGGTCTCCGCTTCTATTGGTCTTTGCGTGATGAAATTTAGCCTTCCTCGATAAATGGGACGACTAACACTGAAGGAATTTTTCAAATGGACCAGTAGTACCTGAGATTAGCTCGTTCAAGCAAACAATCAAGCTCTTTAGCTTTATATATCTATCTATCTATCTAATAACTTTAAACAAGCAATTCTTGTATATATATACGTATATAATCGGAATGTCGGAAACGGTTCCAACAATTTTCATTAAATTTTGTATACACGGGATTCGGGGTCGATTAATCGATTTAGCTAGGTTTCATTTTTAGAAAATGTCGTTTTATTCATGTTTTTAACAATCAACTTTATCGATAAATCAATGTTCATCTAGCGCCATCTATCGCAACTCGAGCTAACTACATTAGACTATACTGGAATAAGGTCCATTGCGCTGTCATCGGTGCAGAATAAAACTTATTTAAAAAAATATATAGCGACAGAGCTCCGTCATCCAGGTACTTGGTATAGATATGTGTATGTGTTACAGCAAAAGCACGCGCCGGACATCCACAACGACGACTACTTCCCGGTGCTGGGCGCGGCGGGCAAGCGCGGCGCGGGCGGCTGGAGCACGGCCGCGGGCGGCGCCTCCGCCCACACGCCCCACGCGCGGCAGCCCCTCGCGCTCGGCAACCGCTTCACCTCGCTGCAGGACGACAGCTAGCCAGGTACACCCGCCACCGCCACCGCCGCCACCACCTATACTCTGTCCATTCCTTTATTTTCTTTTTGACAGTTCAAGAAATTTCGAAATTAGTGACGCCCTTACACATTACCCATTCCATTTGAAATGAAAAGCGATTTTATTTAAGAAGAACTTTAAATCGATTTAATTAAATATTTTCAGTTTAAACATTAATTATTCCTTTATCAGTTTTATATTATGTAAGAAATATACAAAAATATAAATAATAAATCAGTAAATTAGATGAATGAACAGAGTTATTGTTCTTTACTCTTGGTTTGATCCTAAATTCCAAGATTTCGACTTAATTTCTTGCAAATAATCAATCTTGGAGTCATGGATACCATTTTTATTTAATTTTTTATTAAATTTACAGAAAAAAAACTTACATGAAGTCAAATTATTTTTATCATAAAATCGATTTATCGTATTTCAAGTACTGTTTTATAGTCTGTGGTTGTTTGTTATGCATAGGCCACTTCACACAAGTACCGTCACCGTCAATAAAGTACGACATTACTTTAATACATTATTCCGAAAAAAAAACGGTAATTTATAGGCGTGAGCTGTCAAAAAGAAAATAAGGGGCCGTTCAAGTATTACGTAACCAGATTTATTACAATTATTTACCCCCCCCCACCCCCCTTGTCAGCAAAAGTAAGCGAAGCTCTTACCCCCCTCCCATGCTTACGTAAACATTACTAAATAATTAAATATTTTGGACATCTAACACAACGCTATCTAGTCCCAAACTAAGCAGAGCTTGTATTGTGAGTACTTAGGGTCGCCAACTTTTTTTACAAGAAGTAAAGTATATTTAGGTCTGAAAAGAATATTAAACAGTTTATTAGGAAAATGAACAGTATTTTACTTATTGTTAACTAATTTCTTGGGCACCCCGTTATTGCAGCGGTAAGACCCGTTATGGAGGATTGGCTCAAGAGGCATCACGGGAGCCTCTCATACCGGCTGACACAGGTGATCACTGGGAAAGGATGCCTTGGAGAGCACCTGTGTCTGATCCGCAAGGAGCCAACGTCTGAGTGCCACCACTGCGATGGCTAGACTGTGGACACGGCACTCCACACGCTGGCAGAATGTCCGGCGTGGGGAGAGCCAAGGCGTGATCTCGTGGCGGCCATCGGAGGGGGGGTTCTCTCGCTCGCTTACATGAATGCCATGTTGCCATGTGGCGGAGAAAGAGCGCGTGGAATTCTGCCGTCTCTTTCTGCGAGCAAGTAATGTTTGCGGAGAAGATGGCGGAGCGTGACCGGGAGAGGTTTAAAACTCTTCCTTTCCGCCAGGCCCGGGAACGGGCCAGGTAAGGGTGTCGGGAGATCGCAAAACGATCTCCGTCCTCCACAAGTGCCAGCTGCTAGGGTGACAGGTGACGCCACCAGTCACCCTAGCAGAAGCAGGCCGGTGTGGTGGTGCGAGTTCTACATAGTGTTCGCGCCCTTTACTAAATAGAAAAGGTGCATCAAGGTTCCTACACAGGAGAGGGTCGTCTACAAACCGTAGACGGCCCGATGTACGTCGGGCTTCCAGGGATTTCCTTCCGAGAGTGCACCAGGTTTCCCGGCTTCTAGTACCCGAGTCGATGTGTGGTTTATAGTCGGTTCGAGCCCGACATGGCCACCAGTTTGTGGTATCCGAGGGGATTTCCGCACAAAAAAAAGGCTAACTGATTTCTGCACATTTTGTACTTTCGTACAACATGTCATTTTTTTAAGCATGCTATAGTTTTTTGGTATAACTTGTATTTGTCTATTTAAAATGACATCTTTATATGAAACAATTCAACTTTGGTTAAAAAGATCAACGTATTGTAAGCAAAGCATGTGTTACAGACAAACAACCAACAACAACAAAATATGACGTGTTACGTCAAATTGTCAGTCTTAACGAAACTATATAATAACGGAAAAAAAATAGTTATATGAATAGCGCGCGGTAATTCCCCTATTCGGTTCTACGCGAGTATGCATCATTTGTGGGAATCCCCAAAAATGTGTATGGGACTAATCCCGCCCACACGCCCACCACTGTAACTCCTGTACACCAGGATCAACAGCGGTGACCCACGAAAACACCGAGTTATGACACTCGGGAAGTCCCAGGAAAAATTTAACTGTCTTGGAACCCGCAACGAAATTAATCAGAAGAAAACTGGAGGAGTTGGAAATATAATAAGTCCACTTCCCTCCTTAGCAAAGCGGGAGACAAAATGGAGTCAAAATAGGCAGACGCCTTTTTCAAACCGGGAAGCACCACGGATAAAAATATTATGGGTCCTAAGTGAGCTATATTTGATTTCTATAGTATGTATGGCAGAATCGCTTAAACGCACGGAAATTCACCGCAGTTGACACAAGATCCCCATAATATACTACCCCAGACGTCATTTGTAAGCTATTTAGCATCATGTTACGTTCATTGTACCAAAGACTACATTCCCAGAGGATATGATGAGCCGACTGTTCACAGCTAGAATCAGGTGTTGAGCATTGACACAATGGTGAATCGACTAATTTAAATGAGTATAGTTTACTCTTAAAGTTACCGTGGCCTGTAAGAAATTGAGCGACACAGTGATCTACCTCGAGCCATGTCCTTGACAACCTTTCGCGAACAGATGGAAAGAACTGGTAAAGGTGGCGCCCCTTAGATGATTCGTCCCATCGTTTCTGCCATTCATCCAAGAGGTCGTTATAGACATTGGTTTTTTGTTGAAACAATCTTATGATTTTACCGCGGTCTCGTATGCCCAAAAAATCGCATTCCATGTTTTGTAGTCTGGAATAGTACATGGCTGCACGTCTTTGCACCTCGAGATCGACCGGAAGAACACCTGCCAACACCGGTAAAGCCTCAGTGCTAACCGTCCTATATGCCTTGCACAAGAAAATCAATGCAGGTCGTTGGCCTTGTAACAGTTTGCGACGGACAGCACCTACAGTCGCCCTATCTGCCCATACAGGAGCACCATAGCAAATAGAACCCAAATAAGTAGCTCCATATATGATCTATAGTGTATTATATGACAGACCCCATGTCGCAGTTGATATCCTCGTCAGTGCAAAGAAACTCTTTTTAGACTTTTCATTAACTGTTCTAATATGTTCAATAAATGAAAAATTTCTTTCTAAAACCAATCCTAAATAACAAACCGAGGTTTTTTTTTTAATAGTAATATTTTCAAATTTAATACAAGGCGGTGATTTGAGGTTACCTTTCAGAAGTAGCTGGAAGGTTTTGTTTGGTGCAAACGTCAACCGATTACGCCCACCCCACCGAGATATTAAGTCCAAACATTCACTGGCCAGCCTCTCAAGCCCCGTTCTAGTATCCGACTCTATCAATAACAAACCGTCGTCCGCGTACGCATTCAGGGTACATCCGGACGGCACAGGCATTGCCAGAAAATCGTCGAAGCCTATGTTCCACAAGTATGGTCCTAGCACTGACCCTTGAGGACACCCCATCGTAAGCGCCTTCGACACAGAATGATGCCCAAGTCTCAATTTAGTAGTACCTTGTAAGAAGTACGAGGAGGTTTGTACGAACAAAAATGTGTTTCGTTTTAAACATTAACAATGTGTAGGTTGCCATATGTGTAAAAAAGTAAAAAATACTGCTGACGTAATCACCATCTAGACTCCCCCGCCCCCCATGTCATCAAAAATAAGCAAAGCCAAGACCCCCCGCCCCCCTATAGTGTTTACGTAATACTTGAACGGCCCCTAAACGAATGGAGAAAGTATAAATATACTTACGCGACTGCTGTGCATGAGGTCTCGGGACTGACCAGGCGTGGTTCTAAGAGGGGGGGGGGTCACAGGGGACATGACCATATCTATATATATAAAAGCGTAAGGTGACTGACTGACATACCCAGAGATCAACACACAGCCCAAACCACTGAAGCTAGAATCCAGAAATTTTGCATGCAGGTTCTTTATACAACGTAAGTGAGCACTAAGAAAGGAATTTTTGAAATTAAACCCTTAAGGGGGTGAATCAAGGGATGAAAGTCTGCGTGAGCGATGCCGCGTGTAAAAGCTAGTTGTGCAATAAAGTCTCAATTTACTTGACTTAAATTGATTATATATTAGTGACCCCCTCAAAATTATTTGGCAAAGTGCCAAGGTAGCAGATTATCGTGTTCGCAGACTGTACAATATACTTGTTTTACATTTGCGACTTTTACACACAGTTTTTATTGTATAGTGGGACTTATTCGCGATAATATTATAGCCCATATGATGCAAAAGCATCACAATAGATCGTTATAGTGTAGGTCACTGCTGCATTGTTTGCATTCACAGTGACTGGTGACCTGGTGACCATTACGCTGTCCTTTAATTTCCATCAGGCAAAGTAGAGTCACTTTGAAGACATAAAAAGCCATATCCCTCGATTCTGCGGAGTGGTTCCGTTTTAAAGCCAGAATGTCACATTCACAGTATCTAAAGGGCAAAATGTCCAAGTAGCAGAATATCCAGTTCGCATAATAATATCTGTCCAATATCGATCTGGCAAATGTCAGAGCCAGATTGTTTACGTTGTAGTAATATTTAGACTTGTGTCACTGATTTGAAACCTTTTTACTTCAAGCCGAATCTCCCCACGCGACGTAAAGGTCATCAAAAACGCCTCTTGTAATCAACTACGCCCTTCAATAATACAAACTGAACTAATTTCGAACCGGATTGATTCAGAATTGTACAATAAAATATACCAAACTGGACTGCCGCATTATAAGCTGCAAAAAGTAGCAAAATAAATATGTGAGTGTATGTAAACGTCATTAATGTCATTTTTCTGCCCTCAGGTAACACAGCACCATTCCGTGAAACGCAGCAGTAAAGTGAAGTGTCGATAAGGACTTGTAAGCGAAGCCTGGCGCATAGCATATACAGTATAATACATATAAACACAACATGCAACAGACAGAACAACGTGCATTTTATATTTATAAGCCCCATGATGAAATCTAAAATGGCGGTCAGACAGTTGCTGTACGAACATATACCATAGATTCTAAATTTGAATTTTTATTCGTCTAATGGGAGTTCGTAGCCAGTAATATTATTACCTCATTACCTCTCTCATATGAAGTGTATGCAGACATAGACAATAAATTATGCCTAAAGTGCTTTTCGAACGCATTTTTAAAGTTAACATTTTTTTAAGAATATTGTTTATGGCAACTGTCTTTAAAAAAAGTGTAAAAGCAGGAAATGAATGTGCGATTTGTTATTTTTTATGTTTTTATTGAGAAAAAATAAATAAATGTGTCTCGAATGCGTGGAAATGGACATTTAGAGAAAAATTGGTGAAATTATTTATAAACAAACCGATGATTTAAAGTGTTTATATTATCAGTACATCCAAGCGTGGGACATAGATTTTTATATTTACGAACTAAATTGTTATAAAAATGAGTAATATTCAGTAAATAAACTTAAGTGTTCTGGAACCTACAATGTACATTTCATTTTGATATTGCAATTATAAATTCTGTAACGGCAAATCATTGAAGTATCTTGTACCATAGAAATAAATTATGTATTTAAAATTACAAATTGTTTTATTTCTACCTGACTGCGGCGAAGCCAAAGGGAAACGTAATAGGTTTGGTTGTCTGTTCGTATACTCATCGTAGCGCCAAAATTACTAAACCGATTTTAATGAATAAAGTGAGGTGACAGTGAGGTTAATTGTAATACTGGCGTGGATGACATAGGCTGTTTTAATAAAGTTTTTATGTACCTAATCTTGTAATAGTTTTTAAGCTTTCTTGTAGTCTTGTGTATAGACTGCATAAATTTTAAACCCTCCCAATACCATAAATCACAATAATTAATTATATTGATGCTAAAATGGTGCTTGTGAGTCGGTCAACAAATATTAGAAAAAAGAAACGAGCTTTAATTGGATGTCAAAGAATAACAGGATTGAAACAGGCTCATAATATTTATTTATTGAAAGTTAGAGCAATGTATTTTGTTTCTATTATATTAAACTTTCTGGAAACCCTCATAATTATCAGCTTTTCGCAGTCTACTGCAATGTATGCATCTCCCTGTTTATAAAAATGAACTCTGTGCCTCTTGAAATAGAAAACGCCCATTGGGCGGAGAAACATCAACACATTGTGTTTGGAGACTGCTTTAAGACCAAGTTGTGTCATCACCATCACCTTTATTCTCCTTCATAGTCGCGTGGGTGTCGCAAGAGCTGAACGCAAGACAACAGCACTTCAAAGAGAAAAAATATCTACTTGAATCAAACTGTATACAAAACCATCTGGCCAGCGTTTTGTAGCAGACCAATAGGTTTCTTAGGAAGATCTATGAACAGAAGTGGACTATTAAAGGATATTAACATAATGATGTGATGATAGACGATGATTCGTTATAAATCTTTCGTGAACAATCATCATCTCAGTCAGAAGACGTCCACTGCTGCACATAGGCCTTTTTAACCGACTTTAAATAAGGAGGAGGATCTATGTTCCACTGTATGTATTTTTTTTACGTGTGGAAACCCCCATGGGCCGTCTAAAACCACACTGTGCCTGAGACGGGAGGGAACTGCTGTTATTAACACATCCGGAACCCCAGAATATAGGCCTTTTTTTTTTTCTTTTTTTTTTTACGTGTGGAAATCCCCTCGGACCGTCACCCCACCGGGGCTTGCGGCGGGGCGGTGTGTCGGACTCGAACCGACTAAAACCACACGGTGTGCCACTCTGCGCCTGTGAAGGGAGGAGTCCGGGAATTGCAGTTATTAACACATCCGGACCCCTCCCAGCGCCTGCCCGCACAGAAGCGGGCACCGTCTGCTGGAAGACTCTCAATTAGGCGACGTACGGCACACGCGTACGTCGCCCCCTCGCGGGTGGCCGCTAGAGCGGATGGAGGGGAAAGCCCGTCCCGACCATCCGCGGCCACACTCAGGGCGGCATGAGGCGCTGATAGGCGCGCCTCCACCGCCCGGTTCGCCGACCAGCTTCGTACCAAGCTGTCGGAAGTGCTCGTCGAAGAGCCACCTACCGTCGAGTATCAGACCCAGATACCTCATCTGGGCCCGAACCGGTACGAGGACCGAGTTGACCTCTATGGAGGCGCCGGCGAGTGGACCACGACGGGGCCCATGGAACAATAGGGCCTCCGTCTTGTCCAGAGCCACCCGTAAGCCCAGCGCCTCGATGCGCCCGACCGCCAGAGAAACTCCCCTGGTGGCCAGGCACGCCGCCTCTTGGAAGTTCGCCTCCCGGGCTGTGACCAATGTGTCATCGGCGTAACAAATTACGCCCAGCCCGGGGGGGAGACGACCTCGCAGGACCCAGTCGTACCCCACGTTCCACAGGAGTGGTCCAAGGACAGGCCCCTGCGGAACGCCGCACGACATGACGCCCATCTCAAGACGCCCTCTCGGTCCTCGTACACGACGGTACGCTCCTCTAAATAGTCTGCCACTAGCCGCCTCAGGTACTCTGGCACCTCGTGGTAGTGGAGTGCTTCCCTGATGCAGCTAAATTGCAGACTATTGAAGGCATTGGCGATGTCCAAGGACACCGCCAACACCACGCCGCCACAGCTCACTGCCTCTTCGGTCACGGCCCTACGGCGCATCACGGCATCGACCGTCGAATGCCCCTCTCGGAATCCGAATTGGGCGTCCGACAGGTCGGGCCCCACCTCGCAGAGGTGCCGGACGATGCGGGCAGAGAGAATCCTCTCAAAAAGTTTACCCGCCTCGTCCAGCAACACGATGGGCCTATAGGCCGCGATCGAATCGGCAGGCCGTCCCGGCTTCCTCAACAGGACCAGCTTCCCGCATTTCCAGCACTCAGGGAAGCGTCCGGACGCCAGGCTAGCGTCCAACACTTCCTTGAGGCGGTCCGACATATGGTCCCAGAATATAGGCCTGCCTCAAGGTTCACTCCAACAACCTGCCGTGCTGCCCGCATACAACGGTTTCCTGCGACCTTCACCAGGTCGTCGGACTACCTTCTGGGGGATAACCTCACCATCACCTCGAGAACGATTTACCACAAAATAGATAATCAAGTCTTTTGTGATACTAGCTGTCCCACGCAACGTCGTTTGCGTCTCCTATTGCCCGTAGCGTGATAATTTTCCCCCGTTTTTGAAACATTCGTCATTGGTGCTCCGCTCCTATTGGTCTTAGCGTGATGATATATTCCTCGATAAATGGGAGAACACTGAAAGAATTTTTCAAATTAGACCAGTACTTCCTGAGATTAGCGCGTTCAAACAAACAAACTCTTTACCTTTATATATTAGTATAGATGTATTTATTATGCTCTTCTAAGATCTAATACTCATAATCAACAACACATTTATTTGGATAAAGACTAATATTAGGTATTATGTTGATAAAAAAACTCTTTGGCAAATAACTTATTATTAGATACCAACTCTTAGCGTCTTATACTCGTGATAACTTCTAAACGAAATGTCCGAATGGGATGAAACAAAAAGTATTTTACTTCTACATGAATACCCTTGATAACATAATGCTTTATTGGGATAAGGATTAATATTACGATTCACATTTAACCAGAGGCGGATTAACCCTAAGGCAAAGTAGGCACGTGCCTAGGGGCGCCAGGTCGCTAAGGGGCGCGCGCGCCAAATTTTTTAACATAGCAAAATTTTATGCCTCATAAAGAAAAATGAACACTACTTCTAGTTCGACTAGTGCTGTTTTCATACAAAAATGTAGTAGATACAACTGCTACTAATAAGTTTTAGGAAGACCAGAGTTGTCAATTGCATATGGGGCACTGGAGTGGGCGGCGACGCCTACGGCAAACAATAAGGTGTGGACAGAGCGGCAGTATAGGACAAATTGCAGGAGGACTTGCGCCTGTAACGATTTGTGTGCTTTCCATCGTTTCATGCCACCCTGAGCGTGGTTACAGGACGGGTTTCACTGTCCACTCGCCACAAAGGTCTACCGCAAGAAAGTGACGTTCGTGTGCTGGACGTCACCTCAATACGAATTTTTCACCACGGGTCGTGCCCATGCTTTTAAAAAGAAGGCGCTGGGAGAAGTTCAGCTGGAGCTGTCATCTATACTAGTAGTTCCGCAAGGGTCAGTGTTAGGACTCCTACACACTATGCCGGTTGCTTGACCGTGCGTCGGGTATGTCATCAAACGTCAACAAGCTCGGCGGCAAAACTGGCATCTAATTGAACTGTTTGCCGTGCAAAATAGCCACCGACCGAAAAATGTTATGACGGCGGTCTTATTAGGTATTATAAAATGTTTATATTAATCCGTTTATAGGATCCGTTGTAGGCTTTTAGGGCCGTTCCTTTGGAATATCGGCTATGACTGAGTATATCTCTTATACTCGTATACCCTTCTGGGATGGTATCGCCGTCTCGAGCTATGCGGAAGGCATGTTCATGACGGCGTGGGGAAAGGTGCTCTGAGAGCCACGGCAATGATTGCAAATGTTCTAGGTCTGATCTAGTGTCAAGTCAAGGTCGTGGGGTGGCTTTGCAGAAATCAGTGACCTTGTTCTAACATGGACCTCGAAGGGAGCCACCTGAAGCTACTATCGGCTCAGAATCCTGCGACTCATGAAATCGAGGACCTGAAATTGCAACTCCACTGGGTCCTGGTTGAGGAGCAAAAGGAAAGATTTAGGCAACCAAGCGCCAAGCAGTCGGCGGTAAAATCCGTTATGGAAGAGTTGATCGGGAGGAAACACAGAACTCTCTCATACCGGCTGACGTAGGTGTTCATCAAGAAAGGATGCTGCGGAGATCAGCCGTGTCTGATCTGCACGGAGAGAACGCCTGGGTGCCAACTATACTGGTGGAGGTGCGATAGATGGGTTCATCTAAAAAAGAACGGCCCGGACGTTTAAATAAAGCTGCCATCTTCTATATCCGGCAAAGTTTAAGCACTATTTGGTTATAGTCGACTCGACTCCGATATACCTACTGTAATAACAGCTCAAGAGGGTTTCACATGTAAAACAAAATTATAGTAAATATATGTCAACTGCCAAGAAAGTTAAATTATATGTATGCTAGAAACACGGGGGGGGGGAGGTGTGAGGCGGCGCCGATTGGATGGTTGCCTAGGGCGCTCTTGATACTTAATCCGCCTCTGCATTTAACGTAGGTAGTTTCTTTCTTCAGACGATTTAATACATTTTTTGCACACAAAAGCGGTTATTGTGACTAAACCATGATAGTTAGATATATGCTCTCGCGGACTTTTTTGTAGATCTTAATAGAACCTACAAACCCGTTACATTATTTTGTTCTATTGTCAATAGTTATTGCAGCTCACGCATAAATAGGTTTTTGATTTCACACCTTGGGTTAAGAAATAGCAATATTCTTATGGATCCCTAATTTTTTGAAAATAAAATATAGCCTTCCTCGATAAATGGACTATCCAACACTGAAAGAATTTTCCAAATCGGACCAGTAGTTCCTGAGATTAGCGTGTTCAAACAAACAAACAAACTCTGCAGCTTTATAATATTAGTATAGATTACACTGATTTCACGATGACTTTGTAGTAGGTAAGTAGTCACTGACTGAAGTCGTTGTGATCAGTTTCTTTTTAATTTGTTAACCCCCGACGCAAAAAGAGGGGTGTTATAAGTTTGACGTGTCTGTCTGTATGTCTGTAGTGTTGTATATTGTCTATGATAATTAATAAGTGAAAACATAAATGGATTGTCTATGTCTCTTCCTCACACGATGGACGATGGAATGGACGCCATCAAGTCGGGTCTCAAATAAACCTTAATGTGAAATTAAGAAATCGTATTATTTACAAGAACCCAAGCAGCCCCAAACATAACATGGTGTCAGAATTGGTCATATAAGGTAAGAAATTTATGAAAATTCAAAATGTCAGACAAAATATTCATTGCGAACATGAGACCCCTAAGAATAGAAAATGGCGACAATGCTGCCGAGAAATGGAGACAATGGAAACAACGTTTCGAAATCTTCATGGACGCAAATGAAATCGACAAATGTCCGATTGCTAAACAGACAGCAATTCTTCTAAACACGATTGGTGATGACGCGCTTGAAATTTTCAATAGTTTTAACATCGACAGGACACAGACGAAGGTAGAAGAAATTTTGAAAAAATTTGATGATAAATTCAGTCCGCACACTAACGTAACAGTCGAAAGATACAATTTTTTCACTAGAATGCAAAAACATGACGAAACTTTAGATGAATACCTCACAATTCTTACTAACTTATCGACCGCATGTGAATTTACAGTACTAAGAGATTCTCTAATAAAAGATATGCTAGTCATTGGTATAAAAAATACACACATAAAGGAGCGACTTCTTCAAGAAGAAAACTTAACTATAGAAAATGCCATGAAAATTGCAAAAAGTCTAGAACTCTCTCAAGAAAGGTCAACACAACTCATGTGTAAAACTGAAAACAAAGAAACAGTGCAAACAATCAAGACAGATAACAGAAACCGTTCACATTCACAGACTAGGTACAACAAAGGTAATCATAACTACAGGAACAGATCATCATCGTCAAGCAGAAATGATATATACAACCAAAGATTTAAATCACCAGCCAACAATATATGCAGGAGGTGTGGTCAAGTACATAAATACAAATGTCAAGCGGAAGGCAAGACTTGCAACAATTGTAAGAAGAAAAATCACTTTGCAAAATTCTGTTTTTTCAAAAATACAGGAAATAACAATAAGTCTGGTAACAATAATCATAGAGTAAGTACAGTTCAGTCATTGTCAAATCAACAGGATAATCACTTCATCATAGGTTCTATTTACAAAAATCATAACGATGTAGAAGACTGGCAAATTAATGTCTATTGCCATAATTTCAAAATTAAATGTCAAATAGATACAGGAGCTGATACAAAGGTCATGTCAAAACGTACTCTTGAAAGAATTAAGTGTAATACTCAGGATAATATTAATGTATTTAAAACAAATAATAAAATATATACTTTTTCAGGAGAAGTAGTGCCAAACGTAGGTACTTGTATAATAAATTGTGTATTTGAAAATGGACCTTCAGCAAGATTATACTTCACTATTGTAGATTGTGAATGCATAACAATAATTGGGTGGAAAACATGTCAAAAACTAGGTATTGTAAAAAGAATATTCAAAATTGAAGACAGTCATAGCAACAGGTCAGTACAAAATATTGTGTCAAAATATGCTAATACATTTGAAGGTTTAGGGTGTCTACCTTACAAAGCTCATTTAGACGTTGATCTCAATGTCAAACCAAAAATTTGTCCAGTACGTAGAATTCCTTATTCTTTAGAAAATCGCCTGAAGGATGAACTAAATAGTATGGAACAACAAAAAGTCATTGAAAAGGTTGAAAAGCCAACAAAATGGGTCAATTCTATAGTCTTAGTAGAAAAACCTAATGGTAAGTTGAGGATTTGTCTTGATCCGAGAAACTTAAACGAAGCTAATAAGCGACCTTACTATCCATATCCTACATTTGATGACCTTAGATCTAAAGTAGCCGGAGCTTCTATTTTTTCGAGGTTAGATGCTAGTTCTGGATATTGGACTATTTGTTTAGATTCAGAAAGTAGTGACTTGTGTACTTTTAATACACCTTATGGTAGGTATAAATTTCTTAGATTACCGTATGGAATTAATTCCAGTGGAGAAATCTTCCATAGAACCATGAATCAATTATTTGGAGACTTACCAGGTATAATAATATTTGTCGATGACATACTTGTCTATGGGTCAAACGAAAAAGAGCACAATGAAAGGCTTGAGTTACTATTCAAACGTGCATCTGAAGTAAATTTAAAATTCAATAAGTCTAAATGTCAATTTGGTATGTCTGAAATACGCTATGTTGGTCATATTTTCAATAAAAAGGGTGTGTCACCCGACCAATCTAAAGTTGAAGCAATTTCTAATATGTCTAGTCCAACAAACGTCAAAGAACTCCAAAGATTTCTTGGAATGGTTAATTATTTAAGTTCCTACATTCATAACATGGCTGATGAAACTTCTATTCTTAGAGACTTGTTAAAAAAGCAAAATACTTGGCAATGGTTAGATCAACATGAACAACAGTTTAAAAGATTAAAATCATTAATATGTCAGTCACCCGTTCTTGTTCATTATGACATGAAAAAGTCTATAAGATTGTCTGTCGATTCATCAAAAAATGCAGTAGGCGCAGTAATATTACATGGTAAAAATCCTATAGCATATGCTTCAAAAGCACTAAATAAAAGTCAAATAAACTATGCCCAAATAGAAAAAGAACTTTATGCCATTGTATTCGGATGTAAAAAGTTCCATCAATATTTATATGGAAAACCTATTCAAGTCGAAACAGATCATAAGCCATTGGTCACTTTATTTAAAAAACCCTTGTCAGAAGTCCCTACAAGATTACAACGTATGATGATAGCCTTACAAGCTTATCACTTAATTGTCTCATACACTAAAGGTACAGAAATGTATATTTCGGATACTTTGTCACGTGCTCCCATCAAGGACACTAACCAAAATCAAGAATTAGTCAGCCTAGATGATTTGGACAATGAAGTTGAAATTCATATTAACTTATTAACTTCTAACTTAGCTATCACAAAAGAAAAACTTGATAAAATTTTATATCACACAAATCAAGACTTAGTATCACAAAAATTAAAAGAATATCATAAAATAGGATGGCCTAGATGCAAAGAACATTGTGACAATTTAGTATCACCTTATTGGAATATTAAGGAGGAAATTCATGTAATTAATGATATAATTTTCAAAAACAACTCTGTCATTATACCTATGTCTATGAGATCTGAAATATTAAATATTCTTCATGAAGGTCACTTAGGTATTGAAAAAACAAAAAGTTTAGCTAGAGGAGTAGTTTATTGGCCTAATATCAACCAGGATATAGAAAATAAAGTAAGACAATGTGAAACTTGTGCTATTTATTCTTCAAATAAAACAAAAGAGTCAATGTTATCTCATGAACAACCATTATTCCCTTGGCAAAAACTAGCTACAGATTTATTTGAATATAAAGGTAAAAAACATTTACTTGTTGTAGATTTTTATTCAAATTACATAGAAATAGCAAATTTAAACAAGGACAGTAGAACTTTGAATGTCATAACACACTTAAAATCTATTTTTGCTAGACACGGTATCCCATTACAACTTCTAAGTGATGGAGGTCCCCCTTACAACTCATTTGAATTTAAAAAATTTCTAACTGATTGGAATATTGAACATATTGTGTCGAGTCCATATTTGTCCAGGTCAAATGGTCTTGCAGAAGTTTCTGTAAAAATCATAAAAAACATATTAAGAAAATGTGACGAATCAGGGTCAGATCCCTACATAGGATTACTTCAGTATAGAAATAGCCCTAGAGGAAATATTGCCTCACCTGCACAGTTATTAATGTCAAGAAATTTGAGAACTAAATTACCTAATAAAGTAAGTGATTTAAGACCTAAAATTGTAAAATTTTCAAACCACAGTGTAAACAAACACAATAAGTTAAATAAAACAAAATCATATTACAACAAAGACTGTAAAACATATCCAACTTTTTATATTAATCAACAAATATACTTTAAGAAAAATCCAAAAGATATCATATGGACTAAAGGTACTATTGTAGCCAAAACTGATTTTCCCAGATCGTTTATTATTAAAGATTGTCATGGCACAAATTACAGAAGAAATAGTCAACATATTCGTCTAGATTATAAGTCAAATAACAATACAAACTTGTTACAGTCAAATAATAGAAAAGTCAAATTCAATGTTAATAGTAAGACTATGGATCATTGTAATATTTTAAGTCCTAGTAAAACAAACAAATTGAAATCAGAAACATTTAAACAAAAGTCTAAAATTCAAGAAAAGGAGGATGGTAATTGTATATTTATCTTCACTCATGATTCAGGTCCCTTGTCAAAGTCTACAAGTAAAGAAAATAATGATTCTGATTCCTTTTTATCAGTAGAGTCTAATCAGTCTGAGTCTGAAGAGATAATAAAATCTCCAGTATTTGTAAATGTTGAAGAATTAATGTCACCTGAAAGTATACATGATTATAATGAATATGGAGGTCAGCCTTTGATAGAAATTGAGGATTCATGTAATTCTCAAAGTCCTATTACTAGTCCTATAATTGAGAATTTACCTCATACCTCTGTACAAGCTGAGTATAGCTCAAGAGGTAGAGTATTGAAAAAGAAACAAAAATTCGATTTATAGGATTGTAAAATATTGTATAATGTGTATTATTATTGTTTAATGTTAATTCTATTTTGCTCTCAAAGTTTAATGTTTTTTAAAGTGTCAAATTTGTCAAGGTCATAAATGTCACTTTTTAAAAGAAAAAAGGGCATGTTGTATATTGTCTATGATAATTAATAAGTGAAAACATAAATGGATTGTCTATGTCTCTTCCTCACACGATGGACGATGGAATGGACGCCATCAAGTCGGGTCTCAAATAAACCTTAATGTGAAATTAAGAAATCGTATTATTTACAAGAACCCAAGCAGCCCCAAACATAACATGTAGTACCGTAGCTCGCGGACGGATGAAGCGATTTCAATTTAGTTTTTTTGTATGAAAGGTGAGTTACGTGCGAGTGTTCTTAGACATGTTTCATGAAAATCGGTTGAGTCGTTTAAAAGTTATGGGGGTGAAAGTGGGGAAGAATAACAGAATGTGTGCAAAAATATAATTGGCGTGCTTGGGTATGGGGTTTTTAAATTTTGAACTGAATTTTATAATTTTATTCAATTAACGTCATTGAGATAGATATACCTAGAGGCGCAAACTTCATTACCACACGTCTTAAAAAGTGTAACCGCTATGATCGTTGACGATGTACCTTTGAAACCATTAGACAAATGAAAGTCAACAAACGAATGTCTCACTCACACGCGTTTCAAGAACAACGATGTCGCTACGATTAGACAAAGACAAAACATAAACATCACAATGGCGGACCGGTGTTGACTACTCTATGAAAATTTACCCATAAAAGCGAGTTTTTTTTTTAAATATTTTATGTTGTGTACTTATAATTGAACGAATATTATTATTGCAAACAAGTATTAAAACACGATGTTCATTCATAGTCATGTTTATATGTGTTTAACTAAGATCTATAGTGATAACAGTGCTATCAAACTCGGTTAATATGTCTGAAGTGTTGTGTAATTAATGTAACGTGAATGTTCACATATATGTATCGTTCAAATTTGCTATTTTACGTAGTATAAAATGAAATCGCTTTCGCTGTATGTTCGCTTAGATCTTTTAAACTACGAAACGGATGACATAACGCATGACTAATGAAACAGCTAAACACTTTTTGTTAAAAAGTTTATAAAAAACAAACACCGCTGTAAAGCATCAGCTTCGTAAACAATGAAATAATAATCTATACTAATATTATAAAGCTGCAGAGTTTGTTTGTTTGTTTGTTTGAACGCGCTAATCTCAGGAACTACTGGTCCGATTTGAAAAAATATTTCAGTGTTGGATAGTCCATTTATCGAGGAAGGCTATAGGCTATATTTTATTTTCAAAAAAATTAGAGATCCATAAGAAAATTGCTATTTCGTAACCCAAGGTGTGAAATCGATAACCTATTTTTGCGTGCGCTGCATAAAGTATTGACAATAGAACAAAATAATGTATTACGGGTTTGTAGGTCCCATTATGACCTACAAAAAAGTCCGCGAGAGCATATATCTAACTATCATGGTTTAGTCACAATAACCGCTTTTGTGTTCAAAAAAATTATTAAATCATCTGAAGATAGAAACTACGTTAAATGTGTATCGTAATATTAATCCTTATCCAAATAAAGCATTTTGTTATCAAGGGTATTTATGTAGAAGTAAAATACTTTTTGTTTTATCCCATTCGGACATTTCGTTTAGAAGTTATCACGAGTATAAGACGCTAAGAGTTGGTACCTAATAATTAGTTAGTTGCCAAAGAGTTGTTATCAACATAATACCTAATATTAATCTTTATCCAAATAAATGTGTTTTTGATTATGAGGATTAGATCTTAGAAGAGTATAATAAATACATCTATACAAATATATAAAGCTGAAGAGTTTGTTTGTTTGTTTGAACGCACTAATCTCAGGAACTACAGGTCCAATTTGAAATTCATTATGTGTTAGATAGCCCGTTTATCGAGGAAGGCTATCCTACTAATATTATAAACCCGAAAGTTTGTAAGTATGGATGGATGGATGGATGAATGTATGTTACTCTTTCACGTAAAAACTACTGAATGGATTTTAATGAAACTTTACAATAATATCTATACATATAATAAAACTGTAGAAGAGTTCAATTCTGTACATTGAAAAAAAAATACAACTAGGGGTATTCATAATTATTATTTTTACGGGAATTAACGCGATCACATACTTCAAGGTACTACATGCCTCTGTTTAACAAATAATAATTATTATATCATGGAACGCGAAAGTTAAAAAGTTAGTATAGGGGTATTCATACAAGCCACACAAGCCGAAAAAAAAATTTTGAAATTTTTGTCTGTCTATTGTCCGGCTTTCAAGCAAAAACTACTAAACGGATTGTTATGAAACTTTCTTTATTATATAGCTATCAATCCTCGGCAACATACAGACTATAATTTATTTTGAAGATCGGAATATCAGATATAAATTTTTGTCTGTCTGTCTGTTGTTCGGCTTTCACGCAAATACTACTGGACAGGCGCATGCGTTGTGTTTATCAACGTCTCCTTGCCATAGAATAACTTAAATATCGGGTATAGAGTTTAAAGCCAGCGCCATCTATTGACTACCTGTCAAAGTGTAATAAAACATATCTATAGAAGCAAATAGTTCATGGCCCATGCTGTGATTAAATACCAACTCTCCGTGCATGCAGAACAGTCAGTGTATGAAACGGTACCCAAAAGCCATGATTCAACAAACTATAACAGGCGAGAATGTCTACCCCAAGTACCACCGACGTTCTCAGCAACAAGGAGTATTTGCTGCAGAAATTAGATTACGTGGCCAAAATCCGACGATGGTTGATAATAATAGATGGGTATTACGATACTCTCCTGTTTTATCCAAACCATTTAACGCCCACATACATAAATGTCGAAATGTGCATCAGTGTGGAGTCTATCAAATATATTTGTAATTGTAAGTACGTAAATAAAGGAAGCAATCAAGCCACTATTGCTTTACGAAATGATTGTGACTAAGTAACAAGATTTCAGTCTGGCCGCTACATAAGTTTATCCAAAGCTGTGTGGCGTATACTCAGTTTCCCAATCAACGAAAGACACCCACCTGTGACGCATTTTGCTGTAACCTGGAAAGAGGCCAGCGAATATATTTGAATATGCGATTGAGCCATTAGGAAATCCTCGACAGATCACTTTATTGGCATTCTATGTCTTCTGTGCTATGTTAGACTGATGATTTTAACAACACTTTGCTCTGTGATGAAGCGCCAGCGTACTTTACATACAACAAGGAAGGTTTAACCGTAGAAAAAGAGGCACTCCAGTAGAGGATGTTCCTGGAGTTTAAAAAAAAACACGTCATCGGAAGAGTACAACAGTGCACCCAAGCAATGCCGAGTGTTATCGGTATCCGATGGCCTACTTTATTCGAAGCTTTGAAAAAGTCGATGACCCGCAACACCCATCGTTTCAAGCTGCTTGCCGAGCACGACATATGCTCGATGACAACCAAAATTAGGATGGCGCTCTCAATGAGGCATACGTCAGTGACTTTCAGATGCTGTCCAATTGTGACAAAAATATCAAAACAACTTAACCGAAGATCACATTTGCGATATGCATCGAAATATTTCTATGAGCGAATTGAACCATCAACAACGGGAAATTATTTCTAATCGCTGTTTAAATGAAATCCAAGATATGGTTTTGCCTATTGGTGGAAATTCTTAATCTTATTAAGGGTTACCCGAAGCCATTTCTAACGAAGAGTGTAGTAATTGGGAGTACTCGGCTGAAAGTAATTATGATTCTGAGAAGCTTTTACATACTCTTCGCGATGGTATTCCGACTCTAAAGGACAAACAAAGGAGTATTTTCCATCGTGTTTGTAACAGTGCTATTATCTCTTTGGGTGAAATGCTTTTTCTAGAGGCACTGGGAAAAAAAATCTCACAAAAGTTATTCTCGCACAATTAAGACCAGATGGTAAAATAGCACTTGCTGTTGCATCCTCTGACACTGTTGCCTGGTGATAAAACTACACAAACGATATTTTAAAATTGCCTTAAAATTAGAATTAACAGAACAACCTGTTTGTGATGTGTCTCAAAATAGTGACAAAGCGAGCGTTCTATGTGACTGTCATTTAATTACATGGGATGAGTGTATAATGGCATATCGCAAGGCAGTTGAGGATGTAGACTACCACGGGGGACCCGAACTGACAAAATAAATGCGTGTCTCAAGAGTTCAACCCTTCGGCCTCATATTTCAAAACTAAAACTCACTGTTAATATGAGAGTGCGCAGAGGAGGAAACCAAAACGCCAAATAATTTTTCGATTTGCTTTTCAAATAGGTGACGGTAGATATCAGAAAGAATAATGGCTGATCTCTCTGCGAGACGATTTATGCGGGGTTGTAACTTCACTTGAATGACTCATATTATCAGTTTATGGAAATCTTACTAATATCACAACTCAGTCACGAAGTCACGGGCACAGCTAGTAATAAATATTTCGGACATTTCACACACAACGCCATTTAACTTCAAACTAAGCAGAGCTTGTATTATGATAGCTAGATTGACTGATAGAATACTTATATACTTTTTTTTCTAAATACATACATGTTATACACAGAAAATGCCCAAAATCCGAAACAAACATTTGGTCCGACCCGGGAATCGAACCCGAGACCGCAAACTCAGCAGTCGCATACGTTACCACTGCGCCACCGAGGCAGTCAAAATAATTCACAGTTCTTTCTAAGTCTAAGTCTAATGATACAAAATTATTTTTACGTATGTATAAATAATAACATAAATTAGTATCACATCACACTAATATATAAATGCGAAAGTTTGTGAGTGTGAATGTTTGTTACTTCTTCACGCAAAAACTACTGAGCGGATTTGGATGAAACTTTACAGTAATATAGCTTATACATCAGAATAACACATAGGCTACTATTAGCAGCGATAACCGACATAAACGCGGGTGGAGCCGCGGGCAACAGCTTGTAAATTATAAATGTACAGCTTCAACGTATAAAGCAATGAAATTTCGCATACGTAGGTATTAATTCATACGTTCACGAAATTTCACAGCTACAATTAATTTGTTTGTTTGTTTAATTAATTATTAAAAATATAACTGTGATAACTAAGTAATCCAATGTTAGTTCTTATTATAATATGTTAATATCAATATACCATGTGTCCCAAAATTCAACGATAAGCGGGCGCCAAAAGGTAGGCCTGCTCATGAGTACATAAGGAAAAAAAATAAAAAAAATATACCTAGTTTTTTTTAGTTACAAGAAAAAAATAGAATTTCGTTGATGATGCCATCAAAGGTTGATGGCATCATCAACCTTTGATGATGCCATAAGGCGAAACCGGTCAGGTGTAAACAAAAATAAAATAGTGGAATAAGTACAAGTGATTTTAATTCAAAAATGTAATAAGTTCTTAATTTCGGCCTATGCGTTTTTGGTTCGTAATTGCTAATCTAGTGTATAGTAGGCTCAGATTACTAAAGAAAGCCAGATAGACCGTAAAGAACACGACAATGAATCTACAAAGTAAATATGAATTAGAAAGCGAATACATTCTCGCGGCAGTGTTTGACAAACCGCCATATTGTGTTCACGTCACGAGTGATTTTTGATTTTATTTTCAAAATGCCGTCTTGCATCATTAAACACTGTAAGAGTAGTTCCCAAAAACAAATAAAAGAAAATGGAATACCTTTTCACAGGTAAATACAAATTATTTCGTTGCTATAATTATTTATTTACCCGATAATTATATTATTGTGTCGGAACACAAAACCTTAACCGTAGTTCGACTGTGATACCACTTTTTGTCTATTTTTTCCCCTTTAATTAGGGAAATTACGTATTATTCAAGACATTAGTGAACCTCATTTCTATATTTAGGGACTTGGTAACAAACCTCATCTGAAAGTATTCTTTGGTGGTACATACAATTATTTCTGTTAATTATTACATACGAACAATTTGTGAATGTTTCTACAAATTGCTGTTCTGACAAATTGAATGGTTGAGAATGATCGATAGTACGAAACTTGATTCCCAGGTAGGTACTTACCGTACTGTACTTACCGTATAAAGCAGAAGTTAAAAAAAATAATAATCATACATTACAAGTACTTTTGCTTTTTATGATTTTTGTAGGTTGCCGACAGATGCAAATTTAAAGAATTTAGCACAATATTTAGATGTGCCAATATTTAATAATATGAAAAAAGCAATTGTTGGATATATTGCTGGATGTATCATAAGGCGTAAAAAAGTAATAAAATGCAAACCATGCTTGATACATTTAGAGTCCACTGAAAAACAAGATTTTCACAAACTGATTAACTTGAGAGACAAAGGAGGTTTAATTTTCCCTTCCACAGACAGCTATGCGGTTTGTGCAACATCTAAAGTTATAATTAGGAAAATATTAAAAGAAGACATTTTAATTATAACAGAAAATGATTATAGGTATGTAACTTCACAATTTTTAAAAAGTTTTATTGGCAACCAAACGATTTTCATGAAATTAGAGGATGATCATCTAAATCACGGGATTGATCGCAAAGTAAACTTAATAAAGTTATTGATTGAAAAATATTTAATGGTACGATTACACTACATAGCAAAATTGGAAACTAATTCTCGAAATTTAAACGCAAAACGACAATATTATAAAAAGTTAGTGCAAAATAAAGGTTGCTGAGAGTTTACATAGTATGTAAAAATAACTGAAATAATAAAAACCATAATATTTAACGTTTTTTAATATTAAAATACCCTTTTTTCAATCTTAATATTAATAAAAAAATAGGGACTTTTTTACTGCTTATGGTATCATTACACGCACACAGATGTACGTGTTCCTACAGTGTCGCCGCCGACTGCTGCACGCACACTAAAATAATCGGCGTCACGTTATTTGACAAGAACGTTCTATCTGGCTTTCTAATAATCTGAGATAGTAGGTATATCAATGATTAACGTCATCAAATAGGGTCAATAGCAAACGGATTTTTGTTGATCGTCGAATTTTCCTGGGTGAAGATATTTTATGTAATTTATACTCTCGATTGTCGGCACTTGATGGAACTTGTTATAATACATTTTTGAATTAAAATCACTTGTACTTATTCCACTATTTTATTTTTGTTTACACCTGACCGGTTTCGCCTTATGGCATCATCAAAGGTTACTAGGAAGATATTTAAGTTTTTTAGTTTCGTACAATAACACAAAACCATTAAATATAATTTTTTATTTTAAAGATCGATCAAAATATAAATTTACCATGAAATTAGAAGAGCTAACCTGTTAAAAAATGCCTTGTAAATAGTAATATAGTTAAAAAATACATACCTATTACGCTAAATAATTCAGGATTTCGAAAAGCGCCCTCTTGTTGTTATCGTAAACATTATATTCAGTCTCTGGTTGATAAATTTATACATGCAGTAATGTTTTGTCTTAAAGTCAATAGATGCCACTGTTTGGAAAACTTCATTTAAGAAATCAATTTTTTGTTAAATACTTTCTATTCAAGTAAAAATAATATCAATTTAAATTTTTATAAGATAAATTATCTTAATTTACATCAGTAGCCAATAATAAATATCATCAGTAAATTGAATTTTGTTAATAAAACTAAAAAATACCAACTCGCACTAGTAAAATTTACACAAAACGTAAGTATATATACAAAAATTTAAACAGTTTAAGTGTACTTGCTTCGGCAGTACATATACTAAAATTGGAACGATACAGAGAAGATTAGCATGGCCCCTGCGCAAGGATGACACGCAAAATCGTGAAGCGTTCCACATTTTTTGTAGAGGTATGTTTTCTTTTTAACCGACTTCCAAAAGGAGGAGGTTCTCAATTTCATCGTTTTTTTTTTTTTTTTTATGTATGTACATTGATTACTCCGTCAATTGTGGACCGATTTTGAAAATTCTTTTTGTATTCGAAAGGGTATGCTCCCCATGTGGTCCCATGGTCACCATATCAGGATCTGATGATGGGATCCCAAGGAAATCGAAGGAAACCCTCAAATTTACGTGAGCGCCTGCAATGAAGTTAAGGCAATTGTCTGCATGCCTTCATATTCTGTTATGTTACCTTTAGTCGTATTCTTTCAAGTTATTTAGGTGAAATGATGATGAGAGACTTGAGAAAGACTAAAAAGCGAAAAAAAAACTTCGTTTAAAAAAACCGACTTCAAAAACTAAAAAGTATAAAATAACTTAATTTGCATGTGCTACCTATTCATAGGTTTGAAGTCGGTGCCAAGCCAAAATGAAATAGTAGGTACCGCACTCGCCGCGTGTGACCTTGAGCGGGATAACTGCTCTTCGCGTAGAACAGAAACACACACAGAAAATCAACGTAAAATGACCACGTTCGTGCTGTCGTGTTTCGTTGGTGAGTGCGAGACCGGAGGCCCAAATAGTCTAGTCAACAAGTTCCTTACTTGTTGACTAGACTAAAAGATGCAGCAGCATCACTGGGCCGCCATGGTGTGGGTCGCCATACTGCATTGTCTGCATTCGCAGTGATTATGGCGACCAATACTCTTGGATTCTGCTTATGCTTTCCATCGGGCAGAGTAGAGTCATTTTGGCGGGCCACACATAAAAAAAAAAAAAAAAAAAAAAAAAAAAAGACCGGAGGCCCAATTAGTCTAGTCAACAGTTCCATACTTGTTGACTAGACTAAAAGATGCAGCAGCATCACTAGGCCGCCAGGGGCGCGGCGTCGGGTAACCTCCACGTTGGCTTACGCGTTTCTTCCCCCTTTGGACTCCGGTCCTGGGGAGCAGAAGCGTGGAGGCTGGTGCGCCCTGGACAGGCGGTCAGTATACTCTGTCTCTGAGGAGCTCTGTATGCTGGCCGTCTGACCAATAACCCGACAGCCCTTTTCAGGGCTTGACCCCATTGCACGAGGGGGTCGCGGGGTGGGATCCGCAGCAGCCCTTTTCAGGGCTCGGCGGGATCGAGGGGCGGGTCGGCCCACTGTTAACTCAGGGGCTGACAGGCACTAGTGCCACCGTCGGTGAGAGAGGCTTCGCCACCCTCTCGCGTTCCGTAACCAACAGGGGCTCAACTATGACCTGACTGGTGGCTCCAGGAGGGTAGCTGAGAACCTGTTGGCCGGAGGGCTTGCCTTAACTGGCCGGCCCGCGTCAAGGAAAAGACTCTAAAACCCGACAGCAAAGTCGTAAAAAGCAGACCTCTCGCCGTAGGCTGTGGCTCCGGCTATGGCCGGCGGCGATGAGTGTCGGGCTGCCGTCGCCTCACGGCTGATGGCGGCCAAGAGGAGGGGCTCTGCTGGGGCGGGAGTGGGCTGGGCTCGCTCTTTGCCCCGCGGGCCACGGGGACGCCGGCGGGCGGAGTTCGCACGCGTCCCGGGGAGGGATGCCGGTGGGCGAAGTCCGCACGCGTCCCTGGGTGAGAGTGGCCACGGGCGGTGGACCGGGGGATCTGCCGCCCCATGCTAATGTGGCGGAATGCGCCCCTCTGTGTTTCTGGGGTGCATTCATGAGGTGTGCCCAACAACAAAGGGCGTCCCTAGCCGAGTCGCGGTGAGCAAACTATCCCGTGGCTCGGATTAGGTGAAGGAGGAACACCGTGGTGGTTTAGTGGGTAGTCTGGCTTCTCTTTGAGGTCAGGAGTCCCACACGAAGCGAACCCCCTGCCCCCGCGGGAGGCGAGCGAAGTGCGTAAATGCATTCCACCACGTAAACAAAAAAAAAAAAAAAAAAAAAAACACTAGGCCGCCATGGTGTGGGTCGCCATGCTGCATTGTCTGCATTCGCAGTGAGCATGGTGACCACCACTCTTGGATTCTGCTTATGCTTTCCATCAGGCAGAGTAGAGTCATTTTGGCGGGCCAAACAAAAAAAAAAAAAAAAAAAAAAAAAAAAAAAAAAAAAAAAAAAAACAACCGGAGCGTCGGAGACGTCGTTGACGTTCGTCTCGAAATATAGCGAGTGTGGTACCTACTATTACATTTGGCTTGGCACCGAATTCAAACCTATGAATCAATATAGGTAGCACATGCAAATTAAGTTATTTTATATTTTTTAGTTTTTGAAGTCGGTTTTTTTAAACGAGGTTTTTTTTTTAATACACACATCAAAAGTGTCTAGGGATCAAGCATTTTAATGCGGATTTCTTGAGATTGAGATGTGGCTTTGGCCCTGGCCTGCTCAGTCGCCAGACTTGAACCCGATTGAGCATGCATGGGATATGCTACAGAGAAGAGCTCTGCCGAATATGGAGGGTATCCAGTCGCAAGAAGACCTTTTTTTGTTGTTGCAACGAACATGGGCGGCCATTCCACAGCGTGATTTGAATGAACTCATTTTGAGTATGCCAAACCGATGTTCTTGTGTTAGTGTTCGCGGTAGAAACACGGATTATTAATTGTTTAAGTTACCTAATAAAATTTTAAAGAAAACTGTTATTTCAGTCTTTTTTTCGAACTTTAATGTTAGTGGTTCAAATGTCAAAAATCCTTTTATTAGGAAAATGGTAAATTTCTTTATTAATGCAAAGGTGACTTGGTTTATCGTTACTGTGACAAACGAAAACACTTTATTTGATGAATCCTTAAAGAAAATTTTAATTAATATCAATCAGGAGAAAAGTTATTGCAAAAATATATGTTGATCCCTAGACACATATGTTGATCCCTAGACACTTTTGATGTGTGTATTTATATTGACTGAGATTAATATCAATCCATACAAATATTATTAATTCTAAAGTAACTGTCTGTCTGTTTGTTCCCGTTTCATGACTAAACTGCCATACCGATTTTAATGAAATTTGTCATGGAGATATCTTGATTTTTGAGGAAGGACATAGGTTTTTCTTTACCACGATCACCGCGACATATACGCAGGTGAAACTGCGAGCCTAATCTAGTACTTAATAAGTACCTACATTTATCATTATCATCTCAGACGAAGGATGTCCACTACTGGACATAGACCTCCCCAATGCCTTCCACAACAACTGGTCTTGCAAGCTTAAACCTTTATTGTTAATTTTCATTATTTTATCACTCACTAGCCAAAAATCATCTTCGCGACACGCCTTCTAAGGCTGGGACACTGGCACGTCGGGTATGATATGTGTGATCACCACATGGTCTCAAGAGGGTGGGTCCACACCCTCAAATGGTGGTCCCATTTTGCCCTTTGAGTACGGAACCCCTTGTATGAATACAGTTTCATCATGAGACATGTATACACTGACATAAAAAATTAAGCCGCAGTGGCCTGTGGTTTACATGATATGAGGTTTATTATGAGGTGATCACACATATCATACCCGACGTGCCAGTGTCCCAGCCGTAGAAGGCGTGTGATTACTAAGACTTCGCTGTCCGTCTCTCTGTTTGTCTGTCTGTCCGTCCGTCTGTCGCCAGGCTGTATCTCATGAACCGTGATAGTTAAATAGTTGAAATTTTCAGAGATGATGTATTTCTGTTGCCGCTATAACAACAAATACTAAAAAAGTAAATATTTAAGGGGGCTCCCATGCAACAAACGTGATTTTTTTGCTCGATATTCATAACGGCAAGAGGTAGACGCTTGAAATATAGGTAGGTATAAATAAGGTACGGAACCCTTCCTGTGCGAATCCGACTCGCACTTGGGCGATTTTTTTGAGAGGTGCCCTATCTGTACAAAAACAACTTGCTTATCCACTAATATTATAATTATAAACGCGAAAGTTTGTAAGTATGATATTTGTTATTTGATGGATATTTGTTACTCTTTCAAGCAAAAACTACTGAACGGATTTGGATGAAATTTTACATTACTATAGCTTATACATCAGAATAACACATGGGCTACTATTTGCCGCGATAACCGACATACGCGCGGGCGGAGCCGCGAGCAAAAACTAGTTGTTCATAACTTCATAAGTCAAGTTTCCTAGACTTCATCCTACTAATATTATAAACGCGAAAGTTTGTAAGTATGGATGGATGTTTGTTACTCTTTCACGCAAAATTCTCTAAAGTTTAGAGAAAAAAAAACAATTCATTTTACGTCTAGGTTTACTTATAGATAATACAATAGGTACCTAAATACAGATTTAATTAAATACTAAAATTATATAAATTTAATAGGTATTAAATACTAAAGTTTTCTTCCAATCTCCTTAAATGATCGACATTTGACTCCTGGGGAGGGCTACTGTGACTTAAAATATTATTTTTATACACATCAAGACTTCTTTGCGCCATATTACTATAAACCTCTCGCGGCAAAACGCGATTTTGCGAAGAAATTTTGACACTTGGATTTCCCGCCAAATTTAAACGATCCATGTAAACACGATCGGTCGGATACACACTCGGAGGTATGATAGGTAAATCTGGTTTTGGTAATGTTCTAAACATGCTAGTTCTGTCGATGATTTGGTTTTGTGAGTTCATGTGATTTAAGGATTTCATCCACTGCTGTTGTTGAGTGGGTGGGACTCGATTTGGGTAGTTGAAAATCCAGAGACGGTCGCCGACGAACATTGGTCGTGGACTGACGATACCAAGGCTACTGTAATACTGTTGAGCAAGTAACTCGATGTCATTCGTATATTTTCGTTTCCATTTTGTTCTTCGATTTTGGAACCATATTTTTATCTGAAAATAAAGGATGTGATAATTTTATTTTATTGGAATCTCTATTACTTACTTACTTTCAGTAAAATTTCGTTTCACTCTTGAAAGTTGCCGCGATTTACAAATTATGACTTAGTATTTCAGCTGTACCACATTCGCAATATATTAAATCATTAATAACTGTAGTAAAATAAATTAAACCAACCAAAATGTTCTAGTCAACAAATAAATGCCGCACCATGCTACAGCGCAAAGAGAATAGGTATTTTTATTTAATTTTGTATATTTAATTCAGATCTCTATTAAGATTGGAGCTTCCTGAATGGGTAAACACCATGATGATGTAAAAGATATCGTTGCCTGTCTCTTCGTCTAGCATATGGCAAAGCAATCATTGTTTACAACATATTCTAATCACCTGTGTTTCAGTGAGCCGTAACTGTCTTGCCAGACGTCCCCGTGCTGCCACGGAAAGGTATCGGTTTTTTTCAAACTCCGCTTCCAAGCTCTTGATCTGTTGCGCGCTAAATGCTGTTCGTGCGCGCTTACCCCGAGAAGAACAAGATCCTGCAAAATTAACGAAATAAAATATATTTGAATGCTTTTATGTTTCAACGGCATAGCAAAAGGCACTTAAGGATAAATTTCTAGTAAATTTTTGTTGGAGAATTATGCTTCGGTAAATATGCTCAGCTCGAACGTAATGATATATAATGCCTTTACAGAAAATCGCTGTAAATCAAATATTTTATTCTTTGCTTTTTACAGAGTGATTGAGGTTATCGGGTCTTAAACCCGCTTCCCCATGATTTTGGGCTGGGGTTATTGTTGATGTTAATTTCATAATAGTGTCTTTGTTGCAATAAAAAAACATCTAGTTGAAACTTTTTTATTTTCACAAACAGGTAACAAATTAAACCGAACCCAAATCAAATGGAAAGAAAGGCTGAAAAACGATGATGATTTCATTATTGGCTTAAAAAATTGCAAAGACCGCACAGTACACGTCTAAACACTGAAGATATTCAGCACGTAGACGTAATAAAATCTAAATGATAAAATTGCCATGTTAGAAATCGGACGTCATTATAATGGCAACATTTTTGATTGTCATTTTTCTTGTTTGACGTTTTGAAGTGACAAGTAGAACTAATGAGGCGCTTGGATCGGTCGAGCAGGGCTTCGTAAAAGAGTGCCGGTTTTAAGTGGAATTTAATTGTAATTTAGCTAATTGTCGATCTGACTCGGTTCCTTCCGTTGTTTACCGTTATGAGTGGTCTGGTTTGGACTCGCGAGTTTTAGTAGTCACGTCAATTAGGCGCGATCCGCGATAGTTCAATCGGGTGTCTTGTAATTACGAGATTTCGGGAGCCCGTAAGCCATTTAGGAGTATGGATGTGTAATGACGCAGAGAGGAAACTACCAAGAGGCCTCTTGGACGCCGCTATCAAGGAATCTACACATCTCCAGTAAGTGCTTGATATCACATTAGCTTAGAATAAGAACACGGTAAAACGCCGTGGTTTAATACTCTTGCCAGTGACATAGTTAGCGATTGAATGACTTACTTATGGGCCCTAAAACATTGCAAATTTCACAAGGTGATCGCTGCATTGGCGAGAGAATTGAACAGCCAAGATGTCGATGGCCGAAATAACAAAAACAGCCCGCTGTCAACAAGTTACATAGCATCCAATTAATTTATTGCAACACAGACAGAAAACTATAAAGCGTCTTAGAACTACATTGGCATAGCGTCGATTAAATCTGACTGATTGGGTTTTGTAGCCAAATATTTAATGTATTCTGTACTTGCAGATTGAAAAGTCTGTGCCTCTAAATTATATTGTTGCAAAACTAATAATAGTTGTTCTTAATGACAACTGTAGCAGTTTTATAATTTCGTCGTTCTTTTCTTTTTAAAGATAATTCCCGCATTAGGACGAAATCCTGTGTCACGGGGAACTTTACAAACATACTTGACACGTACACAAATAACACTCAGACCCAGAATAACAATTTGAGGATCACGCAGTGTTGTCTCATGTGGGGATCGAACTCGCAAAACTAACCGCAGTAGAAAACGGCATGGCGACCGCTTAAACCACTGCGCGCCAGTGATGTATCGTTTAAATTACTTCATTGACCAGTGTAAATTGAATTATTATTGTATCATCATCATCAACAGCATTTAAATAGTCCACTGCTTTTCATAGGCCTCTCCTCAGATTACAAAAGAAAGCCAGATGGAACGTTCTTGTCAAATAACATGACGCCGATTGATTTATTTTAGTGTGCGTGATAGCCGGGGCGACACTGTGGGAATACGTACATCTTTGTGTGTGTAATGATACCATACGCAGTAAAATAATAATATAAAATTCCCTATTTTTTTGATAAATATTACGATTGAAAAAAGGGTATTTTAATATAGTAAATGTTTTTAGTTCATTTACTGTTATATACTATGCAAACTCTCAGCAACCTTTATTTTGCACTAACTTTTTATAATATTGTCGTTTTGCGTGTAAATTTCGTGTAAAAATTATAAAAAGGTAAAATAAATTACTTTACCAAAAGTACTTGTAATGTATGATTAATATTTCTTTTTTAATATTCTGCGGTTATACTTGGGAATCAAGTTTCGTACTATCGATCATTCTCAACCAAAAGTCGCCCAAGGGCAGAGGCAGCGTCGACCAGCTTGGGTCCAAGCTGTCGGAAGTGCTCGTCGAAGAGCCACCTACCGTCGAGGATCAGGCCCAGATACCTCATCTGGGCCCGAACCGGTACGAGGACCGAGTTGACCTCTATGGAGGCGCCGGCGGGTGGACCACGACGGGGCCCATGGAACAATAGGGCCTCCGTCTTGTCCAGGGCCACCCGTAAGCCCAGCGCCTCGATGCGCCCGACCACCAGAGAAACACCCCTGGTGGCCAGGCGCGCCGCCTCTTGGAAGTTCGCCCCCCGGGCTGTGACAAGAGTGTCATCGGCGTAACATATTACGCCCAGCCCGGGGGGGAGATGACCTCGTAGGACCCAGTCGTATCCCACGTTCCACAGGAGTGGTCCAAGGACAGACCCCTGCGGAACGCCGCACGACATGGGTCGCCGTCTAAAGACGCCCTCTCGGTCCTTGTACACGATGGTACGCTCCTCTAGATAGTTTGCCACTAGCCGCCTCAGGTACTCTGGCACCCCGTGGTAGTGGAGTGCTTCCCTGATGCAGCTAAATGGCAGACTATTGAAGGCGTTGGCGATGTCCAAGGACACCGCCAACACCACGCCGCCACAGCTCACTGCCTCTTCGGTCACGGCCCTAAGGCGCATCACGGCATCGACCGTCGAACGCCCCTCTCGGAATCAGAATTGGGCGTCCGACAGGTCGGGCCCCACCTCGCAGAGGTGCCGGACGATGCGGGCAGAGAGTATCCTCTCAAAAAGTTAACCCGCCTCGTCCAGCAACACAATTATGGTCAATCTCTAGCCTAACCACCGACCCCCGTACGTCGCCTCATGCCACCATTTTGTAGCAAAAGAAAGTTATTGCGCAACCTTCTGCGCGAACTTCACGCGTGCCAAGATAGCTCGGCCGAGTTATACGTGGTCGCCGATAAGGGCGGACCGACCGCCTTATAAAGCGGGCCGTTTGTCGGTTCGTGTCAGTCGCAGCGTAGCCACAGAGTACAATGTATATTAATTAGAGATGGGCCGATCAGTACTTTGGCCGACTAGCCGACTAACCGATTAGTCGGTCCTAAAAAGGCCGACTAGTCGGCCGACTAATCGGCCAAACCGATCGTGGTCTCTGACATTTCCGTAACTCTTCGTTTACAGCTGATTCGCGCCCCAGTCGCAAACGCCGCCTGCGAACCTTGTTTCTTCATTTATGCTTCTGTAATGGTCGGAGTCGGAGCGGTGTTTTAGTGTAAAAAATATTTTTGTGTAAAGATGTTATTATTATTGTTGATTGAAATGAAGAGTTAAATGAAAAAGAAAATTACTTGTGCCGATGTTTTTTTAAACATAGGGACAATGTTTTTTGTTTTTTTTTTATTTTCATATGATAGCCTGCCAAAGTGATTCTGCTGAGCCTGATGAAAGCTTGAGTAGAATCCAACAATCCAACACCATACTCACTGCGAACACAGACAATGCAGATTAGCGTGATGAGAGAGGCCTAGTGAGATGCATTTGCACACGCCGCCTAAAGGACCCGGGATCATAGTGCTCGTGCGCTGGCAGAACGGAAACTTTTAGTTCCAGAGCGTATTTCTACGATTCTGAAGCGGTGACTTCCAATGCCAGTACGTGCTGTCCTGTAGAAGATGGGAGAAAGTGGGATTAGTTGGAAGAGCTCTTCGAACACTGTCCATGGTAAACACGCTATAGGACTGTCACAGAGGCGATATCTCCCCGCAAGTGCAAAGACTCAACGGACTCGGTGGCATCGGGACTGTTGATAATGCGGACTGCTGGCCGCTGCAACCGATCAAGAGCATCAAGCAAATTCTGCGTGGATCCATTACAAAGATGAGAACAGTCCTCCACGAACGAGCGAACCTGGGTCTTATAAAGAAGACACAGATGCTCGGGCGCAAAGAACCGTCTCACCCTATTCAGTACGCTAAGTTTCCGTGAGGCCGCCTTAGTGATGCTCTCAATTTCTTTTATGTATTTGCTGCCAAAATGACTCTGCCCTGCCTGATGGAAATCATGAGCAGAATCCAAGAGTGGTGATCACCATCCTCAATGTAGGTAGTAGGTAGGTAATAAGAACAATGCAGCATGGTGACCCACACTATGGCGGTCTGGTGAGATGCTCTTTTACGAACCGCTGAAAGGACCCGGTATCATAGTGGGAAGGAAACACGTGCGCTGGTACTGAGTTTCAGGTTTTGACCACTCGGCACAGGAAGGAAGAACCGAAGCGATGAGTGCGAGAACGTATTTCTACCACTCTGAAGCGGTGACTTCCGAGGCCGGCCCGTGTTGTCCTGTAGATGAGAGGACCAGTTGGAAGAGCTCTTCAGAACACTCTCCATGATAATGGCGATAGAGGACTGTCACAGAGGCGATATCTCCCCGCAAGTGCAAAGACTCGGTGGCATCGGGACTGTTGATAATGCGGACTGCTGGCCGCTGCAACCGATCAAGAGCATCAAGCAAATTCTGCGTGGATCCATTACAAAGATGAGAACAGTCCTCCACGAACGAGCGAACCTGGGTCTTATAAAGAAGACACAGATGCTCGGGTGCAAAGAACCGTCTCACCCTATTCAGTACGCTAAGTTTCCGCGAGGCGGCCTTAGTGATGCTCTCAATCTCTTATATGTATTTGCTGCCAAAATGACTCTGCCCTGCCTGATTGAAATCATGAGCAGAATCCAAGAGTGGTGGTCACCATACTCAATGTAGGTAGTAGGTAGGTAATAAGGACGATGCAGCATGGTGACCCACACTATGGCGGTCTGGTGAGATGCCCTTTCACGAACCGCTGAAAGGACCCGGTATCATAGTGGGAAGGAAACACGTGCGCTGGTACTGAGTTCCAGGTTTTGACCGCTCGGCACAGGAAGGAAGAACCGAAGCGATGAGTGCGAGAACGTATGTCTACCACTCTGAAGCGGTGACTTCCGAGGCCAGCCTATGTTGTCCTGTAGAGGAGAGGACCAGTTGGAAGAGCTCTTCAGAACACTCTCCATGATAATGGCGATAGAGGACTGCCATGGGTGCTATATCCCCTAGATGTGGCGACCCTTTAGCGTTGAATGGGGAGGTAGCGGCCTCTACCGCAGTACCTTCGTCGCCTTCTGCGAGCGGGAATGCCCCTTTCCCGATCCCGCTCTGCGGACTACTTCTGAAGCATTACGTTTGCACAGAAGGAGACCACGGCCTCCCATCCCTCACTACTCGCCAGCATTGCCGCGATCAATGTTGGTGGTGACAGGTATCGTCCGATCTGTCCGACCAGGAGTCGACACTCGGACTCCCACGCAGGGCAGTCCTCCAGCGTGTGCTAGGCGGAGTTCTGGTCGGACCCGCAGTGATGGCATTGTGCCGTAGCCTCACTTCCGATTCTGTTCAGATACTCTCCGAAGCAACCGTGCCCGGTGAGTATCTGAGTGAATCGGTAGGTGACACAGTCGGTCCTCCCTATCTAAGCTTCGAAGCTCGGCAGAACGACTTCGACACACACGAGTGAACCTGGGTCTTGTAAAGAAGACACGGATGCTCGGGCGAGAAGAAATCCATGCCAAAGATATCGAGCTTACCTTGTAATTGCATTTGAGTGTTCTGGCAGTAGAAGGAATGGAGACTTTTTGGCAGATAACGCGAACACCTGTTAATCTTGGTATTGAACGACCAGATTCTGCCGCCCAGAACATGGTTGAGCTCAGAGGCAAGCTCCTGTCGGTTTTCCTCAACTTCTCCCAGCTTGACTGCAAGTTGTCCGAAATATCACCCATGGACTGTGCTGTTGTCTGCTTAGCTAAACGGCTAAAGAAGAAACAGTGTGGGCGACAGGACGGAGCCCTGAGGTACGCCAGCGTTTACCTCTAGAAAATCAGAGGCCACGCCGTCGCATTGTTATGTGTAATCAATGTCAATGATTATTTCTCGTGGTGGAAAGGAAAAAAGTGCAAACACTACAAGCAAACATTTTTTTTAATAAATGTAAGATATATGTTTTTTATCAGCAAGTAATTTTAGAATCTGGTTACCAAAAGAAAGATTGCTTTGTTTTAAAGTTTCGAAATGTCTAAAACTGATTATAAAATAAAAATTGACAAATATATTGTTGAGAAATACATACAAAGTAATAAGCCGAATAGTCGGTGCTTTTTGCCGACTATTCGCCGACTAATCGTCGACTACGATTGTTGCCGGATAGTCGGCTTTACCGACTAGTCGTCGACTAGTCGGCACATCTCTAATATTAATAGAAGCGTAGCCACCCAACCTAATGGAAGCCGAACCCTGAAGCTTTAATAAAAATAATTATTTTTTATTTATTTAGCCCTTCATATCAAGATTCCTCAAGATTAGTATCAAGTTTCCTCAAGATTAGTATTCAAGTTTCCTTTAAAGCAAGTCCCTTCGAAATACGCATTCAGAGGTGCGTGGGACGTGCGTCACCAGCGCAAAAACAATCGTACGTCAAACAAGTGGGAGAAGTCCCAGACTGCTAGGGAATAGCCCGACAGTCGCAACACCTTATAAAAGGAGGTTTTGGCCACTTGGCCACACACACCACGCCATTCTCACAAATTTTAACACGAAAAAGTAGTACAGTAACTATTACAGGTAGTTATGAACTACCTGTAATAGTTAATTTCCGCAGCGCACGCGATATATGGATTTTTTGGGTATTTTTTTTTACACCTTGGGCCACATTATCGAAGTTTTAATACGGATCCCTAACTATTTTGCAAATGTAATATAGCCTATATTACTCTGGGATGATTTAGCTTTCTAATGGTGAAAGAATTTTTCAAATCGGTCAAGTACTTTTTGAGTTAAATCGTTACAAACAAACAAACAAAAAATCAAATCTTTCCTCTTTAATTTTAGTTTAGATTAAAAGGATACAACCAATTTTCATTAATTATTAACCGACTTCAAAAAAGGAGGTGGTTATCAATTCTACTATTTTTTTTATGTTTGTTACCTCATAGCTTTCGACTGGGTGAACCAATTTTAATGATTCCTTTTTTATTTGGAAGCTGGTGCTTCCCGTGTGGTCCCATTTAAATTTAGTCCAGTTCTTGAAGTCGTTTTTTTTTTGTTAAAATTTATGATTATTGCATAGATAACATTAATAGAATAGCAAACACGTTGATTGAAGATACAATCTAAATACCTAATTTAATTGTACCGTATTTCTAACCGGGAATCAAAACATTTGGAAACAATTTCATTATTACAGTGAAACCTGGTTAAGTGTCTCACTTATAGAGGTATCCCACTTACCCAGTGTCTCAGATATCCAGGTATAAATAAATATCTGTCTCATTAACAGAGGATTACATTAATAGAGGTCAGAATACAGGTTATTTCAGTTATAGAGGTGCGATTATTGAATAAATTAACGTATTATGTAAACATTATAGGTGAGTTTTAATTGACACAAAAATGTGAACAGAATGTATCGATTATAAAAATCTGTCATTTTTAGTTTGTATTTTGGAAGTATCAGTTTTTAGTTTTTCGATGTTATAAATTTTATCAAAAATGCTTTGGTCCCTATTTCCTGTCATTTTAAAATAACTGCTTTTACTGCTTCGCGTTTAGATTTTTTTATTAAATTTACTTCCGAGCCCATCGGAGTCGTCATCTTCTTCGTTTTTAAGCAAAATAAACGATGTTATCTCAGTTACAGAGGTTAATGTATATAAAATCCTCTCGCTGTCTTAGTTATAGAGGTAACTATGACGATAAAATTGAAAGAACGTATGCCAGATATAGAGGTTTGCTTCGTCCCACTAGCAGAGGTAATTCAGTGCCTAAGTGCTGGGACGTCAGCATGAGTTCCAGTTATGGAGGTTTCTCACTTATCCAGGTCCCACTGTATTTTATTCGAATTACAAGGTAATAAAAATCTACGAGTACTTATATCAGTATCACCTATAACACTAGCTGGACAGAAGAAGAATGCCTTTTAGTTAATTGAACATGTCGAAATAGAGAATTCTAATAATAATTACTCTTAATATATTACGGAAGTCTTTCTGAACGGACATAGATATCGTGGCAGACAAGACTCGTCGTCACCTCAGCAGTTATTTTCAATAAACACCTCCCCGCTCTGAGTAATTAGTGGTAATATATCAACGTGTCATTCCAAAGACGCCATTTTGAATCGTGAACACTACACTGTGTATCCGAACACACTAATGAGCGCGCCAAAATAAATGTCATTTCATTTTTTTTTATATTGCAGCAAACGTCTTGATGAATTGTGCGGCCAATTATATTTAAATTCGTTCTGAATATGTCAACGTCTTTATTATCACATTAGATAAATGTTTGTAGATAAAGCTGAAAAGTTTTTTTGTTTAAACGCGCTAATCTCGGGAACAGCTGGTCCGATTTGAAAAATTCTTTCAGTGTTGGATAGTACAATTATCGAGGAAGGCTATATATCATCGCGCTAAGACCAATAAGAGCGGAGCACCAATGAAGAATGTTACAAAAACGGGGGAACAATTTTACGCTACGGGCAATAGGAGACGTAAATGACGTTGCGTGGGTCAGCTAGTGTAGGTATAAATATCTATATTAATTAATAATAATTACATACCTATTTAGGTTAAAAATACAGATATCTAAGTATACAAATAAAAAAAATTGAAGTGTATGTTTGTAATTTAAAATTACCTGTTTTCACTAAATGCATATGAAAGTATGTACGGTATTCGGGTACCTACATCAAAAAATTGTTTGTTAAGTTTTTTGTTAACAGACTTTGTATATCTGTTTGTTGCGGCTAATCTCTGAAACGGCTAGACAGATTTTGATGAGAGTTTCACTGACAGATAGGTTAAACCAGCGGGCAAACCGACTTTAAACAGACTTTAGAAAAACTAAAAAATAAATAAATATTTTTCCCATATTTTGTCATTATATTATATTTTCTCTTCTTTGAATGGGAAATGGAATGGCCTTCCAAGTTTCAAGGTACCAAACAAAAAAAAAGTCGAATTGAGAACCTTCTCTTTCTTTTAAAGTCGAGTGACACAGTTTAGGAATGCCTAATGAATAACTGAAAGTAAAAACAAAATGATCGAGAGTTTTTAAGTAAAGTACCTATTTAATTTAAAATGAAAATTAAAGACCATCACAATAATAGCCCCTGCTTAAGTGGCGGTTCAAACGGTTTGGGGTTGAAATAAAAAATAAAAACATTTACGAGACAACTGTTTACTGTCGGATCTGATAACAATTTCTTACAGAAAAGAGAGCGTGTGCTTCGATATATCAAATCGCTCACAATAATGTAGAAAGTAAATTAATTAGCGTCTAAAACGATCACACCACAACCAAAATAAAATTAAACATGCTTGCATGCAAAACACTACGACACGACAGCGGTAAGGCAATGTCAATTTATCCTCACTTGTCAACGCTGGTTCTTTGTTTCCCGCCATTATGAATGCCACTTTACATAGACAACAAAAAAAATAATCAACACTCTTACTCCCTTACAATAAAGATCATTTTCGAGCTTTCTTTTTAAGAAAAACTCATAGACAAAAGTGTTTGGCTATATAGCGTTCGGTCTCATTCAAACACACGTTCATCCGTTGTCTGGTAATAGAATTTTACAGCTTTTTAATGAGCTCCGGCCACTTACTAAATTTCAGTTGGAAGACATTTCTTTTCATGTTTATTTTCTTTTTTTTTACTAACGGGTGAATAATTATGGGGGAGAAAGATTTAGCTAACGAGAGTCGAGACGCGTGGAGATTTATCTTTTCGTAACAAATTTAGAAAATGAGACATCAGTGCGCGGTTAACGGGTGTAATGTACAGGGTTGGCACTTTTACCCCCTTTATTATATTTAAGGCATACTTAGTTTAGCATACCATTTAAGCCGAAGGCCCTTCGTACACAAGGCTACGCAAATCTTCTATACCTACTAATGTTGTATACGACATTAGTATCAAGTCGCGAGTATCGAGTAGCGCACGGTCCAAGGGCGTCGCCAGCCCTTGGCCTAGGTAGGGGCAAGTTGTCGGAGGAGATCTCTCGCTACCGGCCGTCATCCACTCCATGGCCGGTTGGGGGGGTAGTCCCAGGTGACATTAACCCCCCCCCCCCCCCCCAAAGTCGTACACATGTATTTTTTTCCAACTGATACTAGAACCTGTTTTTTTTTCTCTTCTTTCCGTAATTGTTCAATCGAGATAAGAAATCGAAGGATAGGAATTGTTTAACTAGAAAAACTTTGCCCTCCAAGGCCGTCGTGATTCAGGCCTGCTCTGCCATAAAGTCTCAGATGACACTAGGTACTAGTCTGTACCGGAGTTTCTAGGAACAGTGCTAGCTAGACAGACACGCTCTGTCCAAGGGTCCAGGACAGTCCCCCGATACCTCACACTCATCGGACCAGAATTGCCGGTCCAATTGCGTGGAGAGGGAGAGCTGGATCGAGCCGTATGACGGCTGGCTTCCCGCAACACCGCTCCTGGACCTGATGGTATTTTCCAGGTCGGGCGCTGGTGATCACTCTGTCGGTGTTGGGAGACAAACTAAGGCAGATTTTCACTGAGTATTTCGGCCTCGGTATCTTCCCCCTTGGCTAGAAAGAAGCAAGACTGGTGCTCCTCAAAAAGTAAGGAAAGGCTGCAGATTCCATCTCTGCGTTACAACCTGCCTGAACGAGTCGGGGAAACTCTTTGAAAGAGTTATCTCTGACCATATCAGCGGGCACCTGTCGCGAGTGGGCCCTGATCTATCGGACTGCTAATTTGGATTCGTTGACAGTTAGCCTTGATATCGTTAACGCTTTCGGCATCCTTCCCTGGCGCGCGATTAGGGTGGCCCTTGAATATCACGCGTGCCATCATAGAGGCCTATGTGCGCGACAGGGCAGTGAAGTTTGTGTATCGGAACGGAGTAGCAAATCAAAAGGAGGTGTGCTGTGGGGTTCCCCAGGGCTCTGTATTGGGCCCATTGTTATGGAACCTCGCATACGATGCGGGCCTTCGCACTAGTCTGCCCTCTGGCCTCAGTGTCGCCTGCTATGTAAACGATACCGCAATACTGGCTAGAGGGCCACGCTTCGGGGAGGTGCTTCTGCTCGCCGAGCAAGGGTTGGCTTGTGTCGTGGATAAGACTCGTGAGCTGGGCCTGAGGGTGGTGCCTCGTTGGCTTACGTAAGCGCCAGGAACCACCCAGCTCATGCCTCCGGGTGAATGACACTGAAGTCCAGGTGAGCCAGTACATGCAGTACCTAGGCCTCATCCTGGACAGTCAGTAGAGCTTGGAAGAGCATTTCGGGCGACTAGTCCCGGAGTACGAGGGGTAGCAGGGGCGCTACATCGTCTGCTTCTCAATCTCGGGGGACCGCGGGAAGAAGTTCGCTGCCTCTATATGGGCGTCGTGCGATCCATGGTCGTCTATGGGGCACCGTCGAGTTCCTCCCGATGTAAGGCTCAACTCGCGAGTATGCAGCGGTTGATGGGGCTACCGTATGATCACGTACGAGGCGGCGACGATCCTGGCGCGATCTCCACCCTTCGACATTCGACCGTCATGGACACAATGGTCTACCACGAAATTCGTTCTGTCGGTCAGAATGGCGAAGAGACAGCGCTGGATCAAGAGCCCGGAATGCTTCCTCAGAACGCACATACGTAAGCCCAACGGGCTTGGCGGGCACGGCTCGACACCCAGGTTTGTGCCAGCCAACGCACTATCAGAGCCGTTTTGACGAGCTTCGAAGCTTGGATAGAGAGAACTGACTGTGTCACCTACCGATTCAATCACCGGGCACGGTTGCTTCGGTGAATATCTGAACAGAATCGGACGTGAGGTTACGGCAGAGTGCCACCACTGCGGACAGATCGGACGAAACCTGTCACCAGCATTGATCGCGGCAATGCTGGCGAGTAGTGAGGGATGGGAGGCCGACTGGAGTCTGTGGAGACGTTATGCTCCAGAAGGAAGAAGGGGGCGCGGTAGTAGCCGCTAGCTCCCCAATCGTCGGTTAAGAGTCGTTGAGTCCACACACAGGGGGGGAGTAATCACACTAATATATAAAGGTGAAAGTTTGTGTGTATGTTTGTTACTTCTTCATGTTGTATGTATGTTTATTAAACAACAGGCAGGCAACAGTTAGTAAAAAATATGGTCTTGTGGTATTAACAATTTCTGAGCGTAGATCTGTTAGGATGATCTAATTTCGAATATCGATAGATTGATAGCTGGCATTATTTTTCCATGCTCAAAATGTTTCTTTAAATTCAAATATGCATCAAATCAGATCTCTAGGGGGGGGCAGCTGCCCCTACCTGCCCCCCCTTGGCGACGCCCTTGGCACGGTCCGTACACACGGCATTGAATCGCAAGACGCGAATAGCCTATTCAGTCACTATAGGCGTACTGGCTAATCTGATTACACTTTTACCAAAATGTCTGATACAAGTGATGATGAAACTATAATTTTGTACTATCTTTATGGGAAACTAAGAAATCGTCGTAACTGAAAATACTGGGTTCATCTGTATATAGAGAGAATCATAAAGTGCAGACTGTTTGTAGCTGCAAAAGGAATACAACAAACAGATGAGAAATTCTTATCATTGTACAGGATGTCTGAAAATGTGAAAATTGCTCCGCCATCTTGGAAATCGCCGAGACTTAAGTAGCGGCGATCTCGTCCGGCAGGCACGACGTGAGTCGCGCGACGAATGTCGGCGACGCGACTCGTGTACGAACCTCAATAGATTTGTATGGCGGTAGTCGCTTGGAGACTAAAATCGTTGAATATCGAAGATTTGCGTAGCCTAGTGTACGAATGGTCTCATCCTCATTATGCCTGCACGAAGATCTGGATCTGTTTTGGAGGGAGGCATAATTTTATATATAAATGCATATGCTGCATTCCATTAAAACTTTGCCTTAGAATGCCATTAAAACTTACGAAGTATTAATTTAAACAGTCTGTATGGATTCTTGCTGAATTTGTAAATTTATATTGCAGCCAATTTAGGAGTCAAAAGGTTTACTTATTTTCTAAGACGTTTATAAATCCTAAAACTTAGTGAACTCTTTCAAGACTTCATCCATTTTATTATTCCCAAGGTTATTTGGGGTCGGCCACTCATTTTACCTGAATATCAGTTTCAGTTTTTCCACGAAGCAACTGGCATCGGACCTCCGCAACTCTAAAGGCGAACTGAGTTCTGAGGTTGAACTATTTGTCAGTATATTTGAGGGCACTGACTTGTCATAGATGTTCATGACAAATGACCGGCACCGACGACTTAACGTGCTCCGTGCTCCGAGGCACCGACGTGAAGAACCGTTAAATTTGATAAATCTCGGCTTTTATTAAAATTCTCTTGGGAGAAAAACTTTAAAATGCTTTTTTTTGGCCGGACCCGGGAATCGAACCCGAGACCTCTTCATCGGCAATCGCATACGCTAACCGCTAGACCAACGAGGCAGTCTGTGTAATAACTAACACAGCATTTTTTCTGTATACTCTACGGCTTGTAGTACTGGCAACCCTAGCCCGATACGTTTGTGAGAAATTAAATGGTTTTATTTCCAAGTACGCGTGGAACGCGGGAAACCAATTCAAACGGCTAATTCGAGCCGCAATTGCTCGATCAAAGACATTGGGCTTCGAAGCCGTTTTATAGTTGGCAGATCGTAAATAAATTAACGTATAACGATATTTTTTTCGCAAAAAAATACTCATTACAACGAAATATTGGCAATTGTCAATGAAAGAACTCTGTGATTTTTTTATCATGTTTCCCATTCGTTCAGATTTATATTCTGTATTTTATTATCGCGATAACCTCTCGTTTATTCGTAATGTGTGATATTGCTTTTGATTTAGTAAATACACACATCAAAAGTGTCTAGGGATCAAGCATTTTTATGCGGATTTCTTGAGATTGAGATGTGGCTTTGGCCCTGGCCTGCTCAGTCGCCGACTTGTACCCGATTGAGCATGCATGGGATATGCTATAGAGAAGGGCTCTGCCGAATATGGAGGGTATCCAGTCGCAAGAAGACCTTTTTTTGTTGTTGCAACGAACATGGGCGGCCATTCCACAGCGTGTTTGGATGAACTCATTTTGAGTATGCCAAACCGATGTTCTTGTGTTGTTAGTGTTCGCGGTAGAAACACGGATTATTAATTGTTTAAGTTACCTAATAAAATTTTAAAGAAAACTGTTATTTCAGTCTTTTTTTCGAACTTTAATGTTAGTCGTTCAAATGTCAAAAATTCCTTTATTAGGAAAATGGCAAATTTCTTTATTAATGCAAAGGTGACTTGGTTTATCGTTACTGTGACAAACGAAAACACTTTATTTGATGAATCCTTAAAGAAAATTTTAATTAATATCAATCAGGAGAAAAGTTATTGCAAAAATATATGTTGATCCCTAGACACATATGTTGATCCCTAGACACTTTTGATGTGTGTATTTTGGACGTGAAATAAAAATAAAATATAGAGGAGGAACAATAATAATGTGGTAAACATTTAACTAGGTCTTACGGAGTTTTATTAAGAAAGAAGATACATAGGCCGGGTTGCGTTTATGCTCTCGGAATTACCAATTAAGTAGGTACCTACATAAAATGAATAATATTGACGTAAGCATTAAAAAACTGTTCATACATGTGGATAAACGTGCGATATGTATGCGGTTATTTATTATATTTTTTTAACCGACTTATAAAAAGGAGAAGGTTCTATGTTCCTCTGTATGTATTTTTGTTATTTAAGAGTCTGCCAAACTGACTCTATGAGAAGAAAATTGACTCTATGCCTGATGGAAAGAATGACAAGAATCCAAAATCCAAGAGTGGTTGTTAACATACTCATTGCGAATGCAGACAATGCAACAATGTACCATGGTGACACACTATGGTGGCCTATTGAGATGCTTCTGCATCATTGCAGACATCAACATCATTAGTTAAGCATCATTAGACACCGAACTCTGAATCTGACTGCCTGCATCAGATTTTACAGACGCCAAAAATATTTATACTCATCTTCACTATCAAAGTGGGTCAGTACAAAAACGTCTACTACATTATTAAAAAAAACTCTTGTAATAATGTAGAAACTGTGAATATAATACATTTTAAATAACGTTATTTTTTAGTTTAGAATCGATGAAAAGCAAAATTTCTCAGCTCATGTCGTTTCATATTAAACTTGTGAAGAAATATTTGTTTTGTTTTTACATAAATTTTACCTGGCTATTATGTTTTCATTCATTGTACCTATTGTACAAAAAAAAGTAAAAACTAAAACCCAACTACGACAAAAAACGACACTGAAAAGGTATGAAACAAGTTTCAAAAGCCGTAGTCACGCGTTGTTAACGTGTTATGGACATGGTACATTGAAACCAAAATTTGAAACTTAGTAATGTACCGTAGTCCATAACTCTTTAACAACGCGTGACTACGGCTTTTGAAACTTGCTTCATACTTTTTCAGGGTCGTTTTTTGTCGTAGTTGGGTTTTAGTTTTTACTTTTTTTTATTTAAAATGTTTTGGTGCCTCTATAATATTAATTTCTTTGCAAAGTATATTTTAAATAGGTACCATAGAAATATCACAATTATCGAATAAATACGGACAAATTCACGAGAAAATGCTAATAATATATATATATATTTGAAATGTATAAGTAACGTCCTTTCCGATGATACCAAACATGGCATATTTATCTCAAATTTATTTTTTAATCCAGTACTTTATGTCGGCTAGAGGGCGCCACATTAGATTCAGTGATACGTCATATAGCTTATAACCAGCGGACGATCAAGACGCTTCTAACGATACCTCATTTGTCTAGTTCTAATAAGTAGTTAAAGAGATATGAGGGAACAGATGAACATACATACATACATAGCTAGCTACTTCTCAGATAGGCTGCTTAAATACGATACGAAGACCGGCCCAAAAGAGTATAAAATCACTGGAGGGGTACTTCAGGGTTCAGTCCTGGGTCCCCTACTATGGAAAATCATGTACGACGGTCTCCTGAAAATAACATTACCAAGAGAGACCAAACTCATTGCATACGCAGACGACGTGGCCATTGTGATAGTCGCAAAACATCTCGAAGAGGTAAATTATGCCTTTGACACTACCTACGCAAGAATCACTCAATGGATGAAATTAGCCCACCTGGAATTAGCAGAGCACAAGACCGAAGCCGTGCTCATTACTAGCCGAAAACAGCTGGAAAAGATCACGTTGAGGGTGGGTAAGCATGAAATCACGTCTCAACCATTTCTTCGGTACCTGGGAGTGATGATTGATGCCCGACTCAGTTTCAAACAGCAGGCGGAGCATGTGGGTACCAAAGCATCGGTGATTGGAGCGGCGTTATCGCGGTTTATGCCCAACGTGGGTGGCCCGAAGCAGAAGAGAAGAGCACTACTAACGTCAGTCATAACATCTGTGTTAACGTACGGAATTCCCATCTGGGCTGATACACTCAAGATGCAGGAGTCACGTAGACGGATCGTGCCAGTGTATAGGAGGAGTGCACTGATAGTCACCAGTGCTTTTCGCACGGTGTCTGAGGAAGCAGTGTGTGTCATTGCAGGAATGCTGCCCATGGCGGTGCTGGCTGAGGAAAGACAAGCTCTCTACCGGCGTAACAAAATGGCTACGCTGGACCCTGAAGAGCTCAGAGCCGAAGAACGGCAAAACAGCATTCGACGATGGCAAGTACTGTGGGACGCCACGACGAAGGGCAGGTGGACATACCGCCTTATCCCACAAGTGGACGCATGTCGTAATCGCAAGCATGGTGACGTGAACTACTATCTGACGCAAATGCTCTCAGGACACGGATGTTTCCGAGCATGCTTGCACAGGTTTAACCATGACGATTCTCCGGAGTGCCTGACCTGCCCCGGAATTGTAGAATATGCGGAACACGTGTTCTTCACGTGTCCCTGCTTCAATTCGCAGCGGGATGCCCTGGAAACTACCCTGAAACAGAAAGTGAGACCAGACAACCTAGTGAGTATGATGCTCTAATCGAAAGCAGCATGGGAGGCAACTAGCACATTCGCGACGGAGGTCCTCCAAGACCTTCGCCGGACAGAAAGGCAGCGAAATAAAAATAAGCGCAGCTAGAAGTAAGGAAGCAAAGGCTTCAATTCAAGATGGAAGAGCGTCAGCTAAATCCTCCCCCCGTGAAGTAATGCCGCACGGCGGGTCCGCGGGGGCAGCAGAGGCAGAAGACAGAGGAGGTTTTTTTTTAGTCGGTGTGGAGATTCTCGAGTCCAACATACCAGGCAGAACATCTAATCCTGGTGATACGTAAAAGTAGTTTTTTCCACCTCTGCAAAACAAAAAAAAAAAAAACAAAAAACATACATACATACATAGCCTGTCAAAATCATAACCCTCCTTTGGCTTTGGCGTAGTCGGGTAAAAATATATTATTTTCTATTCGATTTCAAAAAAGGAGTAGGTTCTTAATTCCTGATGATTTTTTTAAGGTGGAAACCGGTTAAAGCTATTTATAAGTATATGTTACCAGATTACTGGAACTGAAAATTGCGAGTTCTGCCTAGTTAGTTCTATGATCAGGCAATCTCCAAATGATAGGAATATTGGGAAACCTATCAAACTTGTAGCAGACAAGGTACCGTATAAGTACATACAAGGTAGTAGAGCCGTGCTGATTTAGTCACGAACGAGCCGGCTCGACCGGGGCGATAGGTACTACTCTCTCACAGAAGACCAATCTAAACCGACAGCATTTGTAATTTCGTGTTTCGTTGGTGAATGCGAGACCGGAAGCCCAATAATGCACCTCATTGGCCGCCATAGGGCTCCCACACATAACTGCGAATTCGCCACGCATCACAAATATTTGCGAGCTCGCACGAATGCACCGGAAGAACTTCACTCCGCATTGCATCGCAGTTATGTGCTCCCACACATGACGGTGGGAGCCCATAGTGTGGGTAACCATGATGCAATATCTGCTTTCGCGAGTATGATGAGTATGATGACCACTACTCTTAAATTCGTTTCTCTCTCTCTCGGTTCTCGTTTTAACCGTGAAAGCATGATAGACATACTGATTACAGAGTCGATTACTTGTTCGAAAAAGTGTTTCCTATTGATCGTGTTAGTTTCACTACTAATAATTGTATAATCGTTACAAAGATTATAATTTATCAACCATCTTTTTTTGAACGGCAAAAACTTGCAAGATTAATTTCATGAGCGCCTTGTGTTTCTCCGCATTTTTGTCACTGTGGAGAAGCTGTTGACAGTTTCGGACATCATGGCCTTTCTTGTAGCAGAAGCGCTGGCCGAATATCTCGAAATGCCAATATTAACGACATTATTCGTCGTGCTCTTGTTACCGCCAGCTTTCCAGCTGTACGCGAACCAAATGGTCTGGTACGGGACGATGGAAAGAGACCAGATGGTATGTCGTTACTGCCATGGAAGATGGGTAAGCCTTTGGTGTGGGACGCAACTTGGGGTGACACCCTCGCGTCATCTCATCTTCCAAGTACAGCTGGTTATGCCGGCGCTGCTGCTGCTTCTGCGGAAAGCCTCAAACGGCGTAAGTACCAAAATTTAATAGGTAATTACATTTTTGAACCGTGTGGGGTACAGACGCTAGGTTCACGGGGTCCGAGTGCTCGCGCTATGTTTAAACAACTAGCCAAGCAACTGATTGACGCTTCTTGCGACCAGAAGGCCGGCCTTTTTCTAGCACAGAGAATCAGCATTGCCATTCAAAGTGGTAATGATGCCAGTCTTTTGGGAACGCTACCAGTAGGCGAAGATGTGGAGTTTTTTGACGCTTGTATATAAATATTGTTTTTTTTTTATAAATGATGGTTATGTACATAGGTTTCTATATTATGTAATAAATATTAATAATAGTCTAACATAAATGTAAACATTCGGAAACGCTTTATTAAATCGTATATTTCATGACCCTATTCGTTAAACGTCTTTTGGTCTCTTCTTTCATTAAAAAAGTAAAGACATCCGAATCCGAGCTAACAGATTAATTGGCGCCAAAAATACTCAAACCGCGGGAGCAAGGCGTGGAGTCAAATAGCGCGGAAAGGCGTCAATGGCTTTGGCTTTTTAACTTTTTTTATCATTGATATAAGCTGTTTTGAATTACAAGCTCACGTTTCTATGATTTATTCGTTTGTTTAAAATTGTCAGTGGAAGAAATAATTAGAACACTATTTACGTCAGGGTTTCCCAACCTTTGCTTTGTGGAGGCTCCCCGGGCTATAAATAATAATTTCATGCCCCCCTTTACTTTTTCAATAAATACAAAAAAACGCTCATTATATAATTAAAAGACTTTTATTATAAGTCTGATATACAAACTTCAAAAGTTTCAATAAACTAATCGATGTTTTTTATCGAAAAAAATAATTAAAATAAGAGTAGGTACTAATGAGACACTTGGGATTGCAAGTTCTGTACTAGTTAGTTGATTCAAGGTTTTGTTTTTGTCAGAGCTATCATCAGGTCACTATGGACATCGAGACAGCTTCGCTGTTTAGTTTTAATTAAAACTAGAGCAGAAAAGCCTGTCTCACGTGCATCACGAATCAGTTAAAGAAAAAAGAAACTCACACATCACATCACACTAATATATAAAGGCGAAAGTTTGTGTGTATGTTTGTTACTTCTTCACGCAAAAACTGCTGAACGGATATGGATGAAACTTTACAGTAATATAGCTTATACATCAGAATAACACATAGGCACATAGGCAACGCGATAACCGACATACAGGCGCGTGGAGCCGCGGGCAACAGCTAGTGTGCCATTTTGGTGACTCTGAAATGTCGTCTCGATAGTATCGACGAAATTCGTCTTCCAGCGTTTGCAAATGAGTTTTTAACCGACTTCAAAAAATGGAGGAGGTTTCTCAATTCGACCGTATATAATAATATATATATGTTTTTTTTTTTTACATGTGTGTTCGCGGATAACTTCGTCGTTTATGAACCGATTTTGATGATTCTTCTTTTGTTGGAAAGGAGATGTCCCGATGGTGGTACCATGAGAAGGAAACTAGGATCTGATGGCATCCCAGAAAAATCGAGGGGAACCCTCATTTTTTTCAGGCACGTATTATGTTTTTCGTATATTTTCTGAAGCTACTCCGGTATTTGCGTCTGGTAGTCATCATTTAATGATGATGAGCTGATGATGAAAGGTACAACTCCTTAACGGTTAGGAGTTGGAGGATAAATCTTTAAATGCCATATGTATGTATGTTACCTTTTGTCGTATTCTTTAAGTTATTTAGGTAAGCTGATGATGAGAGGTACAAATCCTCAACGGTTAGGAGTTGGATGATCATTCTTTCAATTTCATACTTATCTATAGACCTTTAGTTGTATACATTTAAGTTATTTAGGTTAGCTGATGACACAGGCGCTATGATGACTAACCCCTTAATGTATTTTGCTTTAAGTAACTCGCCTGCTTCTATTTCATCACGACATTTAAGCTTGGACACGATTCCTTTTGCCCCGTAGACCACGTTCTCGGTAACAGAAATCTTGCATCTCAACATAATTTTGGAAACTGAGCACACTCAGTTTTAATACGTGTTCAAACCACTAAAGTTATTCGCATCAGCAGAAATTATATGAAATAGTTCAACTTTCTGATAACCTACGATTGTTTGCACTAAAAATGAAAAAAAAAACTCTTTTTATAAAAAAAAACCGACTTCCAAAAACAATCCACCGAAAACTCTCTGCCAAAAAACACTAAAAAGCGTAAAATAAACTGGCTCTTCATAAATTGCTATGTGCCAATTCTTGTCTATACCTAATTCTTTATTCATTTAAATAGTAGTATTATTATATGTGCTGGGTAAATAGTGTAAATACCCATTGAAATAAAATTATAAGGAGACATAGGTTTACGATACATCGTTCGTAAACCTATGTCTCCTTGCTTAAAATGAATATTACAAAACATCTCGGAAAATATAATTAATACAGCTTTTCATTTCTATTATAAATTTGAATCAAAGTCAAGGTAGTAGAGCCACGCTTATTTCAGAAGGGTCGGCTCGACCGGGGCGGTACTACCCTCACACAGAAAATCAACGTAAAATGACAGCGATCGTGCTGTCGTGTTTCGTTGGTGAGTGCGAGACCGGAGGCCTAATGATGCAGAAGCATCACTAGCCCGCCATGGTGTGCTCACCATGCTGCATTGTTACTTTGTCTGCATTTGCAGTATGGTGACCACCACTCTTGGATTCTGCTTATGCTTTCCGTCGGGCAGAGTAAGATGTTTGTTTGAACGCGCTAATCTTAGGAACTACTGGTCCAATTTGAAAAATTCTTTCAGTGTTAGATAGCCCATTTATCGAGGAAGGCTATAGGAAGGCTATCATCACGCTAAGACCAATAGGAGCGGAGCATCAATGAAGAATGTTTTAAAAACAGGGGAAATTTATCACGCTACGGGTAATAAATAGAAGACGCAAACGACGTTGCGTGTGTCGTATATTATATCACGGCCCGCGAAAGCTTAAAGGTCATTTTGATTCAATTTAGTTTTTACACATATTTTGCTTGTCACTACGTCTCTTATTTATTACTGGCAACTTAATAAAATCAATGACAAGAACTATTCTTTTTTGTTTAAATGATTACGTCTAGAATTTACTTCATTATTTTCTATTATTTTAAACAAAAAAATATTTAGTTGTCAATTTATAGTTTTGATATGACATTTTTATGGAATAAGTTTTCATTAAAAAAAGAAAATAAATATTTTTACTAGTAAACGTCAGAATCGTCTTTAAAACTTTTTTTATTTATTTGTGTAGTAAGTAGGTTTGTAGTAGTGTAGTAATATGCCTCTACACTAGGGGTATATATGGCCCAATCACCCATCGGCCTCTTTCCGCTGCCGACCTGAACTCAACAAGTGGGTAGTGGTCATTTAGATCCTACGTGACACTGCATCATCTCGTCGGAGACGACGACAGTCCTGACACATCACCCCTAATATCCTAACGGATTTGGATGCAAGAGGTCCGAACTCCCAGCGATCTGGTTAGGTCTGGAAATGCGGCAGAAAGTTCACCGATAGACATTAGTACAGTGGCGCCTGGGCTGGAACAGCCGCTGTAAGACTGCTTAGCGTGGACGTATGAGCTTGAGCCCTGGTCTCGACCATTCTTCCGAGAATCGGATGAGGTCTGTCCCTGACAGTAATCATAACTGCTATGCTGATGTGTGGAGAGGGATGTGGCGTAGTCGTCTTTTTCTCTAAAGCTGAAATGCTTTAGAAAAAGACTGCTTTGTGGGAGAAATACGTTGGTGGCGGCAGTAAAGCCACCGACGGGAACGAGGACCGAAAGAGTGGAGTACTCTGGTGGTATATTAATTATTGCAGTAGGCATGACTGCACGGTTGGCCTAGTGGTTCAAGCTGACGATTACGCCACGCCGCTTTAACCATCATTGAAGTGTCCGGCATACATCAAGATAGGGCCTAGTTTGGTGCGGTGCTGACCAGGATCACCTGGTCTGACCTGAAATCTGTTCCACGTTCTCCCGGGGGGCCAGTCGTCAGATCAGAAATACCACATACTCCTCATGCCGGTGTCTTCAAGGGACCAGGAACCAAAGGATTTTCACTTTGGAAAAAGGCCATATTGCCACAAATCCGCATGGAAAGGACTAAAGATAGTCCTATATTAGGCACTTAAAGTTTTCAGCTTATTATAAGTCCGAATTCCGGAGCTAGAGTGGATTTGATATTAAACATCTTTTGATTAATAGCTCTGTGGTATAGTGTAACCAGAATATCACCAATGCCAAAAAATGACTTTTCCGGTTGTCTCTTAATTTTCTTGTATATAAATATTGCCCTAACAATAAATAAATAAATATTTCGGACATCTAACACACAACGCCATCTAGTCCCAGGCTAAGCAGAGCTTGTGTTATGGGTAGGTATACAACTGATATAAATATATATTATACTTTTTTTGTAAATACATACATATTATACATAGAAAACACCCAAACTCCGAAACAAATATTTGCAGATCATACTTTAAACATTTGGTCCGACCCAGGAATCGAACCCGAGACGTGAAGCACAGCAGTCGCATACGCTACCACTGCGCCACCGAGGTAGTCGAAACAAACAAATACCTACATAAAAAAAAGAATAATTAATTATCAAATTTGGTGCAGTCGATCGCAATTTATGTGCGTACACTGGCGTACACATATATTTCGGCAATTCATTTTTATTTATATTATGTCCATTACTTGTAGATACATACAGATTTCTAGCAATCAACTGCGTCTTTTATGGAATAAATTTTCCCCGTTTTTTTATGAAAAATGCAAATTCATGTCATTGTTTTATTTTTGTTTTATTCCTATAGTTACCTTTGCTTTTAATTATCAATCTTATTATCTTTATTTATCACCCGACGACTGCGAAGCAAAAAGAAAGGGTAATAATGTTCGGCACTCTAATGTACCACATTAGCACCTAAACTATTGAACCTATTTTTTACCGACTTCAAAAAAGGAGGTGGTTCTCAATTCGACTGTATTTTCTTTTTTATGTTTATTACCTCAGAGCTTTAGACTGGGTGATCCGATTTTGATGATTCTTTTTTTATTTGAAAGCTGCGGTGTTTCCCGTGTGGTCCCATTTAAATAAGTCCAGTTCTTGAAATCGGTTTATTTTGTTAAAATTTTGTATTATTTTAAATGTATGAAGTTATATGTTATTTAAGTTATCTGGCATACGCTGTACGTTAAAGTTCCAAAAAAAAAGAATTAAAAAAATAAAAATAAAATGTATGAGGTGTCAATAGATTCGTAATAATGGTCCGGTCGATATAGGCTATATAAATCTTATTATAAGTTTATACGTAGTCGAGTTATGGGGGTTTAAACTGGTTTCTTATTGTGTTCCGATTCCATTTTTTTTTACCGTTGGCGCAAATATCAGGGGCCGACTGAAAACCAGTGATGTGCATGCACAGCGTGAACTGAGATGGTAGCCTTTACAGCATAATGCAATGCACAAATTAAATTAAAGACATGTCTTTGTATTGTATCTTGCATGAGATATGCACCTATCTTTATTTTGGCCTAACGGGATTCTTTCTTCGGATCTCTGGTCGGGGTAATGTGGACATTAAACACGTCTCTATCCCTACGAAATAGATGCAAGCTATGTACGTCCTCAGTAAATAAATAATTTATAAAGTAATCTTAAAAAATACCTGATTGTCCATAATCAGCAGTCTTAACATCGAGATACTCTTGCGCATCTCCAACTGTAGAACTTTCAACATCCACATTTTCAGAGCTATTGCTACACCTATCGTCATCAGAATCCATAGTATCAGTCACATCACTAGTAAAATTACTTTTTAAACCACTAATCACCGCACTAGTCGATGGTTCACAATCATTCGGATTACATTTTTCAAATTTATTCGCCAATAAATTATCTATGGAAAATGGCAATTTTGCGTCATGTCTTTCAGATTTTATTTCATCAACCTCCATTGTCGAATTTTCCATTGTGATTATTTCTACGATTTTTTTATTTAATTTATTTTGTTGTCATGTCAGCGTGCGCTTCCAAGGAGGTTAGGAGACATTTTGAATTACACTTTAAGCGTCTAACTATTTAATGTCCCATAATTTAAACTAATAGGAAAGCCCGACGATGCGTTTTTGTCAATTCGTCGACTGAAACTGCGGACGGAATTTTAACTACCTCTTTTCAAAAACATAATCGTCTTCAAGCGCACATTGTCACCTAACTATCTTATTTTAAGAAAGATAAAGTTCAAAATCGAATAGCTATCAAAATTAGTACTATCTGGCAGCAGTACGTCTGGTTCGAATGAAGATTGAGAGCTTTTACTAATGGGCGTCTTTCTAGATGACAGTATATTCTAATCAAACACATTCAAAAACCATATTTATCTCATAAAGTTAGAGTTCATTTTATAATTTTCGTAGTTAAACGATGCAAATAGCTCATGAAGAGTCACAAAGTTATAATTAGAGTTGGGCCAATCAGCGTCATGTGGGCGTGGCCGGGATGCGCGTACGCAGTCTCCTGGACATCAAACGGAGATTTATAAGAGGAGTCGGTTGATATATGCGTGGCCACATTAATTCTTATAATTATTTAGTTAGTTTGCTTAATTAGAGTAGTCAGATGCTCGGAGCAGAATGGAGACGACTTAATTGATTTATATATGTCTTTCTTACTGTCGTGTTTGTTAATTTTAGATGTAATTAGTTATGATATTTATCGTACAGTTTGATAATGAGCTTGGGTTAATAAAAATGGTGGTGTGATTTTGGGACGAAAAGATATAAATAGATTAGTACGTTATGTAGTATTTGCCATAGGCCAAACATAGCTTATGAAAATATAAGCGACTAGCTTTTGACCGCGGTTCCGCTTGCGCGTATATCGGTTATCGTGGTAAATAGTAGCCTATGTGTTAAAATCACATAAGAATCAGTCCATGCTCAGAGGCCCCTGACATTTGCGCCAACAGTCACAAAAATATAGGAAACACATAGGTATCTAAATGCCACGCAACACAGTATCTAAACATAAAATATTAGTAAAAGCTATTAAACTATGCTAAAAAAAACAAAAAAAGAAAGGAAACAAAACAAGCAAACAGACATTCACATACACACAATGTTAATATCATAAAGACGGGTGCGAAAGACACGCAGTTCTGCTACAGCAATTTCTGTTCAGTTGAGTAAAGAATTTAGAACCTACGTAATTTTTTTCAAAGTGATTTGGAACATGCTCTTTCGCAGAGGCAGAGGTAAGTCGTTCCATATCTTTGTAGCAGAATACTTGAAGCCTTCCTTGTATTGAACTGTTCTGTGTGCTGATATAACCAAGTATGGGCCGGATTAAGCCAGCGCGGGGCCTGTAGCAAATTCGGCCAAGGGGCCCTTGGTTGGCTTTAGGTTCTCAAGTTTATGGTATTTCGGACATTTAACACACGATTGCCATATAAGTTGTTATAGAGAACCTTAGAGGAGGCCAAGCTCGCCACCCTACCGTCGGCGACCGCCCGACAGGTATGGTCTGCCACGAGACCTCGTCTCCGTGGCAACCCCTCCATAGCCATCCCCAACCCCCGACCTAGTGCTGACTGACGAGTGCTCCTTTGTGTCTACACTCCTAGGAGCTCGACCTCGTTAAGCACAGGTCACCATACTGGATAAGCCCCGAGCGTTACTAGCGGGTTCTTCCGTTAGTTTCTTTTTATATATTTTTTTTGTGCAAACTAGCAGACGTATCGCCTGATGGTAAGCGATTACCGCCACCCATGGACACACGCAACATCACAGACGTCACAAATGCGTTGCCGGCCTTTGGGGTTAGGGAGGGGGATGAGGGGATCAATTTTCCAATTAACAAGTCAACACCACGCATCACATGTCCATATCAGGTTAACCTGTTGCTTCTCAACTTTCCATCCAGTGGTGCTACTTTCAGGCTTCCTCTAATGTAGTCATTCTTCACCTTATTCATTCTAGTCACACCACAAATGCATCTCAACATTCGCATTTCAGCTACATGCAGGCGTTTCTCATCCGTTTTCTTTATTGGCCAAAATTCAGATCCATGCAGGACAGCAGGTCTAATGATAGTTTTATATATTTGTCTCTTTAACGTTAAAGGGAACTTGGGATCGCAAACACTTCCTGTTACCTGCCGCCACTTATCCATCTGCATTGATTCGATGTTGCGCAGACCTATTTCGCCATTATTTTGTAACAGCGCACCGAGGTACCTACTTGAAATCGGTGCAGACCGAAATCGCTGTTCCATTCAGTGACATGTATTCGGTTGTAGTTCAGCAGGTTTTCAAGCCAACATTCTCTAGTCTTTGCTACCATGTCTCTAGTCTGCGCTGGACCTCGGACGCATTATCACCGACCAAGACAATGTCATCTGCAAATAGCATGCACCATAGTGCCTCCTCCTGTATGTCCGATATCAGAACCTCCATTATCAATAGGAAGAGCCTATGAGGCTAAGAGCCGATCCCTGGTGCAAACCAACAGAGACACTGAATTGGTCGGTGTTTCCCGCAGCCGATCTTACATAGGTGCTAGTTCCTCTGTACATCGATCGAATCAATGCCACATTATTAGTAGGCAGTCTTTCTTCTTTCAAAGCCCAATACAAAACCTCTCGGGGTACCTTATCATACGCTTTTTCTAGATCAACAAACACCATATGCTTAGTGCGTCTGTCTGTATTTCTCACACAATTATCGAATTGCGAATACGGCATCTGTTGGCCCGGCAAAAACCCAAATTGGTTTCGTCTTATTGCACTTTCCTCTCTCACTCTTTTCTCAATAACTTTCTCCCAAACTTTCATACTATGTGGAATGAGCTTTATTCCTCTACTAGCTGTTGCCCGCGGCTCCGCCCGCGTGCATGTCGGTTATCGCGGTAAATAGTAGCCTATGTGTTATTCTGATGTATAAGCTATATAACTGTTAATTTTCATCCAAATCCGTTCAGTAGTTTTTACGTGAAGAAGTAACAAACATACACACTCACAAACTTTCGCCTTTATATATTAGTGTGACTAGCTGTTGCCCGCGTGTATGTCGGTTAACGCTGCAAATAGTAGTCTATGTGTTATTATGATGTATAAGTTATATTACTGTAAAGTTTCATCCAAATCCGTTCGTTAGTTTTTGCGTGAAGGAGTAACAAACATACACACTCACAAACTTTCGCCTTGTCGCACTGTAACCAAGTTGTTTGCTTTTCACTCTCTTCTCACTTAACCTATTCTAGTTTCTCATACAGATGTTTTGTATTTTTTAACCGACTTCCAAAAAGGAGGAGGTTCTATGTTCCACTGTATGTTTTTTTTTTTTTTTTTTTTATGTATGTTACCCGATTACTCCGTCAGTTGTGGACCGATTTAAAAAAAAAAATTGTATTCGAAAGGGTATGCTTCCGAGGTGGTCCCATTGCATATCAGGATCTGATGATGGGATCCCAGGGAAATCGAGGGAAACTCTCATTTTTTATAGGCACATACTATGTTTTTCGTATATTTTCTGAAGTTACACCCGTATTTGCGTCTGGTAGTCATCATTTTATGATGATGAGCTGATGATGTAAGGTACAACTCCTTAACGGTTAGGAGTTGGAGGATAAATCTTTAAATATCAGATGTATATATGTTACCTTTAGTCGTATTCTTTCAAATTATTTAGGTAAGCTGATGATGGAAGGTGGATGGTACAACTCCTCAACGGTTACGAGTTGGAGGATAATTCTTTCAATTTCATACGTATCTAAAGACCTTCAGTCGTATACTTTCAAGTTATTTAGGTGAAGGTTAAACTCTTCAACAGTTAGGAATTAGAGGATGATTTCAATATTACACATACGTTTAGACCTTCATTTGTATTGTTGATGATGAAATTTGATGAAATAGTTCAACTTACTACTTACCTACGATTGTTTGCCTAAAAACTGAAAAATAAAAACTTTTTATAAAAAAAAAAACCGACTTCCAAAAAACATCCAACGAAAACTCTCTGCCAAAAAAACACTTAAAAGCGTAAAATAAACTGGTTCTTCATAAATTGCCTATACCTAATTCTTTATTCATTTAAATAGTAGTATTATAATGTGTGCTAGGTACCTAAAATCTGTTTGAAGTCGGTGCTAAGCCAAAAATAATACAAACGAACAATTACAAAAGTCTAAGCGATAGTCACTTGGCACCGACTTCAAACAGATTCTAGGTACCTAGCACACATTATAATACTACTATTTAAATGAATAAAGAATTAGGTATAGGCAATTTATGAAGAACCAATTTATTTTACGCTTTTAAGTGTTTTTTTGGCAGAGAGTTTTCGTTGGATGTTTTTTGGAAGTCGGTTTTTTTTTTTATAAAAAGTTTTTATTTTAAGTGGTTTTTTTCAGGCACTTTACTGACTCTAGTTGCCCTGTATGGCCCGCATTCAATAGATTCGGGAACACACTTTAAAACACACTGTATAATTAATTGTCTGTGGCTATCTGCTGGGAAAAAAAGTCGCCGATATTATCTTTGCCCAGCAGCTTCGGTCATATGAAAGTTCATTTTCTATACCACGATTTCTTTCCTTACCGGCTGTTCGCTTAGGTCATAGGTCTGAAAATCCCTGAATATTTTCATTCGATATGTAATTATTACTTTCTATGTTTGTGTAAAAATATGCTTAAATAAATCTCAATCGAGCGTAACACCAAACAGATGACGTACGTAAATCGTTTAGAGAAATCAACTAATTAAGAGATAATCTCGGTAGTTACACACACATGTATAATTGAGCACGGCGATGTCACTCCTGTGCATGCGGGAACAATTTAGACGCCACGGTATAGCGCAGTCGGGTATGCGGAAACGGGACCCGGCGAGGACTTGTCAAATTTTTATTGATGATTTAGGGTACCGTAATGGAATGTTCGTAAGATTCTTACTGAACTATTACACTAACTGCTTTAAGATTTTACGTTAAAAATAGCTTTTATTTATGTCTTCATTAGATACCTTTTCTTTCTAGCTCAATGAAAAACTAACTTTTGCCCTTGGCTCTCACGTAATGTCGGTTTTGGCGGTAAATGAAATCGTAACAGAAAGACAGTCAGACAGCTCCACTTTCGAATTCATAATATTAGAATGACTTTTTCAATGAAAATAAATAATGAAAAGGTTCCTATTTTCTTTGTAGGTATTAATAATTTATTTGCAATAACTAACAAAAAAAACAATGTAAATTAAACATAAAATTAATTTCAATCTAAGTACCTACTTTAAGAAATTAAAATATTAAGCCAGCCGAGGTCACGCCGCGTCGGTTGAAAGGCAATATACCTACAGGCATCAAAAATTAAGCTGCATAATCACCTACTGCTAGCGATTTCCCAGAAGACTAGCCTAGCAGCATTGATGAAGATACATAATAAATTACGCACCTAATTGCCTTAGGATATCGGAAAATGAAATTACTCACATCCCTTCTGTATCTCATTCGCATTTTATCAGCTTATGGTTTATTCCTGTTCTGTTATTTCTTCAGAGTCCCAATTAGTTAGAGCGCTCAAGGAATAAGTAAAGGGTTTATTTAAATGAACTTGGATTTACAAAGATACGTCAATGCTTCCGTTTTCAAACATTCAAATCTTTCTAAATCTAACTCTTATTCAATCAACAATTTAAAAATAGAATAAAACGACAGAACCAAATAAAATACTACCACAGCTCTAGCAATTATTCTTTCACGGGGACACCACTCATTCGTCAATGGTAGAAAAAAAAGAAAAAAAAGGTGTAAGCGCCACCGCGGGCTACATAATTATGACAAAATATGTCGGATTTATGAAAGGCCGACGGGAACAGCGTTTTTGTGCTTTATTTATTGCTTTCATTATGGTTAACATTTGTTTTGTGATATCTATATATTTTAGGAGCTTTTGAGGTACATTACTTTTAAAACGTTTATGGTTGATAGTTCTTTTTATTGCCTTGGTTAGCGTATGCGATTGCCGATCATGGTCTCAGGTTCGATTCCCGGGTCTGACTGACAATGTACAATTAAGGTGCTAGAGTCTCTCTTCGAGAGTTGTTTAAAGATATAGGTATTATGACTGTTGCATCTCAGAATATACTTGAAAATATTATGTTTGTTAGGCACAACAGTTATGACTAGAAAAACAGTGATGTACACTACACAATATTAATACAAGAAACAAGTCTGAACTCTCTCAATCTCCAGTCTATTGCAAACACAAACAAAATTACCCTGCAATGGATTAAATGCCATAGTAACTCAATGGGTAACAACGCTGCAGCTGAACTGGCCAAAAGGGGATCCACATAATGCCACCGATAGTAAGGACTCGGCTTAGCACTCAATCAAGTTCCTTCAGTGATTTATTATTATAGAGTCAGTCAGTCCTTTCATCTTCTTTAACACAACGTATTATGACTTATCGAGAATTGTCAGTACCATTGTGTCCATCTAGTGATGCCAGTTTTGCTTCAAACTCACAGACTGGAGTTGCCTGCTCTTATGACTGATAGGGAGTTGCCTTTGACTCTAAAGGCTAATGGGTCCAATCCCGCCCTCACACCCACCACTGTAACTCCTGTACACCAGGATCAACAGAAGTGACCCACGAACACACCGAGTTATGACACTCGGCAAGTCCCAGGGAAAATAAACTGTTTTGGAATCCGCAACGAAACTAATCAGAAGAAAACCGGAGAAGTTAGAAATAATAAAAGTCCAGTTCCCTATTTAGTAAAGAGGTAGACAAAATGAAGTCAAAATAGGCAGACACCTTTTTCAAACCGGGAAATACCACGGATAAGAAAATTATGGGTCCTAAGTGAGCTTTATTCGATTACTATAGTATGTATGGTACATTAGCCTAAACGCACGGCATTTCATCGAAGTTAACACAAGATCGACATAGTATACCGCCCCAGATGTTAATTGTAAGCTTGAATAGCATTATGTTACGTTCATTGTACCAAAAATTACATTCCCAGAGGACATGATGAGCTGACTGTTAACTGCTAGAATCAGGTGTTGAGCGTTGCCACAATGTGTGACAAAGGTGTATCGACTAATTTAAAAGAGTGTAGTTTGCTCTTAAAGTTACCTTCGCCTGTGAGAAATTGAGCGACACAGTGATCCACCCTCGAGCCATTCCCTCGACAACCGTTCGCGAATAGATGGAAAGAACTGGTAAAGGTAGCGCCCCTTAGATGATTGGTCCCATCGCTATTGCCTTTCGTCCATGAGGCCGCTATAGACATTGGACTGCTTGACCGGCTCTAGAGACTAATAAAAAGCCAGATAGCAAAGTTATTATACGTAGACTGAAATACCGCATGAATATTTATGTAATTTATACATCTTGTATGAATTACAGAGAAATGTAAAGGCTCAAAGGCTTTTTGATTTAAGAAATGAAGAAGTAGGAAATATTCACTTAAGCTTCATGCCAAAGTTAATTGTATTAAGTTTATGTAGCGTAATAAACAACGTGTAATTAATCAAATAATTGTTTTATTGTAATACTAGCTGACCCGGCGAACTTCATACCGCCATATTTACATATCTGTCTCAGCTGCCTGTCGCGGTCACATTAAGGAACACATAAAAAGAATTAGGTATTTAATTTGGTGCAGCCGATGGGAAGTTAGGCGCTTACATACATTTCGGCGATACATTTTTATTTATATAGATTTGTTGATACTGAATTTTTAAAATATTATCTAATATCATTACAATTTACTTCATTAACCATTTTGATATTAAAATAATATCCATCTACTCCCTGCCAAAAGATTAATGGATATTATAACGCGTCATAAGACCTATGCGTTTCAGACACACGTTTCAATTCATTGTTCCGACGATGAAGCATAATATCTCTAGACTGCAAATTTCTCCAACAACGACAATAGCCACTTCGTCGATTGTCGTTGAATTAAACCTCTTTGCATGCTCACCAGCAGGTGTTTTGTCAGCTCTGATTACAATATTATGGCTGTCCGATGGCATACGATCTAACGCCAATTTGAACATTTTTACTAAATTATTGTTCTGATGAAGCAACGTTTGCAGTTCTTGGACAATGGTTCGTTTTACCGAAGGATTATGAGCACATTGCCTTTCAACTTCCGCATCTTGATTGCCCATAAAATAAATTTGTAAAAATTGATTGTCCACATCTGGCAGTGGCAACAGTGCTCCCAGTCAGTGATAAATTTTCCTTTTATCTGCAATTATCTTGTTAAATTAAAAAAAAAAAACTTTATTTCTCTCACAGGAAGGTACAAATTGGTTACAAGATATCTTGGTACAAACTAAAGTTTCCAAAAATTTCCCTAGTGAGAGCTGGAGTCCATACTAGGCTCGAAGCCTGTATTACATTTTTATTTGTGATACAAACGTATTTTAACGCTTTACAATATTGACAAATAATTGTCATTTCCCCAATTGTCACTGGTTTGTCGGCACAATAATCTACTTCCGGATTGCAGTGGAATGCTACTCGTTCCAGGTTCACAGGAGCACTGTTTCTGCGGTATCGCTCGATTTCATTGCGTCCTGCTCGCTGTTGTTGTGTTTGGTGTGCCCGAACTCGTTCCATTCTAAGCGGCTCCGTCCACTTGATCCCTTGCTTAGATCCCCTGGGGGATCCATATGAAAATTTCGTCCACACTGATCTCCTAGGGGATCTATTTGGATTTCGATTCCATTTTGATCCCCCAGGGGATTCATTTGGAAGATTTTTGTCCACTTCGATCCCCTACTTAAACCGATATTGGATTTTTGATTTTTTTGTGTGGCACGGCTATTTATGGCCTATATAGTATATAGGTTTATTACCATACCTATTAATACATTTCACCACCAAAGATTACCTACATATCTTAAAACTCATTAAAAATCCATTCATTAAAAAAATATTTTAAATCGTATAAAAGTAGGAATATTTATGGAACTTTTGTTATGAAAAACTTCTAAATTAATTATCAAAATGTATAGAAAATTCTAAAAGAATTCTAAAGGAGATCGATGTGGATAAAAAATACTGATAAATCCCTTATCGGTTTAAGCAGGGGATCGAAGTGGACGAAAATCTTCCAAATGAAACCCCTGGAGGATCAAAATGAAATCGAAATCCAAATAGATCCCCTAAGGGATCAGTGTGGACGAAATTTCCACATGGGATCCATGTGGAAATTTCGTCTACACTGGGTCCACACCAGGGGATCTAAGCAGGGGATCTAAGTGGACGGAGCCGCCTGTCTCTGTCATTATTATTCACTGTAGAGCGCAATTCTGCCATAGCAATACGAATGTTATCATTATCCGTCTCTCGCTGGTCATCAGTGTAGATTGCACGTGAGGTAGCTCGTCGCACATCTGATTGACTTCGACGACCTATGTCAGTTCGTCTTTGCCTTGGCATTTTCAAACAAAAATAGTAAATAAAATTCTCACACACTGACAAACTGATGATAAAAGATTTTAATAACGGTAATAGAATGACAGGTACTTTATATGCCGTAGGTGCAAAAAATAGCCTGTATTTATAACCTTTCGTCTAACGTTCGACAGACGATTGACATCAATAATTTTTCGCATTCCAACAAAACAGCGTTTATGAAATACTCATTTTGTTTGTGATATGACCTCTATGGATTTGACTAATTTGCATTCTAAACAGCTAACTTGCATTCTAAACAGTGACAACCATCAAAATATCAAAATATATCAATACAATGACAAAATTTTCTGAATGAACCAACAATAACAACCATCAAAATAATAATATTAAAATACGCGATAATAATATATAAATAATATGTAGTGTCTATTTAAAACCCTTAATTTGATTCGTGTAATAAATATATGGAGTCTATTTAAAACCCTTAATTTAATAAGTGCTTCAATTTCACAGTCAAAAGTTTGACAGGAAAGTTGGTAGAACAGTTTATATGGGCAAAAGGAAATTGTTGTTTTTATTAACTTCCTCGCAATTTTCCATATTTTCTCACCGTTTAAACCTTCCCTGAACTACGACAAACATTTCAAAACCTAAATCAGCCAAATCGGTACGGCGGATCTCGAGTTTTAGCCAGACAAACGAACAGCAATTCATTTTTATATATAAGAAGATATATCAAAAGTCCCTTAACGGTATTAGTTTTGCCAGGCCTCCGTCACTCCATGTACTTGCGCGCTATAAGTGCCTACCGCCCAGCCGAGCGGTCTCGGCAGTGTTTCCACAATGAGGGGAAATTTCCCTTTTGAGGGGAAATTAGGGTCCAGAGGGGAAGAAAAAGGGGAAAGAGATGAAAAGGGGAAGTCGAGGGAAATCATGGATAAAGCCTAGCCTAAAATATTGCGGAAAATTTCTTAACTAATTTTGGTATGGACTAACTAATGTTACCGAAAGAAACAGTAGCGAAATTGGCAGCCCACCACCATTGCAGGTTTTATATATATTTCTGGTCAGGCTATAAGAATACGAATGTTGACATTATGCTTTATTCATGCTTAGTCTATTTTTTTGGATTCGCTTGCAGCTGCATTGGCCTGTACAAACTTGAGGTGGGGTATTTCGAACTGATGTTTCATCAGTTTTACAACAGAGGTTGTTCCTGTTCTTTTCAAGCCCGATTTGATACAAATGTTTCATTATCAAGCCTATTGCTTTTATCTGTTTTAATATTTTTTACACGACTACGGTAAATCCAAGGAGGGTTATGATTTTAACAGGCTATGTCTGTATGTATGTTCATCTGTTCCCTCATAGCTCCATAACTACTTGTTAGAACTGGACAAATAAGGTATCGTTAGAAGTGTCTTGATCGTCCGCTGGTTATAGGCTATATGACGTGTCACTGAATCTAATGTGGCGCCTTCTAGCCGACATAAAGTACCTACTGTATTAAAAACTAAATTTTAGATAAATATGCCGTGTTTGGTATCATTCGAAAGGGCGTTACTTGTACATTTCAAAAATATAAATATTATTACCATTTTCTCGTGATCTCCGTATTTATTCGATAATATTGTGATATTTCTATGGTACCTATTTGAAATATACTTTGGAAAGATATTAATATTATAGAGGCACCAACATTTTAAATAAAAAAAGTAAAAACTAAAACCCAACTACGACAAAGCCGTAGTCACGCGTTGTTAATGTGTTATGGACGTTAAGGTATATTTCTACGTAACGTGTGACTACGGCTTTTGAAACTTGTTTCATACTTTTTAGCGTCGTTTTATGTCGTACTTGGGTTTTAGTTTTTTAATCACTAATAGCCGTTCTACGCCAACATTGAAAAAAGCGGCCAAGTGCGAGTCGGACTCACCCATGAAGGGCTCCGCAGCAGCAAGCTTATAATATTGCAGTTTACGATTTATGACGTATTAAAAAAAACTACATACTAGATTTCGTTCAAACCAATTTTCGGTGGAAGTTTAGCAAGCATGGTTATGTACTTCATATATTTTTTTAGTTTTATCATTCTCAAATTTTAGAAGTTACAGGGGGGGGGGGGGACATTTTACCACTTTGGAAGTGTCTCTCGCGCAAATTACTCAGTTTAGAAAAAAATTATACTAGAAACCTCAATGTCATTTTTGAAGACCTATCCATAAATACCCCACACGCATGGGTTTGATGAAAAAAAATATTTTGAGTTTCAGTTCTCTATGTAATTTTATTGTTTTTGTCCCCAAAATTTATTGTTAAAACAAAATTTTAATTAAAAAAAAAAATTAAGTTAAAACAAAACAAAATTTATTGTTTTTTTCTGTTTTTGTGTAAAAATCTTAAGTCTCAAGTTTCAACATTATAGTTCTTATAGTTTCGGAAAAAAGTGGCTGTAACATACGGACGGACAGATAGACGGACGGACAGACAGATAGACATGACGAATCTATAAGGGTTACGTTTTTTGCCTTTGGCACGGAACCCTAAAAAGGCAGTGACATAAAATAGAACTAAGCAGAATAATTTTTGAGGGGAATAAAGTCCTGAGAAGGGGAAATTTCAATTGAGGCGTGGGGAAAGGAAATCATTAAAGTGGAAACACTGGGTCTCGGTCCGCCGGCGGATCAAATTCAGTGCGGTTTTCGCAAGCGAAGCGCGCGCACGCCGTTCAATTTTAATAGTGCTGTTCGTTCGTACGCGTATTACGATGCCGTGCGGTGCCTTATGTGCTGTAGATGGGTGTAAATCAAGCAAAAGAAGGGATAAACACCTAACATTTTTCCATTTACCTGTCAATGAATGAATGAAGAAAGGTTTAATAATTTCTTCTTTGATGTCGGTGCTTTTTCGATTCGTAATTACCAGCTGTTAGCACTAACATAAAAAAAAAACAAATTATTTCTTACGGCTTAGTGCTTTATTAGAAGCCGGTTCTCTTTTTCAAGGCTTTTTTTTTCATTTCTAGTGAACATCTCCGAAGATCATCATCAAACTAAGAAGTATTATACTTATTTTAAAACGTTCTCCTAAATGTAACAAATCCTTTTCTGAAAACCGCATCGATATCGGTTTAGCCAAACGCGAGATTATCGCGCACAAACATACATACCTACAAACCATACAAGTCAAACATCTCAGTTTGGCCTGTATGTCTGATCACCTCCTTTTTTTTAAGTTGGTTAAATATTTTATAAATGATAAAATTTTTAACTGCCACATAAAAGTCAGAACATATTCACAGTTCTCAATAACATAGATAAAAAGTTATGTTAATTTAATTTTATCGAAGAGGCAGCCCTGCGATTACTGTGGAATCGCGCGGTGCGAAGCAATCACTGCTGTACGCTTGAGCATATAAGCGCATTTTAGCATACAGTGGTTGTTGACGCGAGGGAGTAGGCAATTATCATAATAGGTATTGGAAATTTTCTACTGAGTGAAGTATCTGTTACGTAGTAACTATTCAGTAATCTGTGGTTTTGCTTACCTAAATTTATAATATTTTTTTTTTTAAATATAGAACTACTATGTAAATAATTTGAAAACATAATTAACATTTTTGATTTCGGTTAAAATAAAGTTGATTTCGGTGGACGCCATTTTTTTTAAATTAAATTTCTTCGTAACCGTTCATCCAATAAGAGTGCCTCCAGTACAGATATTTTCCAAATAAAATATAGTTTTTTAATTTCTTACTAATATTGAAATTTTGAAAAAAAACAGCCACCGAAGTCAACTGAATAACGAGCTACTTGAGAAATACCCAGGTACAGACAAACATCGGGACAGGTGAAACTAAATAAAAGCTTGTAAAATACTGGCATCTAGTGACAGCCAGTATAGACGAATAATACAATATTATATTTATATTTCGTCTATGGTCTAACAGTAGCTAGTGTTAAGCAATTTTTTCGTTAAGTCCAAAACCCACCTTTTCTCTATTCCTTTGAGAAGGGTCTCAAGGGGTGGCAACACACTTGTATCACGAGAGCTGCAGGTGTCCGCGGGTGGTGGGAGACACTTGCCATCAGTCAGCCGTATGCTAGTTTGGCCTTTGATATCAACATAGAAGTTGAAGACATAAACGTCTTTTGGAGGAATACAAACATAACAATAAGCAGGTGTACAAAAGATGAAAGACATTAAAATCAATAATCAACATAAGTACATAGAGATTGCTGTGATCGTTACGACCATAGCTTAGTTTAACAAAATATGAAACACTTAATAATAAAATTTAGTTGCATACACATGATGCAGAGCCAGAAGCATCTCAATAGGCCGCCATAGTGTGGGTCACAATGCTGCATTGTTGCATGTCTGCATGCATTGTCTGCATTCGAAATGAGTACCTATGGCAACAACTACCTACTCTTGGATTCTGCTGCAAAGTAGAGTCACGTTGGTAAGCTCATATAAAAAACACACATGTTAGGTAAAAGTTAACTAAGAGCTCCTTATCCTTAGTTATATGTACGTAGGCGGTCCCATAATGAATTGGCCTAACTACACACATCAAAAGTGTCTAGGGATCAAGCATTTTTATGCGGATTTCTTGAGATTGAGATGTGGCTTTGGCCCTGGCCTGCTCAGTCGCCAGACTTGAACCCGATTGAGCATGCATGGGATATGCTACAGAGAAGAGCTCTGCCGAATATGGAGGGTATTCAGTCGCAAGAAGACCTTTTTTTGTTGTTGCAACGAACATGGGCGGCCATTCCACAGCGTGATTTGGATGAACTCATTTTGAGTATGCCAAACCGATGTTCTTGTGTTAGTGTTCGCGGTAGAAACACGGATTATTAATTGTATAAGTTACCTAATAAAATTTTAAAGAAAACTGTTATTTCAGTCTTTTTTCGAACTTTAATGTTAGTGGTTCAAATGTCAAAAATCCTTTTATTAGGAAAATGGCAAATTTCTTTATTAATGCAAAGGTGACTTGGTTTATCGTTACTGTGACAAACGAAAACACTTTATTTGATGAATCCTTAAAGAAAATTTTAATTAATATCAATCAGGAGAAAAGTTATTGCAAAAATATATGTTGATCCCTAGACACATATGTTGATCCCTAGACACTTTTGATGTGTGTATTAACTAATGAAGGAAATGAAACGAAACCAATTTTATTTTTCAATATAATCACCATGAATACTAACACACTTCTGACATCTGTGAATCAACATCTCTAAACCTTTATAAAAATAATCACAATTTTTATCCTCAAAATGACCGAAGACGGCCGCCTGCAACTCTTCATCGCTTGAAAATTTCCTTCCTCTTAAGTCCCGCTTTAAATTTGGAAATAAATAATAGTCGGACGGGGCCATGTCTGGACTGTAAGGTGGATGTTCCATTTCTGTGAACCCGCATTGACGAACTGCATCCTTCGAAACACCAGCGGTATGAACAGGGGCGTTGTCATGGAGCAACAGGACACCTTTAGACAGCTTGCCTCTTCGTTTTTCCTTTATCTTGTCTCGTAATTTACATATTAAAGAAGCATAATATTCGCCGTTCACGACTGTATTACGTTCTTTAAAATCTATCATTAAAATGCCTTGAAAATCCCAAAAGATTGTGCACATCAGTTTTTTAGTCGATTGTTGCACCTTTGTCTTTCTAGGGGGCTTTTCACCCTTATAACGCCATTCCATTGACTCGCCCCTGTTTTGTGGATCATAATACAAGATCATAGTTTCATCACCAGTCACTAGCCGCTCGATCACAGTCTTTGAATTTTCGCCACAAAGATCCAAAAACTCCGAAGCGCACCGCACTCTTGCTTGTCTCTGTGCCGCTGAAAGAAGTTTCGGTACCCATCTTGCACTCACTTTTTTCATGTGAAGATGTTCATGGATTGCACGATGAACGGTACTTTTAGAGAGCCCAAGCCTAGCTGCAATTTCTCTAATCTTCAAAGGCGGTCACTCAGAACCTCCTCTTCGATAAGAGCAATCGTTTCGGGAGTGAGCACTTCCACAGGTCGACCGTCGTGGCCAATGTCTTCGACGGTTTCTCTCCCGAGGCGAAACTCTTTTACCCAATTTTTCACTGTGGTATAGGAGGGGGCAGACTCCTTATACACGCCATCCAATCGTTCTTTTATTTGGGCAGGGGATAAAACTTCTTTAAACAGAAACTTTATGACACTTCGATTCTCAGTTTTCGACATTTTGAAAAAATTGCGACTCTCGTTATTCAAATGCCTGCTAAACTAAGACTAAGCATTTCACGTCGATGCGTGTTTCTTATATTAAGTACACGATAAATGTATTATTTAATGCAACACAACATGTAGCGACATGTCGCGTAGAACTATATCAGGCCAGTTCATTATGGGACCGCCTGGTATTTCGGTATATACTTTTGAAATCTTTAATATCACTCTTTTTTAATGAAGCAACCGAAGGAAGGGTGTCTTTGGTTGCTCCATTAAAAAAAACCGCGGCATTCTAATAAATTCTTAAAATTTTTGTTTATGGCAATGGTAATTAACTTCCGAACAAAAAGTAAACATTCGATGTTTGAAACATTTATGATCCGGAACCTACCTATAAAGAGTTTTTGCCGGAACGTTGGAATTTATGGTATTTCTTAACGGCAAACTAAATATTTGACGCAAAAAGACATATTGTTTCACACCGAAATTTTATATTTTAATGTTGTCTTTTTTGTTAATGGTTCGTGTACGTATAATTAACTAGGTTTTGCCCGCGGCTCCGCCCCGGCCCGTGTGTATGTCGGTCATCGCGGTAAAAAGTAGCCTATACCTATCCTTGCTCAAGAATTAAAGTAACTAAATGCGAAATTTCCGAAGGAAATTTTATTCAAATCGATGCAGGCGTTGCAGCGTTTTAACCGTGAAAGCTTTACAGACAGACAACAGTTAGGTACTTTCGAATTTATAGTATGGAATTAGTAATACATAATTATTTTAGACTTGAACAAGAAGTTCAAATTTCTATTTTGCTGTTTTTAAAAAAAACACATGCATAATTATTTTTACTTTTTGACACTACAAAAAGTTAATGATAGACCATCCATCATTATCTTCTTGTATTGTCAATCACTAGGCATATCACTACATTGTAAGTCATACGCCGCGTCTGTCTGTCTGCCTGTTCGCTATAAACTCAAAAGCTACTCTACGGATTTTAATGCGGTTTTTACCAATAGATAGAGTGATTCTTGAGGAATGTTTTCAAATATAATTTATTAAAATTCTGAGTATGTCTATATTGGCTATAATCAAAAATTTTAACAAAAGAAAAACCGACTTCATTGTGGACCAAATTGAAATGGGACCACACGGGAAGCACCAGCTTTCAAATAAAAAAAGAATAATCAAAATCGGTTCACCCAGTCGAAAGTCCTTTTTTGAAGTCGGTTAAAAATATACCGATATTTGTTGAAGACGTCAGAAAAAATTAAGCCGCACATCTTCTCGGGTTACGTACGTAGGCTATATTATATAAGGTATATTTGCCGTAAAGAGCCCGTACGAAGCCGGGGCGGATTGCTAGTAATTAATATTTATAAATAAGTCTATATACCAATCAACAGGTCTGGGGTTCGATACCCAGGTCAAGCCAAAAAGTGTTGAGTTTTCTGATTAAGGAAATGCTTAATGCCTAATGCTTAAATAAGCCCAGGGTTTGAAACTTGGGGTATTAACGGGTCTTAGCCCTCGTGCCTCGGAGACCACGAAAAGCTGTCGGTCCTGGGCCTAATCTCTTTTCGGTTTTGTCAAAGAAAAAAGCTGTCCCATAGGGCTGTGAGAGTGAGGGAACAGAGAGTGCTCGTCTTTCCGCACACAGTTGTGCACTAGGTGTAATATAAATTACGATTTTGGCTGGTTCCTGTTGAGGCTGGCCGTCGTGCCTGAATTCGAATAGGAGTACATCATCATTCCGAAATCCGATTAATAAAGGGAAAAATCGATACTAATATTATAAAGCTGAAGAATTAGTTAGTTTGCTTGAATGCGCTAATCTTAGCAACCGATTTTAAACATTATTTCAGTGCTAGACTAGATAACCCATTTATCGAGGAAGGCTATAAGCTATATATCATCACGATAAGATCAATGGAGCGGAGCACCAATGAAAAATGTTACACAAACGAGGGAAAATTATTACGCCACGGGCAATAGGAGACGTAAACGGCTTAAACGAGGTTGAATGGGTCCCGGTCAGCTAGTAGTAAAATATATTAATATTCTATTTGGTGTCGCTGGTAGGAAAGGAGGTTCTTCGTATGTAATATTTAAATACCTATAGTAAACTTTACGCATATCCCAATATGCCGAAAGCAATCTCATCCAGACCACGTTTTTAATTTCTCCATCTACAATCATATTATCTATCGTGTAAATGAACTAAGTGTCATTTGCTTGCTTAATGGTAACGATATCTCGGTTTAACTGATAAAAATTGAATAGTAAACATTAAGGTTCGTTGCTCTATAGAGTCTATAGGTACCCACTGTTACACTTTTTAAACTGATAAGTCGAACAAGACTTTTCTCGTGTTACAAGCTTATAAGTACCTAGGTAAAACGTACCATTTTCGGTGAAAAATGGGGATCAATCTATAAAAACAGTAAAAAAAGTCGTAATTTAATTTTTTTTAATTATGATAGGTAATGTAATTCAAACTTCCAAACTCCACCATTGGTACCATTGATAGCTATTCTAGATTATAGTGTACATTATATTATTCTTTAAGATTTGTTTGAGGAAATGAGTAATTAGGTTATGACTTAGGATGCTATATAATAGTACATTGTTCACCGAGGGAGGAAAGGGACCGATTACTAGCGAGGGAGCAGTTTGTGGCCCGAATGCGCACAATACTCCCGAGGTAGGAATAGGACTTTCACCCGAGTGCTACACAGTGCTTTATACTACACCTGTAAGGAACATTTAAAGACTTGTATTGTAGAAAGTATTTAATAATATGAAATAAAAATTTATTACAAAGACCATGACTAACCTAAATAAAAGTTATGTTTTCACTGCTAGAAGTCGACATTTTACTCTATTTTTAAAATAAAATCAAAACCATGTAAGACACTATGTAAGACACAATTTAGCTTAGAATTTGACCGATATTTCGCGCTTCTTTTGTTTTTTCACAAAAGAATGTCAGTGGCACAGAGATTCCATATTTAAATTAAATGAAAACTCCTTGGGCAGGCGCGCGCCATAGATAAGATAACACATGATAAATTAAAATTCATACAACTTTCTCTCCCGCTAAAACACGTTAGAAATGGATTTTCATACATTTTTTCCTCCCGCTTATTCAGGTCAAGGAAAAGACTAACGTTCTCATTTCATTTTCAGGGAATATTGACTACTGTTCCGATCAGGTGTAGTATAAAACTTATTTTTTATTTCATTTCAATTATTTATTTATCTTGTAACTTTTGGTTTAACAAAAAGCAATATCAAAATATTGAAAATAGTGACGGATGAAGTTTTCACAGTTCTGTTATTCTTATTTTTGTGAGGACTGGTAAATAAAAAATAAAACATTATGTTATATCCTCGGAGTACAAAACAATTAGTTTGTTACTAGTAGCGCCATCTGTTATGCTTTTGTACTATTACGACCAAAAAGAAAAACCAATTCATCTACTTCATTTTAAGATCTTCTAATAAACTGTATGTAAAATAATTTAATAAAATATTTGTAATTTTAAAAATAATTCCTTTTTTTATCACACTTATCAGTAAAGTGTTTAATGCGAAAGAAAACAATTCATTGCGTGGCTGGTCACACACAGCTGTCGGCCGTCAATTGTTTTTGACGTGTACACACGTCGCATCAGTGTTTGTTGTGATTTTTAAATAAAAATAATCGTAATTTTTCAATACTTTAAATGTGAATTACACGCTCTATTTACAGTAGAAGTGTTTATGTGCACTTTTTATTAACTTTACCGATTTAGGCTGTGATTGGACCTACAGAATTGAGACTGTGTTAATGTTGTAGTATGAAATATTTCCCTTCGAATTCTTAATTCAGTGATGTTTGTTGTTTACTTTTTCATTCAGCGAATAGCGGGAACAAGTGTGGTATATAGGACTATGGACAAGTTAAGTAGTGTTTGATATATATTTTCTTTCAAAAACTCATTGTTAAGTTCATAACAAGATGCGTGTGAATCTGAGAAAATTGATAGTTGCGATCAGTATAGCACTATTTTTATGGCTTCTTATAGCATATTCGTCAGTAATAGAAGTGCCAAGGTCTATTAGCAGAAAAGCCAATGCCATAGAACTAGAGAATAAAATATATAGCTTAGAGAAACAAATGGAAGCGCAGCTAGCAGACAGTAATCTTCTTTTACAAAAGGTAAAGCAACAGATAAAGAGAGAAGATGATATTTTGAAGAATGGGAATGAGGAAGGTGAAGAAAAAGACATTCATTCATCACAGAGTAAGTACCAATTTGTTTAATGATTACTTTTTAATGTTAAAGTTTAGTTTGAATGTGTACGAAGCTAGAGAGGTGTGTCCAGGTGTGTCCGTAGTAAGTGGAGATCAAAAGTCTCTACCTACCCCTCTGGGTAATATGTGTGACTTTCTGTATGTATATATGTAAGTCAAATTTTCCTAATACAAAAGCTATAATGTAAATTGAAGCATGTTCAGTGATGAAACTTTATAGTCCCAGATTTCAATCACATTTTTTAAATAATCTGATTAATTGCAGTTATGTCCTTCAATTCTCTCAGAAATTAGAAATTTATGCATGACAATTGAAGGCATTATCAGGCAATAATCTATGCCTATAAACAAAATTAAAGTGTTAGTGTGTAATTACTAATTAACGGCTTTCACTAAATGCTTAAGGAAATATATAAGGTAGTTAAGTAGTTAGTTACATAAACAAATCTACTTTTATAATTTTGTCTGTCTGTTTGTTCCTGCTAATTTCTGGAATAGCTGGATCGATTTATACCCTTGGTTTTTGTTGTATTTTTTTTAAACCAAGTAAGTATATGTTTAAAGAAAGTCCTCTCACATATTTTTTTAATAAAGCTTAACCAAAAATAAAAAATAATATTACTTAAAGAAAATAATAAAATAAAGATTAACAAAATGGAATTCACACAAATTACAGTTATTTATTTAGTTTCATAATAATTTCTGTAGGCATATTAAGTAGACTTACTTAACATTATGATACAATAAGAATCTATGTGAATATAAAATCAACACTAATATTATAAAGCTGAAGAGTTTGTTTGAATGAGCAAACTTACCTCAAGAGCTACTGGTCCGAATTGAAAAATTGGTTCAGTTATTCACTGGTCAGACCAAATTATTGTATGATCTGCAAAAAATTTGTTCATATGCATTTACAAAAAAGTATAATACCCAAGTAATCTATAATTCCATCTAGTTATTATGGTATAAGTTCTGCTTATTTTGAAGGTATTGCTTTATATGCGATATAATTATCTTACTATCACTCTAATATTAAAAAGGTGAAAGTATGTTTGTTAGTTCTTCGCGCAAAAGCCACTCAACGAATTTGGATGAAACTTTACAGTAATATAGCTTATACATCAGAATAATACATAGGCTATTAGGTATTTACCGCGATAACCGACATACACGCAGATGGAGCCGCGGGCAACAGCTAGTTATTTAATAATATTATTAGTGGATGTTACCTGCAATTACCTCCACATAAAATGACTAACTTTTTAAATTAACTGACATAATTAAGTAAATAAATGAAAAACACCTGACAATTAAATTGTTTAAATGACTATAACCTGACCACATAAAAACTTTTGATAAAATTTATATAGCCTAGGAACTGTTGCCATGCGGCTCCGCTCGCGTTTATGTCGGTTATCGCGGTAAAGAGTTGCCTTTGCCCTTCCTCATGAATCTTAGTGTATCCATGCCAAATTTTCTCAAAATCAGTGCCACAGATTAGCCATAAAAGCCTAACAGACAGAAAGATGGAATTACTTTCGAATTAATAACATTAAAATGAATGTCACCCGGGCATTAATACGAATCTAAAATAGTAAATGCAGATTGCAGCATGAGATAAACGAAACGTAACATTATCCTTGACGTTTAATTAAGGATACGGACGTCAAGGATAATGCGGTTATACGTTATACGGTTGTTGGGTGCTGGCACTACCCAACAACCATAATCATCTGTCTACATTGCTTATCAGCTGAAATACAACTAATGCAAGCCATGTGGTTGTAATAGGGGCGTGTACAAATCTATTTTATCACATCAGCTGATCTCCCCCTCTCCCTTCCTCTACAGCAGGACAACACGTGCCAGCCTTGGAAGTCACCGCTTCAAAGTGGTAGACATACGATCTAGTACTCATCGCCGTGCCGCATCGGTTCCATACAATTTCAATACCTCTTCTAATCCATTATTTCGCAACTCCGTATAAAAATAATTTGACAAGGGAGAAAAATCGAGGGTTGCCACCCCCTTCCCTTCACACTGTACTCAGTTAGACAGCTTACAAGTGACGGCATAGTGCTGATTGTTATTGTTTTATGCTCCTGTATCTTTCTAAAAAGGTCTCCTGGTGGTTCACATGACACATCATTTTTCCACACGGGCCCTTAGTCTATAGATATTTATGAATTGTCAAGGGAAGCGGACTACTAAGAAGACTAGCATCATGACTGATTTAGTCAAACTCATTCGAAAGTAAGCTGTAAGGTAGTTTGCTTGTTCTAATGCCTATGTCTTGTGCAGCAAAAACCATAAGGAAACTCTTTATCAATCAAGTTTCTTGTAGCAATGTTTTTGAACCAAATTAAATATGAGGACAGTGTCATCTTTTGTAATGTCAACCAACTCATCGTGTGTGTCGTTCAGACTGCTACACTATTTCGTATTTTCATTTATATACTAGCATTTGAGCGCGTCTTCGCCCGCGTGTATGTCGGTTATCGCGATTAAATGTAGCCTATGTCCTTTCTCAGGAATCAAAGTATCACCATGCTAAATTTCATCGAAATTGATGTAATGGTTTAGCCGTGAAAGCGTGACAAACAGACAGAGTTACTTTCGAATTTATATAATATATTTATATAATATTTTATATTTATATAATATTAGATGGATATGACCAACCTAAAATGACAGCATTTGTTCGGTCGTATTTCGTTGGTGAGTACAGGCCGGAAGCCCGATGATGCAGAAGCATCTCAATAGGCTGCCAAAGTGTGGGTCACCATGTCACCATGCTGCATTGTTGCATTGTCTGCATTCGCAATGAGTATGGTGACCACCACTCTTGGATTCTGATTATGCTTTCCATCAGGCAGCAGGGTCATGTATATATAAAAAAAAAAACAGTTGAGAAAGATTAATTTATAACATGGCGGGAGAAACCCCGAGTAAAATCTTGATAAGTAATAAGTAATTATCGAATATATGTCAACGACATGTTTGTATATAAATTGCTTGTTATTGTAGAGTTCAAATCGTACAGAAATATTTATTACGATAGCGTATTTATTGGTTAATTTTACATTATCTGCTCCTTAGGTCATACAGTTTAGAACAGTCACGTTACATTCTTATTATCAAATTAATGCTTCTATGTCTCTACAAAGAGAGGAGTTGGTGACTTAGTAGTAACTGCCTAGGTTAACATAACATATTGTATAGTTAAGCAATCCTCGCTAGGACAATCTGCGGATGGTTGACCATTTCTTAACACATTTAGACCTCGGTCTCAATTACCATATTATTATGAACGTCTTTGGGGCAGATAGTTAGATCCTTCAACACTCCACGGAAATCCGAGATCGCTTAGACCTTTGCAACCTATTTACGTTGGGTTGCGGAGGTCTGATGCCAGCAGTCTACTATATCATAGTAGACCCCAACGTAATTTCGGAAAAATACTGGGGGAAGATTAGACTGAGCTAGTATACCTACTTATTTTCCCTTAGGTACACCTGAGGCACAACCTATACGAGTATGATGGAACAGTGTGTGGCTTTAGTCGGTTCGAGTCTGACAACCCTGTTAGCAAGTAGCAGCGTGGCTCTACTACCTTGTTTCTAAGGAAGTAGAGCCACGCTGATTTCAGCACGAACGGAACTACCATCGCCTTGCACAGAAGATCAACGTAAAATGACAGCGTTCGTGCTGTTATGTTTCGGTCGTGAGTGCGACCGGAGGCCCAATGATTATACTTTCCATCAGGCAGAGTAGAGTCATTTTGTAAATAAAAAAAAGCCGTCGTGAGTTGGGTTGTGAGTTCCCACAAACTAATAGTAATAAATATTTCGGTCGTCTGACACACAACACGATCTAGTCTCAAACTAAGCAGAGCTTGTACTATGATTACTAGATAACTGATATTATAAATACATATAAATCATATAATATGTAATACTTTTCTTTTGTAAATACATACATATTATGAAACAAATATTTATAGATCATTCAAACACTTGGTCCGAACTGTGAATCGAACCCGAGACCTCAAGCACAGCAGTCGCATACGCAACCACTGCGCCGCTGTCTGTTCGCTTAGATATTTTCAACTACTCAAAGGATTTGAATGCATTTTACAAGCTTTTTATTAACTTGCAATGTATGTATGCATGTATGTTCGGGTGTAATCTTGCAACTCGATTTTGAAGCAGATATCTTCAACTGAATTTGCTGAAATTTTGCAAGCATATGTATAGAGCGTGACAATAGAATATTATAATGACATTGAGCTGATCTGATGCTAGAGCTGGACGGTGACCATAGGAAATCTCTAAAGAAACGTCGCAACATCATCGAGTTTGGACTCGTTTGATTCGTCTCGAGGCATTTCAGTAAAAGCTTGTTTTTAAAAAGCTTTTTAATTTAATTTATTTCAGTAACAGATAGAATAGAGTCAAGAGGAAGCTTAATTTATATGAGTCATACATAATATATATTATAGTAGAGGAAATCGGAGAAGTCAAGCCGGGTCGCTAGTTACATTATAATGATGACTATTAATATAGATTATTTGACCAAATAAAACGTTCTTGCGATTGAGATCACTCGTACGCGTCATACATCGTGAATAAATCGATCTTTCATGTTTACTTTACAATAGTACTAACACATTTAATGTTTGATAATACGATAAATCAATTCTAACTGGACCACGTTTGAAGTAATAATAATGGATTTCAAGAAGAATTTAGATAAATAATTGAAAGTTTACACACAGAAAATTTAACATAACCAAACATACCTGGTTCCCAAACTGTCACCTTTAATTTCTTTTTTTATGTAGGTATGGTTTTGGCCTTGCGAAAATGACTACTCTACCTGACTGAAAGCATAAGCAGAATCCAAGAGTGGTGGTCACCATACTCATTGCTCGTGTAGACAATGCAAAAATGCAGCATGGTGACCCACCATGCTGCTTTTTTGCATTGATGCTTTTGCGTCATTGGGCCTCCGGTCTCGCACTCACCAACGCAACACGACAGCTTGAACGCTGTCATTTTACATTGATCTTCTGTACGAGGGTAGTACCGCCCCGGTCGAGCCAGCCCGTTCGTGCTGAAATCAGCGTGGCTCTACTACCTGTTCTTTTATTTTTTTACCTTCCATATTCTAATCTCGAACTACGATAACCTGCATGCAGCTGATAAGCAAACTCATATTTCTAAATACGAAAATATTATTCTATACAAATAAATACAATTGAAGTGTCTGTTTGTAATTAACAACTTTTCACTAAATGCATATGAAAGTATTTTCGGTACTTATGTATACCAAACTGTAAACTTTTTGTCTGTTTGTTCCGGGTAATTTCTGGAACGACTGGAACGATTTTGAACAGATTTTTTCACTGGCAAATAGCTGATGATTTAAGAAGTCACTTAGGCTACTTTTTTTGAGACCCAGGGCTCAGGTAGTTAATAAAATAAAAAAATTAAAGGTAATATATATTACACCCAGACAGAACAAGTTATCGTCATGAGTGGAAATTGAACCTACGATAGTTTAGCAGTCAGGATCACCAGAACCACAACACCAGTAGGCTGGAATAAATCAATATTAAGTAATAGTTCTTGCTAGGGTAATATTTTTATCAGAATCAACTTATGTCGAGTACTTATCAAGATTTAAATCTTATCGCAGTACTGACTTAATGAATTTGTGTCGCTCCAAAAGTATATTATAATACTGGTTACATATTGGACTACGGCTACCGGATACTAAAAATCCAGATAGGCACATCAGTTTTCATCATATAATGTTTTTTTCTACAATAGCGAAGCTTCTTTCTCCTTTTCCCGAGGCCTTTCTCCAAACTACGTTTTTTTTTTTTTTTTTTTATTGAATAAGGGGCAAACGAGCAGACGTATCACCTGATGGTAAGTGATTAGGCGGCGGTAATCACTTACCATCAGGTGATACGTCTGCTCGTTTGCCGCCTAATCACTTACCATCAGGTGATACGTCTGCTCGTTTGCCCCTTATTCAATAAAAAAAAAATGGACACCTGCAACACCAGAGGCGTCACAAGTGCGTTGCTGGCCTTTTAAGAAGGAGTACGCTCTTTTCTTGAAGGTTTGAAGGTCGTATTGGTCCGTGAATACCGCAGGCGACAGTTCATTCCACAGTTTTGTTGTGCGAGGCAGATAGTTCCTAGAGAACCGCACAGTTGTGGACTGCCAACCATCTAAGTGATGGGGATGAAATTGCTGTCGCGTAGGACAATGGCGGAAAGAGGCGGCAGGAATCAGCCCGAACATTTCCGCGGAGCACTCCCCATAGTAAATGCGGTAGAAGATGCAAAGCGAAGCCACATCTCTACGCAGCGCCAAAGAGTCCAGACGAATTGAAGATTCCTGGCAGTCGACGATTCGAGTCGCTATCCGTTGAATGCGGTCCAGAGGGAGGAGCTGGTACTGGGGTGCCCCCGCCCAAAGATGAGGACAGTATTCCATATGTGGCCGAACCTGCGGGTTATATAGAAGAAAGCGGTGGGCCGGAGTGAAATACTGTCTCGATCTGTTGAGCACGCCAAGCTTCTTCTAGGCCAACTGGACTTCGCTCGATATCTCGACACCAAGTATTCCAATGTTGGCTGAGGCTGATAGGGGAGTGTCTTGAAACCGAGGGCATAGGACCCACGGCCGTTTTTTAGCGGTGAACGCGCAAATTTGTGTCTTGGTGGGGTTAAAGTGGACTAAATTGAGTCTACCCCAATCTGAGACCTTTTCTAAAGAGGTCTCAATTTGGGACACAAGTTTGTTTCGACTCTCAATGACGTTTTCCCGAGAAATATTAGCGCGGCCGGTGTAGAGAGCATCGCCTGTACTGTCATCCGCATAGCAATGAATGCCGCTAGTTTGCAGCATGTCATTGATATGCAGGAGGAACAGAGTAGGCGATAGCACACAACCTTGCGGGACACCAGCATTCACAGGTATAGAGTCAGAGCATTCACCGTCGACTACGACCTTTATGCTTCTACCTGCTAAAAAGCTGGTGACCCATTCGCATAGTTTCTCGGGAAGCCCATAGGAAGGGAGCTTCGAAAGAAGCGCTTTGTGCCAGACCCGATCGAAGGCTCTCGCAATGTCCAAAAACTGCCAAGGCTTCCCCCTTAGTCTCAATCGCCTGTGCCCAGCGATGTGTCAGGTACGCCAGAAGATCACCAGCTGATCGACCCTTACGGAAACCGTATTGCTGGTCGCTAAGCAGATGATGATCCTCTAGGTACCGCAGGAGTTGATGATTGATGATGGACTCCATTATTTTCGAGAAGAGGGAAGTTATGGCTATCGGCCTGTAGTTAGATGGATTTGAGCGGTCGCCTTTTTCAGGGATCGGGTGGACCAATGCTGCCTTCCATGATGTCGGGACTACGCCAGAAGAGTAGGAAAGCCGAAAAAGACGCGTTAAGACCGGTGCCAACTCAGGAGCGCACATGTTCAACACAATAGGAGGGATTCCATCCGGGCCACTCGACTTATGGATATCAAGGGATAAAAGTGCTAAGCGCAGTGAGCGTTGGTGGAACTGGATTTCCAGCATACAGCTCTCGCACCGCGGTATAGTAGGCGGCTCTTGTTCCCCGTCATCCAAGGTCGAGTTGGACGCAAAGTGTTTTGCCAGAAGATCGGCTTTCTCCTTTGCGTCATAGGTCAACGGATTATTTCCTATGTGCAGAGGTGGAAAGGATGGCTTACAAAAGTTGCCTTCGATAGCCTTGGCAAGAGACCAGAATGCCCGAGTTCCCGAAGGAAGACGCTCAAGCCTCTCGCCAATCCTGGCAATGTGCTCCGACTTCGCCCTTGCAATGTCTCTTTTGAGGGATCTGGAGGCAAAGTTGTACTCCTTTTTCAGAGCGCTGTTATTTTGATCCCGTAGCGCCACCGCGTCAGCCCAGGCTTGGTAAGCCTCCTGCTTTATGCGAGAAGCTTTTCTGGAAGATGGACCAAACCAGGGCCGACATTTGCCACCAATGGGGACCACAGTGGATGGGATGAAGAGCTCCATACCCTGTAGCACAACATCGGCAACAAAATCAGCAGCGGCGTTGGGATTATCCGGCGAGAAGCACAACTGTCTCCAAGGGTAGGACGCAAAGAAGGACCGCATCCCATCCCAATCTGCTGACCTGTAGTGCCACACACGACGGCTGCGTGCGACTCGTGATCGCGGCGAGGGTGTGATAGGCACTTTACTCCGGACAAGGCAATGGTCTGAGGAGCCAAGTGGAGCGTTAACGGATACGCGGTAACCGTCCGGATGAGAAGTCAGCAGAAGATCCAACAGTGAAAGATTCTGGTCCTTCACATCTGGGACTCGCGTGGGCGTGGCAACCAGTTGTGTCAGGCCATATGCCAGGGCGAAGTCGTGAACAGATCTCCCCGCATGATCCGTTTTACTGGAACTGAGTCAGTCGGCGTGGTGGGCGTTAAAATCGCCAAGTACGATGATCTCTGCGGAGGTGATCTTCTGCTGCACGAAGTCTGCAGCCATCTGGATGTGCTCAATGAGTCGGTCAGTTTCGTCATCACCACTATGGGACCTATAGAGGTACGCATAAACACGGGGATGGTCGTCGCTGTCTACACGGAGCCATAAGATGGAGAGGTCCCTACCTTCAAGGTTGCTGAGGTGACGAGAGCTGACATCGTCTCTAACGTACACGCACACTCCGGCCTTAGAGATGAAGGAGTGTTCAAGTCCGTACCCAGGGTAAGTTAGGTAGGAAGTGTCCGCTGGAGACGCTATCTGCGTCTCGGTCAAGAAGAGCAAGGCTGGCTTTGCTGTCTCGAGGTGGTGATGGACAGCGTTAAGTTTGCTATGTAATCCCCTGATATTGCAGAAGTCCACGACCAGCGTGGTAGGGGGTGCCATGGTGTTACTGCTCTTATCCCGAGCATGATTAAGCGTAGTTTTGCCCCCCCCAGAATACGAGGGGCAGCCTGGGCGTCCACGCTCAGGTGCGATGTGTTCTGAGTGTGGACGTGCAGAGAGGGATTCTCCAACGCAAGCGCAGTCCTTCCTGGGGTAGCATCTGTTTCAACTGCGCCATCATAGGGGGGATTGGGGGGGTGGGCCTCCGGTATCCTCACTCACTCGGTGAAACACAGCGTAAGCGCTGTTTCACACCGGTTTTCTGTGAGGCCGTGGTATCACTCCGGTCGAGCCGGCCCATTCATGCCGAAGCGTGGCTCTCCCACGGATTCGTAATGATGATCATGTAACAAATCATCCATCTTGTGTTATATTCTCTGTAACTTGGTATTTATAGAGGATGCATATAACCACCTACTATAGTGTAGGTGCTTATCTCAATTGATAACCTGTAACCTATTACATTGGCCGAGCTAATACTTATTAAGTACATATATATATATATTATTAACATTATAAAGCTGAAAAAGTTGTTTATTTGGTTGAACGCACGAATCTCAGAAATAACTGATTCGAATTTAAAACATATTTTAACGGTAGATAGCCCATTCATCGAGGAAGGGCATACTTATAGGCTATATAACCAAACCAAGCATTAATGAAAAATGTTGCAAAAACGAGGAAAATGTATTGCTTTTGAGAGATGCAGATGAAATTGAACATCATCACATTTGAAGCTAAAATCCTTCTAACCTTGCTATCATCGCTACGAATAGTAACTAGAGTTAGACGATGCCTTAGGTATATTTGTGACCAGTGTAAAAGAACACGTTTTTTAAGTAGCAAATTGAATTTTTTTTTTTTAATGGAATATGGGGCACGAACAGACGTATCACCTGATGGTAAACGACATGGACACCCGTAAAAAAAAAGGTAGTAGAGCCGTGCTGATTTCAGCATGAACGGGCTGGCTTGACCGGGGCGGCAATATCCTCGCACAGAAGACCAACCTAAAATGACAGCATTCGTGCTGTCGTGGTTCGTTGGCGAGTGGGAGACCTAATGATGATGAGAAACTTCACTGCATAATGATGCTTCTTGTCTAGTTAGCAATGAGTATAGAGACCACCACTCTTGGATTCTCTTTATGCTTTCCATCAGACAGAGTAGAGTCACTTTTCAAGGCCCATACATTAAAAAAAAATGGCAGTCATAAGGATCGCCGATAGAAGTGAAAACTTATAACTTAGAATGTTATTTGGAAAATTAATGAGTTAAATTATACATTTCATAATTTTTAAATTAAAATTATCAACATCAAACATTAGCATGTCGGTGACGCGAACCCATAAGATTTTCCCCTACCAAAAAGTGCTCAACGCGGCCAAAAAAGTTTTGTGACGTCAGCATGTCGGTGACGCAAACTCATAAGATTTTCTTCTACCAAAAAGTGCTCAACGCGGCTAAAGAAGTTATCACATCAAAAACTTGCGATCTTTTCGTAAAAAGCTAAGGGAAATGATTGCAGTGTTGAACTACTCACATGAGTTCATCAATTGTTTACTTTTGTGAATAGATAAAAAAACTACAATTAAAAAAATACACTGACAGACTCATAAACTGCATCAAACTTCAGGATTACTTTGAAATGATTTTTTTAATAAGTATGCAAACTTTTTAGATTAAATTATATAAATATGGAGAGACTGGCCCTTAATCTTAAAAAAAAGCAATATTTAAAAATAGAACTGCAGTAAAACAAATGAATATAGCTGGGAAAAGAAAATTTATTCGTAGTATCAGATTTGCGTGTTTTTTAAAATTGATTCTAATTGATTTTTTATTCTTTTGACAATTGAATTATTGTTACCAGCAGAATTGTTGGGTTAGCTTTTTAACTCATCGAGAGTTTCTGAACCATAATATGGATACTTCGTCCGAACAAGCTGCTCAAATTGTAGCATTGGTACGGGAGGGCTTGGATCAACGATCGATTGGTAGAAATTTAAACCAGTCTACGGTTTCTAGAATATACAGAAGGTTTGTGGAGACAGGTTCTTACAAAAGGAGACGTGGTACAGGCAGAACTCGAGCAACCACCGGTCGTGATGACTGATTTATTGTTAGAACTTCCCTGCGAAATCGTTTCCTCACGTCAGTTAACATCAAAACAGAGCTTAATGAAGTGCGTGGAGTAAACGTTAGTGCACTAACAATAAGAAGAAGGTTAAAGGAAGCGGATATCACCCCTTTTAGACCAACAAATGGTCCAAAGTTGTCTGTAGCTCACAGACAAGCTTGCTTAAGATTTGCGCGTGATCACCTAAATTGGACAGATGAGCAATGGGCCTCCGTATTGTTCACAGACGAGTGTAGGTCATGTTTATATGGTGCAGATGGTCGCAGAAGAGTCTATCGTCGACGTGGGGAGCGATATGCTCAAAGGTGCATTGAGGAGCGTGTTCCTTTTGGAGGCGGTTCGTGCATGGTCTGGGGTGGCATATCGATGAACGGGCGAACAAAACTTGTGTTCATAGACATGGTCCGTCAAAACGATAGTAGAGGGGGTTTGACTGCACATCGCTACATAACAGAGATCTTAGAAGATCACGTGGTGCCTTACATGGGATTTATAGGCGAAAATTTTACTTTAATGCAGGATAATGCTCGGCCGCACGCTGCTGCACGAGTTCGACAATATTGCGAAGAGGTTGGGATACGTACAATGAATTGGCGAGCACGCAGCCCGGATCTTAATCCCATTGAGCATCTTTGGGACAATTTAAAAAGAGCTATATATGCGAAAAATCCTGTGCCTACGACAGTGGCACAACTAAGAACAGCACTTTCAGAAGAATGGGACAATATGCCGCAAGATGTTTTAATTAACCTAATCAAATCTATGCGGAACCGATTAGAATCCATAATGCCCTTACATAAACCAATTTTCTTTAAATTTCTGTTTTTCTTCAAAAAAGTTTTAAGGTCCTTTCCAGTACACAAACTTAAACTTAAGGATATGACCCTACCCTACCCTACTATGTTTTAAAATTAACGAACCAATCTAGACGTTTCAATTTAAATCTGTGTAGAAAGTTTGCATACTTGGTTAAAATATTTATTTCAAAGTCGTTTTTAAGGTTAATTGCCAAAGGCAAAAAACGGAACCCTTATAGATTCGTCATGTCTGTCTGTCCGTCTGTCTGTCTGTCTGTCCGTCCGTATGTCACAGCCATTTTTTCCGAAACTATATGAACTATAATGTTGAAACTTGGTAAGTAGATGTATTCTGTGAACCGCATTAAGATTTTCACACAAAAATAAGAAAAAAACAATAAAATTTGGGGGTCCCCATACATAGAACTGAAACTCAAAATTTTTTTTTTCATCAAACCCATGCGTGTGGGGTATCTATGGATAGGTCTTTAAAAATGATATTGAGGTTTCTAAAATCATTTTTTTCTAAACTGAATAAATTGCGCGAGAGACACTTCCAAAATGGTAAAATGTGTGTCCCCCCCCTTGTAACTTCTAAAATAAGAGAATGATAAAACTAAAAAATATGTATGATGTACATTACCATGCAAACTTCCACCGAAAATTGGTTTGAACGAAATCTAGTAAGTAGTTTTTATTAAAACGTCATAAATCGTAAACCGAAAAATATCGATCAAAGTTACAAGGAACTACAAGAACTTTTATATTATGTTACTTGCTGCCACGGAACCCTTCATGGGCGAATCCGACTCGCACTTGGCCGGTTTTTTTTACTTTGATGCAGTTTATGAGTCCGTCAGTGTATATATAGAACTAACAGTTTGACAGTCGAAAGAGAAAATTTAATGCAAAGCCGAGGAAAAAGAGAATTAAATGTCGCATTCTATTTAAATTCTTCGTTATACAAGGAAAATAATCTCATTAATATTTTCCTGTTAAATACTTAATGCTATTTTAAGCAAGGATAGTAACTCATGTAAGTAAGTAAGTAAATATGACTCTTGCACAGGAGTGTCATGTCAAAAAATATAAAGTACTAGCTACACGTGACATTTGGATTTTCAAGTTATTTTTTATTTTTCACCGTTTAAACCTTGCCTGGACTACGACAAACATTTCAAAACCAAAATCAGCTAAATCGGCCCTGCCGTTCTCGAGTTTTAGCGAGACAAACGAACAGCAATTGATTTTATATATAAGACTAGTAGTAGAGGATACAATAAGGAACGACCTTCACCCATCTGTTTATTGGATGAAAAGTATTTTATATCAAATTTAATATATTAAATAATATATCGCGGGTGGGTTGGCTAAAAAATTCCCGGCCAAACTATTATTAATTAAAAAATGACTTTTTATTAAACAGTGTACCCATAAGTTTAACGAATAAATTTAATACCAACCGAAAGTATAAAGCCTATAGAATATACAAACCTTGGGTTGTCTATTTGTTTCCTGGCATAGCTACTGGTTGGCACGTATAAACAGGTATGTCGATATTAGTTAATTGCACCCATTTGTTTAATAAATAAGTTTTATATCAATTTAATCGCTATTTCATTGCGAATACGATGACATAGGGTTTTGGTCTGCCAAAAACCTGGCCGTAATAACGGTTGTCGAATTTTGAAAAGTGAAATTTTGATGCGAATGGAAACTTGCGACACAGAGGTCATCCATGTATAGCGATATACTGATAAATGCTAAGCATTATTTTTAACCGACCACCTGTAGTCATAGTAAGTATAGTAACCTATTATATTAGCAACCGAAAGTATAAGGCCTATAGAATATACAAACCTTGGGTTGTCTTTTTGTTTCCTGGCATAGCTTTGGTGTTGCAGGTGTCCATGGGCGGCGGTAATCGTTTACCATCAGGCGATACATCTGCTCGTTTGCCCGCCTATTCCAAAAAATAAATAAAGCTACCGGGTTGTTATTTTCACCAATTTGTTTAATAAATAAATTTTATATCAAAATAAGTGATGTTTCATTGCGAATACGATGATATAGGGTTGTCTGCAAAAAATCTGGCTTAAATAACGGTTGTCGAGTTTAGAAATGTGTTTTTTTTTTTGTTTTTCAAGAAAGCAAATAAAAATTAACAAAGTGAATAATTTAAATTTGACTGCACGGTTGGCCTAGTAGTTTAAGCGGTCACCACGCCGCTCTCTACTGCGCCAAGTGTTGTGGGTTCAAATCCACATGGGACATCACTTTGTGTGATTCGCAAATTGTTGTTCTGAGTCTGAGTGTTCTTTGTGTCCATTTAATGTATGTTTGTAAAGTCCCCCGCGACACAGAATGTATGTTCATAGAGCGAGAGTTGTCTTAATTATATACTGTAATGCCACATATAATACTATTTAATAATTAAAAAAAAAAAACTTTTCAAAACTCGATAACCGTTATTCAAGCCTGATTTTTTGCGGACAACCCTATGTCATCGTATTCGCAATTAAGCAGTGTTTATTTTGATATAAAATTAATTTAATCATCAAATGGGTGAAAATAACTAATATCACATACCTTACTAGTGTATCGCTATACACGATGACCTCTTTGTCGCAAGTTTCCATTCGCATCAAAATTTCACTTTCAAAATTCGACAACCGTTATTCCGGCCAGGTTTTTTGCAGACAACCCTATATCATCGTATTCGCAATTAAACAGCGCTTATTTTGATATAATTTTTTTTTATTAAACAAATGGGTGAAAATAACTAATATCGACATACCTGTTTATACCTGCCAACCAGTAGCTATGCCAGGAAACAAATAGACAACCCAAGGTTTATAATATGTTCTACAGGCTTTATACTGTCAGTTGGTAATTAAATATATTCGTTAAACACTGTAATAAAAAGTCATTTTTTAATTGTTAATTAATTAATAGTTTGGCCAGGAATTTTTTAGCCAACCCACCCGTGATATGTTATTTAAATTATTAAATTTGATATAAAATACGTTTCATCCATTAAACAGATGGGTGAAGGTCGTTTCTTTACGTATCTTAGACCATAGCTGACCCGGCGAACTTCGTACCGCCACATTTTTTTTGTAAATATTTTCTACATTTCTGAAAATTCTAGAAATATTATAGCTTAGAATTTGACTGATATTTCGCGCTTCTTTTGTTTTTTTTTAATTAACCGACTTCAAAAAAGGAGGAGGTTTCTCAATTCGACCGTATATATGTTTTTTTTATTTGTGTTCGCGGATAACTTCGTCGTTTATGAACGGATTTTGACGATTCTTTTTTTAATGGAAAGGAGATATCCCCACGGTGGTACCATGATAAGGACACTAAGATCTGATTATGGAATCCAAGAGAAATCGAGTAGAACCTTGAAGTCAGTTTTTATTTTGTTAAAATTTTACTTGTTGTTTTACAAAAGGATGTCAGTGGCACGGAGATTCCATATTTAAATTATATGAAAACTCCTTGGGCAGGCGCGCGCCATAAATAAGATAACACATGAGAAATGAAAATTCATACAACTTTCTCTCCCGCTAAAACACGTTAGAAATGGATTTTCATACATTTTTTCCTCCCGCTTATTCAGGTCAAGGAAAAGACTAATTTTCTGTTTTCATTTTCAGGGAATAATGACTACTGTTCCGATCAGGTGTAGTATAAATACTTTCTACAATACAAGTCTTTAAATGTTCCTCACAGGTGTAGTATAAAGCACTGTGTAGCACTCGGGTGAAAGTCCCATTCCTAACTCGGGAGTATTGTGGCCCTAGGCTCAGGGCCGGACCGTGAGTTTAGGGGGCCCTGGGTTAATACTACTTAGGGGCCCACCAATTTTTTTTTTTAAAGACAACTCCCGCAGTAGGAATATACATCCTGTATCGAGGGGGACTCTATAAACATACATGTAACGAACACACAGAACACTCAGACTTAAAAAGACAATTTGTGGATCACACAAAGTGTGGTCCCATCCCATGTGGGATTTGAACCCACAACACGTGGCGCAGTGAAAAGCGGCGTAGCAACCCCTTAAACCATTAGATCTGGCAATCACCAATCAAACAATTACTCAAATATAAGGATAAAAAATTAAACGATAAAATATTTAATTTTTCTAAATGCCTCATAAACTTGACTTCTTTGATTTAAATCCGTATTCAGTTTATTCAGTGCAAGATTTAGCGTGTCTATTTTAAGCTTTTCTGCGCCGTTTAATCCAACTGTCTCTGTACAATTATCAGAATACTTTGATGTAATGTGTCTCTTAGTTATAGTAATGTGTCTGTAGTTTATACTTAGTTTTTGGGCTTTTTGTTTGTAATCCTTTAGCTTCTGTTCTCTTTTAATGACACAATTAACTTATATCCTACACAACCAGGACTTTGTATTTTTTATTAACTGAATTAAATCTTTAAATAATTTCTTCCCAATAAAAAATAAACAAAATTGCCAGTTTATTAAATAAATTTCTTGCATCTTTTCGAAAATCAGCTTTTTCCTCTTAATTTTCGCTGAAACTTATCAACATTTTCATAATATCATCAAAGTTATTTTTTAAAGCTTTAACAGCCAGGGATATTCCGGTTAGGGTTAACCTAACCGAAATAATCTGTTATTAACCCTTTTGGAAATGGGTTAACCTAAATTTAGGATTAACCTAAATATGTGTTACCGAATTATAACTGTTAACAGGAATAATCTAATACAGGATAATTACGGTTAACCTTAACCGAATTTGATATAGGTTTCTGGATATTTGTAGGTCCGTGATTCATTTTTCGTTACAGTCGTCGGTGACGTTCATTATTTGCGTGGAATGGGAAAAGGGGATAACAAGTTAATTTTTTTTCACAAGAGATCAAGTAAAATTGATTAATTTTCGAATCGCGTCACGTCGTAAAATAACCGAAATCTTGGGTTAACATCTATCATTTGGGTTAACAATTTCAAAAACATAAACCCTTTAATTTGGGTTAACCCTTATTGTTTGGGTTAAAACAATAACATATATAATCTGTTAACCGAATCGATGAGTAACCCTTTGAAACGGTTACAGATTGATTCGGTAACCGTTTATAACGAATACCGTTATGCATGGGTTTTCCGATCCCTGTTAACAGCTTCGTAGTGGCGATACCATCTAGTCTGAGTTAAACTTTTTAACGTAAATATCAGTTTTGTTTAACAATTCCTATCTATTTGTTTTCTTTTCTATATATATATTCAAACTTTTCAAAAAACTTTACGATTTCGGTTCCCACCTTCACAGATTCTTCACCAACTTGGTTAAGAGAATGCGCAGCACATGGCACGTAATCCGCAGATTTATTTTTTTGTTCTAGTATTGCTTCTACACCATTGTAACTACCCGCAATATTAGTAGCGTTGTTGTTTCACTGTCTCCTTTTTTTTGTGCGGAAATCCCCCCTGATACCACTGACTGGTGGCATGTCGGACTCGAACCGACTAAAATCGCACGCCGTCTCGGGTACCAGGAGCCGGGGAACCAAGTGCACATCGAAAGAAAATCCCTGGAACCTCAAAGTACCACGGGCCACCTAGGTTTTGTAGATGGCTCCCTCCTGAGGACGAACCCCGATGTTCTCTTGATACAAAAAAGCGCTTGTGCCTTAACCCCGGCCTGCTTCTGCTAGGGTGACAGGTGGCCTCATCTGCCAGCCCCAGGCTTACGCTTATGGAGGACGGAGATTGTTCTGTGACCACCGGCGCCTGAGTCGTTTGCGGTACCGAGCCCATTCCCGGCCCTGGCGGACCAAGAGAGTTCTAAACCTGTCCCGGTCCCGCTCTGCCGTCTCCTGCACGAGCATAATTTGATCGCAGAGAGAGGCTGTGGATTTCCACGCACTCTCTCTCCGTAACATGGCCGCAATCATGTTACTGAGTGAGAGAACCCCCACTGCGATGGCCGCCACGAGATCGCGCCTGGGCTCCCCCCACGCCGGACATTCTGCCAGCGTGTGGAGCGCCGTGTCCACGGTCTGGCAACCATCGCAGGCACTTAGGCGTTGGCTCCTTACGGATCATACACAGATGATCGCCGAAGCATCCTTTTCCAGTGATCACCTGCGTCAGCCGGTATGAGAGGCTCCCATGATGCCTCTCAAGCCAATCCTCTATAACGAGTCTTACCACCGCAATAACAGCGTGCCCAGCGCTCGGTTGCCCAAGTCGTTCTTCCATCCCTACACGATGACCTGGCGGAGTTGGGATTTCTGATCTTCGATTTCTCGAATGTCAGGAGACCTTCCCAACTTTCGCGCCTCCTTAAGACACTGATAAAGAGCCGCAAGATCTCTTGCCTCCAGGTCCCATGGTGGAGTTCCGGCCAGGAGACTTGCCACCTCAAAAGAGATCGTGCGGTACCCCTTTTTGATCCTGATGGCCAGCTCTCGTTTCGGTCGTCGCAATAGCGCGATGGTGCTGGCCCTCAGGGCCTCCGCCCTATACTTAGGCCCCATAAAGGGCCATGGACCACACGACCGTTTGACTGTTATCCAGTGGAAATCTATTTTTTTCAAAAAGTCTTTTAAAACATTAATGTTGTAAAAAACATCCAACGAAAACTCTCTGCCAAAAAAACACTTAAAAGCGTAAAATAAACTGGTTCCTTATAAATTGCCTATACCTAATTCTTTATTCATTTAAATAGTAGTATTATAATGTGTGCTAGGTACCTAAAATCTGTTTGAAGTCGGTGCTAAGCCAAAAAGAATACAAACGAACAATTACAAAAGTCTAAGCGATAGTCACTTGGCACCGACTTCAAACAGATTTTAGGTACCTAGCACACATTATAATACTACTATTTAAATGAATAAAGAATTAGGTATAGGCAATTTATAAGGAACCAGTTTATTTTACGCTTTTAAGTGTTTTTTTGGGCAGAGAGTTTTCGTTGGATGTTTTTTGGAAGTCGGTTTTTTTTTTTACAAAAAGTTTTTATTTTTTTAGGTAAGCTGATGATGGAAGGTGCAACTCCTCAACGGTTAGGAGTTGGAGGATAATTCTTTCAATTTCATACGTATCTATAGACCTTTAGTTGTATACTTTTAAGTTATTTAGGTGAGCTGATGACACATGCGCTATGATGACTAACCCCTTAATGTATTTTGCTTTAAGTAACTCGCCTGCTTCTATTTCATCACGACATTTAAGCTTGGACACGATTCCTATTGCCCCGTAGACCACGTTCTCGGTAACAGAAATCTTGCATCTCAACATAATTTTGGAAACTGAGCATACTCAGTTTTAATACGTGTTCAAACCACTAAAGTTATTCGCATCAGCAGAAATTATATGAAATAGTTCAACTTACTGATAACCTACGATTGTTTGTACTAAAAATGGAAAAATAAAAACTTTTTATAAAAAAAAAATTGCTATGTGCCAATTCTTGTCTATACCTAATTCTTTATTCATTTAAATAGTAGTATTATTATGTGTGCTAGGTACCTAAAATTTGTTTGAAGTCGGCGCCAAGCCAAAATGTAATAGGAGGTACCGCACTCGCCACTGCCAGATAGCTGCTCCTCGTGTAGCACAAAACAACCCAAGCAGGCAGACACGCGCGGGCTGATTCGACGTCGTTCATGGTCGTCTCGAAATATAGCGAGTGTGGTAAACTACTATTACATTTGGCTTGGCGCCGACTTCAAACTGATTTTAGGTACCTAGCACACATAATAATACTAGTATTTAAATGAATAAAGAATTAGGTATAAACAAGAATTGGCACATAGCAATTTATGAAGAGCCAGTTTATTTTACGCCTTTTAGTGTTTTTTGGCAGGGAGTTTTCGTTGGAGGGTTTCTGGAAGTCGTTTTTTTTTTTATAAAAAGTTTTTTATTTCTTAATATGATCATATAAGTCTCCATAACATGGAAAAAAATATAAATAGGCTTGAAAATAGTCAAACTAATTTTCAAAGAATTTAAAACACCGCCTAAATTTGAGCTATTCAAACGCCGCCATTTGTCGCGCGCTATTGACATAACATATGACGTCATTGTCATTTCGTGTTTGTTTACTATTGAGTGTTTCAGTATACCTATAGTTTGTCTGATCTAAGAAGGTGATTTTCACAGTTGACGTTTAGTGCTTGGGTATCTTTATGCCATAGTGAAAATATTCGATAACGATTACAAATGAAGGATCATCAATATAAAATATTATATGAAGCATCGTTATTCGTTTTAAAATAGGAATAATTTCTTCTCTTATATTTAAGAATTATGTTACATAAACAATATATACATGTTGTATTCCAAAATGTCTCAAATTACTTTTCCACCATTGTATGTTCTTAATTGTGTTTAGTGTCGATACTAATTCTTACCCAAACGTCTTGTTCAATACGTGACATTAGTTTTTTCACACAAACTAACTCAAATAAAGTAACGAAAACATAATTCAATGACTTATAATGCTGAAACAGATACGAAAGAATGATACTTATTAACATATTAATATTATTTAAATTGACCTTTATAATATAAAAATGAATGATATAAGTAATAATGTTTGTTCACTTCAGTTTCATTATAAGAAAAGCATAAAATTAAAGTTAAAAAAAATTTATGAATAAGTATCAGCTACTTAATTATAACAAAATTTTAAAAATTACTGGTTAGCAAGTCGATTACAAAATAAAAATCATAGAATGTAACTGTTTTAGGACACCAAGCAGAAATAAAGAATCACGCGACTATTAAATTTGATTTGTAGAAGTATAAACTGAAATATGCCCTATTACATTCATTCAACTCAGTAGTATAAATTATTACATTTATAAAATTTATTTGACTTAAATTAGCATAATTTTATGGTCACTTCCATTAGTGCATGGTTGCATTCTGTCGTTACGGAACGTCAGTCTGACCTGTCAAAATCACCTTCTTAGATCGGACAAAGTATATTTACAGTTTTGATTGCTGTAAAAATCATGGAGGAAGTTATTTTTTCTCAAAAACACTACTAACACAGTAGGAATTTCGACGTCGATAATTTCGATAATGTTACAATCGACGTCACATTTCCTTTCGACCAAATTTTTAAGGTTTAAATTTCCTTCCCTTAATTTTCACTTTTTATTTAATATTTTCTGGGTTTAAATAATCGCTAAATAAAAGAACACTTTTTATGTATATTGTAAAGACATTAAAGAATCTAGAAAAAAATGTTTGAGACAAATAAATATTATATGCATATTCTCTATTGCTTCATTTAAATTTATCCTCGTATTGTTGATTCAAAAGACTCATTATCAATATTGTTTGTTTTTTTCAATGAGTGCGGTACTCAGCTTGTATGTTTTTTGCTTGAAAGTAGCATTAATGAAACTATCTATCCACCATGTGTAACCATTTCTCTCAAATTAAAACGTTTTAGTTTAAGTTGTTTGAGGTTTTCTTGTCCATGGGCATATATGACTATGTATATGGTTGTAGCCCTAGAAAATCTTATACACACATCAAAAGTTTCTAGGGATCAACATATGTGTCTAGGGATCAACATATATTTTTGCAATAACTTTTCTCCTGATTGATATTAATTAAAATTTTCTTTAAGGATTCATCAAATAAAGTGTTTTCGTTTGTCACAGTAACGATAAACCAAGTCACCTTTGCATTAATAAAGAAATTTGCCATTTTCCTAATAAAGGGATTTTTGACATTTGAACCACTAACATTAAAGTTCGAAAAAAAGACTGAAATAACAGTTTTCTTTAAAATTTTATTAGGTAACTTAAACAATTAATAATCTGTGTTTCTACCGCGAACACTAACAACACAAGAATCGGTTTGGCATACTCAAAATGAGTTCATCCAAATCACGCTGTGGAATGGCCGCCCATGTTCGTTGCAACAACAAAAAAAGGTCTTCTTGCGACTGGATAAATGCTTGATCCCTAGACACTTTTGATGTGTGTATATAATCTATATTCTATACTTTAATATACAAAAAGTAAAGAGTTTGTTTGCTTAAACGCGATAATCTCAGGAACTACTGGATCATTTTGAAAAATTATTTCAGTGTTAGAAAGCACATTTATAGGCTATCATATCTGCTATATATATATATATATATAATCACGCTAAGACATAGGAGCGGAGCAGCAATGAAGAATGTTACAAAAACGGGGGAAAATTATTACGCTACGGGCAATAGGAGACGTAAACGAGGTTGCGTGGGTCAGCTAGTACTATTATAAACCCTCAAGAACCAAAAATGTTCCGAGTATTGTTAACTGCTTAGCATAGAATTATTTATTTTTGTTTGCAACGATAGATATACTTGTTAGCAACATAAAAGAATTGGTTGTACCTTGTCACGCGTCGTTAGGGCACATTGTGGTGACATTGATGATAGATGGGGGACAAAACGGACGCGATTAATAAATAAAACCAATCTTTGAAGCTTGTTTTGTATACTAATTAACCTATCGCCGAACAAAGGTCTCCCCTAAGAACCGCCACCGATCCCAGGTTTTGGGCAGTCCACATCCATCCGATGCCAGCCACTTTCCTCAAATTGTCGGTATATTGTGCCACAGGATGCCCTACACTACGTTGGCCTAATCGCGGTCTCCACTTCAGCACATTTCGACTCCAGCGGCCATCGGTTCGTCTGGAGACATGACCGACCCATTTCCACTTCAGCGTACTGATTCTCCGTGCGATGTCGGTTACTCTAGTTCTCTATCAAATATGTTTGTTCCGAACTTTGTCGGACAGAGAAACACCCAGCATCGCACGCTAGGCCACCTTAAACTTGGTTTGTGCATAGTGTAAAAAAATAACTCAATCAAACAAAGTAAGGCACTTTTCGAGTTTTTCCACCGTAGAAAAACCAACTTATCATTTCTATATTTAACAGTATAGTATGGAAATAAAATGGTAGGGTCTGTTTTCCTCTTTGTCAAAGTATACACGCACGTGATACAGAGATTGAGCGTAAAATGATTATAGGTAATCATACCTAAATCGGGGCCGATCGTACTCAGTGGCCTCTAGGGATATGGGGAGGGCAGACGGCAGAGCGAAATATCTGCTACGTTATAATACACATTTAACATGAATTTTAAGGCGATTAAACTGATTATCCATGTCTGAATAAAAATCGAAATTTATTTTCAGTAAATCGATTTATTTGAACAAATCGTCAAAAAAATTTAAAAACCGTTTCAAAACTACTTAAAGAAGTACTAGGCGTTAAAATTCGAGCTGGGAGAGCCAGCTTGAATGGAGTAAGACCATGACCTTACAGAAGATCCGGGATAAGCAATTACATATACAGGGTGTCCCAAAATTCAACGATAAGCGGGCGCCTAAAGGTAGACCTGCTAATGAGTACATAAGGAAAAAAAAAAAAAAATATACCTAGTTTTTTTTAGTTACAAGAAAAATTTTGAATTTCTTAGAAAATTTATACCTCTCATGATATTGCTACTATTCACCACAACTCTTAAAAACACCAAATTGCCCGCAGTTTTTACACAAAAAACGTTCAAAATATTTTTTTTTCCTACAATTTTGAAATATTTTTACTCTTAGTGTACTTTGACTCATGGTCTTGTAAAAAAAAAGTATGGACACCACTACGTAATAAATAAATAAATAAAAAATGAAGGGTGTAAATTTTCAAAGAAATTCTAAATTTTTCTTGTAACTAAAGATAAAACTAGGTTTTTTTTTTTTTTTTTTTCCTTATGTACTCATGAGCAGGTCTACCTTTTGGCGCCCGCTTATCGCTGAATTTTGGGACACATGGTATAATATACCTTGAATTCTATCGAGGGAGTGAGTTAACCAGTAGCCCAACATTATAACAAGTGACACGGTCTGTAATCCAAAGGTCACACGTTATGATTGACGGCGAAATGTACAAAATACACGTTTTTAGATTGACGCTTTACGATGTTTTCGAACCTGCCCCCCCTAGCCAAGTTGCAAGCGTTCTTCTTTCTGAAATCGTTAACGCCTAAATTCTCGTGAGTCATTGGCTAATCCTGTGGCTATGGGGGGTGGGCTATAGCCTGCAGGCTACTGAAAAATATAGGTATAAGATAAATAGAGTTAAAAACAGATGTGCAAGAGTCTGCTTATTATTTCCAGCACAGCATGACACATGACAAATAGCATTGGTATTGTTTTCATATCTTTCATGATTGTGCATCTGTTTATTGTATGTTAATATTCAAGATTGAAAATTAGAGAGGCATGCATTTATTGTCATGTTTCTGATAATATTTGCCTCCGCGTTTACCGCCCGCTTTTCTTCAACTTGATTTACAAATAATATTTTTTAACTGAATTATTTGTTCAATCATAATAAAAAATGGGTTATGTCACTCCTGAATAGTGTCGATTTTAGTTAGTTAAATAATTTTTAGGATCGGATCAGTACTTCCAAAGATTATCCCCTAAAGCCATTCAAACAAAGTTAGAAACTTTACCTCTGTATAATATTATTATAGATTTACATATTACCATACATAAATGACACCTTATACAGAACCAATAATTATACACAGATATTTTTCTTAAGTGGGAATCGAACCCACGACCGGCTTAGCAGTCAGGGTCGCTGCCTGTCTGCCTGCTCCTGCAGGCCGGTAATAACTATAGAGTTTACTATCCCTTGGCAATAATCGACGTCCCTTATGCCCTTTTAATATTGAATAAATCGTAAAAGCCTCCTCTTATGTAATTTATGGCGGGATAGGGTTATTTAGGGTAATTTATGGTTGGCCAATATGACTCGTCTATACAGTTTTCATGTAGCTCTTGGCAGTAGCTTCAGGGCCGTATAAGTGAATTTTTAAACCACTTGAAGAAGGAACGGACCCTCAAGTCAGCCTTTTTTATCTTTAGTTACCTCAGAAATGCCGTAATTTATGAACTAATTCTTTTTTTTAAATCGATTGTGTTCCCTTTTAATCCCTTTCGAATTTAAGAACGAAACTACTTCTGAGGGTGTTAATGAGCTAAGTTTCATTACCATATTGAGCTTCTGATTACGAATTTCAAGGAGTATTTACAAAATTTTGATGGAATTTTTCAGCACGAAGTATACAATCATACCCCGCTTGCCTTTCAAAGTACAAAACTATAGCAAAAACTTAATTATATTACACGAACTGTTCATTCATCATTGGTCATTTATCAACTTTTCACTTGTTCAGCGTTGCCAGATTTACTCAAATCGAAATTTTGAGACTTTTTAGTGAAAAAAAGTCTCAAAGCGGGACAAAGAGTATAAAACGTATAGTATCTAATTTCAAATTACGACACATGATTACTGGACGTCCTGCCAGTTATCCCCAAAAAGCGGAACAAAACCTGTCCCCCGCGTGACATTATAATTTTGATTAAAAAAAACCGACTTCCAAAAAACATGCAACGAAAACTCTCTGCCAAAAAACACTTAAAAGCGTAAAATAAACTGGTTCTTCATAAATTGCCTATACCTAATTCTTTATTCATTTAAATAGTAGTATTATAATGTGTGCTAGGTACCTAAAATCTGTTTGAAGTCGGTGCGAAGTGACTATCGCTTAGACTTTTGTAATTGTTCGTTTGTATTGTTTTTGGCTTAGCACCGACTTCAAACAGATTTTTACTAAATACGTAATACTACTATTTAAATGAATAAAGAATTAGGTATAGGCAATTTATGAAGAACCCGTTTATTTTACGCTTTCAAGTGTTTTTTTGGCAGAGAGTTTTCGTTGGATGTTTTTTGGAAGTCGGTTTTTTTTTTAAGTTTTTTTTTTTCAGTTTTTAGTGCAAACAATCGTAGGTAATTAGTAAGTTGAACTATTTCATCAAATTTCATCATCAAGAATACAAATTAAGGTCTATACGTACGTGTAATATTAAATTCATGCTCTAATCCCTAACTGTTGAAGAGTTTAACCTTCTATCATCAGCTCACCTAAATAACTTGAAAGTATACGACTGAAGGTCTTTAGATACGTATGAAATTTAAAGAATTATCCTCCAACTCTTAACCGTTGAGGAGTTGTACCTTGCACCATCAGCTCATCATCATAAAACGATGACTACCAGACGCAAATACCGGTGTAACTTCAGAAAATATACATCCATCATCAGCTTACCTAAATAATTAAAAAGAATACGACTAAAGGTAACATATGTACATATGATATTTAAAGATTTATCCTCCAACTCCTAACCGTTAAGGAGTTGTACCTTACATCATCAGCTCATCATCATAAAACGATGACTACCAGACGCAAATACCGGTGTAACTTCAGAAAATATACGAAAAACATAGTACGTGCCTATAAAAAATGAGGGTTTCTCTCGATTTCCCTGAGATCCCATCATCAGATCCTGATATGCTGGCAATGGGACCACCTCGGAAGCATACCCTTTCGAATACAAAAAAAAAATTCAAAATCGGTCCATAACTGACGGAGTAATCGGTGAAAATACATTAGAAAGAAAAAAAAATACATACAGTGGAACATAGAACCTCCTCCTTTTTGGAAGTAGGTTAATAAAGCGGGACGTCCCGCCAAAATCGTCTGGCAACGCTGCCCTCGTTGTATAGTAGGTAGACCCTGACCAAGACTCCCTTTCTAAGGAGAGGCTTTTGTCCAGCCGTGGACTAATGAAGCCTGTTGATTATGATGATAATAGTACTAAAAAGTATGTATACAAAATACAGATCTAAACTTGAGTTTTAGTACCTATCTAAATAATTTTTAATGTAATTTGTTATAGATGTTCGAACACCAGTGCTGCCAGTGTTAGTAATAGCCTGCGACAGGATCACAGTCAAGAGATGTCTCAATAACTTGGTCAAGTTCAGACCGAGTAAGGAGATATTCCCCATCATTGTAAGCCAGGTGAGAGTATTTCAATCCTCTTAGTCGTTTAAGAGAGTCCTTACAAGCTTTTATTTGTCGCATTAAATGTTGCAAGTTAAATTTGATCCACTTCCCGATTTCCGATTGAGCTGAAATTTGAAATATACATTTAGTTCTGATGACAATGCTATTATATATAATCGGTATTATTATTAATCCAAAATTTCCGCCGTAACAAAATGGCGGCGTACATATTTCTGAACAACCCACCCAATATGGGTATCAAATGAAAGGGCTTAAAGTTTTTTTTTTATTAACAGGTGATAAATACTTGTTTCTTAAAAACCGTTTTAAATTAATCACTCCATATAACCATAGAAAAATCTTTGCTTCTGCTCAAATGTGGTCAACTCTGACTACACTGATAACACGACCTCACAGAGAACCACCGTAAGAAACCAATTTTTCTTTGCATTACACCGAGTGATGCACGGAGACACGATTGCATTCTATTGGGAGCAGGGGGAAGAGAGATGCTGACACTTAAAGACCGACATTTGTGACTCTTGATGTGCATGCTGCAAGTCCCTGGGCGATGATAGTTACTTACCATCAGGCGACACATCAACTCGCTTGCACTCTATTCAATAAGAAACAGAATTGGGTTTTACTCATATGTACCCACAACAGAATTGGGTTTTACTCATATGTACCTACATATATGGCGGCTTTATGATTCGGCATTTTCCAAATCATATTTGTACTGTTATCGCTTAAATTGCGTATAGAATTTCATAATCATACGTCGTAATCACTGCCAGCAATCGAAAATATGACTGAGTGATAGTTTTAAAACTTTGTATCGGGCCTTTTCATTAATTTGAGTTGAATCCACATCCATCTACTCACATCAATAGGATATAGGCCTCCTCCATATTTTTAGCCTACCATACTAATAATATGATGGCTGAATTGACTAAATTCTTTCTTAAAAGACAAATGGCATTTGTCAAGTTAAGAAGTTGACGTGAAATTATTATTATTATTTATTTTACACAAAGTTCTACATTATGTGCGCGGTTATATGTATATTTAAATAACCACACAAAAATCGATGTGACGGCACTTTTTCTCGTCCAAAAAGTTATAATAATATTTTCGCGACCTTACCCTGCTCGAGCCGTCTGCCATACGGATAGATTGGGAAGCTCAGCCTCCCCAATCTATCCGTATAAACACCAACCTTTCACATTTCATTAGTTGTTATTTAGAGATTAAAAGAAAAATAGTTCTCTAGTACCTTCTCCCGACTACCTTTCCCTTTACTTCAACTTTCTCTTTTTATTTTATTCCCAATTTTAAATTGAAATTGCAAACAAACACTTCCATTTTATTTATGTATATTTCAAAGTCAGAACAGGTATGAAAGAAGACATTTATTTTCATAATCACAAATTTTAACAAAAAAAAACCGTCTTCAAGAAGGGTACTAAATAATTATAAAAATGGGTTCATCCAGTCGAAAGTTATGAAGTAACAAACATTTAAAAAAATACAGTAATTGATAACCTCCTCCTTTTTTTAAATTGGTTAAAAATTTATTTAGTACATGAAAAGGTTAAAGTTCTCAATGCTCCATATCCTAACTTTTTATAAACAATAATCTGTCAAGTCTACTGAGACCCAAGCGGTTCCGCTTAGCACTTGCGATATTGGCGGCAAGCGGCAACTGAAAAAAGGGCGCTCACAAGGCACAAAGAGAGACAAAGGAAATTAGGCATACCGCCAATTCGCAAATTTTTGACTACTCAACCCTTTAATCCGTAACACCGTATTATTACCGATACATTTAACTAATTGTAAATAAAATGGTTTGTACCAAAACAAAAATAATAATCAAATGGCGATTTTCGAGGGTAAAATATCGATTCACTGAATCGACACAGTACTGTATATCGATTTAAAATATCGATCTTTAGGGCCTGAAAAATCGATTCTTCGATTAATCGATTTCAGATCGCCATCCCTAAGCCATACGGATAGATTGGGAAGCTCAGCCTCCCCAATCTATCCGTATAAACACCTACTTTTCACATTTCATTAGTTGTTATTAAAAGATTAAGAGAAAAATAGTTCTCTAGTACCTTCTCCCAACTACCTTTCCCTTAACTTCAACTTTCTCTTTTTATTTTATACCCCATTCTGTTAAGAGTGCGTGAGCGAAAATTATAATTGGCAAAATGTTCGAGTTGATGCCGTGAGTGTTATTTGAGTTTCTTTTTCAGGACTGCGGCCACAACGCAACATACCAAGTGATCAAATCTTTTACAGCAGTGGACCCCAGCATCACAGTAATCAGACAGCCGGACCTCTCAGAGATAGCTCTATCGAAAGCTTCGGAGCTAAAATTAAAAGGATACTACAAAATTGCCAGGCATTTCAAGTTTGCGCTGTCGTATATGTTCGAGACTCTGGGTCACGAAGCTGTGATAATAGTTGAAGGTATGTATTCTGTATATGTAACCTGACTCTACTCCTTACCAAACTTTTAACAGGTAGTAGAGCTACGCTGATTTCAGCACGAACGGGCCGGCTCGACCGGGGCGGTAATTACCCTCGCACAGAAGATCAACGTAAAATGACTGCGTTCGTGCTGTCGTGTTTCGTTGGTGAGTGCGAGACCGGAGGCCCAATGATGCAGAAGCATCACTAGGCCGCCATGGTGTAGGTCACCATGCTGCATTGTTGCATTGTCTGCATTCGCAATGAGTATGGTTTTAGTAGTAGTAGTAGTATGGTCAGTATGTCTTTAACAGTGCACTGCTAGATACAGGCTTAGAAAAGAGGTTGGGTTTGTTTCGATTTGTCCTTTTCTTTTCAGTTATGTTTTCCTGTGTAGCTTGCCCCGTCAGTCGCCTCTTACGACACCCATGGGATGAATAGGGTTAGGGCCAGGTTGTCAGCGTTTTCTTGTTCTTCGTTGTACATGCTGTATCACAATAGATAACCATGCTTCGGCACATATGAGCCAGGCTCGACCAGAATAACACCAAGGCCTCACCGAAAACTGGCGTTACTTACCTAATTTCTTTTTTGTTTTTCATCGAGTAAGATAGGGCAAATCACTCCTAGATTAACTCGTTATCTCGAAAACAAATTTTATACAGTTACATACAGAATAAGTCTAATTTTGAACACAACGGCTTTTCTTCAACAGGCATGACAACGAAAACGGTAAACAAACTATTATTATTCAACTAAACGAACAATAAGTAAAGTGGAACGAATTACGCGTCATTTCAATGATAATAATATGTATAGAGTGGACCGTCACGCACGCATAAATAACCTTCAAAAATATCTCAGTTTTGGTCCTATTAAGTCGAATACTATAGAATGGTGCGATCTAGATACTGATAGGCACAGGGTTAGACAAGCCTGACAGATGCAAGGCTTTTTTTAACCCCCGACGCAAAAAGAAGGTTGTTTTAAGTTTGACGTGTCTGTCTGTGGCACCGTAGCTCGCGAACGGATGAAGCGATTTCAATTTAGTTTTTTTTTGTATGAAAGGTGAGTTACGTGCGAGTATTCTTAGACATGTTTTATGAAAATCGGTTGAGTCGTTTAAAAGTTATGGGGGTGAAAGTGGGGAAGAGTAACCGAATGTCTGCAAAATATCATCGAGTGGGGTCTCAAATGAAAGCGCATAACGTGTTTTTTACTTTTTAAAGGGAACTCAGGTTATTATGTCGGGGTTTTTTTTTAATATTGAGAATTTATAGTTATGTATGCAACCTGTTTATAGCTAACAATTTTCATATTGTTGATTCGCAGATATTGATAATTCGAATATCTGTCTGGAAAAAAGGTTTAATATCCTATTATTAATATGACCGCCCTAGTTTCTGATGGTGAATGTTAAGATATTACTTCAACACGCCCTAACAGCTAAACATATCTTGATTAAATTCGACCCAGAGATAGTATCTCAATGAGTAGGTACTACCACTCTTGGATTCTGCTCGTACTTTTTTTCTTTCTTATGGAATAGGGGGCAAAGGAGCAGACTTATGGTAAGCGATTACCGCCACCCATGGACACCCGCAATACCAGAGGCGTCACAAGTGCATTTTGCAGCCTTTAGGGGGATGGGGAGGGGGGAGGGGTTGGGGTATAGGCCTCCGGTACCCTCACTCACTCGTTGAAACACAGCCCAAGCGGTATTTCACACTGGTTTTCTGTGAGGCCGTGGTATCACTCCGGTGGAGCCGGCCCAATCATGCCGAAGCATGGCTCTCCCACGGTAAAAGGGCTTTCCATCAGGCAGAGTAGTCACTTTGGCAGGCTCATACATATGAAAAATCTCACTTACTCATTTAAAAATCAAGCAAAGAACTGCATGACACCTATTGTCTGTGATTCTTTGGTATCACTCGTGTCGAGGTGGCACATGATATGTGTGCTGAAGCATGGTTCTCTCACGATTAAAAGATAAATATAGATAACCAAGATAAGCAAATTGAATTGCCAGTGTTTGAAAGTAGAATTGTGGAACTTAGATGTTAATAATTCACTCCCGGTCATAGGCTTTTTTATGGAATAGAGGGCAAACGAGCAGACTTATCGCCCATGGACACCCGCAACACCAGAGGCGCCACAAGTACATAGCCGGTCTTTGGGGGATGGGGGGAGGGGCTGGGGTATGGGCCTCCGGTATCCTCACTCACTCGGTGAAACACATCGCAGGCGCTGTTTCACACCGGTTTTCTGTGAGGCCCCGTGGTCGGTCGAGCCGGCCCATGCATGCCGAAACGTGGCTCTCCCACCGCTTCTATTTAGAAAGGAGGTATTGAGACCTAATACATCTTCTACGGAAATATAGTTTGATAATAGTTCTGTAATAGTAATTAGTACAGGGTTTCTTATAAACACATTTTCGAATGGGTTTCCGTTGAATATTTACGAGCTGATAAGAAACCTTAGCTCATTGTGAAAAGTACCATAAAACGAACGATAAAGGCGTTAACGTGTACCTTACTATTCTACTACGATTCTTATTAAAATGGAAGAATAACCCGGCTTATTTTTTTTCGAAATCATCAGACCGAGGGATTTTTATGCCTTTCTGGCACTTAAGCCCCTATTTTAGTGTTAAAAATAAACTTAAATATTTTCCAAATTTCTATGTACATTCCAGAAATAAATATACGGCGCCATCTACCGGATATCTGTGCAACTTAGATGCCAAACAGCCATCTATTAGGGTTTTATAGAACTAGCCTATAAATACACACTAAAGTCGTATAATAAACAATATTGAGATCAATAATTGAGATAAAAACTACCCTATCTACCAAAATGGACCAAATTACTTAAGCTTGCAAAATTTGAAAAATTTTTTTTTTATATATATATGGCTCGCCAAAATGACTCTACTCTGCCTGATGGAAAGCATAAGCAGAATCCAAGAGTGGTGGTCACAATACTCATTGCGAATGCAGACAATGCAGCACCCACACCATGGCGGCCTAGTGATGATTCTGCATCTTTTAGTCTAGTCAACAAGTATGGAACTTGTTGACTATTTGGGCCTCCGGTCTCGCACTCACCAACAAAACACGACAGCACGATCGCTGTCATTTTACGTTGATTTTCTGTGCGAGGGTAGTACCGCCCCGGTCGAGCCGGCCCATTCGTGCTGAAATCAGCGTGGCTCTACTACCTGGTTCAGTAGTTTCGGAGTTTATCGCGCACATACATCATGACACGAAATTTTGATATACATATATAGATATTATATAGAGTTTAGTTAGTAACTTTCCATACTTAAATATTTCCAAATCATCAACAGCTTTTGGTAGTTCTTTTTGGTAATAAAAGTACGTTCTGGTCTACTGCAACACACTGGTCAGACTGGTTGGTATTGGGTTTGTGTCAATTTTTCATTTTCTTACCGTTTTCGTGCGGAGTTTGGTCCCTAGTCGGCTTTTACGACACGCACGGGTTGAATGGGGGTGAAAACTCAACGTATTTTCAAACCGTCACCGTTTCCGTGGGAGAGCCACGCTTCGGCATGAAAGGGCCGGCTCGACCAGAGTGATATATACCATATATATATACCTCGGCCTCGCAGAAAACCGATGTGAAACAGCGCTTGCTCTGTGTTTTACCGAGTGAGTTTGGATACCGGAGGCCCATATCCCAAAGGCCAGCAACGCACTTGTGACGCCTCTGTGGTGTTGCGGGTGTCTATGGGCGGCGGTAATCGTTTACCATCACGACATTCATACGTCTGCTCGTTTGCCCTCAATTCCATAATAAAAATAAAATAATACGGACAATTTCGAAATACATACATATAAGTAAACCCATATACAGAACCTATAAAATTGTGGAGGAACGGGTGTCAACCCTCCAACACAAAGATGGCGCTGTAGTATATTTCTGTTGCGCTGTATGTGGAAGTCGCCACATTTTGCCACAAAATGATTAATTGAGACCAAAACTCCTTAGTTACACATGCTAATAAAATCGCACAAAGCTGGAAACGGAAATCTAAATTATAGATAATGAATTTCAATACAAAAAGAGTCGAATAAAAAAAAAGCGGCCAAGTGCGAGTCGGATTCGCCCATGAAGGGTTCCGCAGCAGCAAGTAACATATTTTTTTAACCGACTTTCAAAAAGGAGGAGGTTCTATGTTCCACTGTATGTTTTTTTTTTATGTATGTTCACTCCGTCAATTGTGGACCGATTTTGAAAAAAAATTTATATTCGAAAGGGTATGCTCCCGTGGTGGTCCCATTGCCACCATATCAGATGATGGGATCCTAGGGAAATCGAGAGAAACCCTCAATTTTTATAGGCACATACTATGTTTTTCGTATATTTTCTGAAGTTACACCGGTATTTGCGTCTGGTAGTCATCATTTTATGATGATGAGCTGTTGATGTAAGGCACAACTCCTTAACGGTTAGGAGTTGGAGGATAAATAATTAAATATCATATTATGTATATATGTTACCTTTAGTCGTATTCTTTCAAATTATTTAGGTAAGCTGATGATAGAAGGTGGAATGTACAACTCCTCAACGGTTAGGAGTTGGAGGATAATTCTTTCAATTTTATACGTGTCTAAAGACCTTCAGTCGTATACTTTCAAGTTATTTAGGTGAGCTGATGATAGAAGGTTAAACTCTCCAACAATTAGGGATTAGAGGAAGATTTTTATATTACACGTACGTATAGACCTTAATTTGTACTCTTGATGATGAACTTTGATGAAATAGTTCAACTTACTACTTACCTACGATTGTCAAACTCTGCCAAAAAAACACTTAAAAGCGTAAAATAAACTGGTTCTTCATAAATTGCCTATACCTAATTCTTTATTCATCTAAATAGTAGTATTATAATGTGTGCTAGGTACCTAAAATCTGTTTGAAGTCGGTGCTAAGCCAAAAAGAATACAAACGAACAATTACAAAAGTCTAAGCGATAGTCACTTGGCACCGACCCCCAAAATTTATTGTTTTTTTCTTATTTTTGTGTGAAAATCTTAATGCGGTTCACAGAATACATCTACTTACCGAGTTTCAACATTATAGGTCTTATAGTTTCGGAAAAAGTGGCTGTGACATACGGACGGACAGACAGACAGAAATGACGAATCTATAAGGGTTCCGTCTTTTGCCTTTGGCACGGAACCCTAAAAAGATAATGATATCAATAGATTGGTTATCACAGGATGAACGAAAATGGAAATTATTTACGATTAGAATCTTTATTAACGTTTCCGAATTTATTTGTACATGCAGTATACGCTATACAAATTAGACAGTGTCATATCGAGTTGTTTGAAGGCTTTATATTTTTAACGATTTATCACACTAATCACACTAATATATAAAGGCAAAAGTTTGTGTGTATGTTTGTTACTTCTTCACGCAAAAACTACTGAACGTATTTGGATGAAACTTTACAGTAATATAGCATCAGAATAACACATAGGCTACTATTTGCCGCGATAATCGACATACACGCGGGCGGAGCCGCGAGCAACAGCTAGTAGGAAAATATTATGCCTTCCATGTTTTGATAGAAGGACTTCAAAGTCCTCCAAAAAAGTCTAACTAAAATAGCATGTATCATCACTACATAGTATAAAACAAAGTTGCTTTCGCCTTTTTTTCTGTCTGTCTTTCAAACTACGCAACGGATTTTCATGTGGGTTTCTTTAATAGATAGAGTGATTCAAGAGGAAGGCTTATTATAATACATGTAGTAGAGAAACACTGATAATTTTGGAGGTTTCTAATATGATGTCGTAAATAAACACATATTTTTGCGCCTAAATTGCAAACGCTGGCTGCACTGTACGAGATTGATCTAAATAATGTACTACAGTATTGTACACCTTAAAAAGGTCTACAGAAAAGCCCGCGATAGTGTACGAGTATATCTATCTCTTAGGGATAATCCACAATAACCATTTTATTCTTTTCTTTTTACTAGAAAAAATGACTTTTTTACTAAGTGATTTTAAGCAATACAGCATTAATCCTTATCCAATTAAGTACCTTAAATGCATTGTGCATTTAATAAAGATCAATATGGCCCCACAGTATCTAATTTAAATGAATATATTCGAAGATATTACAGATGTAAAATGCACAAATCGTGTCGTCGCTGGGTGCATCTGAAATCCACCTGTGCGAAGCCGGGGTGGGTCGCTAGTACTATACTACTATATATATTTATTACGGATAAACTTTTAAGCATGTTTTTTCTCAGCCAAATAAACCAAGTATTTACTGGTAAAACATTTTGTCCATTATCTGCAACAAAACCTTTCGCCGTCCACTGCTAAACGAAAGACTCCCCAAGGGCGCCAACTATCCCGGTCTAGGGCAGTCCGCAGCCATCCGCTGAGAGCCACTTTCTTCAAATCGTTAATCCATCGTGTCCTAGGGCGCCCTACACTACGTTGGCTTATCGTGGTCTCCACTATAATGAAATTAAGTAAAATGAGGAAAATCGAAAGACTTGGGAAATGCTCATGTCAATAAAAGGAAGGTTATATAACTTAAACAGATAGCTTGGCAAGTGTAAACGATCCAAGTGATAACCAAATATCTAGCTGTTGCCAGTGTATCTTAATAATTTAATGCGGTTCTTTACACATTTTAACAAGGTCTTAGTAAGATAATAGTTTAGGTAATGTCTGTAGTACTTGTGCTAACAATTTGGTACGCCTGACAACCATAAAACGCAATCCCAATCTCCAAGATGCTACAAGACTCAAGAGTAATACCCAGAGTTCTGACATGATTTTATCAAATTGTGAATTAAATATTTTTTCTTTTAAATGTTACAGATGACCTCGATATATCGCCAGACTTCTTCGAGTACTTCCTCGGAACATACCCTCTGCTCGTCAAGGACAGTTCGTTGTGGTAAGTTGGAAAAAAAAAATTGTAATTATCGCAAATTAATTATTTGGTTAACGTCTGTGTATATAATAATTACGTGCTTTTTGTCAAATGGGGTGCTTTTATGATAAAAAGCACGTAAAAATTAAAAAAGTATTTAAATGCAAAAAATGTAGATTCAAAAATAGTTCGATTCGTTCGTTTCTATCTTGTTACTCTTTTCCCAATTTAGCTTGGGATCGTTACAACGAGCTCGAGATGTACCGCCTTGGTGGATAAACAGACGAACACACAAAGGTACGTGTCGAGCTCGTGGCTGACCTCACGACGCTAACCTTTAGCGGTCTAAAGCCGGGTCTCCACCGAACAAAAGTTGACAATTTTTGTGTTGTCAACACGTGTCGGTGACAAAAGTTTCTGTAAAGCCGAGTCTCCACCGAACAAAATTTGGAAACTTTTGTGTTGTCAAATTTAGGTGGAGACGCGCCTTAAGGTTTCAAACATCTCGTCTGATCACTGTTTAACTCTTTCTAGGCATGTCCTATTTCACGCAGTTAATCCATCTTCTCTTTATTCGTCCTCGACTCCATTAACTTCTATACTTAAAACTTTCTTCACTACATTTTGACAAATCAAACATATCAATGCACACTAATGTTTGACTTTAATGGGAATCAAACTAGCGACCTTTGGCTTACCAGTCCGTTATACAATCCTTTACGCCAACTGACGGCTAAATAATAATAATAGTACAGATTACTATTTTGACTGCCTCGTTGGCGCAGTGGTAGCGTACGCGACTGCTATGCTTGAGGTCTCAGGTTCAATTCCCAGGTCGGACCAAATGTTTGTATGATCTGCAAATATTGGTTTCGAAGTTTGGATATTTTCTATGTATAAAAAAGTATGTATGTATTTATATCATTTGTCTACTACCCATAATACAAGCTCTGCTTTGTTTGAGACTAGATGGCGTTGTGTGTTAAATGACCGAAAATATTTATTTAATCTGTTTTCAGGTGCATATCAGCTTGGAATGACAACGGCAAGAAGGATGTGATAGATGGATCTCACCCAGAACTGTTACACCGCACAGATTTCTTCCCAGGATTGGGATGGATGCTGCGTAGGGAGTTTTGGATGAAACTAGCCCCTAAATGGCCCGCTGCGTAAGTATAACAACTAAACGTTAATTAATAACAAGAAAGAACAGTCACATGCATGAGCAGAATCCAAGAGTTGTGGTCACCATAATCATTGAGAATGCAGACAATGCAACAATAGCATAGGAGAGAAAGCCATAGCGTCTTTTCCCGTTACAAAATATTCTGTCATTTTTTACGGAGGGAAATCTTTATACGGACACATTTTAGACTCTAATACAAAATAATCACAATGTTTTTAAAAAAAACCGACTTCAAGAACTGGACCAATTGAAATGGAACCACATGGGAAGCACCAGCTTTCAAATAAAAAAAGAATCATCAAAATCGGTTAACCCAGTCGAAAGTTATGAGGTAACGAACATAAAAAAAAACAATCGAATTGATAACCTCCTCCTTTTTTGAAGTCGGTTAAAAATCGCCTGTCACTGCGAACTCACACGTAACAATAAAAACAAAATATTCTCAATTTCACACATCCTTATATACATTGTGTCATAACACTCATAACAGTGTAATGCGTAGGCCCATTGGGGCTTGTAATTTAACAGAGGGGTACTGCGTATGGCTAATTCCTACGATTAATTACGATTAATTTATGAAATATGTGGCAAACGAGCAGACGTATCACCTGATGGTAAGCGACTACCCCCGCCCATGGACACCCGCAACACCAGAGGCGTCACAAGTGCGTTGCCGACCTTTGGGGGATCGGGAGGGAGATGGGGGGAGGGGTTGGTGGTATGGGCTTCCGGTATCCTCACTCACTCGGTGAAACACAGTGCAAGCGCTATTTCACACCGATTTTCGGTGAGGCCGTGGTATCACGCCGGTCGAGCCGGCCCATTCATGCCGAAGCGTGGCTCTCCCACAGTTCACGAACTGGTATACTGGTATAGCTGTTCAGTGACGCAGCAAGTTTGATGTTCATCCATATTAAAAATAATGTATGTAACTTGCAGATTTTTCGATGACTGGCTTCGAAATCCAGAAAATATTGAAGGTAAATCCTGCATAAGACCCGAAATTTCCAGAACATATTCCTTTGGGAAGGTAAGAACTATTTATATCTGTACCTTTTTTAATAATAATACATTTTGACATTAAAAAAAAGAACCAATAACCTCTTTTTTAAGGCCTGCCTGCCAGCTACTACCGGACTTTAAAAACACACACATATACACGCGCACACACACACACACACACACACACACACACACACACACATACACGCACTGATACATATACACACGCCTGCACATATACACGCGCACACACATACACACGCACACGCACATATACTCACATTTCTTTATGACTACCACTCCCGGTCTGCCGGTCGTGTGAAGCATGACCGAAGTAAGACTGTTTGATTGTGTAACGATCCCGGTGTCCAAACTAACCCAAATTTTATTTTAAATTTTACCAAGTAATGCATGTTACAGGTGGGTGTCAGTAAAGGGTTGTTCTTCGACGTACATTTACGAAACATACATTTGAATCAAGAATTCGTTGAGTTCACCAAGTTAAACCTCACTTATTTATTGAAGGTAAGGAAATTTTATTTACATATCCCTCATTAAAAGTAGTTTTTAATAGATTATTTTTCTCATAATATAACGCCGCGCCGGTTTTATATGTGAAGGCTTAGCACTGTGTTCCAGTCGACCCATTTGTGTCGTAACATGACTGTCCCACGGCTAAATATTATTTATTTTATGGAATAGTGACCAAAATAGCCTCTTTTTAGATGAAAAGTGACTGCACCCTTCGCTACCCGCTTTTCTGTTTATAAAGGGGGAGGGGGGATTGGTAAATTACAAGGCAAGAATAATACTGTATCGGTTCTGTGTAAGACCGTGGTATTATTGAGGTCGAGCCAACTCATATTGTTAGACTTGATTTTTAATCCTCATTGAACCAGCCTTCGAAATCTGTCGAAAGCGTTGTATAATTTTTATAAGTTTCCCATTAAACTATTAGCGGTGGCAGAAGCAAAATACAATTTCGCTATTTTCGGTGAGAATTCCTTGCACTGACACACTGTTATTTCCATGTACCCGTAGTTGTTAGGTTTTAGATGTAAATATTTCACATATCCAGTAACCTTTGAGAATGCGAAATAAAGCGAAACTAGTCAGGATTAAACTTAACAAAAATAGTGCAATAACTAGTTCAAGTTCCATGAAGTGCCGACAATCGAGAGTATAAATTACCTTAAAAAATACTTATAATTATGTACATAAATTTACCAGGAAAACTACGACCCATATCTATCAAGAAAAATAAACTCACTGCCAGAAATGACAGCCGTTGACGTAATGGCGTCCTTTGAGAGCGCCAAAGCCGTTAAAGTGATGTATCATAACGCTAAGAGTTTCCAAATGGCCGCCAAGAAACTGGGGCTTATGGACGATTTTAGAGTAAGTATTTACTATTTATTTACACTTATATGTATTACAACGGTTACAATAAAGCACGTTTGATCTAGTGGTTTAACGGTCACCACGCCGTTTCCTACTTTGCCAAGTGTCGTGGGTTCAAATCCCACGTAAGACAACACTTTGTGTAATCCACAAATTGTTGTTCCGAGTCTGGATGTTCTTTGTGTCCGTTTGAAGTATGTTTGTAAAGTCCCTCGCCACACAGGATTTATTCCTAGTGCGGGAGTTGTCATTTATTAAAAAAAAAAAAAAATACTTATTGATTATTTATATTATAGGAAATGACTGTTCATTCGCCGTAAAAAAATAGTGACGCATCGAACAAGCTCCGCCCCTTGACCAATCAGGTTCCAAGAAATTATCGTTTCGCTTGAAAACTGAACTCTGATTGGTCAGAGGCGAAGCTTGATTGATTCATCACTCTCTTCTAAACACGAATCGTCTGTAAATCTGTTTATCTGCAAAAGTATTTTTATGTAATCTGACTGCTTGATGGCCGTAGTGGTAGCGTATGCGACTGCTGTGCTTGAGGTCTCGGGTTCGATTCCCGGGTCGGACCAAATGTTTGTATGATCTGCAAGTATTTGTTTCGGAGTTTGGGTGTTTTCTATGTATAATATGTATGTATATATTTAAAAAAGTACAAATATATTTATATCAGTTGTCTACTACCCACAGTACAAGCTCTGCTTAGTTTGACACAAGATGACGTCGTGTGTCAGATGTCCGAAATATTATTATTATGTAAATCTGTCTTTCTGCATGTATTTAACACACAATTTATTTTCAACAGAGCGGTGTACCCCGTACCGCATACCGCGGTATAGTGTCCTGCTTCGTTCGTGGTAAGCGCGTTTACCTCACACCTGACTTCCAGTGGATCAAATACGATCGCAAATGGGGCTAACATATGCATAAACCTCATTTCAAAGACTTCAATCTTGTGTCAGTGTATTCAAGTCCATAGTTAGTTAATTCGCAGACTTAGCGCGGGATAATACGACAAATTGTAAATCTATTTGCCGTTAGGTTATTTATTTATAATTCTTCATATGGTATATTTGTCATACCAAAATCGACTGTAAAGTCATATACGTAAGGTCGATTTTGAGTCGTGTCATAATGTCATATGGAGTTTAATGGTAGGAACGACAAATATTGTTTTTGAAATATAGACTTTAATGTGGGTGCAATATAGTAGTGTTTAATTTGTATTTTACGTCGAGTAATACGTTTATGGCGTCACAAATAGAGAAAAAATTAACCAGCCAGCTGGCACTTTTTCTATTTTACCTAAACGTCACGTGCAGTTACATTCTTTTCTAACGCAATCTATTACATACACGTTGAACTAATTCGAGCGACTGATTCTGAATCGCGTTAGTGAAAGTTCGATCGACCATTACTAGGATAGTCCGAAGAGTAAGTTTAACGTGGATTTAGTGCTACAGCTGTTAAATACTTGCAAATTTTTAATTACTCTAATGTGACCCTTGATGTAATACAAAGAACCTTAGTTTAATAACTTATTCCGCCCTAGGTCTGTCTAGTTTAAAAATTATTCATAAGATTTGTGACAAAAAAAGGATAGCATTTAAAAATATAGATATTTATACTCGTATTGTCCCAAGGGCGCTGGCCGCTAGTAACTACTTTAAAAAAATAATTTTTATCCCGCCAAGTGCGAAATTTTATCCGACTTTCGAAAAAAGAAGCAGCATTGTTTTCCCTAAAAAAATGAATTAATGCACTGTATGTAAACGTTGGAGTTTTGTGTAGAGATAAAAAACAAAGATTTGTTCAGAGATTTCAGGTAAATAGAAGTCGATAGTAGGCCTTAGACTACAGGATTTTACTTTTTAGGCCTCTGAGAAATCTCATGTCTAAATTATTCGAGCCACAGAGATCTAGCAAAATTTTAAGGACCATAGTACGATTTCCTCTTAGAGCATACAATATATCGAGGGAGCGCTGAACGAGCGGAAAGCGTGATCGGGGTAGAGAGAGAGACCGAGTCTAGGCAGAGTCTATCTCTCTCACACAGTCTCCGTGATTGTTTGGTGCATTGCCCATGCGCTGAGGGTTATTTTGTCGATAAGAGAGATGAGAGATTGTCGAGAGAGATAAACTCTGCCTAGACTCGGTCTGTCTCTCTACTCCGATCACGCTTTCCGCTCGTACAGCGCTACCTCTATATATTGTATGCTCTAAGGATTTCCTTATAAATTTGACTAAGGTGTCAACTTTCCGGTTAAATGAAGAGAAAGATAAAATTAATGTTTCTTTGAGTAATTCTCCTTAGAGCTTATTAGGCCGTCAGTTTTTTTGTAGTTTCGTGTAGAAATTGGTAAATATACCATAGACTTACCGACATTTTTTATTTAAAAATATAACAAGAATAGCTTTTGTAGAGCGAGGTTTATTTGTCAGTCTTGTGATAACATTAAACATTTACGGCCTTATTTATAAAAAAAAATAAAGCAGCGGTTTTGTGTAATTTTGAACTTTAAACCTAAAGCTTTAAAGTTGAAAATAACATAGAACCGTTGGTTAAAGGTAAATATAAATAACGTTTATGAATAAAGCTTTTAATTTATTGAAAATATTGAGAAGTCTTCTAATGCGTTGTAACTAATATCGTTATTAAAAAGGAAAGTTCATATGTAAGTAGAAAATAATAGTTTAAATTATAATTTCCTGTTAAAAAAAAAGATGTAAATACGTAAGACCAGTTTGTACTAATTCAGTTTGTTTAAATTGACTGATAATTAATTTATGATATTGTATTGTAATATAATAAATTGACCTCTATAGAAGTAAATTGACAAATGTCGTTTTATGTCGCGGCTAGGAAATGAAAACATTATTTAAAATAAGACGATCACAAAAGGACAAAAATTATGTGAGCAGTACAAGTTTGAGTTTAACTCATCAAATATGCAAGATGAGTTTAACTTACCATGATCCAATGATGAGTTGAGAAAGTTAATGAATAAGGCATCAGAATATGTTACCCTTTAAAAAATTAACAAACCCTAACGAAAGAGATGACTAACATATTGGTATAAATAAAACGAGACTAATCTTATGAGAAATAGTGGTGACCACAGCCCACAAAAATAGGATACATTTTCTAAATACATAATATAATGTAAAACATAGTGTATAAGGTCCTCATAAGTGCATATTACTTTAGATTTAAAGTTCTATATTTAGAACACTACTTTATCCTTCAAGATGTGTTCGTTTTTACTTGAAAATCGAGTTGTGTTTCTAGCCTCAAATTTCTAAAATATTATGCACTTGAAACTAACAAATGTATTAATATAATGTACAGATGATAATGTAATACATAACGCGACTTCAAACGAAACAGAGGGGTCTAGTGTGAGTTTATTTCCGTCGTCGCGTTCGGCGTTGCGATTGATGAAGATTTCACTACGAGTAAATCGCTACGCCGAACGAGGTCAACTTTACGATCGATTTGATGTGAAAGTATCTTACATTATGCCCTCAGATTGTCAACGGTGGCGTCTTGCTTTGACACATGTCATAATTGACAGCTCAACCGAAGGGATACCATAGGCTCACAGAACTAGTGTTACACAATTCTTTTTTTTTGATTTTCACTAAGTGAGATTGCGAAAGTCGCTTCCTACCGTCCACTTCCCCCCCAGTTTTTGGGGAGGGGGTGAGGTTATCCAGGGGTAGCAGCAATCTGATCAACTGTGGACAGATTTATTAAATTAATTAATCGGCTGACATTAAATCAGTCTCCAAAGTCCCTTTATTAAAAGCATATCATTAATTAAATATTTTAATAATTCGTCAAATATGTGTACCTATTGAGCTATATCAAATACCGTCTTAACCACAAATTCTAAACTAGAACTATTTATTTAACCTCCTTCTTATGACTGGTTGGCATTGCTCTGTGCTCAGTGGGATTGCTTGTGGGATTGGGATTTGTTGGGATGTTAAATATTGAAATACATCATCGAAAATTTCGACAACATTTCGGACTTTAATAAATAATAAATTTTCGGACTTTGGACATCTAACACACAATCGCCATCTAGTCCCAAACTAAGCAGAGCTTGTATTATGGCCATTATGGGTTATAGATAACCGATATAAATGCATATATACCTTTTTTGAAAATGCATAGGCACATATTATACATAGAAAACATCCAAATTTCGAAACAAATAGTTCTGTTCATTCTGAAGATATAAAACTAAACCCTATTTATCGGGTATAAAAGCATCTTTTTGATAACGAAGTCTTAGAAATGTATAATATGTATTCAAAAATTTTCCACAAGTTGAGAGAAAATCTTGCCCAATATAAGAGTAAAAATTTATTTGTACATTGTCAATCGATTCAGCACAGCCTTAATGTTGCTGATAAGAAAGTCGTTAAAACACAGGTGTGTTATATAAAATCCAAAAACTTCCTTCAATAATATATTTAATTTACGGGAATGTTTCAGGTGGTCACAACTACGTGAGTAGGTATTTAATTTGTTAAAGCTAATAATAATAATAATTTGTGTTTTTAATGTGGTTTTGCAACTCAGCAAATGAGAGCTTGGCAAACACTGTACACCAAATATATGCAGTAAAAAAAATCTATTTAATTTTATGTTAAAGCTATGTTATTTATCGTTATCAAACTGAAACATTAACCATTTTTACTAAATGTAATATTTTAATGTGTAAAATATATTTGTACGTAGATGTGTTCTTGGCAGGACACCTCAAAACTATACCGTATAAGACTGTGATCTGCATTGTATTGTATTAATAATTATTATTAATGTAATTATTAATAATCGTGCTGTATATAGCAAAGTTATGTATTTGTAACTTAATATATTAAATGGTTTTGTTTCCTGTGACTTTTATTTTTTAATTTGTGCTCTACATAGGATTTCGAATTTCGCGCCAATCCCGCTCTCAAACTTAAAAAATAGTTTCTGAATCATTCTCTATTGTTTATCATTTAATTTTATTACTACAAGCAAAAGATAAAAAACTTTATAGTTTTATCTTTGATATTCGATAAAAAACAATTAACAAACACAGGTGACTCATAACGATAACAAAAGCGCCGTATCATTATTACTCTAATAATATTGATAGGTGAAACCGAGTTAAGCTGTTAGGTTTCATTTTAATCGTTGTTTCATTTTATAAAGTGTCTCCGTAGATATTTGTAAACAAACGATGGATCTTGTAATGAAAACAGTCGTCGAGAACCCAAGTTGGATGGATTTCTTTCAAGGTGCAGAACCAAAGAAGTTTATATTTGAAGATGAACAGGTTGGTAAATATTGTACTACTAAAATACGCCATTTAGAGAAAAGTCTTGATAAACAGGTGTAGTGGTTGTTTTTTTTTCTACCATATTGCATTCGATTTCATCAGCTAAGGCAAAGTACTTAACTCAGTATTCTTACGTGGATTTATTTCTTTTTCATTCTATAAAAATGAACTATGAAAACTATGAAATTTTTAATGTTTCAACTAGGATGACAAAACAGAATTTATGGTACAGTCAGCAACAGCAACCAAAATAAATTCAAACTTAATTAGACCTTGAATAGAATCCACCACTTACCTACCTAAGCACTAAATCTAGATTTTATTCCAAGTGCTAGAAGAATCCTTCGAATTTAGATGGTGATTTTCCCTGAGAAGCAATTATGATAATTCGAAAATAGTTATGAGTAGTTATGACAGATAATGTAGGTATTGTATGTTCTATCAAATCGTGTAAAATACTGTGCACAGAGTTTAATTAAAGAGGTGTCAAAAGATTTGTAATAATAGCCCGGGTGACATCCAATATATTAATTTTATCAAAAGTTTTTATGAAGTGGTTACGTACGGGTTATAGTTTTTATCTATCTCTTTTTTGAGCACTTTTTTAATATAGAACAGAACGTTACACATACTTTTGGTAACAGTCAATAATAAATAGTAATACTCTTACCGTGGGAGAGCTACGCTTCGTTATGAATGGGCCGACTCGACCGGAGTGATACCACGGCCTCACAGAAAACCGGTGTGAAATAGTGCTTGCGCTGTGTTTCACCTAGTGAGTGAGGATACTGGAGGTCCATACCCCTCCCCCTATCTGTTCAAGTTTGATTTTCATATTGGTTGAATTTGTCTTAAATTTGGTGTAGGTAATACTTATCCATGTTTTGTCTCTTTCAGTGCTTTGTAATTGATGAAGAGAACAACAAACAGGCACCGATACATTTCCTGGTAGTACCTAAAAAGACTATACCTAGGCTCGCGGACGCGTCAGTGGATGACGAAAAAATATTAGGTTCGTGTTATTTGTGTTGTGTCTCGATGATGGGCTTGGGTTCAAAGTGTAACTGAAAGAATGTGTATTGCCATCTATTGCTCTTTATTTTTGTTCTGGTTCGTGTCTTACGGTGGCAGAGAAGCATCTAATGCGCCTTATAGTGGAGAAATTTTGTACTCTTATGGAAAAGTATAATTATTATGTCTGTGATCTTGTAATGATTTGTCCTTTCATGATATTTCATTGATACTCCGCTCCTTTTGGTCATAGCGTGATGATAATTAGCCTATAGTTTTCCTCAATAACTAGGCTATATAATAGTGAAAGAATTTTTCAAATCGGACCAGTACTTTCAGAGAATAGCGTGTTCTACCAAACAAACTTTTCAGCTTAGTAATATTAGTATAGATTATTATATGAATTTATTAAATAATACAGGGCATTTGTTGATCATCGCGCGCCGCATTGCTAAAGAAAAAGGCATCGACAAAACAGGCTTCCGGGTTGTAATAAATGAAGGCGTTCACTCCTGTCAAACTATCAATCAATTTTACGTTCAAGTTCTTGGCGGAAGACAAATGTGGTGGCCATTTTCATAAATTAAAATTAAGTAAATAATATTGTTTTTGGTTTTTTCTATGCTAGCCTTTTTTCTGTTTCAGGACATATGTTGATTGTAGCCAAGCAGGTGGCATTAGATATGGGAATCGATAGAACAGGATATCACGTGATGGTTGATGAAAACCATCGGGAAAATAAATTAAAGGCGTTGCATGTTTTTGGTAGGGCTTTGCACCACATGGTATGGCCTATGGGGCCTGGAGCTAGACTGTAGGACTCGACCGGTTGTAGTATATGATAAAATAACTTTAGTTTTTAAGAATTTTGTTATATAAGTTTCAAAGGTGTATTTCACTGTTTTATTATTTGCTTTCCAAATCCAGTTTTCTACTACATCATTTTAAATTTTTCTGTCTGGCGACACTATCTTGTATAGTCTGTATTCTAGAACATTAGCAGCGTTGCCAGATAGCTATTAAGTGCTGATGGGTCTATCTCCCTTGCCGAGCGGCTATAATATTTTATGCGCTGGCTACACATAGCCGATAGGGCCATCTTTTTTCAGAAATATTTAATTATCAAACAAATATTTTTATGCAGAAAAAAGAACTTTTACAGCAACAATCGGTTTCAATAGTTTGTGTATATTAAGCATGAATTTTAAAACGTTAACTGTCTCGCAATACATATATAAGTAGGTACACAATTATTTAATAAGTCAAATCTTGAGGACTAGTGACATCACTTAATTGGGGGCTATCTAGGGCTACACGCGTGCTCCGGCAAGGCCATTCGAGAAAAAAATATTCTGGTAGCACTGCACATTAGTGCGCGCGCCTATTCAGAGACAATATGATTCAAAAGTTAATAATAATATTCACGAAGTTGAGTTGGAAATTAGTACGATGATATATATTTATAAATAAGTATAAATTTGTAACAAATAACATTCTATTGAAGTTTACTAGTTAAGAAACGATTTTATGTATCCACGGTATTAATATTTTATGCATAGTCAAATTAAGCGTTGGCTAAAAGTAATGCGTTACAGCCGCAGCTTTGGCATTAATTAAGTCGTCCAAAATTTGTTTCTGATCGTTGTTAAAAGTTTTCTCTCATCCTCAGTGGCGTAGCGAGGGCTTACATAGACGTGGGCGAAGTCACATCAGCGCCTTTTCTTTCGTTCCCAAGATCCACATAATAAATGTATCTTACCAAACATGCTTCGATACGACTTGCCTGCTCATGATAGTAAAAAAATATATATAAATGAGTAGTGGGGGAATATTAAAAAGCATACCTTCAGATATGAAAAACGGTTTTATTTTAAAAATACTTGAGTGATTAATTTTTCTTACAAAAGTAATGTTCCTTTTTTATGGAATAGAGAGCAAAATAGAGAACGTATCGCCTGATGGTTAGCGATTACTGCTGTCCATGGACACCCGCAACACCAGAGGAGGCCTTACAAGTGCCTTGCCGGTCTTTTAAGAAGGAGTATGCTCTTTTCTTGAAGGTTTGAAAGTCGTATTGGTCCGGGAATACCGCAGGCGACAGTTCATTCCACAGTTTTGTTGTGCGAGGCAGAAAGTTTCTTGAGAAGCGCACAGTAGTGGACTGCCAACCATCTACGAGTATACATGGGACCATCTACGAGTAGATGATGGGGATGAAAGTTCTGTCGCGTAGGACGATGGCGGAAAGAGGCGGCAGGGATCAGTCCGAACAATTCCTCGGAGCACTTCCCATAGTAAGTGCGGTAGAATATGCACAGCGAAGCCACATCTGCCCAGAGAGTCTAGCCGAATTAAAAGTTCCTGGCAATCGACGATTCGAGTCGCTCTCCGTTGAATGCGATCCAGAGGAGCTGATATTGGGGTGCCCCCGCCCAAAGATGAGGACAGTATTCCATGAGAGGCCGAACCTGCGCCTTATAAAGCGAAAGACGGTGTGCCGGAGCGAAATACTGTCTCGATCTGTTGAGCACGCCAAACTTCTTCGAGGCCAATTTGGCCTTACCCTCCAAATGGCCACGAAACTGGATTTCGCTCGAAATGTCGACACCAAGAATTGCAATATTGTCTGAGATAGATAGGGGAGTGTCTTCAAAACGAGGACATACGACCCACGGCAGTTTTTCTTCGGCTTTTTGCTTTACTGAAGTATTTTAATAAGGGTTTGTAATTTATTTTTGCAGCTAAATCTGCTTCGATTGAGAGTTTTTGCTAAACCGTTTGTCGGTCCTGCTTCATATTGTTTTTAAGTAGTTTTTAATAAATTATACGACATATTCGCTTCATTCATTTGAGACTCGATAATCATATCCAAATCTACAGATTCAGGAGTCATAAAATTTTTGTTTTGATTAAAAAAATCGCATACACGGGCATACCCACCAAGAGCTTCATTAGCTACGGTCATCTCAGTTTTTACAAGGTTTTTATTAACTTGCAATGTATGTATTTATGCTTGTATGTTCGGGTGGAATCTTTTCGAAGTAGATACCTTCAACCGATTTTGCTGAAATTTTGCAAGCATATGTATAGGTACAGCGTGACAATACAATATTATAATGACATGGAGCTGATCTGATGATGGAGCTGGAAGGTGGCCATAGGAACTCTGTAAAGAAACGTCGCAACATCATCGAGTTTGGACTAGTTTAATTCGTCTGGAGGCATTCTAGTAAAAGCTTGTGTTTAAAACCTTTTGAACTTTTTTTTTTTTCGTTTCGATGCACCGTATTTCCATTTTAGGTGCGCATATCAGTTCCTGCTTGGGCGGACATGATCTATAAAACAAATACCTACAGTAATTTACCATGTAAATAAATAAAGTAACACAAAAAACTTCTTAAGTACAAGCTTTTACTGAAACGCTCTAAAAAGAATAATATAAAGTCATATTAATAATCTAAGTATAAAGTATTCTTTGAAAACTTTTGCCATCAACTATAATGTCATTACACAATTTCTATAATACAAAATCTTCCATCATCAGAACGTGGATACTATCAAAACAGAAAGGTCTCGTCAAGACGAATCAAATGAATGTGAACTCGATGGTGTTATTGCGTCGTTTCATAATAGAATTCCTATAACCACCTTCCGGTTTCATTATCAGACCCTGGATACTATCAAAACAAAACATACAGTACTCGTCAAGACGAACCAAACGATTCGAAACTCGATGGTGTTGTGCCGTTCCATTACAGAGTTCCAATGACCACCTTCAGGCTGCAGCATCAGATCATCTCCCTAACATTGTAATATCGCATTGTCACGCTATATAGGTACCTACTCGTACCTACATATTATGCTTGCTAAATTTCAACACAATCGGCTGAAGCTATCCCCTTCAAAATTGAGTTACAAGATTCCACCCAAACACCGCGTGTAACACCCCACCGAATTGTGAATTTTAGAAATCCTCCCTTTTTCCAAAATTATTTTTATCTTTGCTGTTTTGTATGAAGTATGTGAGTAAAGAAACGTTTTACAAAGCCAAGCTGTATTGTCAGTCTGTGAGTGTGGCCAATATTTTTCAGGTTTTTATTTTTTTAATTAATTGTAAAAATAAATGGAAATTTAAGTATGGTGGCATCGCATTCAAAGAGGCCTCGCGAGGCCGTGGGCGAGGGCCCACGTCGCCCACGCCTAGCTACGCCACTCATCCTATTCTATCAATCGATATTCGAGTAGGTATCTGTCTTGTTTCAAACAGTTAATCTGTCATTTCTTTGATCGTCCTCTACTCTTATTCATCAAATTCTGGACTGGAATCGCTGCTCTATCGGAGGATAGAGGCTATCCTCCATTCAAAGTAATAGTTACAAGGCTCTAGTTAAACCTTTTGAAGTCGGTTATATCATCATCAGCAAGGGCGGATCCAGCTTTGGCGCCAAGGGGGGGTCATATTAGTCGTGGTCAAGTCACAAAACAATATACTGCACCCAGATAGACCCTGAGAGGTCTTCGTGGTGCAGTTTTTATCACTGTGTCTGTATATGTATGTGTATTGGAAATAATAAAAAAAAATTGATAGTAAATAGATAGGCAGATAAAAACTAGGTATTTTAATAATGTATGTAAGTGTAATAATGTAAGTACCTAATGTGCTTGGTTTTCCCGGGCTGTTTCCACACTTGAGCGTGGACGCCCAGGCTGCTCCTCGTATTCTGTGAGGGAGGGGGGTAAGAACAGAATAAACATGGCACCCCCCTACTACCTGGTCGTGGACCTTCGCAGCATCAGGGGATGGTATAGTAATGCTGTCCATCACCACCTCGAGACAGCATAGCCAGCCTTGCTTTTCTTGACCGAGACGCAGATATTGTCTCCAGCGGACACTCCTACCTCACTCACCCTGGGTACTAGAACACTCCTTCATGTCTAAGGCCGGAGAAGCGTGTACGTTTGAGACAATATCAGTTTTCGTCGCCTCATAGGGACTTCTCAATGCTACAGCTACTTGTAGGCGACCTTGTCCACGACGACCACCCCCGCGTCTATGCGTGCCTCTATAGATCCCATAGCGGTGGTGCCGAAACTGTCCGACTCATTGACCACATCCAGATGGCTACACACTTCGTGCAGCAGCATATAACGTCCGCAGAGATCGTCTTACTTGTTGATTTTAACGTCCACCACGCCGACTGGCTGAGTAATAAAATGGATCATGCGGGGAGATGTGTTAACGACTTCGCACTGGTATATGGCCTGACACAACTTGTTACCACGCCCACGCGAGTCTCAAATATGGAGGCCCTGAAGGGTCACAGTTATTCGTTGTTGGACTGCTCTGTTCTGCTGACTTTCATCCGGACGGTTACCACATATCCGTAGACGCTCCTCTTAACTCCTGAGACCATTGCCTTGTCCGGAGTACAGTGCCTCTCACATGCTCGCCGCGATCGCAAGTTGCACGCAGCCGCCGTGTGTAGCACTACAAGTCAGCAGATTGTGTTGCACTACAGTCCTACCCTTAGAGACAGGTATGCCGACAGACTTTTCGCCGTATGATCCCAACACCGCTGCTCATTTTGTTGCTGATATGGTGGTGCAGGGTATGGAGCTTTTCATTCCATTCTCTGTGGTCCCCATTGGTGGAAAATGTTGGCCCTGGTTTGGTCCATCTTCTAAAAAGGCTTCTCGCAGGAAGCAGAGCTTAAAATAGGAATACAACTTTGCCTCCAGGTCCTTCAAGAGAGATATTGCAAGGGCAAATTCGGAGCACATTGCTCGGATTCGCGAGAGGCTTGAACGTCTTCCGGGAACTCGGGCGTTCTGGTCTCTTGCCAATGCTATCGAAGAGAATTTCTGTAAGCCATCCTTTCTACCCCTATACATAGAAAATATTCGCTGGCCTATGACAAAGGAGAAAGCCGATCTTCTGGCCAAACTCTTTGAGTCTTACTCGACCTTGGATGACGAGGAATAGGATCCACCTACCATACCGCGGTGCGAGAGCTGTATGCTGGATATCCAGTTCTACCAATGCTCAGTGCGTTTAGCACTTCTATCCCTAGACTTCTGGCGTAGTCTCATTGGACATTTCGATCGGGTCTGGCACAATGCACTTCTTTCGAAGCTCCCTTCCTATGGGCTTCCTGTGAAATTATGTGATCACCAGGTTTTTGGTAGATAAAATACATAAATAAATACTTTTACATAAAGGTCGTAGTCGACGGTGAGTTCTCTGACTTCATATCTGTGAATGCTGGTGTCCCCCAAGACTGTGTGCTATCGCCTACTTTGTTCCTCCTCCATATCAATGACATGTTGCAAATCAGCGGCATTCATTGTTATGGGGATGACGGCACGGGCGATGCTCTCTATAGCGGCCCAACTAATATTTCTCGGGAAAACGTCATTGAGAGTCGAAACAAACTTGTGTCTGAAATTGAGACATTTTGGAAAAAATCTCAGATTGGGATAGCCTTGATTTTTATTTAGTACAATTTCACCGCTAAAAACCTTTCACTAGTCCTATGTCCTCGTTTTGAAGACACTCCCTTATCTGCCTCAGATAATATTGGAATACTTGGTGTCGACGAGTGAAGTCCAGTTTCGTGGCCATTATGAGGGGAAGGCCAAATTGGCCTCGAAGAAGCTTGGCGTGCTCAATAGACCAAGACTGTATTTCACTCCGGCCCACGGCCTTCTGCTTTATAAGGCGCAGGTTCGGCCTCATATGGAATACTGTTCTTATCTTTGGGCAGAGGAACCCCTAGTACCAGCTCCTCCCTCTGGACCGCATCTAACGGAGAGCGACTTGAATCGTCGACTATCAAGATTTTAAAATCGACTAGCCGCCTCTTTCCGCATTCGTCCTATGTGACAGCTGTTGCATCGCCATCGTTTAAACGGTTGGCAGTCCACAACTGTGCGCTTTTATAGAAACTTTCTGCCACGCATAACAAAACTGTGGAATGAACTGTCGCCTGCGATATCCCCGGACCAATACAACCTTCAAAGAAAAGAACGTAGGAAGGTACTCCCTTTTAAAAGGCCGGCGACGCACTTGTGACGCCTCTGGGGTTGCGGGTGTCCATGGGTGGCGTTAATCGCTTACCGTTTATCACATAAAAAAACTTAGCCTCTTGATTGGGCCATTGTACATAGTTAGAAGTACGAGTATAGGTATTTTTAAGTATAGTAATACTTAAAAATACCTATACTCGTGTTTAAAAAAAACGGCTTCAAAAACTAAAAAGTATAAACTATCTTAATTTGTATGTGCTATCTATTCATAGGTTTGAAGTCGGTGCCAAGCCAAAATGTAATAGTAGGTAAATTTGTAACCCCTGAACTTGTCAGGTGGAAACTCACCGGCTTCGACTCAGGGTAGAAGATGATACCTCAGGGCGCCGTAAGAATTTAGATAAAATTTTAAGGTGAGGGTGCGGAGGGTCCAAGGAAGACTTCAAAAAGACAACTTACAATTTAAATAAACTTTTATTCCAATTCCTGCTATCTTTACATATGAATTTAAAGTAATTTAATTAATTTAATATATTGACAAAAAAAACTTAAGAGGTAGTCTTAAAAAATAAAAATAAAATTATACAGTCTTTTCTTTCACTCTTTAAGCCTGTAGACTGGTCTGCACAGGATAGCCACCCTCTGGTCACCTCTCTGACTCACAGTAGTCAGCCGTAGACTCTCTCCAGCTCAAGGTAGCTTACAGAGACGTCCACCAGTGATCCAACTTGTGGGTGCTAAAAAAAAGTAATAATTAATTTCCATATATATAATATGAACTTCCCTCAAGGTAGGGCAGATAGGTCTTGAGGAGTGAGCTGTGAGCTGCCAATAGTTAACCGTCCTCAGCACAAATCTTGAACCACAAGACAGGCAAGATGTATGATTCTTTCTGCGGTAATCTAACGACCCTATAAACAAAATTAAATAGCCTGAGAACATATTCTACATACAATAAGATAATAAGGAAAAACCTTTTTGAGGTTAACTTACCACAGACAGTGGGACTTGAACACTCACAAACACTACCAACAAGAATATTAATGTACACTGTAAGCAAAGCTTCCTCAGAGTTAACGAGAGAAGGTTTTAAGAAATAAAAAGAAATATGCCACGCAGCCTGCTATATAGACATTTGATCGAACAATCTAGATGATTCCCCTACTACATTTCGGGATGTGAGAACAGGACGTACAACTTCCATACTCCTTGCTTATTTGAGATCAAATTTAAGAAGTAATGAGAATCGTATGATACACATATGATAATGTCTCATTATTTCTAAGCGTCATAATGTCAACTACATATCCTTCATAAAATACGCCCCCTAGTGCCACCTAGGTGTACCAACAGCCCGATACTTCGATCGTGCACATCATTCAATTGTAGTTCTAACTACAATGAACGAGAGGGCGCTGAAACAAAATTTGTTAAACATTGAATACTAAAAAAAACGATGTTACACCACCCCCTCCCCACAGTGTTCCCTGAGTAGAGGACGAAGGGAATAACCAAAACAGCAACACACTAAGAAAAAGCTGTGATGCCCTTAAATGTTAGGACACACAGAGTTTATAAGAAGAAAATTGAAACTAAAATATAGGTAGTATAAGAAAGAAAAACTTAACTCCTAATGAAACTACTCTAATGACATCACACCCTATTTCAAGGAAACATGCACACATATATGAGCACCCGAGTATAAGGTGTGTGTCGAAGAGGAACCGCTCGACACAAAGGTTATAACTTCACGTAAGAACGAATGACTTAAAGGTAGAACCAATACATTGAGGAGAAAGAACAGAAGGTGGTTCCTCCTCACTATGTTTCAAAATATCTTTAATATGGTAGACTCCCAGATTCTTACCATCCAAATCTGACAATTCATAGATCAAAGGCGAACGTTTCGCGGTCACTATGCATTTCAGAAATTTAGGGGCCAACTTGGATGTGAAGTTCTTATCTTTGTTGGATAGATAGTGCGTTCTCTTATAGACAAACTGTCCTACTTTTAACTCCACGTGTCTTTTTCGGAGATTGTAGTACTTCTCGTTACGCCGGTGGGCAACATCTAAGTGTTTGCTCACCTGGTCGTATATACGATGAAGTTCCTTCAACCTTTCTCCGAAGGACACAGGGTTGTCAATAGTGACCGAGTTAGGATGGGCAGAGATATCTTCCTGTCTATAAAGAACTCCATCCCCTATGAACTCCCTGCCGTGAACAAGAAAATAAGGACTGAAACGAGTGGCCTCGCTTACCGCAGTGTTTAAGGCACACTGTAGTTCCACGAGGTTCTCGTCCCATTTCTTGTGATGTGATTTCACGTAACAGGAAATTCCCTGAACCACGTTGCGAATAGCACGCTCTGCCTGGTTGGTCTGCGCGTGATATCTGGGATTATAATAAATGTTTGGCACACTGTATTTAACTAATAAGTCTTTAAAAGGTTTGCTAATGAACTGAGGGCCATTATCCATATAAATGGTTTTACAAACACCATGTACCAAGAAAACATTCTTCTCAATGAATCTCGCAACAGCAACGCCTGTAGCTATCCTTATAGGATACAACATGACATATTTACTGAAATAGTCCGAGACCACGATTAAATGAACGTTTCCTTTGCTGGAAGTAGGGAATGGACCCAACAGGTCACAAGAGATGGCTTCAAAAGGTTTAGACACACGTTTTGGATTACCCATTAGGCCAGGACGGGCTGTGTTTACAGGTTTATACTGCTTACAAGTTTCACACTTGCCCACATACTCCTTAACGCTATTATACATTTTATCAGCTGGGCCATGATGTTAAAATTCAAAAATAAATTTGTTGACAATTAAAAAATTTATATATAAAGCACTAAGTTCTTCTTAGTGAGAAAGTAAAAGATTCAGTCCTACAAAACGATTAGGCTGAATGTTATAAAAATAATGTGTTACTTTCTTAACACAATGTTTTAAAATTCAAAATTAAAATTAATGACAAGTTACCAAAGTTAAAACAAAGCACTAAGTTCTTCTTAGTGAAAAAATTAAAAGATTCAGTCTTACAATAAGATCTAGCTGAATTGTATAAAAATAATGTGTTATTATATTAACACAAAACAAAAAATTATTCTCAAATGTTACTTTTAATTTCAAGTTTACAATTATTCTAAGCAGTTTTTCCTAATTTGTGGGGTAACAAAAGAAAACTTTTTTTTTTCTTTTAATCCCCTTTCAAACTCTAAGTTAATTATAAATTTACTTCTAATACATTAATTATGTTTGCTTCATGTTTCCACAACTATAAAGTAGTTGCTAACAATCCACATTCAATGAACAAAAAATTCAAGTTTTCTTTACTATAGATAAAAGTATACCCTACTTTTATTTATGCAAAGTGTCCTAGATTGAAATTTAAATTACACTATTAAATACACAATTTAAATACACTAAAAGGTTAAATTATTATGTTAAAATTACTAACAAGTTAAAGGGAAACACAATATCCCTTTAATTATATTATGCAAACCCTCTTATAGAAATAAAATGAAGTTAATCTCACATTTATTTACTTAAGTTGTAAGTAGGTAGGAATATAAAAAGTAAAAATAAAGTTATTCAAGGAAAACCTGAACAAAATACAAGCTATATGTATGTGCTGATCCCTTAGGGAACACACACATGAACTGTGAAACAACAGGAAAAGAAAAAAAGAAAAAAAGAAAAAATGTTCTTGCCAAAATAAATTCAAAAAGACTTACCAAAATTTGTGCAGTTAAAATTTTGATTTAATTTTGAATTTTGCTCAATGCTTTTCCACACCGCAGAGATGGTAATAAAGTGCTGAAAAATGCAATGAGATAATTATTACATGTGAACTGCACTTCACAAAACCAATTAACGTCCTGGGTAGTCTCGGACGGACAGTAAGCGTCTCATCCAAAGTCCTCCCGGGAACTACACTCAGCACACCCTCAAGGTTCGAAAAGTTAGCCGAACGTTGGTCGCCAATTTGTAACCCCTGAACTTGTCAGGTGGAAACTCACCGGCTTCGACTCAGGGTAGAAGATGATACCTCAGGGCGCCGTAAGAATTTAGATAAAATTTTAAGGTGAGGGTGCGGAGGGTCCAAGGAAGACTTCAAAAAGACAACTTACAATTTAAATAAACTTTTATTCCAATTCCTGCTATCTTTACATATGAATTTAAAGTAATTTAATTAATTTAATATATTGACAAAAAAAACTTAAGAGGTAGTCTTAAAAAATAAAAATAAAATTATACAGTCTTTTCTTTCACTCTTTAAGCCTGTAGACTGGTCTGCACAGGATAGCCACCCTCTGGTCACCTCTCTGACTCACAGTAGTCAGCCGTAGACTCTCTCCAGCTCAAGGTAGCTTACAGAGACGTCCACCAGTGATCCAACTTGTGGGTGCTAAAAAAAAGTAATAATTAATTTCCATATATATAATATGAACTTCCCTCAAGGTAGGGCAGATAGGTCTTGAGGAGTGAGCTGTGAGCTGCCAATAGTTAACCGTCCTCAGCACAAATCTTGAACCACAAGACAGGCAAGATGTATGATTCTTTCTGCGGTAATCTAACGACCCTATAAACAAAATTAAATAGCCTGAGAACATATTCTACATACAATAAGATAATAAGGAAAAACCTTTTTGAGGTTAACTTACCACAGACAGTGGGACTTGAACACTCACAAACACTACCAACAAGAATATTAATGTACACTGTAAGCAAAGCTTCCTCAGAGTTAACGAGAGAAGGTTTTAAGAAATAAAAAGAAATATGCCACGCAGCCTGCTATATAGACATTTGATCGAACAATCTAGATGATTCCCCTACTACATTTCGGGATGTGAGAACAGGACGTACAACTTCCATACTCCTTGCTTATTTGAGATCAAATTTAAGAAGTAATGAGAATCGTATGATACACATATGATAATGTCTCATTATTTCTAAGCGTCATAATGTCAACTACATATCCTTCATAAAATACGCCCCCTAGTGCCACCTAGGTGTACCAACAGCCCGATACTTCGATCGTGCACATCATTCAATTGTAGTTCTAACTACAATGAACGAGAGGGCGCTGAAACAAAATTTGTTAAACATTGAATACTAAAAAAAACGATGTTACACCACCCCCTCCCCACAGTGTTCCCTGAGTAGAGGACGAAGGGAATAACCAAAACAGCAACACACTAAGAAAAAGCTGTGATGCCCTTAAATGTTAGGACACACAGAGTTTATAAGAAGAAAATTGAAACTAAAATATAGGTAGTATAAGAAAGAAAAACTTAACTCCTAATGAAACTACTCTAATGACATCACACCCTATTTCAAGGAAACATGCACACATATATGAGCACCCGAGTATAAGGTGTGTGTCGAAGAGGAACCGCTCGACACAAAGGTTATAACTTCACGTAAGAACGAATGACTTAAAGGTAGAACCAATACATTGAGGAGAAAGAACAGAAGGTGGTTCCTCCTCACTATGTTTCAAAATATCTTTAATATGGTAGACTCCCAGATTCTTACCATCCAAATCTGACAATTCATAGATCAAAGGCGAACGTTTCGCGGTCACTATGCATTTCAGAAATTTAGGGGCCAACTTGGATGTGAAGTTCTTATCTTTGTTGGATAGATAGTGCGTTCTCTTATAGACAAACTGTCCTACTTTTAACTCCACGTGTCTTTTTCGGAGATTGTAGTACTTCTCGTTACGCCGGTGGGCAACATCTAAGTGTTTGCTCACCTGGTCGTATATACGATGAAGTTCCTTCAACCTTTCTCCGAAGGACACAGGGTTGTCAATAGTGACCGAGTTAGGATGGGCAGAGATATCTTCCTGTCTATAAAGAACTCCATCCCCTATGAACTCCCTGCCGTGAACAAGAAAATAAGGACTGAAACGAGTGGCCTCGCTTACCGCAGTGTTTAAGGCACACTGTAGTTCCACGAGGTTCTCGTCCCATTTCTTGTGATGTGATTTCACGTAACAGGAAATTCCCTGAACCACGTTGCGAATAGCACGCTCTGCCTGGTTGGTCTGCGCGTGATATCTGGGATTATAATAAATGTTTGGCACACTGTATTTAACTAATAAGTCTTTAAAAGGTTTGCTAATGAACTGAGGGCCATTATCCATATAAATGGTTTTACAAACACCATGTACCAAGAAAACATTCTTCTCAATGAATCTCGCAACAGCAACGCCTGTAGCTATCCTTATAGGATACAACATGACATATTTACTGAAATAGTCCGAGACCACGATTAAATGAACGTTTCCTTTGCTGGAAGTAGGGAATGGACCCAACAGGTCACAAGAGATGGCTTCAAAAGGTTTAGACACACGTTTTGGATTACCCATTAGGCCAGGACGGGCTGTGTTTACAGGTTTATACTGCTTACAAGTTTCACACTTGCCCACATACTCCTTAACGCTATTATACATTTTATCAGCTGGGCCATGATGTTAAAATTCAAAAATAAATTTGTTGACAATTAAAAAATTTATATATAAAGCACTAAGTTCTTCTTAGTGAGAAAGTAAAAGATTCAGTCCTACAAAACGATTAGGCTGAATGTTATAAAAATAATGTGTTACTTTCTTAACACAATGTTTTAAAATTCAAAATTAAAATTAATGACAAGTTACCAAAGTTAAAACAAAGCACTAAGTTCTTCTTAGTGAAAAAATTAAAAGATTCAGTCTTACAATAAGATCTAGCTGAATTGTATAAAAATAATGTGTTATTATATTAACACAAAACAAAAAATTATTCTCAAATGTTACTTTTAATTTCAAGTTTACAATTATTCTAAGCAGTTTTTCCTAATTTGTGGGGTAACAAAAGAAAACTTTTTTTTTTCTTTTAATCCCCTTTCAAACTCTAAGTTAATTATAAATTTACTTCTAATACATTAATTATGTTTGCTTCATGTTTCCACAACTATAAAGTAGTTGCTAACAATCCACATTCAATGAACAAAAAATTCAAGTTTTCTTTACTATAGATAAAAGTATACCCTACTTTTATTTATGCAAAGTGTCCTAGATTGAAATTTAAATTACACTATTAAATACACAATTTAAATACACTAAAAGGTTAAATTATTATGTTAAAATTACTAACAAGTTAAAGGGAAACACAATATCCCTTTAATTATATTATGCAAACCCTCTTATAGAAATAAAATGAAGTTAATCTCACATTTATTTACTTAAGTTGTAAGTAGGTAGGAATATAAAAAGTAAAAATAAAGTTATTCAAGGAAAACCTGAACAAAATACAAGCTATATGTATGTGCTGATCCCTTAGGGAACACACACATGAACTGTGAAACAACAGGAAAAGAAAAAAAGAAAAAAAGAAAAAATGTTCTTGCCAAAATAAATTCAAAAAGACTTACCAAAATTTGTGCAGTTAAAATTTTGATTTAATTTTGAATTTTGCTCAATGCTTTTCCACACCGCAGAGATGGTAATAAAGTGCTGAAAAATGCAATGAGATAATTATTACATGTGAACTGCACTTCACAAAACCAATTAACGTCCTGGGTAGTCTCGGACGGACAGTAAGCGTCTCATCCAAAGTCCTCCCGGGAACTACACTCAGCACACCCTCAAGGTTCGAAAAGTTAGCCGAACGTTGGTCGCCAATTTGTAACCCCTGAACTTGTCAGGTGGAAACTCACCGGCTTCGACTCAGGGTAGAAGATGATACCTCAGGGCGCCGTAAGAATTTAGATAAAATTTTAAGGTGAGGGTGCGGAGGGTCCAAGGAAGACTTCAAAAAGACAACTTACAATTTAAATAAACTTTTATTCCAATTCCTGCTATCTTTACATATGAATTTAAAGTAATTTAATTAATTTAATATATTGACAAAAAAAACTTAAGAGGTAGTCTTAAAAAATAAAAATAAAATTATACAGTCTTTTCTTTCACTCTTTAAGCCTGTAGACTGGTCTGCACAGGATAGCCACCCTCTGGTCACCTCTCTGACTCACAGTAGTCAGCCGTAGACTCTCTCCAGCTCAAGGTAGCTTACAGAGACGTCCACCAGTGATCCAACTTGTGGGTGCTAAAAAAAAGTAATAATTAATTTCCATATATATAATATGAACTTCCCTCAAGGTAGGGCAGATAGGTCTTGAGGAGTGAGCTGTGAGCTGCCAATAGTTAACCGTCCTCAGCACAAATCTTGAACCACAAGACAGGCAAGATGTATGATTCTTTCTGCGGTAATCTAACGACCCTATAAACAAAATTAAATAGCCTGAGAACATATTCTACATACAATAAGATAATAAGGAAAAACCTTTTTGAGGTTAACTTACCACAGACAGTGGGACTTGAACACTCACAAACACTACCAACAAGAATATTAATGTACACTGTAAGCAAAGCTTCCTCAGAGTTAACGAGAGAAGGTTTTAAGAAATAAAAAGAAATATGCCACGCAGCCTGCTATATAGACATTTGATCGAACAATCTAGATGATTCCCCTACTACATTTCGGGATGTGAGAACAGGACGTACAACTTCCATACTCCTTGCTTATTTGAGATCAAATTTAAGAAGTAATGAGAATCGTATGATACACATATGATAATGTCTCATTATTTCTAAGCGTCATAATGTCAACTACATATCCTTCATAAAATACGCCCCCTAGTGCCACCTAGGTGTACCAACAGCCCGATACTTCGATCGTGCACATCATTCAATTGTAGTTCTAACTACAATGAACGAGAGGGCGCTGAAACAAAATTTGTTAAACATTGAATACTAAAAAAAACGATGTTACACCACCCCCTCCCCACAGTGTTCCCTGAGTAGAGGACGAAGGGAATAACCAAAACAGCAACACACTAAGAAAAAGCTGTGATGCCCTTAAATGTTAGGACACACAGAGTTTATAAGAAGAAAATTGAAACTAAAATATAGGTAGTATAAGAAAGAAAAACTTAACTCCTAATGAAACTACTCTAATGACATCACACCCTATTTCAAGGAAACATGCACACATATATGAGCACCCGAGTATAAGGTGTGTGTCGAAGAGGAACCGCTCGACACAAAGGTTATAACTTCACGTAAGAACGAATGACTTAAAGGTAGAACCAATACATTGAGGAGAAAGAACAGAAGGTGGTTCCTCCTCACTATGTTTCAAAATATCTTTAATATGGTAGACTCCCAGATTCTTACCATCCAAATCTGACAATTCATAGATCAAAGGCGAACGTTTCGCGGTCACTATGCATTTCAGAAATTTAGGGGCCAACTTGGATGTGAAGTTCTTATCTTTGTTGGATAGATAGTGCGTTCTCTTATAGACAAACTGTCCTACTTTTAACTCCACGTGTCTTTTTCGGAGATTGTAGTACTTCTCGTTACGCCGGTGGGCAACATCTAAGTGTTTGCTCACCTGGTCGTATATACGATGAAGTTCCTTCAACCTTTCTCCGAAGGACACAGGGTTGTCAATAGTGACCGAGTTAGGATGGGCAGAGATATCTTCCTGTCTATAAAGAACTCCATCCCCTATGAACTCCCTGCCGTGAACAAGAAAATAAGGACTGAAACGAGTGGCCTCGCTTACCGCAGTGTTTAAGGCACACTGTAGTTCCACGAGGTTCTCGTCCCATTTCTTGTGATGTGATTTCACGTAACAGGAAATTCCCTGAACCACGTTGCGAATAGCACGCTCTGCCTGGTTGGTCTGCGCGTGATATCTGGGATTATAATAAATGTTTGGCACACTGTATTTAACTAATAAGTCTTTAAAAGGTTTGCTAATGAACTGAGGGCCATTATCCATATAAATGGTTTTACAAACACCATGTACCAAGAAAACATTCTTCTCAATGAATCTCGCAACAGCAACGCCTGTAGCTATCCTTATAGGATACAACATGACATATTTACTGAAATAGTCCGAGACCACGATTAAATGAACGTTTCCTTTGCTGGAAGTAGGGAATGGACCCAACAGGTCACAAGAGATGGCTTCAAAAGGTTTAGACACACGTTTTGGATTACCCATTAGGCCAGGACGGGCTGTGTTTACAGGTTTATACTGCTTACAAGTTTCACACTTGCCCACATACTCCTTAACGCTATTATACATTTTATCAGCTGGGCCATGATGTTAAAATTCAAAAATAAATTTGTTGACAATTAAAAAATTTATATATAAAGCACTAAGTTCTTCTTAGTGAGAAAGTAAAAGATTCAGTCCTACAAAACGATTAGGCTGAATGTTATAAAAATAATGTGTTACTTTCTTAACACAATGTTTTAAAATTCAAAATTAAAATTAATGACAAGTTACCAAAGTTAAAACAAAGCACTAAGTTCTTCTTAGTGAAAAAATTAAAAGATTCAGTCTTACAATAAGATCTAGCTGAATTGTATAAAAATAATGTGTTATTATATTAACACAAAACAAAAAATTATTCTCAAATGTTACTTTTAATTTCAAGTTTACAATTATTCTAAGCAGTTTTTCCTAATTTGTGGGGTAACAAAAGAAAACTTTTTTTTTTCTTTTAATCCCCTTTCAAACTCTAAGTTAATTATAAATTTACTTCTAATACATTAATTATGTTTGCTTCATGTTTCCACAACTATAAAGTAGTTGCTAACAATCCACATTCAATGAACAAAAAATTCAAGTTTTCTTTACTATAGATAAAAGTATACCCTACTTTTATTTATGCAAAGTGTCCTAGATTGAAATTTAAATTACACTATTAAATACACAATTTAAATACACTAAAAGGTTAAATTATTATGTTAAAATTACTAACAAGTTAAAGGGAAACACAATATCCCTTTAATTATATTATGCAAACCCTCTTATAGAAATAAAATGAAGTTAATCTCACATTTATTTACTTAAGTTGTAAGTAGGTAGGAATATAAAAAGTAAAAATAAAGTTATTCAAGGAAAACCTGAACAAAATACAAGCTATATGTATGTGCTGATCCCTTAGGGAACACACACATGAACTGTGAAACAACAGGAAAAGAAAAAAAGAAAAAAAGAAAAAATGTTCTTGCCAAAATAAATTCAAAAAGACTTACCAAAATTTGTGCAGTTAAAATTTTGATTTAATTTTGAATTTTGCTCAATGCTTTTCCACACCGCAGAGATGGTAATAAAGTGCTGAAAAATGCAATGAGATAATTATTACATGTGAACTGCACTTCACAAAACCAATTAACGTCCTGGGTAGTCTCGGACGGACAGTAAGCGTCTCATCCAAAGTCCTCCCGGGAACTACACTCAGCACACCCTCAAGGTTCGAAAAGTTAGCCGAACGTTGGTCGCCAATTTGTAACCCCTGAACTTGTCAGGTGGAAACTCACCGGCTTCGACTCAGGGTAGAAGATGATACCTCAGGGCGCCGTAAGAATTTAGATAAAATTTTAAGGTGAGGGTGCGGAGGGTCCAAGGAAGACTTCAAAAAGACAACTTACAATTTAAATAAACTTTTATTCCAATTCCTGCTATCTTTACATATGAATTTAAAGTAATTTAATTAATTTAATATATTGACAAAAAAAACTTAAGAGGTAGTCTTAAAAAATAAAAATAAAATTATACAGTCTTTTCTTTCACTCTTTAAGCCTGTAGACTGGTCTGCACAGGATAGCCACCCTCTGGTCACCTCTCTGACTCACAGTAGTCAGCCGTAGACTCTCTCCAGCTCAAGGTAGCTTACAGAGACGTCCACCAGTGATCCAACTTGTGGGTGCTAAAAAAAAGTAATAATTAATTTCCATATATATAATATGAACTTCCCTCAAGGTAGGGCAGATAGGTCTTGAGGAGTGAGCTGTGAGCTGCCAATAGTTAACCGTCCTCAGCACAAATCTTGAACCACAAGACAGGCAAGATGTATGATTCTTTCTGCGGTAATCTAACGACCCTATAAACAAAATTAAATAGCCTGAGAACATATTCTACATACAATAAGATAATAAGGAAAAACCTTTTTGAGGTTAACTTACCACAGACAGTGGGACTTGAACACTCACAAACACTACCAACAAGAATATTAATGTACACTGTAAGCAAAGCTTCCTCAGAGTTAACGAGAGAAGGTTTTAAGAAATAAAAAGAAATATGCCACGCAGCCTGCTATATAGACATTTGATCGAACAATCTAGATGATTCCCCTACTACATTTCGGGATGTGAGAACAGGACGTACAACTTCCATACTCCTTGCTTATTTGAGATCAAATTTAAGAAGTAATGAGAATCGTATGATACACATATGATAATGTCTCATTATTTCTAAGCGTCATAATGTCAACTACATATCCTTCATAAAATACGCCCCCTAGTGCCACCTAGGTGTACCAACAGCCCGATACTTCGATCGTGCACATCATTCAATTGTAGTTCTAACTACAATGAACGAGAGGGCGCTGAAACAAAATTTGTTAAACATTGAATACTAAAAAAAACGATGTTACAACCGCACTCGCTGCGCGTGACCTTGAGCGGGATAGCTGCTCTTCGCGTAGAATAAAACAACCGAAGCATCAGTGACGTCGTTGACGTTCGTCTCGTCTCGACATTTGGCTCGGCACCGACTTCAAACCTATGTATAGGTAGCACATACAAATTAAGTTATTTTATACTTTTTAGTTATTGAAGTCGGTTTTTTTAAACGAAGTTTTTTTTTATTTTCCAATTCGACTCGAGTTTAATCATGGATCATCACATCACTGCTTAGCTGTCACCTGTGACAATAGTTGTCATGTGTTGGCAACTGTTGGCAATGGCAAAATGGCAATGAATTACCCTCCTTTGACTACTAATGACTAGGGATGTCGGAAGTGTAAAAATGTATCGATATATATCGTATCGAAATTTTAAAAAAATATCAATATCGATATTGATATTTTTTTATACACAAGCTTCGGTTGTTTTATTCTACGCGAAGAGCAGCTATCCCGCTCAAGGTCACGCGCAGCGAGTGCGGTACCTACTATTACATTTTGGCTTGGCACCGACTTCAAACCTATGAATAGATAGCACATACAAATTAAGATAGTTTATACTTTTTAGTTTTTGAAGCCGTTTTTTTTAAACACGAGTATAGGTATTTTTAAGTATTACTATACTTAAAAATACCTATACTCGTACTTCTAACTATGTACAATGGCCCAATCAAGAGGCTAAGTTTTTTTATGTGATAAACGGTAAGCGATTAACGCCACCCATGGACACCCGCAACCCCAGAGGCGTCACAAGTGCGTCGCCGGCCTTTTAAAAGGGAGTACCTTCCTACGTTCTTTTCTTTGAAGGTTGTATTGGTCCGGGGATATCGCAGGCGACAGTTCATTCCACAGTTTTGTTATGCGTGGCAGAAAGTTTCTATAAAAGCGCACAGTTGTGGACTGCCAACCGTTTAAACGATGGCGATGCAACAGCTGTCACATAGGACGAATGCGGAAAGAGGCGGCTAGTCGATTTTAAAATCTTGATAGTCGACGATTCAAGTCGCTCTCCGTTAGATGCGGTCCAGAGGGAGGAGCTGGTACTAGGGGTTCCTCTGCCCAAAGATAAGAACAGTATTCCATATGAGGCCGAACCTGCGCCTTATAAAGCAGAAGGCCGTGGGCCGGAGTGAAATACAGTCTTGGTCTATTGAGCACGCCAAGCTTCTTCGAGGCCAATTTGGCCTTCCCCTCATAATGGCCACGAAACTGGACTTCACTCGTCGACACCAAGTATTCCAATATTATCTGAGGCAGATAAGGGAGTGTCTTCAAAACGAGGACATAGGACTAGTGAAAGGTTTTTAGCGGTGAAATTGTACTAAATAAAAATCAAGGCTATCCCAATCTGAGATTTTTTCCAAAATGTCTCAATTTCAGACACAAGTTTGTTTCGACTCTCAATGACGTTTTCCCGAGAAATATTAGTTGGGCCGCTATAGAGAGCATCGCCCGTGCCGTCATCCCCATAACAATGAATGCCGCTGATTTGCAACATGTCATTGATATGGAGGAGGAACAAAGTAGGCGATAGCACACAGTCTTGGGGGACACCAGCATTCACAGATATGAAGTCAGAGAACTCACCGTCGACTACGACCTTTATGTAAAAGTATTTATTTATGTATTTTATCTACCAAAAACCTGGTGATCACATAATTTCACAGGAAGCCCATAGGAAGGGAGCTTCGAAAGAAGTGCATTGTGCCAGACCCGATCGAAATGTCCAATGAGACTACGCCAGAAGTCTAGGGATAGAAGTGCTAAACGCACTGAGCATTGGTAGAACTGGATATCCAGCATACAGCTCTCGCACCGCGGTATGGTAGGTGGATCCTATTCCTCGTCATCCAAGGTCGAGTAAGACTCAAAGAGTTTGGCCAGAAGATCGGCTTTCTCCTTTGTCATAGGCCAGCGAATATTTTCTATGTATAGGGGTAGAAAGGATGGCTTACAGAAATTCTCTTCGATAGCATTGGCAAGAGACCAGAACGCCCGAGTTCCCGGAAGACGTTCAAGCCTCTCGCGAATCCGAGCAATGTGCTCCGAATTTGCCCTTGCAATATCTCTCTTGAAGGACCTGGAGGCAAAGTTGTATTCCTATTTTAAGCTCTGCTTCCTGCGAGAAGCCTTTTTAGAAGATGGACCAAACCAGGGCCAACATTTTCCACCAATGGGGACCACAGAGAATGGAATGAAAAGCTCCATACCCTGCACCACCATATCAGCAACAAAATGAGCAGCGGTGTTGGGATCATACGGCGAAAAGTCTGTCGGCATACCTGTCTCTAAGGGTAGGACTGTAGTGCAACACAATCTGCTGACTTGTAGTGCTACACACGGCGGCTGCGTGCAACTTGCGATCGCGGCGAGCATGTGAGAGGCACTGTACTCCGGACAAGGCAATGGTCTCAGGAGTTAAGAGGAGCGTCTACGGATATGTGGTAACCGTCCGGATGAAAGTCAGCAGAACAGAGCAGTCCAACAACGAATAACTGTGACCCTTCAGGGCCTCCATATTTGAGACTCGCGTGGGCGTGGTAACAAGTTGTGTCAGGCCATATACCAGTGCGAAGTCGTTAACACATCTCCCCGCATGATCC